>CAACAH010000003.1:3600000-4200000 GCA_900654225.1 Magnusiomyces fungicola
ACCAGCTTCTCCACGTCATTGACAAGAACCCTGAAGACAAGACCAAGGTTACACTTTTCTACGGCTCTAAATCTGAAGATGACATTATTCTCCGAAAGGAACTTGAATCCCTTGCTGCTAAGAACCCCGGCCAATTCAAGTTTCACTTCTTTGTTGACAAGGCTTCTGACTCTTGGAAGGGTGAGACTGGTGTAATTAGCAAGGAGTTCCTTGAAAAGCACTTGTTCAAGGCTTCTGACGACAATGTTAAGGTTTTTGTCTGCGGCCCTCCTCCTCTTTACAAGGCTATTTCTGGTCCCAAGGCTGCTCCCACCGACCAGGGTGAGCTTGTCGGTATCCTCAAGGAACTCAACTTTTCCAAGGACCAGGTTTTCAAGTACTAAATGTCTCAGTGCCCAGCTTTTTTGAAATTATTTTGTTTTACTATCTAGATGCATGTTATGGCTGTTACTGAAATGTGATTACTATTATTATAAGACTAAATAAATATTTGCAAATGTCATTTTTTTCCTCACTTGTTGTTCACATGGAATCCTGAGTTGTTCCGATACCAACGTGAAGAGCTAAACCTGCTGGATTGAGTTTACAACTTTTCAGGAAAGTTGCGCAATATCAACGAATTGCGTCGGTAAGCAAACGTTGTAAACGCTCCGTAGCCAGGAACCCATATTTATAATTAAGAGCTATGCTATTACAGTTCAATTGAGGAACGCAGGGTGCTTTGTACTTTGTACTTTATAGTTTATCCTCTCGAGTGCCGACATTCAATACAGACAGTGGCCAATCATGAGCCTACGTAGATTGCTGTTGCTAAAGAGTGCTATATAACCAGCCGGTGATAAATTTCTTAGCGATGCCATCCATTTTGCTTATTGGACAAGGAAAAAAAAAAAAAAAAAAAAAGAAAACCGTTAGGCGCCACCAAATAATTCATCACGTGGAGTTGAGTGGGTATTCACGTGAGAAGAAAAGTTCTACTATGGCAGCATGGCTTTCGAACCGTTTCTTTCATGTGTATTCAAACGATTCAGCCATTCGTTCCAGTTTATACTCCCGTCTGTAAAGCCACAGAGCTTCGAGATCTTTATCTTTTCAGGTATGAAGCTTCTTCGTGTCTACTTTGAAGGCTGCTGCCATGGCAGGCTAGATGCAATCTATTCCGCAATCCAGCGCGCGTCTTCTAAATCATCAGGCTCCTCGTCAGCACAAACAGATGCTTTTGCAAACGTTGACTTGCTTTTGATTGGCGGTGATTTCCAGTCAATTCGCACCCACTCTGATCTTTCATGCATCGCAGTCCCGCCCAAGTACAAATCGGACGTGGCAAATGGCGATTTCGCTGCCTACTTTGACGGCAAAAAGAAAGCTCCGGTTTTGACCATTTTCATCGGCGGAAACCACGAGGCTTCTAATTACCTGCAAGAGCTGTATTATGGCGGCTGGGTAGCACCGAATATATATTACTTGGGAAAGTCTGGCGCCGTTATATACAAGAATAAACTGCGAATCGCTGGTGTCTCTGGCATTTACAATGAACCACATTACAAGTCGCCGTATTACGAACGCGTTCCGTTTGGAATGAGCGAAATGAGATCTGTATACCATGTACGAAACTACGAAATGGCCAAGCTTGAACTGCTCAGTCATTCATTGAAGCCAGGGAGTACGGCGGGAGAAGCCAATGTGCCCTTTTCATTGTTTGATTCAATGGGGAGCATCGAGTCTTTGGGAAATGCCAAGATCCCGCCTCCTATTGATATCTTCATGTCTCATGACTGGCCGGCAGGTATCGAGCAGCATGGCAATGTATACAAGCTCATTTCGATGAAGCCCTTTTTCAAAGACGATATCCGCAAAGGTGAACTGGGGTCGCCGGCTGGAATGAGATTGCTGAAAAAGTTGAAGCCTAAACAGTGGTTGAGTGCACATTTGCATGTTGGGTTTGAGGCAGAAGTGGATCATAAAAAAGTTCTTCAGGAAGAAAAGGAACAGGAGAAAGCAGTGATTAAACCTGAGATTGTTGAAAACGAAGATGAGATTGTTTTAGACGACTTGGAAGATGACTTGGAGGGGGAAACCAAGACTAATAAAGATGAGGTCAATAGTAAGGACGGGAAACAAGAATCAATACCTCAGGTAGCTACAAATGAAGACGAGATTGTTTTAGATGACTTGGACACAGAACTAGAAAAGGATAATAACAACAATGAAGATGAGATTGATATTAATCTGAGCGCCAAAGTGGAGTCAAAGTCTGATCTCGTCGCCAAATCTATCACTGCTGATGTCAAACAGGAATCCGCGATACTTGGTGTCACCAAATTCTTGGCACTAGACAAGTGTCTTCCCAAACGAAAGTTTGTGGAACAAGTTCCCGTTAAACCCAATCATAACTACCTGATTTCCACATTTAATGATGAGAGCTCGGACAGCAGTGATTCTGAGCCTCATGTTGGAAAGAAAAGACCCAGAACTCCCAGTATAGAATCTATTGACGACGATTCTCCACCAATTCCAAGATCACAAAGGTCGTTACTAATGTATGACCCTGAGTGGCTGGCGATTGTCAAAACAATGAACCCATATTTCCCCATCAAGGGCCAACATTTACCAGATCAATACGATCCACTTCCCGTTCATCCTGTCACAGGCGACCTTATTACCACCTCGATCACTTCACCATCGCCTGATGGCTCTTTGTCTTCTCTTGATCAAAATAGAATATGGGTCAGAGACAATATTATCTCCAAAAGGTCGCTCGCTATTCCCAATTACGACTTTTTCTTTCCAACCCCTAAAGAGCACAACAACAAAAAGAAGACAGCAAGTCCTACAGATGAAAATAACACAGTTGAAAGTTCAGTATCCGAATCTTGGAAAGATTACATTGATCCTGATTCAAAATTATTGAAACAAGCTGATTCCGTTCCTATTGTAGAAAACCCTCAGACTATATATTTCTGCTCGCTGCTTTCAATATCTAATGTTGTAAGAGAGCTTGCTGATGCAAAAATCCCCGACGCTCCAAAAAAGGTTCCTCCACAAGCCAAGTGGGACCCTAACGGGTATAATCAGGGTGGCCATGGCCGTGGAGGCTTTAAAAATCGCGGTGGAAATAGAGGAAACAATAAAAACCGGGGCGGAAGAAATTATCACACTCAGCCAAATTTTGAACGCTCGGCAGATATTCCGTCTCTTCCCCCAAAACCTCAATCTGTTGCTCAACAACCGGCAGCTTCTTCTCTGGCAAAGACCGAAATAAGCCAGGCAAAGGACATTATTCCACAGTATGCTGCAGAATCAGAGTCCGAATAATTGATTTCAACAATTTATATGCACTGAATATCAGTGAATGGCACTCTCAGTTTGTTATTTCATAAAATATTTATTCATTACTCGTAAAATTTATATTGCAGGCATTGCTATTCCTGCCGCTGTATCATATCATGGATCCACATCCTTAAGAGTATCATGTAAAGTGACTCTGCCAAAAACTTGGTCAATATCATTCATTTTGTGCACGTCACTGGCATTCTCGTGCTCATGCTGTAACTCGTCTGTAGACGATGCTGCGGTTTCCATCTTGACTGGTTGAAGAATTCTGTTCGTAGTGTCCAAATAACCTGGGGCAATCTTGCGCTTTTCCTTCAAGTCCCGCTGGACTACGTCCTCGAACCACCGGTCGTATTGGCTAGACCGCTGCTCATGCTGCGACGACACGAATTCGGCAAACTGCTCGGAATCTTTTGAAATGTAGCTCACAGCGTCAACTGTAAGAGCCGAATTGGGTAGTCCAGGTGGCAGCTTGTTGAAGTTGAACGGTAGCGTCACGGCTTTTGGCAGGTGAAGAAATGGCGATATTATCAGAGGGATCTGCGAAAGAATGGGATGAGCTAAAAACGTCTTGATTAGAACAGGAAAAGCACAATATAAATTATCGTATAATGACTAACCTTTATGATTATCTTGGTGATCCATTGTGAACTAACGATGATACTATTTGACGGTGATAGAGATGGTGTAGAGCCTGTTGGACTGTTGGAGAGGCTGATAAGACATAGGCTTACATAATGCCCAAAGATTACCTAATAATGAGTCAGCCAGAGCAGCCAATGCAACCTCAAAACACCGACCGCGCAGCAGCACCTGGCTCCAAATTCAAAGGCTACCTCTCCCAGCTGTTTTTTTTTCTCTTTTGCCGTGATAAATTTCCCAACCAGCATCTCACGAAATCCTACATTTCATAGGCAATAATTTTTTTTTTTGCAGTCTGCGGATCCATTTCAGCATCTGGTATTTTGAAAGCAATCCTTCGCCCTTCCTTAGCCTTTTCCGACCTTTGACTGCCATTTACTTTTGCTACCCTAGCATTACAGTTTTCTGTCGTCAACTTTCACTACCGAAAACCACCTTGCGCTAACTCTAGTAGTATTGTTATTGCTTTAAAGTATTTTTCACCCATAGATCCCTCTTGTCTTCCTTAATACAACTCCAAACCACTGTTCGTCTTTCCTCGGTTCTTACAGCATTGACTTAAATATTCAAAATGGTCTACTATACTGCATTAGGCTTGTCAACATCCAGCATCATTATTATTGGAACATGTAAGTATTATCAGATTCGCGTGGCGGCATCAATGTGTTTGGAATAGTTATAGTTGGAGGTGCACTCTCAGAGCAGTATGACATTTATTGTAAATCATTGTGAAAATATGTGGCGAAGCTTGCGTTTGTCTGTCTATAGCTTCTCAAATACCCGCGATTAAAACAGCCCTGCTGCTTGAAGCTTTTAGTTATAAATGAATGGCTATAGCCGTTGATGGTAGCATTGCATTATTGACGGGTGAAATTGATTCTTCGAGGCTTTTCCCAACGTGTTGTGGAAAGGCTCGGCTTCACCCCGTATATGATACCTAGTTTCTTGAAATGACCAGATGCACACTTCAGTTCAGTGTTGATTACAGCTGTTCTATGATGCATTTTATACCAATTATACCAGTTATACCAATTTTCATAACCGTTTTCCTGAGAGACGCATTTTTCAGCAGTTCAACATCTTAAGCGCACGCGCGTCAGAGATTTCATATTTTGCCAAAGCATTTACTAATTTCTATACTTTTTTCTCTCAGACATGCTACTCACTGGTTCTGGTGAATCATTTGATGTCGGTGGATTCCTTTCTTCAATCTCTCCATATGCTTGGGCGACCCTCGGTATCTCACTGTGTATTGGTTTAAGTGTAATCGGTGCCGCTTGGTAAGTTTATTGCTTGATTATTTGCTTAAGACTGAGCATTCTAACACATTTCATAGGGGCATTTTTGTTACTGGTTCCAGTATCATCGGTGCAGGTGTCAAGGTACCAAGAATTACCACCAAGAACTTGATCAGTATTATTTTCTGTGAAGTTGTCGCCATTTATGGTTTGATTATGGCTATTGTCTTTTCATCAAAACTGACTGCCGTTTCCGGAAAGGAAGTCTTCACCAAGGAGAACATGTTCACTGGTTATGCTCTTTTCTGGGCCGGTCTGACTGTTGGTTTTGCCAACTTGGTCTGTGGTGTTTGTGTCGGTATCACCGGTTCTACTGCTGCCATTTCTGACGCCGCCGACTCCTCTCTTTTTGTTAAAATCCTTGTCATTGAAATTTTCGGATCTATTATTGGTCTTTTCGGTTTAATCGTCGGCCTTCTTATGGCTGGTAAGGCTCCAGACTTTCATTAAACGGAATGAACAATTTTTGAAACTATTTTCAGACTCATAATTTTTAATATCCCTACCTACTTTGGCGAAAAGAGCGTCACAAATTCGATGCTCCTTTGAAGACCATTCATACTCATATTTTTTTTTCTGGAAGCACGGAGGAATACTTGCTAACAAGTATGGAGGATGTTTGCATGTATATATTCGAAAGAACCATGTTTGTAAACATATTGTTTTTTTATTTAAAAAATTCAATAATGAATTACTGTTATAATTAATGAACATACTAATTGAAATTGAGACATCTTTAAAGCCTCTTTTTATCTAATTTTCTGGCCTAAAGGTCCTGGTGAAACGAGAATGCTGCTTGTTGAATCTTGTTAGGCACGTTATTTGATTACATGCTGATCAAAATGTCTTAAACTTTGTATGTATAAATTTAAAATGTAACGATACTTCATTTTCCTCATGGCTGCTACGCCCATTTTCTTGTCAATATTTTTTCTAATTCAGCATTAAGCATATTATCATTTAACTCAACTTTTCAACCATTCATCTCATGATATTGTGCTAGATTTATTTCGTCTACAATACTTTACAGACTTTTTGTTTTTCTTTGTCTTTTGCTTTTGCCACAATACATTCTCCAAAAGCAATCGTTTGCGACGCGACCGGTACGATTATTGATCAAACCAGGTTTGTTTTAGTTCCATCTACTGGCAACCCGGAAGTACAACATGTCTACAGAACCAACACATCTAAGCAAAGCTCAAATAAATAAAGTTATACGTGTTATCAATAAATGGACTAATGCCCCAGTTGGGTCGAAACCTCCATACGTCAATTGGGGGAAAATAGTCCATGATCTGAACAAGTCTGGAAAGGTGGACTTTACGATACATAGTCTCAAGGAACTTCTGAAAGAGCAGCTTAAAATATGTGACAACCGGCCCTTCGGCGCAGTGGATAAGGAATTAAGGAGCCTTGCTCGAAAATATCGCCCTCAACCAGTTATTTCTTACAATGAAGCGGAAGCTATCTTTTCTGCGTTACAAATCAGTATATGCCCTAAGGACAGAAAGAAATATGACTGGGATAAAGTTGTCAAAATACATCAGAGATGGAGAGATCAGCAAGGGATAACGGAGCCAATAACTGTCCGAAACTTGAGCCTGTTTTTCGACAAAGAAAGGAGGGACTATCACCACAAGAAAAAGACAGGGAGAGAAGAAAAGTACAGGCATATTAAATCTATGGAAAGACTTTTAAAAGAACTTGGCCAGTTAGACGACCGTCACCAAAATCGGAATTCGACATATTCAGTCTTAAGCCCTAAAAATAAAGAGACCAGACTGCATCGACTCTTACATAGAAACAGGGCAAATTCTATAAGGAATCGGTTACTTCCTGAACCTTATGGAGGTTCTCTAGTATTAGGAGATGCAAATGGAGATGTTATTTTGGTGGAAGACTGGCCTGGGCCTGAAAGTCCTGTGGATGCTACATTTGAACAATTATACCCTTCGCTGATTCCTATGGGACCGGGGTACTCTTTATCTGATAGGAAAGCAAAAGTAGAAGAAGAAGAAGTTTCCGAATCTGAAGCACCGTTTGTAATTAGTATACCATCTCCAGAATTCTCAGAGGACAAACCAACTGCATCGATATCTAGCTCTGTTGAACCGATTGATGAGCCAGTATTAGATTCAAAGCCAAGTTTGGTGCCACCTTGTGACGGAGATGTAGGATCATCGGATTTATTAGTAGACTCGCAAGGTTCACAAGATTCACAAGATTCACAAGATTCACAAGATTCACAAGATTCACAAGATTCACAAGATACACAAGATACACAAGAACGGTTGTCAAATACAAATGACGAGGAATTTCAATATATTTTTTCTGAACCCAACACTCCACCGTCACAAAGGCATGCATCGCAAAACACCATCACACCAGTACGATTACATTTAAAAATCCCAAAATCCTACCGCTCTCCTAGAACCAGAAAAAATGAGTTACAAAGTCAGACCGAAAATACACAGCCCATGAAAAGTCATGACCGGACTTCCACTGAAATATTTGGCCGGCAAGTTGCTCCAGCCCATAAACAAGCTAATTTTCAATCTGGTACTACGCCCATTCCTCAACTGACCACCGATCGTATTTCAAATACCGCCCCTCGTCCTCCTAACTCGGATCGAACGGTGTTTGTTAAAACCCAGCCTCAAGAAGAATTACCCATGCTATATGATAACTCTGCAAGCCATTTAATTCCCAGCACATTTCTTCAGAACAATACCTTTTCAAATGATACCGATTCTGTTTTAGATCTACAATCTCTTGGATCACAGCCCTGTGAGTCCAAAAAAGACCTAAAGCCCATGTATCAAGAGGATTCAGATCAAAAACGCTATTTATTAGTGCTCAAACTACCTTCTAACAAGCGGAATGCTCATTCTGATCAGGCGAGGCTGCACACTCCTACTGAACTCGATGAAATATTACACAGGGACACAGTTGCTCCAATTATCCCGGAACATGATATCTCTTTATCTGAGACTATGACTCCTGAACCCGAAATTGGATCTGAATATGATCTTACGGCATATTCGCCTTTGTCTGTTCAAGATCTTCAGCATGACTCTGTTATAACAGAGAAAGCTCAAGGTCAAGAGATTTCTTCGGCAGAATCTAATGATCTATCCATGTCAAGAGCACTTACTCTTACATATGATGAAACCCCAGACCTTCATGGATCTGAGCAGTACGGTGTGACGCAACACAATGAGATGTCTGAAAACATGCGTTATGGGGATATATTTGACAATGGGTTTCGGTCGGAACATTGTGGCCAAGAAATATCCTCGTTCAATTATAGTGACTCTTCCTCTCACGACTTGGACAAGCTATTATTGCCCAGAAGTCACCAACAGCCGCTATGGAAAATTCTTGATGATGTTTTATCTGAGTACACTCCCCAGGAACGCACTTTAATTTATATGGAGCTAATTTATAAACCATACAGTGCGGCTCTTCACAAAACCGTTTCTCTGCTCAAGAACGATGAAGAGAAGTTGAGAGAGGTTTTGGATCTTGCAATTTATAATTGTAGTAACCCACGTCTCACATAATGCTCTATTGGAAGCTTTGTGAGTCTATGTAATTATATGACTTAATGAATGGGTGAACGAAATATTTTTATTTTTTATTTTCATTGGATAGGTAGCTAGCTAGCTTCCAACTTGAAGTTTAACGTATATATCTCGAATCACCACTTTTTAACTTTTATTCTTGGAATTAAACCACAGTCTTTTTTAAATTCTATGTGAACTTGTCTATTTTTCGTCACTTATCTCATATACAAGTTTCACTTGAATTTCCAACCAGCAAATAGTTACATAAGCGGGCAAATAGTACATGTCTGTTCGGAAGTGGTAAATTAATAATCTCTCAACGTAATATTAGTATTTAAAATAAAAAAGAACAAACAATTGGAAAGATTTCGTATCATATACTATATATTTCCCAAGTGTCAATGTCTTTTGCTGGCTGCTGTTATTCAATCATAACTTTTAAAAACCTTGAATCCAAAAGTAACGAGCCATGCCTGACTAAGCATGACCAGCCGCGTTGTCGAAATTTTTTTTTTTCACATTGCCCAAATCTTTTTCAGTCTTTTTCATTCATTCTCATCTTCCAAGAATACAATATTGAATACCATTAACGTGAGATTTCAGCAAAACAACAAGTCTTCCCACGTTTCATACTATTTCTGAGCAGATAAAAATCCTTTTGTGCAAAAATGGTGTCCTTAAAAGATGCGTTAAAATCAATCAAGAATCCTAAGCCAGTTGGTAAGTGATGATACCTTTACAGGGCCGCGCCTTGAACCTGATAGAATTATTGAATCATAAGCTAATCTGATACATTACATTTCTAAATAGATTTCGATCCCGAGGATTTCGAACGCAAGAACCCTGGCAGTGATGAGTCTGACGATGAAGACGTCACCGAGTACGAAAAGAAGCTAAAAGCTGAAGAAAAGGCATTGGCGCGAGCACACTATGTTAACGTAGAAAAGAGTGACTTACGAAAGAAAAATGACGAGGGTTTGAAGGTTGATGGTAAGAAATATACCGGCGCAAAGGTTTCCAGAAAAGACCTATATCAGAACAACAGTGACAGTGAGGAAGATGATGAAGAGGAAGAGGAAGATGAAGATGAAGATGATGAAGAAGAACAAGCTGATGGAGATGAGAGCGAGGGTGACAGTGACCAAGATATCTTGGATGTTGATTCTGATGATGAAGAACAAGAGAGCGAAGATGAAGAAGACGAAGAAACCCTCAAGAATGCTTCAAAGTTAAATGATTCTAAAAGAAATCAACTGAAGGAACTTTTGAAAAACGAGCAACAGTAAGTATCACACAACCAAGTTTACCTCAGTTAAGATTGCATCGCTAACGAACCTTTTTTTAAATTTTTTTTTTAGAAAACTTGTCTCTCAAATTTCAAAGGCTGCCAAGGACGAAGCTCAAAAGGGTGAAGGTATCAAGAGTCAAATTGTAAGTAACACACCAATATTATATTTTATCGCTACTAAGGACTGGAAACTAACATTATTCTGTAGAAAATATACGAAGCCATTCTGGATTCACGAATCAAGATTCAAAAGGGGTTGGCCGCTGCCAACTCTCTTCCATTAACACAACGAGCTGCCAAAAAGCACTCCACAGAAGAGACGCCAGAACTTACCAAGCAAGTTGCCAAAACTCTTTTCGGTTTACTAGACCGAATTTCTATTATACGCAAAAACCTCATGATTAAAGACAGTTTAATAAGTGAAGAAAGCAATGAAGGTGAATCAGAAGATGATGATGACGACAAGAAATCGCACACAGTCGAGATTACCACAGGAAAGAGAGATTTGGAAACCGCATTTGGAAATGAAAAGGTATTATCAAAGCGACTTAAGCCATACAGAGAAACTGTGTTGACTAAATGGTCTAAAAAGGTTCAAGCTGCATCCGGTATCTCAGCTTTAAATGCATCAAAATTCTCAATTCAAAACACAAATGCTCAAACCCAGGTTGCATCCCACCTGGCAGATATGGATCGATTAATCAAAAGAACCCAGATCAACAGAGGTGAAGCTAAGATTCTTGGTGAAGATGAGAAGGAGGATCCTGCTTCCGAGGAAGAACAAGATGAAGAAGAGATGGACGAAAAGACCCGAATCAAGAAGAGAATAGAGAAACAAAAGCAACAAAAGAAGCTTAAACAACAACAAATTTTACAACAAAAGAAGCAAAAGAAGACAGAAGGTGAAGAAATGGACCAGCTCGCTGATCCCGATAGTAACTTGAAGGAATACGTTGAGATTTACGATGATATGGATTTCTACAAAGCTCTGCTCAAGGATCTTGTTGACCGTCGCATGGCTGATACCAACGTTGCTTCTAGTGTGAAGTGGACTATTACTAAGAATAACAATGGTAAAGACAAGAACAATGAAGACAAGTTCTCCAAGGACCGACGATTAAATTTCAAGATCCAAGAAAAACTCCAAAACTTTGATGCCCCACGAAACACAGTCCAATGGACTGAGGATCAGATTGACGAGTTGTTTTCTGGCTTATTTGGTCAAAAGATTGCATTCAGCGACGATGAAGAAGATGAACAGAATTCTGAAGAGGAAGAAGGTGAAGATGATTACATTGTCAACGATGGACTTAAGATTTTTGGTTAAATTTGTGTAATATAGAGATCAAAACCACCATAAAATTTATCATGTTATATGCTTTTGCTAAAAAAGAATATTTGTAATACTAATACTCAAAACTCAATCACTATCACTCGAATAGCTTACAAGGCTTAAATAGTGACTATTTTGCAAGTTAGGCGTAGACACACCCTCAGCTTCAACTGATTTGGATTTACTTGTAGCCCCTCTATATTTTAAACGTGAAGGTTTCAGTAAACTCAGATTAGATGTAAATGGGTTCGCAGACACGAAAAATGGATCTGATTTCATATCTACTCTTGTGGCAATATTTCTGAGAGCATCATCCTTATATTTTGATCTTGCAGCTAGTCGTTGAGCATGCTTGGAGTTGGAAGTAGATGTCGAAGAGCCGACTGCAGAAAGGCCAACAGTAAGTAAATTACTAGAAAAAACTGAAGATTTGTTGAATAAATGGGATGTCATAACAGATCCCCTCTTCTCTTCTTTGTTTTCAACAAAAATAGAAGAGATCCCGTATGTTTGAGCTTGGGCTTCCTGAATATCATCTGTTGTTTCCTCTTGCAAAGCCAATCCAAGAGACATCTTATTCTTTAAAAGATCAGACTCTCTTTCTTTTTGTTCCAGAGAATACTTTTCTCGACGAAACTTGTCTCGGAGACGTCGAGAAACAGCATAAGAATCCCGCCAGCGCCTGGTGTTCAAAGCATATAATACCTCTATTTCGCGCTCTCTATTCAAACGGAGATCTTTCTTATGTTTATTGGTCTCAAGGGTTGCAAAAAGATCACCACTAGCTTTATTCGAATGGGAAGAATTCCTGGAATCCCCGTTCTTGTCACCGCGTTGAATTCCACCCTTGTTATTTCCAAGTTCAGCTTCTTCACCATCTTTGGCTTCCGAATATCGACTGGACGATCTCTCCTTTGCACCACTTTCAATGAGATATCTTGCATTCTGAGGATCAGTTCGAATATCAATTTGATTAGCGCATTCTTTACATTTGACTTTGAAAGACCATAGCGGTGTGCTGTAGTAAAATCCCACTTTCTTTTTTTCGGCGTTGAATCGAACACCTTGAGCCATTGAAACACTACATTTCTCGCAAATAATATCAAAGGGGGCTTCAAACCGAACAATCAAAATTCCCTGGGAAGCTTTGCGGCCACGGTTCCCAAGTCCATGGCTCTTTCCCGCGAGACTGTTTAATGAGCGTCTGCCATCGTAGTGAGGTGGGATATACCGGTTGTAGCCTAAATGAATGTTAGAATACTGGCCATAGACAAATAACAATAAATTAATAGGGCATACCTTGCATCGCATTTCTGGATGGACTTTTCTGTAAATATCACAGGAGGGTGGGAAATATTAATTTATATCACACCCAAAGCCTTAGTTGGTGATACCTAGTGGCGGTGATATTTGAAATCGATGGCGTTTTGTAAGTGTTTTTGTTTGCCACACAACTGTTTTTACCACCCACCACCACCACTCCAACTTTACCCTTCTCACATCAATTAAATCTATCGCCACCTTTGACTTTCTCATCATCAACACGATTTTTTCAGAGATCTTGGTTGGAATTTTTTCAGTAAAACGTGTAATATTGATCTATATTTATAATTGTATAAATATACACACCAATACAAACAATCGATTCAGTCGCCCCTCTGGTTGATCTTATCCACAAGCTATTTCATTCAATTTATTTGAAATCACATTCAATTCTAAGCTAACCCCCGAAAAATGCCACCAAAAGCCGACTGGGAAAAGTACAAAGCTCCTACTGAGGACGAAGATGATGACAAGAAGGAAATCATTCCTTTGTCAGAAGGCGATATAGCAGTTCTCAAGTCATACGGTGCTGCTCCATATGGAACTTCACTGAAACAGATCGAGAAGGATATCAAGGACATCCAGACCCGAATAAACGAGAAGATTGGAATTAAGGAGTCAGATACAGGTCTTGCGCCACCTCATCAATGGGATTTGGCTGCCGATAAACAGAACATGTCCCAAGAACAACCTCTTCAAGTCGCAAGATGTACAAAAATTATTCCAGCAGAAGATGAGACCAAGAAAACGAAATACGTTATCAATGTGAAGCAAATAGCCAAATTTGGTATGTACATATTTGCATGAATTTATTTTTGATGGTTTTCTAACATTATTTTACTATTTAGTCGTTGCTCTTGGTGATAGAGTCAGTTCAACCGATATTGAAGAAGGCATGAGAGTTGGTGTCGAGCGAAACAAGTATGAGATTAGACTTCCACTTCCCCCACGAATTGACCCTTCTGTCACTATGATGACTGTCGAGGAGAAGCCAGATGTTACATACGGTGATGTCGGTGGATGCAAAGAACAGATTGAAAAGCTGAGAGAAGTTGTTGAGTTACCACTTCTTTCTCCCGAGAGATTTGTGAAGTTGGGTATTGATCCTCCCAAGGGTATCCTTCTCTATGGTCCTCCTGGTACTGGTAAGACTCTGTGTGCAAGAGCAGTAGCAAACAGAACCGACGCCACCTTTATCAGAGTTATTGGTTCCGAACTTGTTCAGAAGTATGTTGGTGAGGGTGCTCGTATGGTCCGTGAGCTTTTCGAAATGGCGCGTACTAAGAAGGCTAGTATTATCTTCTTTGATGAAGTTGATGCTATTGGTGGTGCTCGATTTGATGATGGTGCAGGTGGTGATAACGAAGTTCAACGTACCATGTTGGAGTTGATTACTCAACTTGATGGTTTCGATCCTCGTGGTAACATCAAGGTAATGTTTGCTACTAACAGACCCAACACTTTGGATCCCGCACTGTTACGACCTGGACGTATTGATCGTAAGGTTGAGTTCAGTTTGCCTGATGTTGAAGGTCGTGCCAACATTCTCCGCATTCACGCAAAGAGCATGTCTGTTGACAGAGATATCCGTTGGGAGCTCATTTCCAGACTTTGTCCCAACGCTACTGGTGCTGAATTAAGATCTGTATGCACCGAAGCTGGTATGTTTGCTATCCGTGCACGAAGAAAGGTTGCAAATGAGAAGGACTTTTTGGCTTCGGTTGAAAAAGTTATCAAGGGCAATCTTAAGTTTAGCAGTACATCTCGATACATGCAGTACAATTAAAGAGACTGATACCATTATAGAAGATTTTGGAAGATTTGTGGCCAATGATCAAAAGGAGGTTATAAATATACAGAATTGCAGGTTGCAACTAGGCAAAACTCTGGATGATCTTACTTGGTTGTTGAGTGTGCATTACAAATAATACCTTATATACAATTACCTGATTTATTTATAATAATAATAAAGTCTGTTTTAATTTAACGAGTTGTCTAGTCCAGATTATGAGAGCTTGATGAATAGATCATGATATTCAATTATTCGTGAGAGTATAGTACAAGAAGCAAAGTTAGATATATATATATATAAGCATAAGGTCATTCATTATAAGTGTAGGCAATTGTGCATCAAATCCGTGAAAGATGAGCGCTTTTCTATCCAGAAGTTCAATTGTGTGTACAACTCAGCCATCTTAATCCCACCAAGCAACGAGACCCATACCATCAGTTTGACAGGAACCGATGATCGAGTACGGGGGAGTTTGGTTAGCTGGAGAGGTATCTTGACCCATTGAGTTATTTGACGGCTTTTGGGGCTGCTGTTGTGTGAAAATCTCTTGTTCAACGCGGAATCGAAGCTTTTCGTTTGTATCGATGTAGAACTCGTGTTCTCCATTCTTCCAAATCCATGCTTGTTCTCTTGGGACACTAAAGTATAAAGTAAGGCAATTGTTAGTATTATTGGTCTCAGAACAAAAGGAAGATTATCAAAAATAAAGCGGTACGTACAAGACACATGTGTCAAAGAGCAATTCCTTTGGGATGTGTATATCGTCGAAGAACTCCATTTTTACTAAAAGCAAATACTTGGCGTTAGAAGATAGTTCAAAAGCAACTAAAGTAAGCACACACATACTATTCAATCCTTCTTCTGTACAGGATGAGACCCAACCTACGAGGATCTCCCCAATGAATGGCCGGAAAACGATTAATCTGAATTTGCCTAAAACAAAAGAGTAAAAACAGGAAACTCGGAATGTCAGCACATGGTCAATGAACAGAGAGGACTGGAGGAAAACACATACACTTGATGAACACACCACCGTCACCATTTCTGGTCATACCGTCCTCGAAATATTCAATATCATAGAGACATATACACAGTCCAAGATTGTGTATAACCTAAAGGTACACAGAACCCACGTCCATCAGAGTTAGATATTTTTTTTCTTTTTTCTTTTCCATTTATAGAGCATGTACTGTTCTTCTGAACAACCCCATTGTTACGTACCCTATTAGCATATTTCTTGTTTATTTCGTCCTCCAAAGCTTCAGCCAGCGGTGCGGCAAAGTTTTGGGGATCTATTCTAATGAGGTCAGAGATCTTTGACAGAACAAACATAATGAACTAAGAGTGCGATGCAGATATCTGGGTTATTTCCAAATGTCTCTATATTACGGACGGTAGGGTATTTTATGGTTTTGCCGATTCTTAGTTGTTTGGGATTGATGCCTCCAAGTGGTCTCGATAGAGCCTTCAGAAGAAAATTTCAGGTATCTACAACAAGGATGTGTAATCATTAGGTAATCTTTTTGTTACCATGATTGTTCATCAGTGACACATCATTATGTAATACAGAGAACGACAGTGAGTGCCGGGGGTTTTTGTCGGATAAATAGACTTTTTACATATTCCCGTAAAACCTTACAAGAAAGCTTCCGAGGGTATTTTTTTTTTTTTTTTTTTTTTTTTTTTTTTCTCTGTACCAGACCCTGGATGGGTTTAAACCAGCACTTGGTGCTGCTGAAAGGCAATGAAAGCTAATTAGCAGTTGGAGTACTAGGAACCGAGACTGGTCCTCCGATTTCAAAAAAGACGCGACAAGCGTTAACCCAAGTCCCAAGTCCCAAGTGCCGACCAAAAACCCTGACCGTCCATTGCTAGGAACCACCTCTAGACTTTGACGATATCTTCCGATGAAAGGAACAGGCAAATCACCGCAGCCATATCCGGTAGCTCTTGCTGGCCACGGTGCTAACGTATATAAACCCTGTATGTCAAACACGAAGAGCTCCAAGATGGATGCGCGGGAAATTCCAAGTAAGAGCTCCCAGTAGCGTGCAAACACACCCACACCCCGCCTGCCTGGCTGTCAAACCACACGCATCTCCGGCCAGCGGTATAGTAATACAGCGTTAGTCATTGGCTGCCCCAGTAAAATGCTGATGTAATACCCGCGCGCGCTCTTACATAACCCGAAAGTAAGGTTTGGTTTAGCCCTGCGAGTCACGACTCCATTCCTCCACTGTGGCTGGCAACATGAGCCAATCACATTCTGTTTTTTAGTATTTTGCTTCTCTTCTACCGTGGTTTCTCTGCAGATTTTTCTCTCCCTCCTTTTAAATATTATATCTCTCCCTCCTTTTTTTTTCACATCTCTTTTCTCCACCCTTAGGAAGATATCAGACTCTTTCTGTAGTTCACATTTTCCGTATCCCCAGTTCCGATGTTAAGCGCTGCTTTAAAGCGATCTTGGTTGGTATGTTTAATTCCCTCTTAATTCGGTCGAATGAGCACAATATCCAACATCCACTTTTTCTTGTCCAATTGACGACCCCATATACTCTAGCCTTGGTTTGGCAAGACTTGATTCCTTTTTGCGTTTTTATTGTTGGTATTCACCTTCAATATTCACCAACTCACACCAATCAACCCCTCCTTTCTACTTTTTTTTCTTATCTCGACCTTGAAATTTCAGTGTTAATCCGCTTGATTATACTCAAAAACTAACAATTGACCCACTGTTCATCTTTTTTCTTTGTTTTATAGAGACAACCCGTCGTTGCTCAACCCAAGGCCCTCACCAGACTTTTCCACTCTACCCGCCCCGCACAGTCCATTGTCTCCCCTGGTGACATCAAGGCTTCCGAGGCCTCAAAGCATTTGACTGAGAAGTACGCTGTTATTGACCACGAGTATGATGCTATCGTCTTGGGTGCCGGTGGTGCTGGTCTCCGTGCTACCTTTGGTCTTGCCGAAGCTGGTTTCAAGACTGCTTGTATCACCAAGCTTTTCCCAACCCGTTCTCACACAGTTGCCGCCCAAGGTGGTATCAACGCTGCTCTAGGAAACATGCACCCAGATGACTGGCATTGGCACATGTACGACACCGTCAAGGGTTCCGATTGGCTTGGTGACCAGGATGCTATTCACTACATGACCAGAGAAGCTCCCCAGTCTATTATCGAGTTGGAACATTACGGTGTCCCCTTCTCAAGAACCAAGGAAGGCAGAATTTACCAGAGAGCTTTCGGTGGTCAATCTAGAGATTACGGTAAGCTCGGTCAGGCTTACAGAACCTGCGCTGTCGCTGACCGTACTGGCCACGCCTTACTCCACTCGCTATATGGACAGAGTCTCCGTCACAATACCACATTCTTTATTGAATTCTTTGGTCTCGACCTTTTGATGCAAGACGGCAAGTGTGTTGGTGTTATCGCTTACAACCAAGAGGACGGTACTCTTCACCGATTTAAGGCTAAGAACACTGTTATCGCTACTGGTGGTTACGGTAGAACCTACTTCTCCTGTACTAGTGCACACACCTGTACTGGTGACGGTATGGCCATGGTTACCAGAGCTGGTCTTCCCTTACAGGACTTGGAGTTCGTCCAGTTCCACCCTACCGGTATTTATGGTGCTGGTTGCTTGATCACTGAAGGTGCTCGTGGTGAAGGTGGTTACCTTCTCAACAGTAAGGGTGAGCGTTTCATGGAGAGATACGCCCCCACCGCTAAGGACCTTGCTTCTCGTGATGTCGTTTCTAGATCCATGATTATGGAAATCCGTGAAGGCCGTGGTGTCGGTCCTGAGAAGGACCATCTTTTACTCCAGCTTTCTCATCTTCCACCTGCTGTTCTTCACGAGAGACTCCCTGGTATTTCTGAGACTGCTGCCATTTTCTCCGGTGTTGATGTTACCAAGGAGCCTATCCCCGTTCTTCCTACTGTACACTACAATATGGGTGGTATCCCTACCAAGTGGACTGGTGAGGTTCTTACTCAGGTTGACGGTAAGGACACTGTTGTTCCCGGTCTTTATGCCTGTGGTGAGGCTGCCTGTGTCTCTGTTCACGGTGCTAACCGTCTCGGTGCCAACTCTCTTCTTGACCTTGTTGTCTTTGGCCGTGCCGCTGCTCTCGACATTGCTGAGAAGTTTACTCCTGGCCAGGCCCACGAACAAACCCCTGCTGATATTGGTAAGGAATCCATTGAGAACCTCGACAGAGTTAGAAATGCTTCCGGTTCCAAGCCTACTGCTGAAATCAGACTTGCCATGCAAAAGGTCATGCAGTCTGATGTCTCTGTTTTCAGAATGCAGTCTTCTCTTGAAGACGGTGTTAGAAGAATCACAGAAGTTTCTCGCACTTTTGCTGATGTTGGTACCACTGACCGATCTATGATTTGGAACTCCGATCTTGTTGAAACTCTTGAACTCCAGAACCTTCTTACATGTGCTATGCAAACTGCTTACTCTGCCGTTGCTCGTAAAGAATCTCGTGGTGCACACGCCCGTGAAGACTACCCTGACCGTGATGACGAGAACTGGATGAAGCACACTCTCTCATGGCAGAGCGCCCATGACGACCCTGTCAAGCTCAGTTACAGAGATGTCATTTACAAGACTCTTGATGAGAACGAGTGCAAGTCTGTTCCTCCTGCCAAGCGTGTTTACTAATCATATCACCCATAAAGCTCAAATAATACCAAATCAATTTGAGGGATATACCCTTAGTTCAAAATCATCACCATCATTATCATTGTCTCTTACTCACTACTCTTATTGCACTTAACCCCATTTACTACCTTTACTCCACATGATTCATCGTTTGCTATTTTGTAGGGTAAATTGATTTATCACAATTGCCTTGTGTTAGGCGCCATTATGCGGTGCACTTTATTCATAATCATGTATAAAAACTAAAAACTCAAGTATATTTAATATATTCATTGTCTTTCTAATTTTTAATCAATCCTTTTAACTGTAAGTACTGGTTCGTTTTGTCAGTCTGTTGAAGGTTTGAATATGAGTAATAATCCTCGTATAGTTTACTTGTGGTGATTTGAACCAGTGTTCAAGCTTTGACTTTCGGATTAATAAAGCCATTGAAGTCAACCAAGCGGTCGTACTGACAAATCTCCTACCGCACAAATTGAAGTGCAGTTGCATATAAAATCAAAATAGACATTGTCTGTGGTCTGTGGTCTGTGTGTGTATTTAAAAAGAATCGCAGTTTGCATTCCATTTCAAGTTTTAACAAATCAATAGTGTTTTTTATTAATGAGTGATATATTAAACCCACGCCACGCTTTATGTTAACCCCACCCCAAAAACACACGTGGTTGCATAATATATTATGTAATTTTAGTTGAAGTGGAAATTGTAAATAAGCAACTGGGGTCTCTTCTGAACTGTTTTCCTCTTCACATTTATTATTGTGAATCTAACTGCACAATGGAACATCCATCTGGGGAGATTGTCGAAAACAGAGATTGTCTAGTTGCTTCAAGTGAACCTCTTCCACATGAAGACTTTGGAAAACAGAGATCTTTCGCTTTCTTTTACTGACCATCCACCAGAGGAGATTTTCGATAGCAGGGGTCTTTTTCTTGCTTTTATTCGTGAACATGCACTTTCCAATAGCTATGCCATTACCATATTACGGTCAAATAAAAAATAGAAACATTACCCTTGGTTGTGATAGGAGTGCGAAATATCGTAATCGGGTAAAAGACCTAGGTGGTGCTAGAAAAAGGACGAGAAGCTCCAGACTGATTGAATGTCCATTCAGGCTTTATGGGAAAAGGCTTGGTTGTGGTAAATGGGCATTACAGATACGGAATCCCTATCACAGTCATCAAGCTGAAGATAATATGATAACCCACCCCGTTGCTCGTCATCTTATAACGCACCAGCTTCAAAAAGTCTACGAGCTATCTGAGGTTGGATCAAATCCCCGTGATATCATATCTTTAATCAGAAAGGAGGACCCTGACACTCTAGTTGTACCTAGGGATGTTTATAATATTTGAAATTTTTTAAGCAGGACAATTCTCGGCAAAGGCTCTATCACTATAGTCCAGTAAATTAGCTGATTCCATTATTTAATAAAGCCCTTATTGCCAGGAAACCTCTGCTTTTAAAATTTACCCCAGATGGATGATTCAATGAACTGGTTTAAATGATTATATAAAATTGGATGTCACAAGTAAGCAGGTATTTAAAAATTGCATATATATGTGTGCTTTATTCAATATCTAAGGGAGGTAGTTATGGAGTGTATAATACTTGGGCATTAGTAACCACCATTGGCGGCATGTGAAGTTGAATCCCAAAAGAGCTGAGTATCGCTTTGAGGCCATATTGATTCAAGACTGTATGCAGTATCATTTTGCAGCTGCCTATCTGGTAATTGGCGTTTCCTCTGGTTGTTGTGATACCATAAACGACGATGGGGCTCCTAGTCATCAGGTTGAGTAAAACGAAAACATGCAAGTGATAACCCAATATGATTATAACCTCTTTCATTAGCAAAAGCTCATAGTCAGCATCTGGGAGTCAAGAAAGCAACACATGAATATGGAAACGCTTTATAAGACGGATATTCAACAGTCAATTTCGAAAATGATTGCAAGACTGTTCATCCACCTGGTCTTATTACTTATTACTCAAATCGGCATTGGTATTATTGTTACTATTCTGAAAAATCACATTCTCTAAAGGGAGAGCAAAATCATTCGGTATCTAATTAGACACATCAAGTGGTTAACATCAATAATTTGGATACCATTAATGGCACATTTGACGTTGTATTAATATGTGTGTGTTCCTTGAATGACTTTGAAATCAAGACATCTTGTGCCGACAAAGTAACTTATAACCCTGTAATCTTTTCTAATACCATATAGTTCTGATCAATTTCTTTCCCGATCTGTAAGAAATACAAGTGTCGTCCGAATTAACAACAACTGGTTCCCTTCAACGCTTAGCCTGTTTGAACTCAATAGGAATTTAATAAACACAAGACAGACACAAATTGATGTCTGTAAAATAACAAGAAAGCGAAACTAACACAAGTGTACAATTTAGGCCTACTTGTAAAATTCAATGAAATCATTTTTATGGTAGGTAATATGGAACATGATCTCAACAATTTTAACGTCGTACTATGTTTGATTCAAGTCAATTGACACACGTTGGTGCTATGACTATTATCTTCAAATATTTCACAATATCAATCAGGTATATTATATTCTCCTAGATATCAGGTATCAGATACTAACTTGATTCCTTGTCCTGCTGGGTAAACAGTATTTTATTATTGGGTATATCGTAGTCGCTAAAACTAAAGTCAAGCCGCGCTCTACTTCCGCCATTCCGCCCCATAAAAAAACAACACTGCCAATACCACAATTGACACAATATAAACAGATGCAGTTTAAAAAAGATTTGACAAATTATATTTCAAATTAATGACAGTTATACCTGGGTATCTTATATGTAAACAATGACTAAACAAATCGGTCACCTAAATCTTAATGGGTGAAGTGGTGTTGACCTCGTTGAAAGCAGTTTGAAGCTTAGACTGAATCTCCTTGACCTTATCTTTTCCCTCTTCACTCTGAGGCCAGCCGACAATGAGACCATATTCGCTGTCTTTCTTAGGAATGAGATGAAAGTGAACGTGGTCAACCATCTGATGTGCGATTCGGCCATTGTTCTGAAGAACATTGTAGCCATCACCTTCAGGAGACTCAATCGCCAAATCGAGAGCAATTGCAACACGCTTAGCAATTGGAAGAATTTCAGACAAGTGCTCGTCAGGGATGTTGTGAAGTTTGGCACCGTGGTACTTGGGAATGATCAGGGTGTGGCCAGGAGCAGTGGGGCCAATGTCCATGAAGACAAGAGTCTTTGCAGTTTCAAAGATCTTGAGAGAAGGGATATCGCCTAAAATCCAAGGAAAGGTCAGAAGTTGGTTTACATTGATTTCAGATCATTAAAGATCGTGTATAGATAGAAGCATACCCTTGATAATCTTGCAGAAAATACAGTTGGCAGACATTTTGATGAGTTGAGATTGATGAAAAAAGTGGATTGGAAATCGAGTTGAATATAAATGATCAAGAACAATATGTGGAAGAGTTAACTGGCTTGGATTTAAAGCGGGGAGATAATGATATAATGATTATTATGTAATCATTATATAATGTGTTACACATGGGTAATATTTGTAACATCTCATGTGATGGTGATTTTGTCACACATCAAACAAATTTCAACTTTATTAGCACATTCCGTGTGAAGCCTTTCAGCCCAAGAATAAGCGACGCGAACAGCTTGACGGCAATTCATTATTTTGAACATTTTGTTTCCCTTAGGGTGCTCATAACCGTTTATATTTGGAATCACATGTTGACACAGTTATTATTGGTATTTTAACACTGTTCAATGCCGGCATTTGACAATTCGTATCTTTTGAAAATTTTCGGTCTCCACACTTCCACCACACTTCAAATATCAAGCCTTCTATCATTTCAGCACAGTATCACGCGCTATAATCACTAAATTAAACCAACAATAACATGACAGAAGTGGCTTCGCGCTCATCGGAGGTGTCCAAAAACGCAGATGCGTTGAACCCTGCTTTCAAAGAATGGTCACAAGTATACAGCTATATTGAACTAAACCCCGACTCATTCACAACATGGGAAGATTTGTTGGAAATAGCCGATGGATTAGAAGGAGGTTTGTGTAAAGCATCCAGTATCAATGCTTTGCGGCTGTTTCGTTTTTCATATGACTCTTTTCTCGACCGATTCCCACTTTCTCACGGATACTGGATCAAGTATGCAGAGCTAGAATTCAGTCTAGGTAACACGTCTCAAGCTTTGGCTATTTACGAAAAGGCAATCAGTGTTCTTCCACTGTGTGTCGAGTTGTGGACGAAATACTGTATATTTAAAAATCTTGTGAGTCCTTCAATAATCTCAACCCGATCGCTATTTGAAAGAGGCGCCTCTATTGTTGGATTCCACTATCTTTCACACCCATTTTGGGATGAATACATTAAATTTGAGCAAGAAAAGGGCACAGAAAAACGGTTGATTAACTTATACAAGACTATAATACAAAGACCAATCCACCAATACGCAAAATACTTTACTGAGCTTGCAAAACTGCTGCCAAATACCCCAATTGATCAATTTGTTACCCTTGCTACTCTTGATCAGTTCAAGCTTGATTATCAAAAGCAATTAGAATCCAAACCAAAAGACAAACAGAAGGATGAAAGTGCAGAAGATAAAAGCAAAGCGACAGAAGGAGATGTTCAAGAGGTTCAAACGGAGGATCAATATCTCAGAGACCGTGTTGCAAAATATTATGACCAGATGTTTCAAAAAGTACAGGCCAAATCAACGGCCCGATGGACCTTTGAATCAGAACTCCAGCGCCATTTCTTCTATGTTTTATATATTCCCGAGGAGGAGCTAGTTGCTTGGCGTCAATACTTGCATTTTATTGAGATGAGTACTGATGAGGGCGTTGAGTATAGCGAGAGGATTGCAGTGTACGAGCGCAGTATTATAACCTTTGGACATTACGAGGAATTCTGGCTGCGGTACACGCGCTGGTTATTAGCACATAAAAGGTATAACGAAGCAAGAGAAGTGTATCGTCGAGCTGGGTATGTTTTGCCAATTGGCCGGATCCAAGTGCGACTACAGTACGCGCTGTTTGAAGAGTCGCAAGGAAACATTGAGCTGGCAAAAGGGATTTATCAAAGTATATTAGAGGCAATGCCGACTCTAGTAGAAGTTCTGATTGGGTATACGGGGTTGTTGCACCGCACAGAAGATGTTGAAAATGCCATTAAATTTTTGGAATCCAAGATAGAGTTGTTAAAGAGTGAAGAAGAGCCAAAGGAAGATGAAAAGCAAGCGGCAGAACAAGATGACCAACAAGATTCAGATGCGCTAGGCAACAACGCAAGTCTCCCCATTCTTTATGTTTTCCTTGCCAACATGTACTCCAACTGGCTAGGCTCGTCTTCCAAAGCACGATCCATACTGCAACAAGCTTCAGCAGATTATCCCACCAGTTACCATGTGTGGCAATCCTACCTCAAGTTTGAAATTGAGCATTCCCAGTTTACGTTTGGAGAAAGTCAAGGTGGCGATGGGTTAAAGGATGGGCCAAAAGAGGAGCCGGAAAAGAAAAAGGGCCGGCCGTCTAAAAAGCAGGTTGCAAAAAGTGAAGCTGCTTCTCAGCAACAGCAGCAGCAGCAGCAGGATCAGCAGCAAAGGGTTCAAGAGATTTATCAGGAGATTAAACAACGGGCAAGTCTTAAAAAGAACGAGGCCAAGGATTTGGCTCATATGTATATGGTATATCTGTTGAGCAAGTCTGGCAAACCAAACTCTGTCCAAGAGTATTTTCAAGTTGATAGAGATGCACATGAATAGACTATGAATGAATAAAACTAATATATAATATATATATACATAGAAATTATTTCTTTCTTTCTTTATTTTTGTTTATATATAGAAATCTTATTTTGTATGTAATAATTAATGTTCTATTAATTGATCATTTGTTTTTATTTTTCAATTACAAAGACTTCAATCAAGACGTTGATAATTGTTGAAATGACCCAAAACGATACAGTTACGATACCGATGGGGCGGGTCATTTTCCACTTGTTGAGAGGAATAGTGACGAGTAAGAAGACCAAGGTGATAAGCAAGGTGATTGAGGAGATGATCAAGCTGGAGGAAATCTTAATGTCGTAGATGGCGCCAGCGGCGTATGCTTGCGGGTTTGTGGACGACGCCTTTGGCATGACCAAAAGGCCGGACATGCCGATGCCGACAAGGATGTTGAGCATGGGGCCGCCAAAACAGGCCGAAAGCGCCATCATTGGGAATCCCATTTTGGCCACCGTGGTGTTGGCAACGAGGTCTCCTAGCGAGTTGCCAATGGCAAAGACAGTGAGTCCTAGCACGGCATCGGAAATGTGGAGAATGATGCCAAGGGCTTTGAGAATGGCAACAACTTCGTTGGCAACGGCGGATATCCAGGAAATGGCAATGACAAAGCCCACAAGCGAAACAAACTGGACGTAGGATGGGGCAAAGTTGCGTTCGGGAATGAAAAGGTAAATCAGGGATAAAAGGGAAAAGGAGGAAATGAGCCAGTAGAGCAAGGTAGAGGTAAGTTTGAAGCCGTTTTCAGTGTTGGTGGCTAGCACAAACAGTGGGCCAAAAACGGCCTGGGTAACAAGAAGCCAGCGAGTGATGGGGACGTATGACTTGAAGACACGGGGTAGTAACAAGTCATTATCATTGGTATGTTCGTGGTGGACTAAAGATTCACGAGGATGGAAAGTATTTGGGCTAACTGCTGGGCTTATGGCGTTTTGAGGAATGCTTAAATTGTTTGAAAAAGGTTGGTCATTAAATGTCAAACTTGGGATATTTTCACTATTTTGAGTGTTTTGAATATTTTGAATATTTTGAGTGTTTTGGGTATTCTGTTCGCGGTCTGAATTATAGTCTGGAATATTAAAACTAGTGAGACTTGATCTACCACTGCTCATTGTCACAGTATCCTCTTCTTTTTCCATGGTTTCTGCTTCAATGACCGGAACTGTAATGTTTAAAAGAAAAATTGCTGGAGCAGAGGCCAAAGAAGTAATAACAGTGATCCAGCTTTTGGAGGTGACGCCGACGAGAGATGGAAACAGTGTTGTGAGTATTTCAACATATTCTGGGGGTATTGTTGGCAGTATGTGATCAAGCAGACGGCCAAGCAAAGATTTTCTTGTAGTTATGATATCTATTCTGTAATTTTGTGAATTGTTAGAGGATTGGGATGGAGAGGATAGTTGTGGGTTGGAGGGATGCACTTGTAGGTTTGAAGCTGATGGCTCAATATCAGAGTCAATGAGGCTAACAGCCTCGGAGTTGTCTTCATATGAATAATTGGATCCAAGGCTGTGTGGTGGAGAATTATTAATAGAGGTGATAGATGAATGTGAAGAGCCGGCAAATTTTGACCTTTTAGGTGGGATATCAAAATACCCAGTGATGGGTCGTGAACTAGGAGAAGGTGAGCGAGAATGTCTAAGTGGGCTTTTTAAAGGTTGTAAAGTAGGAGAGAGCATATTAGGATTGATATTGAGATTCGGGCTAGTGTCATGCTGGTTAGATGTTGGTAATGGTAATGAAGTGTTTGAATGGTTGATAGTGTCTTGTGTGTCTGTGACAACAAGCTGGGGTATTTTAAGCTTGGGGAGAGCTTTGTGAGTAATCTTGTTATGAAGTTTGTGAGATTTTAATGATCCTGTTGGACTGGTCATTGGCAAGCTTGACCAAGACTTGTTAATGGCTGAGTAGTCTTGAAGCAAGCGTTGGGACGAAGAAATGTTTTGACCTTTAAGATCGGATCTGGGTGAAAAGCCTTGCATGAGGGTATTATTAGTAGAGCTGTTTTTGCGTTCATTTGGCTGGCCCAAACGTTGGAGATCGAGCTGGCTCTGTACGTAGGACGCAGTAGCGGCAGAAAGAGGAGCGGGAAAGTTGAATTCGTCACTTTCGTTGCTTTCGTGTGATCTACGTCTAAGAGGAATGACATTAGAGGTGGATCCTCGCGAGTCTTGCAACTGCTGTAATACATTTCGAAACTCGAGAGCGCCAAACAGGGAGGGTCTAATGGGGGTAATTGGAGTATAAGGACCTGGATGGGCGCTTGCGGCAACTATTGAAGAAGAGCCAGAGGTTGGTGCTTGGGCGGTTTTTTGGGTTCTAAGCCGCATTCCTTTTGTCAATTCAATATAAGCTTCTTCCTGTTCATCATCTAACTGATCGTGCCAAAGAGGCGAAGAAGCCAATGGTATATTAGTAAAGCTTCCTCTGGGGGTAGTAGACCGAGAAGGAAGCTTCAAGGCTTGTAGAGAATTATTTTGCTGGGGGTTTTCCTCAAGACTGCTAGCGTTAAAGGCAGAGACATCGAGTCCTTGGGTAAGAATATTTTGTTCGTCTACAATCTCTTCATCTTCCTCAATGGCCGCCTCGTGGCCTGCTTCCGTGTAGAAGTCTCTTGCGCGAGTTTCAACGAGATATTGGCGGCGTCTGGTGGTTTTGTACCAATGCCAGCCAACGACAAAGGCGACGTACGTGGCGTAGATTGCGAGCATTGTGAAACACTCCCATCGCCGTAAAACTCCGTCAGACATAAAGTACATGGAAAAGCTGACGGCTGTAGTGAAGAAGAGGATGTCTCTGACGAAGGGTCTTCGGGCCACTTTAAAGGGACGAATGATCGCCATGGATCCAGTGACAACGGCGGTGATGAAGGAGGCAGCGCCAATGAGCTCACCGATTGCCAAGGAGCCGGAGCCGATTTTCATGGCGGCATAGGTGCTGAAGACGTCTGGGGAACCGTTTCCCAGGGCCAAAAACGTGACGCCTGCCAGGGATTCCGAAAGCCCCAATAGTTTAGAAATGGTGTTGAGGTTAGGGCACAGGTAGTCAGAAGCGGCGATGCCGATATCCATAAACAGGATACTGAGCCAGAGAACGACGCCGAGCACGAAAAAAACGGAGGAAGAGGAGGTGGTAGAGCAGTAGTAGGTTTCGAGGTAGTTGATGAGGCCGATGTTTTCGTCGTTGCAGTACTTGCGAACGAATGCGCACTGGTCAGGCGACCGGACGAGGTCAGCGCATTCTAACGGCTCGTGCTTAGCGAAGGGTTCCAAAGTCTGGGAGGTGATATTTGTGTGAGCATTGTAGGAGGAGACTTGGAACAAGGACTCGTCATCAGTGACTGGGTAGGATAAGGCAAAGGGTATAGAGGCTAGAACGAAAGCTTGTTGAAGTAGCATTGTTTGCCGTATACTATGGAGGAAATAGAACAGGGGAGACTGCAAGCCGGTGTCGTTTGCAAAAGCGGGTATTTCAAAGGGTGGGGATGCTTGGGGTGCGATATTCATGAGAGGAACTCGTCAGGCTTTGAAAGAGTTGAAGAGGAAAAGAAGGTTTTGGAGGGGGGGAAGAAAGTTAGAGGGTTGCTGTAAACGGTAAAAAAGCGAAACCAAAAAATTTGATATGAATCAGACGGAAAAAAAAAAAAAAAAAAAAAAAAAAAAAAGAAAAAGAGAAAAGGAAAAAGACAGTTCTGAGAGGAGGTGAGTTTAAATAAACGGAGCAGGAGCTATAATGTGTACATGATGACTGGGAGGAAAAGGATTGACACCGAAGTAAAGGAGTGGTAGAAATAATAATAGTAACAATCGAGGTGACGGCGATGGCGGTAGCACGGTCGTAGGAAATGGAGCTCAAATGCGTTGAAACAAAATGATCCTGTCACAGTCCTGTGGAGAGCGCAGGGCAAGCGCAGAGCAAGCGCAGAGCCTAGCACAGAGCCTAGCACAGAGCCTAGCACAAAGCCTAGCACAGGGCAAAGATCGATCTGATAAGATTGGTGGTGTGTAAGGTGTTAGTAATCATTAGTCATAATATTGGCCTAACCCAGGCTTTTATTATTTTTTTCTGTTGTCAAATGGGCGATTTTCAGTCTGTTATGTCAAATACAACCATATAACCAGCAATTCGTTTCAATCATTATGACGGAAATCTTGCAAAATCAGCTACAGACGATACTGACGCCAGCAATCGATATTACTCGAGTATCGCAGGGCGCGGAAGCTGTAGTTTACCGTACCACTACACACCCCTATCTTGGGCAGCTACAAAAGTCTGATCCTAGCCGGCTTGACAAGTCAAAGGCGGCATGCAGCTCGTTTATCATCAAGTACCGGCCGCCAAAGACGTATCGGCATGCCAGCTTAGATGCGCAGCTGACCAAGCACCGCACGCTGGCCGAGGCCAAGCTGCTACAGCGACTGGGCTACTTGGGAGTGAACGTGCCCGAAGTGATACATGTTGACTTTAGACAGGGGATCATTTGGATGGAGGACATTGTTGGAAATGACCAGAAAAGGGCTGCTAGCCAAGATGTCAAGGAAGAGATGCGAGGCTCTTTGAAGAACTGGATTTGGGATTACGAGGCAGAGCACGGGGAACAGAGTATTACAGAGCAATCGGCGGACGTGCAAGAGTTGTTAAACAGAGTTGGCCAAGAGATTGGCAAGCTTCATATGAATGATATTGTGCACGGAGACCTTACAACGTCTAATTTGTTGCTTCGTCCAAGTGGTGAAAGCGAGTCTAGCGAGATTAAGCTAGAGCCCGTGCTTATTGACTTTGGATTAGGCAGTGTTTCAACGCTTGCGGAAGACAAGGCAGTTGATCTGTATGTTCTAGAGCGTGCGGTTGACAGCACTCACCCCGTCAATGCCGAGATTTACAACAAGTGGCTACTAGACGGGTATTGTGAGTATAGTGAGAAGGCCAAGGGAGGAAGCAACAAGATAAAGGAAGTGATGAAAAAGCTGCAAGATGTTAGATTGAGAGGCAGAAAGAGAAGCATGATTGGATGAAGAATGAGAATATGAGATACATGATGATGAAATACATGATTATGAAATACGTTATGATGATAGTATTAAGAATAGCAATAAGATATTATTGCATCTTGCCCTTCGGGCAGGACCTCCCACTGCTTGAGAAACCGATATTGATATTAAGATGAGTCGCTACCTGACCCCCATCAAGCTCAGGTGGAAGGCGAGTTTGGTGCTGTGAATTCAAGAAGCAAAACGACCTGGGTGTAACTACAAGCATTGAAAGAGATAATGGATAATATACACAAAAGACTGTATACGTATATAGACAAATCGATACAGGAGGTTGTGGAGAGCTGCCCTTCGGGCTGAGACTGATGAGACTGCGGAGACTGCAGTGGTAAATCAGAGCACGTATAAGCGTAAACCTGGTACCGTGATTTGGCAAATTTTATTTACGCCGTGCGGAATAACTACAGGTGTTGGAAACCCTGAAAAGTACAAGACATTGGAGATGGTGATAAATGCGGACATTAACAGTAAGAGAACCGTCAAAAGCCAGAAGGTTGAAATAAAGAAGAAGAAAAGAGGTAGGATGCTCGGTAATATTGGGAATATGAGCATGATGGATTGATGATATATATCAAAAGGACAACTGGTTTACTACCGTGAACTGAAAAAGCAAAAGAGCAAACGGGGACAAGTTTTCGTGGCCAAAAAGTAGGAGAGAGGAACAGGATAGCAGAAGGGAGACGGAAGGGAAGCAGAAAGAAAGTGGCATAGTTTACCCCAGAAAACTTTAAAATAAAAAAAAGAAAACAATACAGAAAGGACCTGGAGTTTGTCAAATGATGCATAAAGCACAAGTGCATCTGATTGTGTATTATTATGGGGTTTGAGATGGAGATGGTGGAAGCAAGGGAAATGTTTGAGGAGAAGCGGCCGCAACAGGGAAGGGGAACAGAGACGTGCCGGCGGAAAAGCCGAGAGAGGGAAGAAGGTCTTGGCAGCCTCGCACGGCTGGCGTTGCTGCCGAACAGGAAGGATTATGTAATGGGCGAAGAGGGGAGGATAAATAATAATTAATATTTAATAAATAAATAATATTTAATATATATTTAATATTTAATAGTAATGATAATAATTAATAAATTATTTATACAGTATTTATACAGTATTTACAGTACTTATTTATCAATCATAATAATCTCTATTATCCTTGTCAAATATCCAATTAGGAAGTCACCCCATGAACCGCCAATCACTCCATATAATATCAAAATATTTAATCCATCATAACCTTCGCAACAACAATGTGCGGAATACTGCAAGCACAAGATTCTTATTTTGCAGTGGCACTGTGACGAGATTGTCAAGCACCAAGCAGCCAGCGCCCGCCGGCTATCGTAGGAAGAGGCAGGGGCCGCGCGCTGTGGCCCAGCAGTACGACACACTACAGGGCAGTGCGGCAGTGGCGAATAGTGGCGATAGCCGTGGTAATAGCAGTATTAATGTTAATAGTAGCGGAAAGCGGTACTGTGGGAGACGATAACGCTAACGAGGCTGGTTTGGGAATTTCAAGTGAAGATTAAAAAGAAAAAGGAAAAGCAAAAGGAAAAGGAATGAAAGGATAAATAGGTAAAGAAACAGGTGTCAAGTTTTCAAGTAATTTAAATGATGCAAATATATGGATGTAGTTTTGGTATAGTATTTGTATTTTTGCAGTTGTATAGTATTTAATTTAAGTAATATCAGATAATATCAAATAATATCAGATAATATCAAATAATATCAAATAATATCAGGGAAGACTGCGTGCCATTATGATAGAATTATGATAGTATTATTATGATAACATTATTATGATAGTGTATTCTATCAGAACCGATTTCTTATCAATGACAATAAATTTGCAAAACATTCCTGGTGATATGGGCCGGGCTGGGCGATTACAACTGTATATCTAAGCAGATGGAATCCGGGGGATAAGCAGATTAGAAGCCAGATATACAGATTTGTGCAACGAGTGGTACTTTGTAATTGATTATAATTGATAATATTCGATAATACTGAATATCCCCATCGGGCGTCGGTTTGGCTCAGGTTCTTGTCTTATCAACGGGAAAAGGGGAAAATGGCCGACGAAATAAGTTGGGCTGGGACTGTTATCAGAGTTGGCAAAGGCTGAGAGTTTTAGTCTGAACCTTGGCTCTCTCTTGTGTACACCGTATATAATAGACGCGAGATATACAAGACATACAAGATATACAGGATATACAGGAATATCAGGTGTGACCGCAATGTGATTAATGAATAACGAAACGGATATTTGAATTATGTAGCAGGAACAGCATTAGGTCTACTGTAGATCAGCCACTACATGGATCATGTTGCGCCAGAACCAGCAAGAGATGGAGTTGGAGAGATCGTGATGGACAGTAATTAAATCATTAAATCATTAAATCGTTATACGCTTTGATTAACAATATTGAAGCTGTTCCACTCGTATTCTGTATTCTGTATTCTGTATTCTGTATTCTCTATTCTCTATTCTTCTCCTCTTCACTCGCCGGTCGCTTGCTCTGATTGGCTGCGCCCAGCGGTTATTACTAAAATCCCACCTGCAAGGCCTTTTCCCCCCGCAATCCACAGCTGTATCCGGCAGCAAAAGACTAATGGTATATTTACCAAAATGCATTTAACAACAGACCGGAAAACGAAATGCCTGAGCTCCATACGTAACGGTGCGTATTTCGTTTGGATTGTTTTCATTTGTCTAAATCGTGCCGGCGCGACGCTGCCATTGGCTGCTGGCCGTGCCACACAACCACTTTTTTCCTTTCTCCTTTTGCTTAGCCGAATTGGAAGCCCAAAACGAAACGGTTGACAACAACAGCAAGACTGAAAATTGGAAAAAAAGAAAAAAAGAAATTAAAAAAAAATTAAAAAAATTTAAAAAAAAAAATTATTAACCTTGTTCCGGATCCGATTCGATATTTGACAAGAAAACTCAACCCTGCTGGAGCTTGCCACTTGGACTTGATCCCAACACTCGGTCTCGGCTCCAGCAAGCCAAACCCACAAACAGCATCCTCCAGCAGCTCCAGGCGTGATCCCAGCCGTCGTCGCTGGCTCCAAATGGCCATGTCAAAATTTTCATCTGTCCCCAACCTAAATCGCATACATACATGCACGCTACGACACACGCTGCCTATATCTGCACACACGCAAGCTTGGTGAGACCTAAAAAATAAAAATAAAAAAGATAAGCCCATTCATTTTTGTATTTTTGTATTTTGTACTATATTTTTGTATTTTTGTATTATATTTTTTTATTTTGTTCTTTTTATTTTTGTTTTATTTTCCTGTCCATTGTCAAAAGGCTCTCTCTGCTCTCTCCAGGGAAAAGAAAGAAAGAAAAAAAAAAAAACCATTTATAAATGGCCCTTCCCCCCACCCCATTAATCTTGCTTTTTTTTTTTTTTATCCTTTTTATATTTTATATTTTATTTTATATTACTTTATATTATTCTTCCTTCTTTCATCTTTCTTTTCATTTCATTTAATCCTTCACTCCCTTTCTAACCATGTCTCAAGACCCTCACCACTTGCAGCATGATGAAAAAGTCATCGATGCTCAGCATCACCTTCACAATGACCAGGCTCTAGACCCTCACCACCAACACCTCCACGACCACCCCCATCACTCGGCCTTTGCCCACAAAGAGCCCCAGATCCATGCCGATCTCGACGCCGCTCCTCGCTCCTCCTCCTCCATGGATGACCCCAAGGGCGGCATCTCCGTGGACGTTGCCAAGCTCGAGCGCGGCGACAGCATATCCGACAGCAAGGACACCGGCTCCGTAGAGTCCTCTGAAGACCCAGACTACTACAAAACCATCAAGGCCATCTACAGAAAGTACCGCTGGGTCGTTCACCTCTTCTGGGGCCTCTTCTTCACTGCCTGGTGGGTCTCCATCGTGGTCCAAAAGAAACACCGTCACCAGTGGCTCATTCCCACCATCTTCTGGATGATGGTCACGGCCCGTCTCATCACCTTCCATGTTCCTACCAGATACCTCGTCAAATGGGGCGACTGGGTCTGGCAAAGAACCATGGTCAGAGTCATCAACCTCATCCCCTATGGCTACAGAGACCTCGCTGCTGCCATCGGTGCCCTCTGTGTCATTCTCGTCGGTACCTTTGCTTCTCCTGAGTACCCCGATTCTAAGCGTTCTGACCGTGCTATTTCCTTCTTTGGCTGTGTTGTTGCCCTCTTTGTCCTTTGGGCCACCTCCCACAACAGAAAGGCTATCAAATGGCACACTGTCATCTCTGGCATGCTCATCCAGTTCATCGTCGCCTTGTTTGTTCTCCGTACTGGCGCCGGTTACGATATCTTCAACTTTATCTCTTTCCTCGCCCGTAAGCTCCTCAGTTTTGCCGACGCTGGTTCTGGCTTTATTTTTGACGCCCAGATTGCCGCCTTGCCCTACTTTTTCTTCACCGTCCTTCCTGCCATCATCTTCTTCATTGCCTTTGTCCACATCTTTTACTACTGGGGTTGGATCCAGTGGTCCGTCGGAAAGTTTGCTAGCTTTTTCTTCTGGACCATGAAGGTCTCTGGTGCCGAAGCTGTCGTCGCCGCCGCCTCTCCTTTCATTGGCCAGGGTGAGTCTGCCATCTTGATTAAGCCCTTTATTCCTCACTTGACCGAAGCTGAGATCCACCAGGTCATGGCTTCTGGTTTTGCTACCATTGCTGGTTCCGTCCTCGTTGCCTATATTGCCATGGGTGTCAACCCCCAGGCTTTGATTTCCTCTTGTGTCATGTCCATTCCCGCCTCTCTTGCCACCTCCAAGCTCCGTTATCCTGAAACTGAGGAATCTCTCACTGCCAACCGTGTTGTCATCCCTGACGATGCTGGCGCTGAAAAGGTTCACAATGTCCTTCACGCCTTTTCCAACGGTGCTTCTCTTGGTATCAGAGTTGCTGGTTTGATTTTGACCAACCTTTTGTGTATCATTGCCCTTGTTGCCCTCATTAACGCTCTTCTTACCTGGTTTGCCGCCTTTTGGAACATTGAAAACCTTACCCTTGAGATCATTCTTGGTTACCTCTTATACCCTGTTGCTTTCCTTCTTGGTACTCCTCGTAAAGACTTGTACTTGGTTGCTCAGCTCATTGGTACCAAGATTATTCAAAACGAGTTTGTTGGCTACTCTCTTCTCCAGTCTTCTGCTTACGATGGTCTTTCCATTCGTGGCCGCATGCTTTCCACCTACGCTCTCTGTGGTTTCGCCAACCTTGGTTCCGTCGGTACTAACATTGCCGTCCTTGGTGCTCTTGGCCCCACTCGTGCTGGTTCCATTGCTAAGCTTTCTCTCTCTGCCTTGGTCACTGGTGCCATCTCCACCCTTCTTTCTGCTGCCGTCGCTGGTATGGTCCTTGCTGACATGTCCCAGTTTGTTACTTCTAACCCCACTTCTTAAAAGAGTCCCAATCCATTACCTTTTAGCTCGATGCTAAGTACCGGGATTCTTAAAGTGGGACGATGGTATTTGGCAGTTGTAAGAACTAGGAGATTATATTTGCGTTTGTTGCTGGTATTGGTGCAAGCAAATCACCAAGTTTGGTTTTTGTCAGCAATTGTTTAATGACTTGTTATAAAGAACCGTTTAGATTTTATTTGTTTTCAAAAAGTTTTTGTTTTGATGATGTTTGCTCGGTTTTTTGTTTTTTTGTTTGTTTTTTTGTAATTATTTTCTGAAATTCATTATTATTAAAAAAAAATTGTATTATTGTATTATTGGTATCACTGGTATCACTGGTATCCTTAATCTACAACTAAACTAGTTGGCGGTATTATTTCTTATTCTTAATGCCATTAAGGTGGTATACGTGGAAAGGAGATAAAAAGAGACAACCCTCCTGCAGCAGGCTCATCGCTCGACACTGTTGCAAAAAGCCTTTGCCGCCGGCACTGTAATGACTAAGCCAGCCATGGGTATGTGCATAGTTTGTCGAGACTTTAATAATTAGATTAGATCAAACGCCGGACACAATTAACAAATTAATAATAATAAAAAAGGAAAGAAAAGACGAAAAGACGAAAAGGTGTATTTGTAAACTATGGCTGGCAAAGTGAGACCGTGTGTTATAAAAGTAATGATTTCTACACTACATTTGGAAAATAATAAAATAAAATAAAATAAATAAAAAAAGATGATCCATTCGAGGAAACTTGCACCTTTTTATATATACACACATTACGACCATTGAAAATAAAAAATAAAAAATGGAATCTGGCGTCTGTATGAGTCACAACCAGTTGGCTGTCCTCGTTTTCGTTTGTATTCTGGTATTTTTTTTTTTTTTTTTTTTTTTGGCATATATAGATGTATATTGCAAAGAAACACATGTGTTTAGTGTAATTCCTCGTGCATGCGCCAATCATGTATATCATATATATCATATAAAACCCCAAAAATCCCAAATCCAGTTACCTCATTGCACTGTAATTGTCGTACGTTCCATATATCATTATCATTATCATTATTCTTATACTATTATTACCTTGTTCTTTTTCTTTTTCTTTTTCCAAATCCAACTTGTATTACTCCAAAAAAACTAATACATATACATATCACACTTTCATTTCTTTCATTTCTTTCAGTTTTAAAAACCCCCTTTTCTATCCTTCATATTCTGTGGCGCAAACGGGTTTTTGGAATTCAAGTCCCGGTTCGATTCAAGATTCTTTCTCACGCGGTCTGCAATCACCTTTTCTAACGATCCTGTTCCTGGCTCTGACCCTGGACCTGAACCTGACCCTGAACCCAAGCCTCCGCTGGCCGCTTCTAAATTACTGCTAGAGCTAGCCGAGGGCAACGAACTAGAGGACCCCGACTTGGAATATTGCCCGCCTGATGATGCAACCGAAGCATATGTGAATGGCGACGGAATGGGCGCACTACTCGTGTAGCTGTTTCTACTCGGCAAGGCTGGCGGCTTGGCTTCTACTTTATCAACCGGTGCAACTTCTTCCAACTTGGCACTATTATTATCCTTGGCTTCTTCACCTGTTGCTGTTGTTGCCTTGCTCTCACTTCCACTAGAATTATGCAACTGACTTAACCTCTCTGCCATGGACATGGGCCTTTCCTTCTTTACTGGTTCCGCATTTGAATCCTTTTCTTCCACCGGTTGGTATTTTGACCAGTGCTCGGCACTAATAGACTTGGTAACATCTTCAGGCCCCTCTTCATCTGATGACGAAGAAATATCATAATACTCAACTGGCACCTCCTCTTCATCGTCATCCTCATCCATCACATCTGGAATAACAACCTCTGGCTCTGAATCTTCATACTCTGGTGGCTGGTTATATGCAGTGATTTGACGCTGTAAAACTTGATAATCTTTTTGCAAAAAGTTGGCAAGTGCCTTGGGTAGCGTCTGCTGCTTGCTCACCTCAATATTGTCAACAAGATCAGACACGGGAACATTAAACTCATTCTTCTTATCGTCCCAAGCTTCACTCTCCGTGGCATAAATTAATGTCACCTCTTGGCCGCTGTAGATACTCGATCCATTCTTGGCCAAGTCCAAGAGCTCAGGTACACTAATCTGAGTAACTTCAGGCGTAGCCTCTAAAACCTCTTGGACAGAATGATTGGAAACATGGCTAATCTTCGACTTGGGACTAACCTTGTACCACTCATACAAATTGACAGAATCACTCACCGCCGTTTGGGCACTGTCGGTAGATGCTGCCGCCGTAGAAACTGAAGATGTGTTTGAATATCCATCACCAGCAGGATCTGAGTCGTCAATCAAGCTCTTTGTGTTGCCATCTTCCTCCTTGTAATCCATCATAATCAAATCAGCAACGTCATCAGCGTTCGTTCCAGCCTTTACCGAAAAACAGTACTCAATTGGACTTAAAATAACACCAGAAAGCCTGTAAGGTTTAAGATGTGGCATTTCATTGGTTAGCAAATCCTTGCCTGGAGCATTTGCTGGTTCGTCTCGCGTATAGCCTTCAACTAATGTACTCCAAATCTCAAGGTCATTACCTCCTTTAAATATACTTTGCTGAAGCTCTTGTAGCTTTTTGATATTATCAATTCTGTCAATTATAGACTTTTTGACGGTATCCACATCTGACTGAGACTCTTCAATTTCCTTACTGACAGTTGCAAGTTGTGTCAAATCAAATGCTGCCTTGTAAGCATCAGATGAAGGATAAAACGGAGTGGTATCTGTAGTTCTTGGAATAGGCCCCATATCTGTTTCTTTGTACTTGTCAATAGATGTTAATCGCTCATTGAGATCTTCAAAAGTCAAATTGGGGTTTTCTCGCTCTCCATTAAGAGTTTTAAAATACTCTGTTGTCGCAGTCAACACCTTGAGAACATCCTTTCCTCTAAATGCTGAAATTGAAAAGTTTTTAGAGTTCAGTTTGCCAATAGTTTCAGTGCCCTTTTTCTTCATCTCATGGAGCCATTGTACGTACGGCAGCACCTCTTTGGTATATCTTCCTAGGTATAATAAAGAAGGAACATCAATTCCAGCACCACTTTGAGAATCCTCCCGGTTCATTGAAATTGTAATAACCTCACCAAGCTCTAAAAGACATTGTGAAGGAGTTTCCAAATCTGGCCATACCATCTTGTCAAGAAGATCATACAATGAATCTTTGAATGAATACTTAACGTCGACAGCAAAGTTGCAAAAATCAGTCTTGATTCCGCGTTCCTCTGAATCAACATCCACCAACATAACTTCTTCCTCTTGTTCAACTCTAGGAGTGAAAGCCACTGATGTAAAGGCCCGTCTCAAAAGTCCATCGTCTCGTGGAAATCGAGTAATGTCCTGAAGAAATTGAGCTACTGGATTAATAGCGTCTATTCCATTAGCATAACCCTTCATGTTGTTAACAGACTCCGAAGGAATGGCATATTTGAGCTCCTTGCTGCTAGCGTATGGCCTTTTCGACCTGCCATCCAGAAAGGCCATAAATCGCTGGGTTTCAATCATAAGTCTAGTATACGAGTATTTCGATGAATCGTGGATGCCGTCTGTAATGAATTGGTTGGAGAGATCAATCATTTGTCCCTTCCACCAGTCATCCTTAATTCCATAATCTGAAACAACATCCTGAAAATTGTTCAAAAGAGCCCGGCGAGCAAGCGGAATTTTATGGAGAATGACAAAAAGTGGAGCAATATAAACTGCAGCAGAACTTGGAACAATTAACGGAAATCTAAATGCATAAAACAGAAAGTGTGTTAGAATATGCAAACTTGTAATCAAAACAACAAAAAAAGATACTTACTCTCCATGATTGCGTGTCCTTGGAGGCTCATTTTTATAGGTTTCAATATCCACATTTTCGTTATTGCTAGTTAGAACCATCCCCCACTCTGATTCCGAGTAATTATCTTTGGTGGCCGGACCAAATTTGCCAACAGATTCGTAATGCTCAGTTTGATAGCCATGGCTATTGCGAGATGGAGAAGGCGGTGGTGGTGGTCCATGCACTTTAGTCTCAAAACTTTGGTTATAAACTCCATACTCCTGGCCACTCATCTTGTCTTGTAAGCTTTCGCTAGAAGGAACAAAGTCCCCCATCGACTTTTGAAGCGCTAGGGCAAAATCGGAATCATCAATGTCATTGTCAACTCCTTCTGATTCCTCTACTCCGCCAGTAAGAAGAAGATCAATAGCGTTGCTGACACTGTTATTGGTTCGCTGTTCAAAAATATCAATGATTAGATTACAATTTTAACCTTGTCAAAGCCCTTTAATCAACTTACTTTGAGCGCAATTCTAGCTTGGGTGGCCGTAAACCCCATCTCGGTAATTTGGCTTATTTCAGACCCATTGTTTTCCGCCATTGTTGAGCTAGAGTATATACGAGAATCTAAAGTTTCTGTTTGGTCTGTTGAATATAGTGTCAGTAAACAGGTATATGGCGAACAGAAGTATTAACAAGATGATGGTTGTTCTTCGAGCCCTAAACTGAATAATACGTACGTAGGGATGATATCACCAGTTGGATATCACAACGAGGCGGTGAACGTGCATCTCTAAGTGGGTTAGGGTATCACGTGAATTCAGCCGCATAATTCAAGGCAAACAACATCAATACAAAGCTCAAGCTTCATGGGATATATATAGTCCAGAAATTCAAGTATTCATCATTAGAATTCATATATACGAAATTATATAAATGATCTTATAATTACAAAATAAATAGTTTAAAATTGTACAAGTTTTGATAGTTAAATATTACTTCGATGATTGTGAAGTAAAACGCACATTTGATCCAATGTTTTTCCATACTTTCTTGTATGTCGTCATTCATCTGTTTTAAAAAATGCAATTTCCCCATTTTCCATGGGTTAGATTTTCCAAGTTTCCCTCATAACATCATCTTAATCGTCGTCTAACAAGTTCTTTAAGAAGAAAGGAACTTCAAGTCAAGACCACCGCTCTCACGAGTGGCAGTCTCAATGTAACCGTAAATTGTGGTAACAGCAAGAAGGATACCGGTACCACTACCAAGAGTGCCAAGCAAGTCACTTCCAACAGAAAGAAGACCAATGGTAGCACCACCAAGAGCAGCAGCAGTGGGGATAATCTTCTTGAGCTCACGGTAAACAGAGGTATCACGACGACCAGCAATAACAATTCCTTGTTCCTTGAACTGACGGGCAACGTCACGAGGAGCAGTGCCAGAGATTTCAATCCAGGTAGTACTGAAGATGGCGCAGAAACCAAGAACAAAGGCAATGTAAACGACAGTCTTAATGGGATCAAGAACAGCATCAGTGAGGTTAAGAGGAGGCTGCATGTAGTAAGCAAGACCAGAACTGGCATAAAGCTGAGCACTTCCAGGGCGAGCCTCCCAAGTACCCAAAAGACGAACAAGGAAGTTGTCAGAGAATCTGTTGTAAAGCATCTGAGAAATGATAAAAACATTGGAAGTAAGGGCAGATTGAAGCATAATAGGAGTGTTGGAAGTGTAGAAAAGCTTGATGGGGTAATGACCGTGGGGACCACGAGCCTTGGTAGACTTGATAGGGATATCGACACGGAAACCCTGAAGGTAGACAACAACGAAGAACATTCCGACAGTGGTGAAAAGTTGAGACATGTTAGGGTTGGTAGATCGGAAGAAAGCCTCAATCAAAGCACGCTTCTTGTCCTTTCTGGTAGCCAAAAGGTGAACCATGGCAACAACAGCACCCTCAAACTCGTAACCTCTACCGCTGTTAACAACAGTGGGAGAGAAAGCCTTCCAAGTGATCTGCTCGCAAATGTTGGTAGCAATAAAGAGAGAAATACCAGATCCGAGACCGTAACCCTTTTGCAACAATTCATCCAAAAGAATGGCAATAAGACCAGCAAAAACAAGCTGAAGAACAAGCAAAAAGCAGACAGCAAAGCCGAGCTCGCTGGGAGGACCATACATGCCAGTAGAAACATAAACAGTAGCCTGGCCAACGGAAATAACAATAGAAAGGAGCTTCTGAGCAGTTTGGAAAAGTTCTCTGTCGTTCTTATTCTCCATATCAACTTCAAGAATGTGAGTGCCAACAAGCAATTGGAAGATCATGCTGGAAGACACGATAGGAGTAATACCAAGTTCCATCAAAGTACCTCTGTTGGAAGCAAGCATCATTCTGAGCCAGAAAAGAGGGTCACTTGAATCTGAAGAAACGATACCGTATAGAGGGATCTCACTCATAACGAGGAATATTAACAATGTGACGACTGTCCATATTAATTTTTGGTTGAAAGGGACTTTACGCTCTGGGGCAGCAACCTCAGGAAGAAATGGGGTGAAAGGCTTCACCAGATCCAAGAATCGAACTGTACAACATCAATTAAGTATATGGTTAGATGGCTGGCTGATTTTAAGATTGAAATTTCATCAATTGTGTGGTATCCAAACTCCTGCCAAACGCGGGCAAGTTGAAATGAGGATTGGCATAAAAATAATGAAAAGCATAATTGACAAAAGACATACCTCCGCTCATTATATATTATGAATATGTTGAAGAAAAGGGAATTCGAAGATAAAGGAGGGACGGGAGAATGATGATGGAAGAAAGGGAGAGTTAGGAAAAAGGAAAGGGAAGGGGAAAGAAAGACCTGGTGGGAAAAGGGCTACTTTTGAAGGTTTAAAGCGAGTGGTAGACGTGTCTGATTGATCTGAAATTTTCGAAGTAAAAAAAGAGAAATAGTCATGTGACCCCATGGACACGTCAATCAGTAATTTGTGCTTAGTCATGCGAAGGGTTGGAGGATAAGGTGCCCACACAGTGCGAAAGCTAACCTGTTTGGACATAAAACGGGACCCATGCTGGAAACCCTTCGAGCCTTAATAGGGAAAGAGAGGCGGGGGGAAGAATTAATAGTGATTGATGAGAGTGGTTTCAATGTGTTTTATGTTATATTGGGGAATACTCAAGTCTAATAATGGCATAATGCTCAACTTGATGAACCAAAAGACATGTTGCATAACTGGGGCTTTTTCAGCTTTTTATTAGTCGAGTCTAAACCTCTTTCAAACGTGAACACTGACTTCATTTTTATACACAAAGTTATAAGAATTGCCACTCTGTCGTTTTCCCAAGTACCGGTGCCGGAACCTTAGAGTCTGTGTAGAATCACAAAGCCGCATATTCCAGAAATTGCTTCTTTTAGCCGTACGGGTTGCGTTGACATGACCGTTTATTGTTTTGATTTCTTGGGCTAATTACATGCTCTGGTTTGCCTGGGTGGTGTTTATTGCATAAGTGGAGGTTTTGCCTGCGAATGCTGAATACTTGTTGCATTTTAGAATTATTTATTTACCATTTCCTTCAAGCTCTTAAGAAGCCTCAACCAAAAGCTAATGCTCAAAATGTCTTCCCTGGATTGGAAAAAACTCGCACTAGACCCAAAGGTACGCTTGTTTATTACATCTCTTCTTCAACACAAAAACCGCCCCAGCTCACAATGTTGTTTCTTTGTTTAATAGGAGCTGAATCTCTCCAAAGTCTTGAGATGTGGCCAGTCATTTAGGTATTTAAATCTCATGGTTGGTTTTGTCTGTACTTGAAATTAACCGTATTTTTATCGAAACTTCAGATGGAAAAATCTTTCAAACGTGTGGTATGAATCGTCAAATTCTCAGTGTTGATTGAGTCCCTTGTCTAATCATGTTGGAAATAGGTCCATTGGAATGAAAGGGCGAATATTATTTCTCAAACAAGATGCAAATCATTTGTACTTTAGTGATAAATATCCCAATCGCCCATCAGTGGCAGGCCGTATTCCTAGCATAGACCTGGTTAAGGATTATTTCAGTCTCCATGTGTCTGTTGTTGATTTATATAACCAGTGGGCCATCAAAGACTCTCATTTTTCGCGCACGGTGGGGTCCGAGTCTATAAAGATTGAAGCGACTGTCAAATCTGAAGAAAAATCAGCGATAATCACTGATATTACGACTGTTGAAATAGATACCAACTTACATCTGGCAGCGGCCAATTTCAATGGGATTCGCATACTTCGACAAGACCCTTGGGAGAACCTGATCAGCTTCATCTGCAGTTCTAACAATAACATTAAGCGTATTTCACAGATGGTTGATAATCTGTGTACACATTTTGGAGACGAGCTTGGCACACATGATGGAGTCGTGTATTATGACTTTCCAACGCCTGCTCAGCTGGCGGGATCAGAGACTGAAAAGAAACTAAGAGATTTGGGGTTTGGATATAGAGCAAAGTATATCCAACAGACGGCGCAAAAAGTTTCAAGTGCTATTGATTTATTAGATCTTGCAAATATTGATGTTTCAGCTTCTAGCAAGAGTGGGAAGAAAAAGAAAAGGAAAGAATCAGAGCAGGTGGAAGAGCCTTATGAGTCGCAGGCAGATGGAGAACAGTCTAAAAAAGGTCTGGAATATCTTGATGCTCTTCGCTCAATACCTTATGAAAAGGCACATTTGGCTCTTTTACAATTTTCAGGCGTTGGTCCCAAGGTTGCCGATTGCGTTTGTCTAATGAGTTTAGACAAACATGACGTTGTTCCAGTGGATACTCATGTCTGGCAAATTGCACAACGTGATTACAAATTTAAAAGTACCTCCAAAGCTAAAGCCAAAGCCAAAAAGGCTTCTGGTGAGAAAGAGCCTACTCCTACAAAGACCGAATATGAACAAGTTGCCAAATTTTTCAAAGACTTGTGGGGAGAATACGCTGGTTGGGCTCACTCTGTCCTTTTCACTGCAGATTTAAAGGATTTGAACAATGGTGTTAACAATAATGGTTCAGCCCCGGTCAGCATAACTCAACAAGCTGTGATAAAATCTACTAAGAGCTCAAGGAAACGAAAGACTGTAGAAAAGTTTGATGATGAATCAGAAAATGACGGTAATGGCAAGTCGGAGGATGACGAGCCTCCTTTAAAACAGAAAAAAGGTTCTCATAAGCTAAGCAACAGAGAGGAAAGGTTAAGAAATAGACGTGAATTACTATATGGGGTTTAATATGTTATATTTTAATAAAACTAACTTTGAATGGTATAGGGATGTGAAATATCAGTTTAATTTCTGTATTGTTATACTATTGTACTATTGTACTATTGAACGAGCGCCTTACCTAAATGTACTCAGTTATGTTGATGGATTTGTCGATGATGACGATGATGATGATGACGATGAGAAAGATATTGAAGATTCACCAAATCCAAAGCCTACACCAGATGATGAAATAAAGGACGAGTGTTGAGTAAATGTTGTTCTCCCAGAACCAGCTGAAGAAGAAGACGATGATGATGAGGAGAAAGAGCCTGCAGTTACAAACGTACCATTTGAATTGCTACCAGCGGTGGCAAATGTAAAGTTTGTCGGTGATACACTGACTCCAGAATCCTCAAAGACAGATGACCCAGATCCATGTCTGCTACGTTGCTCTTGCTGGCTCTCTTGAGATTCATCTGATTCTCGTTGTGGTTCTGGTTCTGGTTCTGGTTCTTCCTGAGTATTCGACCATGAGCGAACAAAGTCGTTTAGCCCAGAATCGGACCCAAACCGGGAACGTGTACTGGAACTGGAGGTCGAGTTGGAGCGTGAATTAGAAGGTGAGCTAGGGTCTGAGCCGGAATTTGCATTTGCCTCTGAGCCTTCAGCAATTGCACTTGTGCTTGAACTTGCACTCGAGCTATAGCTAGATGAGAACAATGAGTTTCGACCGTTCATTTAGCTGGGTATCTCTATGTGGTTATTATCAATCAGGTAAGTGTATAAAGCAACTGGAAGTGAAGAATATTAAGGCTAGTAAGGTTTAGAGTGATAGAGGGGCGGGGTTAGGTTGTAGCAAGTATGTCAGATGATCGCTATTTCAATAACCCAGAAATCAAGCTGCAAAAAACAGTTGCAACACTCGTGGCATTAGATATCTGGCTTTTTCTTTTGTATCACCCCTGTTATCCGAGTTAATACACGAGTTGGAATATACAAAAGAATAGCTACTGGATTACTAAATACTCTGAGTGTGTTAAAGTTTACTGGAGGGCCGAAGCCCAGTGTTAGAAGATCTTTAAAGAGATGAAAGAAATATCTGAATGAACTATAGCTACTTTATAACATTTTAACTGTATGATAAATACATTAAAACTCGGCAGACTTGAGCTCCTTTAATCAAACCTCATCACCTTGACCCTGTTGCTCGTTTAATTCTACTAGTTTGATTCCTGGCTGGTGCATGACCGTTCACGTGCCTGGTCATGAGGGTGGTAATCAGTTTGGTTGCCGTGTCGTGGCCGTACTAGTTTTAGCAAAGCCTTATCTGGGAATCAGAAAGCACCTGAAGCCCAATCCAGCCATTCGTTCCAATCACCGGTAGTTAGTGCTCACGTGAGGTTGTGTCCATAGTGCATACTTATTTTAGATAGGGAGAGCTCAGCACAACTCCAATGAAACAGATGCACACATTGTGAATTTTCCATCAGCCTTTTTTGAAAAAGAAAATGAACTGTTCGCTGTGCTCCTTAATCTTTCTTCTCTTTTCTCGTTAAATCTCACTAGACATAATCCAACATGAGTCAAGACACACCATATTACGAGCTGATTCACGGAGAAAATGGAATATCGCCAACCATTGTCAGAACGATATACATGCAAATCGCACGACTCGTCAGTGCTGAAATAAACAACAATCGCGGGGAAGTAAGTTGTCGTTTCCTGAACACATTTGTTCAGATTATCGCCAGATTCTAACCAATTTTCTCTCATTATGGCGTGTAGAATATGGTGCCCGACAAATCTCCAGACACTGGTAAGCTAAGTTGACTAAAAGCCGGTTGGTGAAAATACTACGGCATTAACACTGAATCATGATTTTCTTGTAGAAACGATTTTATACCAGGAATTGGACGTGGATTTAGATGACCCAAGGCAGGTCCCTGAGCTGGCATTTGAAATGCGCGATACCCTACTACGACAACTATTTGGTGCTGACGGTTTTAGTAATTTGTAAGTTCTTCCCTTTCTTATGCGATTAGCTCATGAAGACTAACAGTTGGAAATTAGTTATGGCGATGTTTTCCTCTTTGAAAAACGATTTCCCGCTTTCCACGAATGCGCTGATAGATACCAAGCAAGAATATACACGCTGATCGACACACTAAGTAAACAAATTGATGTTTGCCTCAAATACAAGCAAAATACCGAGAACTACAATACAATTACAGCATCGATTCAAGAAACTTTGGACAAGATTAAGACTACCCCCTTTGGCCTTCAAATAATACATGTTGTTGGGTACATGTACTCAGCAAAAGCAGCAGAGTTCCTCAAAAGCCAGTCTGTCACACGAAGGCTATTCTCCAAGCTGAAAGGTAAACGGAAGCTAACTGAAGGCACTAAAAATCATAGACAGGCACTGAAAGTAATGGACGGTCTTTATAAACAACTCCAACGTCTTCAAGAATTTTATGATCATGAGCGGTCCATTTTACAGTCGCCATCGGCAGAAACAATACGAGAGTTTATCGATAATAAACGAAAGCAAGAACAAAATGTCCTATCGCAATTCCTCAAACTCGTTTGGATAGGGTTGCAATCTGAAATTCAATCAGTGTTGGAAGAAGTGTGTACCGTTATATTAGAGGGTAATAACAGCAGTCAGCAACTAACGCCTCAAGAGCTGGCAACACAAGCACAAGAGTTGGAAAGAATTGGAATATTACTGCAGAAAACCTACATGCGGTCAAGTCGACGAAAGGTTTCGTTCTTTTACTGGGATGTCGCTATGGACATGGGTATTGATATCTATCGACAAGGAGGCCGGTATGCCCGAAACCCTGATAAGATTACAGCCAAGACAGGACAGCGACTGTATCCAGACGGTGCAATATTTGAGTATATCGAATATGGCGTCGGAGATGGTGTCAACCTGTTTGATTATGCAACCTTTATTGCTAACGACGACTCTAATGGCACTGATACTGGTGCAGACGAAAGACGAGGAAGTAACGCAACAGTGAATGGGGACGTCAATGGAGACACACATAGACATATCAATAGAGTTGACTCTAGTGGTTGGATGGATTAAAGTAGAGGTAACCAGATAGAAAGCCAAATACATTACACGGTGAATATAATTAAAGAGATGGGTAACGAATAATTTTGGAGTCAATGAAATGAAAGGCGAAGATTTAGAACGTTGAAAAACACTCACATAAATGCAAGACAATATCTAATACCATAAAAATATTATTAATTTTATGGGCGTTATTTATACGGCATATACATTTTGTTACAGGTTGCTAGGGTTTGCCTCTCATCGCTAGCTCTTTCCCTAACCCTCATGATATCAGCAGTATCTGAGCATGTGACCCAAAGGCGTGAAATTGTGGCTCGCTGTTCAGGAACAACTAGGATCAGCCGTGTGGCCACATTTTATATGAAAAACTAGGCGATAACAAACGTTCAACACTCATAAGTAAAGGATCAACGTACTCCAAAAGCATTAGGTGTTCTCAGGAATCAAAAAGAAAAACTAAAAAAAGGAAGGTGATGAGCAAAAATGCCCATATTTCTATTTAAACTCACAAGAATTAAGGGGTAAATTTAATACACAAATTACTACGAGTTGTTCAATATTGAAATTTTTCCTCCGCACCATGTACCAGAAACATAGAGAGTTCTTTTTACAAAAACACAGTGCAAGACATGTTATATCTCCAACATTCAAGTTATTCAAACCAACTTGCAGTTGCTACAGTTCTTTCATACGTGACATTATCCTGGCGTACCTTGCAGACCAAAATGATTCAGCCGTTCTATTACCACGACAATGCAGTATCGATGTTTAAAAATAAAAAAAATAGGCATAAACATTATGAATTAAAGGATGTTACAAAAGGCAATTATATAAAAAAAACAGAAGAAAAAGAGAACCAAAAAAACAGTGAAATACAAGCCATTATTAGTGGAAACGATACAACAAAAAAAAACAAAATTCAAATTCAAATACAAGACCAAGAATCAAAGCACTCCGATACTAGATTCTATTATGATGAAGACCAAGGCATGTTGAGCTTTTTGGGCTGGGAATAGTGTGTTTCTTTAACCAAATGCCCGTATTTTCTAAACAGCTGGGTTATTTTCAATTTAATGTCCGTCTCAATTTCGATGGCCTGCTCTTTGTTAGCAGCGAGAGCGTCCAAAGTATGGGGAGTGTAGTAGTCATCGGTAAAGTAGGTTGGGTAAGTGGAAAATAAATCTTTATGAGCACGCGGGTTGAGGCAAAGAATGTTGATGGTCAGTCGTTCAAGAGGAGAGTTCTGCTTCAGCTTTCCTTGGAATGAGTCAAAAAACTCAAACTCTTCTCTGTCGCGAGATATCATGGCGTTGGCATAGTCTCGTTGGCGCTCAGGGAAAGTGTAGAAACGCTTGGCGTAGTAGACGAAAATAAGCCTGGGTTGCTCTCGCTTAAGCTCAATGAGAATATCGTGTGGAATGAATGCCTGGATAAGACATATGAGCTGGTGACCCGAGATCTTTGCGTCTGACCTGTTGTCTTGCGAAGCAATCCATGTATCCAAGTAATCTCTCGTGGCAGTCACAAACTTTATATAGTTGTCTGTGATTGATGAAACCCTGTCGATAGTAAGTTTGTTGTTACTCCAGTATTTGTTGAATCTAGGACTGCTAATATTGTTTTCGGAAAGGTATTTGTGTGGATTGAGGAACAAAAAGTCTGGCATGAAAAGGAATGGCATGAAATAGTCGGACTTGCGACTGTTCACGACAACAGATTTAGCTTGCGAGTATAACGAGCAGACGTCAATTGGTTCAGGAAGTTTAGAAATTTCAATAGGAGATTGAAGCTCGGACTTGATGGAAGGTTTTTCAAGAACGACACTTGTATCAATCCGACTATGGCTGTTGGCTGACGGCGTTTTACTGCTTGGTCGTTCTTCACCTGGAAGTTTAGGAAGTTTAGGAAGTACTGGGAGGTCGGGAAGGTCATTATTTGTATTTACTAATCGTGCTGACATTGCTTTAAAATGAATCTGCGATTTAGGCTCTTGATCTGGGCGACCATTCATTTCCTTGAGAAGTTCGTTTCGAATGCGTAGCTTCTCTACTTTGTTGTTGAGCTCCATTTCATATTTTACGTTGGCTTCACATTTTGCAGTCAAGGTGGAAATAGTTTCCTCCATTTCCTGAACTCGCTCTTCCAGTTTTCGTGTCTTTTTGCGTTGAGTGTCTTGCTGTATTCGCACAGTTTCGGTCAAGTTTTGGATCAGTTGCGTGACATAGGCTTTCATATAAGCGTCAAGAGCATTCATCTCAATGCTGCCCTCGTTCTCTTTCTTGTCGGTGTATGTTTCCTCAGAGCTGTCAGTTACTGGCAAAGCAGGAATAGGCAGATCTACTGGTGGATGGGAATCAACGTCAGTCATAATTGTTTTAGTTGAAGATAAAGGGAAGGCTGAAGGATGAGGTGGATGTAATGTGAAATTTCCCAAACTATATTAAGTTAATTATTTGTAAAATAACCAGCAATAAAGTATGTTAATAGAGTTTATAACAATTAAAAAAGAAGAAGCAGAAGATAAAAAATGGAGATGTTTTTATAGTTCTCTGACTTATTGTAGATATCAGGGCGGGGATCAGTCCCAAGGCACGTGCAGGCTGGTTTACTCGATCACGTGAAACAAAGAATGTGCGGCTGGTAGTAAAAATAGTAACGTGGGTTTATTGTCTGCGTCAATGTGCTACACTCCTACATATCCAAGTTGTATGTCCGTGATAATAGGCACCAGGGATGCCAGAGAGACACCGTAGCGGAAGAATTTCATATACCTTTTACAATTTTTCCCGATCTGTGGCCTTTGGCATATTCTACTTCGTGACACATTAAGGGGAACCAGTTTTGAGTCAACTAGCAGCGCTGTATTTCAAACTTTTCTCATTTCTATATACTGGAACATATAGCACAATACAGCTTTGTAGTAACAGATGATTTGATGATTATGAAACAAGTTTGACATATATACCATCAGCAGGTATCATTGTTAGGTTGCAAGTCTCTGTAGGCTAGGAGGGGTTAACATGGATATATCAGCTTCAATATCTCTGAAACTTTGCAGCATTCTAACAACCGTGTAGGGAAGCTTCAGTGAAGGCAAACTGCTAGCCCAAACAAATTCTAGCGCTTCTGCTAAATAGCAAGAAGTTCCAAGCTTGAAACTCACATTGCTTGGGCCATCTCTCAGGGATGAACGTGTCAGCACCTGATCCCCAAATACTGGAAGAACGATGTTGTATAGTTACTATACTAAACGATACCACTCTTGGGAATAATCACTGGCTGATCACCACCACGGGTACGGACGTACCATCAAAGGCGATTCTGGCATTGAAAGGCATAGCAAGGTATGGTCGACGAGTTTCATTGATGTCATATCTCAAGCATATGCACTTCTTAAGCGACTCAAGCATCATGTTGGAAAGGTTGGTGTCGTCACCAAACCCATTAACAACTATGGCGCCAAGTTTGTAAAGCACATCTTTGTGACGAGCCAACATTAAGGATACCTAAGATAGAAGAATAGCAGTCGTATCACATCAGGCAACCAAAATACCAGTAGCCTGATCGCGTATCACAACTGGATCTCTCGTTTCTTTAGCAATTTCACCCAATATAATGGGTTTTTCCGATTTGGGAGCTGAAACGTTGCCTTTTATGATTAGCCGTTCTTTCCAGAGCAAGTTTGACATAAGACATGTCCAAGTCTTTACAGACAATACAAGCTTCATGTAACTTTTTACTATCGATAAGCCAGTATAACCTCTGAGCAGCCAACCTTTCTTTCAAGGCATCTTGAGCCATGGCAAGATTGACCAAACTCAACAGCGTTTGGGACCTTTGTATCAACATACTTTTCAACTATTACTTCTGTAGTAGTATCAATAGTCAGGTTGAATAATAGTAGCTCAAGGTCAACCTATTGTACATTTTTCCAACCTCGTCGTTTTCTCCATGACGGGTTCCTAGTAAGGATGGAGTACTATAGCTTGTTAAATTTAATACCCGAATCGCACCGTCAGTAATTATTATCTGGAGTATGCCAAATGGAAACTATAGATGAACAATTGGAGATGCCATATCCAGCTGTTTAAAATTTTGAGCATAAGAGAAATACTGATAGTAAAGCAGGGCTAAAAGAAGAACCTAACCTCACACCAAAAATATGAGAAGAATTCCCATTTGAAATGTAAAGTAGACAGCAGTTGCGATTTTTAAGAAAAAAGAACAAATAGAGATCTACGTTTGTATAATACTACACACCACTACTTATTCAAACGGTTGGGGATGTTTGATTATCAACACTTGATTGCGACTTATAGCAACAAGTTTTGTTAGCCACTAGGTAGTCAATTCACAAAATCAAAGTCGAATAAATAAATAATACACACAAGTTCATAAACTACCAGACAAAATAAATATTCCTTCAATAATAACTCACAGAGAAAGAAGGCTTTTAAGAGATAAACTTTACAAAAACACCATCAACAGGCGACAATGTCAAAGTACTAAGCTCCCTTGGTTCAGGACCAAGCATTGAAGGGTCAGCCTCAATTTCCTTAAAGCTTTGTAACAATCGGACAACAACATATGAAACTTCGGTCAAGGCAAACTGTTGACCCAGACAGATTCTGGGACCTCCGTTGAATGGCAAGTAGCTCCAAGTATGGCTGGACATTCCAGACTGGCCCCATCTTTCTGGTTTAAACTCGTTGGAGTCATCACCCCAGATGAGCGGGTTGCGATGAGTACAGTAAACGGAATACATCACATTAGTGCCCTTTGGAATAAAAACTGGTTTGTCGCCATTCTTACCACCACCCCGGGGCAAGGATGTATCTTGAAGAGCATAGCGAAAGTTATTAGGAACAGTGGGGTATAATCGAAGAGTCTCGTTCAGGACGTATCTCAAATAATCGCACCGTTTCAGTGTTTCAAATGTAATGTTGGAGGTATCAGAGCCATCGCCAAAGTCCTTGATAATAGTTTCACGGAGCTTGTAAAAAACTTCCTTATTCCGAGCGAGCATCAGCAAAACCCAAGAAAGAAGACTAGCGGTTGTATCACGACCAGCAACCAAGATATTGATGGCTTGGTCACGAAGAACAACGGGATCACGAGTTTCTTTGGCAAGCTCATCTAGGAAAACGTATGTGCTATTAACTTTGGAATCCTTCTCGGACTGGTCATGCTTGGATGTACGCTGCAAAGCGAGCTGTACATAAGACATTGCAAAGTCCTTACAAGTTCTACACCATTCTCGAAACTCTTTACTGTCAATCATCCAATAAAACTGCTGAGCAACAGTTCGACGGGTCAACACCTCTTGAGCAGCGTTGAAGGCTTCACCAAAAGTGATAGACTTGGAAACCTTGGGATTACCACCCGACAACAAATCAACCGATTCGCCAAACAAAAACTCAGTCGCCGTGTCTAAAGTAAGCTTGAAGAACAATGGCATCATGTCAACATAGGGACCAATACGATTAACCTTGTCATTTGGCCCATCGATACCCTGGATATGCGGGCTAATCAAACCAGCAGAATACGACTTTTCGTTTTCCTTGTACATTCTGATAATCTTTTGCACGTGATTCTCAATTATATGGACGTGCGAGATTTGTTCCCTCGTGAACTGGGGCCGCAACATGGTGCGCGAGTGCTGCCAGCCCTTTCCGTCCAGTGTAAATATACCATCACCGAACAAGGGCAAGAAGTATGCATGCCTCTTGTCATGCCCATATTCCTTAAATTGTGTTGATAGCATAGCCTTGATGTTTTCAGGATCCGTAGTCATTGTGGAAAATCGCCCAAGGAGCTGAACACGATATGTCATAACATTGGGACTTTCCATAAGGACATCGAGATTTCGTTTGTTCAAATAATAGCCTCGAACTGCTTTTATGAGCTGTATAAACTGGGGGATACCCAAAGGAAACGTGAGATTGAGGACCGGCGATTCCATACCTCGGGACTTGCACTGGTAAAGGTAGTACAATTGGCTGATGGTCGGCCAAACCACGAAGAATAGGAACAATCCTATTATAAAGCTGATAACGGAAATCATGGAATAAAGAGATTTGGAACAAGGTACAGTACCGCGATGGAAATGTCAAGTGAAAAGGTCAGGATTAAACTGTGGTGGAACGAATTAGAGAAGCAAAAATAAAAACACAGCCAGAGGGATACTTCTAAATTTATATATTTGTGAATCTGAAGAGTTAAAGGCTAATTTCAAATTCAATCCTCATATATCACAGCTTTATTATTGGCCGCCTGTGATAAATACGAACACTCTATCCCATCACGCACGGCCCTTTTAATGCTTTTTGTGGGAATTAACCTTGTCAAGATTACTGCGAAACGTGACCCTCTGGGACAAGATATATATATATTATGTAGGTTTGTATATAACAGGGCATACAGATAGACATTGGCTATTCACGTTTCAACTTTTACAAATCTATTCACTCCAGTTACGTTACTGTTTGGAAATGATTTCATTAGAGATAAAGCACTTCTTGAATTATAATTGACAGACAAGAGATGAAACGGTTATATTAACTGTCACTCTTGAAGGAAACTAAAGTTGGAGTGATTTTATTTGATGCTGGCATGAATTCTGGGGTAAAGGTGAGTACCATGTGTCATATAACAGATTGAACAGAGACAAAATATCCAGTTATTTGGATACTAGAAGAGTAGGAAGAGCGGTACTTGAAGACATTCCAATCACATGCCAATTGAACGTACAGCTGATTGAGTAAAGCCATTTTCAAATAGTCATGTGAAACAGTTTGAAGTTTACTGATAGGCTGGGGAATACATGAATAAACTTACCGCTATACCTGATTCAAATATAGTGAATTGAGCGATCGCTTTTACCATTTGGTGCTCTACATAGTATACACCATTTGAACCTTTGGTGGATTGTTTGAAAGACAAGAGCACAGAATGGTGATATCTGTTATCGAGTGTTAAAAAGAACTATATCTTCCTAGTTAGATCTAACCAGGTATTCCAAGATAGCTAGATAGCGTCCAACTACAAGCACGGATTTCACAATGTCAGTAGGTTCGTTCAGCTGCAAGGCATCACGATATAGTTGAAAATATGGGGTTTTATTAAATCCCTAATTGAAGTTAGGATTTACATATGTAAGTGCTGTATTTGCGAATCTTTGTTATACCCAGTCTTACATCACAGCCCAGGGTCTGCACAAATCCCATCGACTGATTTCCCCACACATTTTAATCCGAGAAAACGTGAGCGTTGCAACTTAATTGATGAAATATCAGCTCGGGATTAAACAAAAACCGCCGGCTCATTGTGCCAAAGCAATGTCCAGGTAATGCTGATTCCAACGATTGGATCAGCTTCCCCACCTAGCATGAATCAGATCAAGGTTCCCCACATGCGACAAGGGGCGTGACAACAAACTAGCAGTTTTGAAAGACAACAAAAAGCGTTCCAGTTGTTGTGAGTTGAACGCGATGATTACAAGTAAAGTCTGTGAACATAACCTGGTTTAAGTCCTAGCTGTTAACAAACCAACCTGACGCAAAACTGTTCCTAGTGATGCTATTTTATTAATGTTGTAGCAAAGACGAGGCAGCACAATGTACTTTACCTAACTAACTCAATAATTTCTATGAAAGGCACAAGTGCAAATTTTTTTTTTTTTCATTCCAGCCGGAAATTTGAATACAAGATACAACAATCAAAAGATTGCATTGGCCAGAAAATCAGATAAAACCTAAACGGGAAACGACAGCGAGAGGCTTCCTTTAACTCCACGGGGCAGCTCAGGCTTTGTTCAGATGTACGCTCGTCCAGGGTGGGCTAATATGATCTGATAAACACAAACTTCCATTTCTGGCCAGTATCCTCCCCTTGGCGATAGGTAACATCATGTATTGCTGATTCGAAATGGTAGAACTGGATTACACCATGGAACCAAAAATGACAGGTGTTTCAATTCATCGGGCTCCAACAGTTTGTTAAATCAATTAGATTTCTAATGAGAGTTATAGATTGATAATGAGAAGGCAAGACAAAAAAAACGCATATAAAATGTTACAAATTATTACTAGAACCTTGGGATCACCTTGATCTTGACAGCTTAGTCCGGTGGTAGTTGTTCATCACAATCCTTCAGGAATCAAAGGATATCTTTCGCCTAGCCATAAGGCATGTTGGATATGGTCATCAAGGGCGCCTTTCTCTGTGTGTGGGTGGATAAGCACAGACAACTTTCCGTGGTTCAATTGGTACCAGGGAATGATCTTTGAGAACACTTCCTGGCTTCTGAAATCAGACTCCCACATGGCAGTGGGGTGAGGTCCAATGGGTTTGTCCCAAAGCTTGTAAACGTGGATTTCTCCGGCCTCAATCTCCTTAGCGAAATCTTTTTGTAACTTGTCGCGTAAAGCTACTGCCTCGTTTCGCGAGGACTCGATACCGGCATGGTAGTAGGTGTGAACGTCGTAGGACTTGATGAGGTCGCTGAAAGATTCTGGGGCGCTCTTGCTCATTTTGTCTTGATCTGGCTTGGATTTGTTAGTCGGTGTATTGGTGTATTCTAGAGTGCAGCGGGGACTGAAAAAAAAAGAAACTGAAAGATAAAGACAAAAAGGCAAAAAGACAAAAGTTGAAATATTCCAGAGAAAAGCCAGGCCTTATATAGCCTCACCAGAAGGAATAGTGATCGTGCTGTCTTCCGACTACATGGCCAGTATCAATTACATAATACTCCTTTTACTGCCGAAATACAACATTTATAACAGTGAGATTTGGCGTATATTGGTCAACTCCACGTGACCTACACTTACCTTGTCCGAGCAAGCTCGTATGCAGTACACTTTATAGCCCGTTAAAGGTATATTCTTTCCAATTATTAATAATCACTAATAATCACTAATAGTTGGTCATTTTTGGTCATTTTGGGCTCTAGAATCGTCTGAGATCAGTTTCTGAAATCCTAACTCGATAGTAATATTCCAGCACTGTTTTCCTGCTCTCTATGATCATTATTACATTCTCGAACAAAACAAAATTATTCCAAATAATTCAACATGCCTGTAATTTATAACCTACCTACGAATCAGTGCATTGCTTAAACATGCGGCTGTGCAAGCTTTGCTATACATCATGTGATCACAGTGATAACCCCACGAAGTGATATAGATAGTGTTATCGTACTCATCATGTTCGCTTCCTACTTTACACACCTCTACCCAACATTTCATCAATAACAATGGCGAATGCTGCTAGTTCATTTGACAGGCATTCTGATTTGCCAATATCTTCTGATAAAGTGCCTTTTACTCCAACAAACCAGAAAAGAACGACGCGTCGAGTAAAGTTCAGCTTATTTTCCGTAATAGGACTCGTTGTGACATGGATGCTTATCCACTCTGATTGGTCATTGATATTTTCTTGCCCTCATCTTAAACCTGTAATCGGTTCCTATCACCCAGCCTTTGATACACTATCAGCTGATGAAGTGTGTCATCAGGTGCAGCCAATTGAGCCGTCTCTTCATGACTTTTCATTTTTCAAGACGCCCGATTTTCGCAATTGGAGTCTCTCTGTTCTTCAAGCAGCAGTCCGCGTTCCCTCTGAATCATATGACGATCTCGGAGAAGTTGGAGAAGATCCTCGATGGGAAGTCTTTTTTGACATGGAAAAAAGTTTGAAGAAATCTTTTCCGTTAGTTCACAAATACCTCGAGTTGGAGAATATCAATACACATGGCCTTCTATATACTTGGAAGGGCACTAACGATACCCTCAAGCCTGCGTTGTTCATGGCCCATCAGGATGTTGTACCTGTTCTTCCAGAGTCAAGGCATCTATGGGATCATGATCCATATGAAGCTTACTTTGACGGCGAAAATATCTGGGGACGCGGTACTGATGACATGAAATCGTCTTTGATTGCGATTTTGGAAGCTGTGGAGGTTCTTCTGAAACAACATGGAGGATCTACAGAAAATAACGAGATTCCATTCCGTCCCAGAAGAACCATTTTACTTGGATTTGGATTTGATGAAGAAGCTACGGGGAGGTTTGGAGCTGGCCATATTTCTAAACATCTTGAAAACAGGTACGGGCCCCAGAGCCTGTTTTCAATTATAGATGAAGGCGGGCTAGGAGTCGTGAAAGAAGCTGGTGTTAACTTTGCCCTTCCAGGTGTTTCGGAAAATGGCATGTACGATATTTCAATTGAACTTAATACTCCAGGAGGACATTCATCAATTCCTCCAGATCACACCGCTATTGGGATTATTGGGGCTTTGGCTGTTCACATGGAGCAAACCCCCTTTTCTCCATCTCTATCTTCTAATAACCCAACTCTTCAGTATTTAAAATGTGTGGCGGCCAATTCAGATTCATTACCAAAAGCCCTTAGACAGGCTATTATCGACTTTGAAAAGTCCCCAGAAGCTAAACGGGTTGTGACAAAGGCTCTTTCTGAAAACCGTGATACCAAGTTTCTTATCAGGACATCTCAGGCTATTGATATCGTTAGCGGAGGTCTCAAGATCAATGCTCTTCCCGAAAAGGTCACTTTGAATGCTGATTATCGTATTAATATGGATTCATCTGTTGAAGAAACCCGAAACAAGGTTGTTAAAAACGCTCTCGATATCGCACATGAGTACAATGTTGGTGTACTTGTCAAGAACTCGGAGGGCAACGTTACTACCCTTAAACCCAAAACTTCTAACGGGTACTTTGTGATTAGCGATTTTGGTACTGCTATTGAGCCAGCTCCAGTATCACCATCCAAGGGCGAAGCATGGGACACACTTGCTGGTACTATCAGATATGTATTTGAAAACTTTGCTGGTCCTATCGTTGATCCAACCTCTCCCGAAATCGCCGAAGTAGTACCCGAAGGTAAAACCAACTCAAACGTTGTTGTTGCACCCGCTCACATGCTTGGTAACACAGACACCCAGAGTTATTGGTCTTTGACGGAAAATATATTCCGCTTCTCACCCTCTAGAACAACAGAGAAGAATGATAGAAACATTCACACAGTTAATGAATATGTCCCTTTGGATATTCATATTGAAGAAACCGTATTTTACTATGCATACATTTTGAATTTGTAACTGCTCAAATAATTTATTATATAAACCGTATCTTGACAATTAAACGTTCATTTATAATAAGCAATTAGTGGCTTTAGAAGCTTGCAAGCATCTCGCCAGCTTTTCAAAGTGCTAATATGACCCAAGGCAGTGTTAACTCAATGTTCCAAAGGCTATTAATATCCATGCTGTAAATTACTATTCATAGGTAAAGAATGTGTACATTACAGCACCGGCACCAATCTTATCAGAATAGATATTAAACCGTGCTTGGAAAGGTTCATTACTACTACAAACCACATATCAATCAGTTGTTTTTATCACCACCTATAACAGGGGTTACCATGTCGAAGTAAGTATCAGATTCTGATGGTTGTCATATTGCTACTGAAACTATTTTATGCTTCCACATACCATCTTTTGGACTCCAACTGGAACCGCAACACCAAACTAACAACTGCTTTAGGTTCTCTTGGTCTCGCTTTCGGGCTCTTTACCCGGATTTGCCTAACCTTCGCGAAGCCCTTTGGTCTGGCCGGCTTCTAATTGATTCATCAGTTGCACGATCTTTAATATGGAAGGTATAATGTCTTATTGAATTGAAGTGACTATAATCTTATCGGGGGGTTGACCCCGGATTATCTCTTCAGATTGAACAAAAAAGTGTATATACTAACACATTAGCAGATATTTCTGATTTTTGATACCTACGATGTTTCCCAATGGTCTGCTACTTTGAAACGCTCTAGACTTGAATACAGTAAACTGAAGGACGTGCATATTCATGACAACATCATCCCCGCAGAATGGCTAGACAGCTTAAACAGTGCCACAAGCAAACCCAGCGTTACGACCGCAGAATCAAGTTCAGACAATAAGCACCCTCTTTCTAAGGATTCAACTGATTCTCACAGCTCATTGTCTGGAGAGCCAGATAATGAAGCAGGTGATTTATCGCCTGATATCGATCTCATAGATCTTCTTCAGGCTGATATTCCCAGAACCTTTCCTGATGTGCCATATTATCAAAACTCTGCTGTTAGATGTGCTCTCTTCAAAATCCTATTCATCTATGCTAAGCAGAACCCTGATATTGGCTACCGACAAGGCATGCATGAACTTGCTGCACCAATGATTCAAGTTGTGTGGGAAGATCTCAATAAGTTGGATAGCCGAGAAGGCGGGGCTAGTGGAGAACAGTATTTCAAGTCTGACGATTCTACGTCTGAGAAGACTGTAGTTGTATCCGACGATGCAGAATCTGACGCTTACTTTCTATTTTGTGCTCTCATGAAACAAGCAAAGCAGTGGTACCTTCCTACATCATCAGATTCTGGTGTTCACATCCCCCCACCCATCGTTGCAAAATCTCACTATATCCAATACAAACTGCTACAGAATTCAGACCCAGTGCTTTCCAATCAGGTGGCACAAGCATTAACACTTGCGCGTGCTGAGCCTCAACTTTGGGCATTAAGGTGGATTCGCTTGTTGTTTGCGAGAGAAGTCGGTGTAAAAAACTTTCTATGGCTCTGGGATGCTATATTTGCAGCAACGGATCCAAATTCAACATATAATGCCAAGGAAGATTATTCAAGCGATAATGTAGCCGACCCAGACAATGTTGAGCGAGAGAAGGAAGATGTTCATATTGAAACTGATGATGTTGTTCTAAACACCTTTGCAAAGAAACGGTGTTTACCTCTGGAGCTCTTGGTTGACTACATCTGCATAGTACTACTACTGAGAATTAAATCGATACTTTTATTTCCAGTAGCAGATCCTTCGCCCTCTTCTTCAACATCATCAGTTAATGCGATGTCTCAATCATTACCGTTGGATCCCACCGACCATGCTGCGCATATAATTGGATCTTTATTAAACTACCCCACAACTACTACCACTATTGATATTCGGGCTATGCCTCTTATTGTTGCAAATGCAGCTCGACTTATTGAACATGATGGTGGGCCAGACTGTGCTGGCTACGTTGCTCGTCAGTATAGCAGGGATCCTGGAGTGCTTATTGCATCTGATGAATCACCAAACTCACTTGCTTCTAGAACTGGGGGATTACAGCAAGGATCCTCTCAAATCATGCCATCGGTATTGACTGCTGGATTAAATACATGGATGGGCAAGGCTCGTACTTCTGTTACAAGGTCTGTCAATCAAGCTCGAAATCCATCTTCATGGGATGATGTTATGCAAAGTGCTAAGACTGCGTTATTAAACGTTCGTGAGCAAGTTAGAGAACAAGCTGAGCAAATGTCTGAGCAGGTTAGAGAGCAAATTCGAGAACGTGAAAGAGACAGGGAGCGAGAGCGATTGACTGCAGCTGAGGCATCTAGGGATAAGTTTAGAAGAGAAAATTTTCCACAAGGATCTCGTAGGAGTTCTACAAGAGATACTCAAGTAGCGCCCGAAGAGGAACAGTTGCTTGCTGTCAATATTTTAGGGCATGCGTTGCGTGTATTGGAGGAGCCACGATATGTTAATGTACATAAAAGTGGAAGTGGAGAAAATACGCCCGAACTATCAGAAAAAGAAGAAACCGATGAAAATAGTGAGCTCAATTATAAGACTGCTTTAGCATATGTCAGATTTGCAAGAGACCTCCTGGCACATTCCTCTACATTCAATCGTAAGGATGTTCAATCCTACCTCAACCCCATCGGAGTTGAACCCCCAACTACGGCCGCAACAGATGAGACTGATACAAATCCAGTAATAGAAGAACCAGCAACTAAGGCAGTCACCCAAAGGACTAATTCTGAGGAAACAATTAAGACTGCTGCTGAAGAAACTGACGATAAGCCCCCAGTCCCTTTGGTTCCAGTAGATGCATCTCCAGCTCCCATTTTGATACGGTCCCGTCGAGGTAAGCGCCCTATTCAAGCGTCTATTCAAGATAAGGATACTAAGTCCACCGGAAAGGTTTCAAACTCCCTCTTTTCACGAACTACGTCCTCTGGCTCTGGCTCTGATTCAACTTCATCTTTGCCATTAGGTAAAACTCTTTCTGGAACCTCAAAAGTTGTACGGACAACGATTGCACAAAGTGAATTTTCTTGGATCTTGGGTAAGTCCTCTTCTGGATCTGATGATTCTTCAGCCCCTAAAGCAAGAACACCCTCTCCCAAAAATCCATTTGCTAAATCGTCTATGGATGTAGCAAAGGATGAGAAACAAACTAGCGAGGAAAAGTTAAATGATAACGAAGTTATTTCAAAATCCGTAACGAAAGAAGGGACGGCTGTTATTATAGGTGGTCCTGAAAACAAAGATATCAAGTCTTAGTTATATTGATTGTATGTTAACCATCTATGAGGATGGGTCTTTGAAGTATAATATCTCTGAGATAGTTTAAAAAGTACATTTTTGCATATTCCAATAATTATTTAGAATAACATTTATAGAAACAATAAACTTACCTGTTGCATTGTTAATGAGAAAGATTTCCTTTTTTGTTGCCTCCAATAATTTACAAAAGAACCTTTTGGTGTTTTCATGCTTGCAAAATATAAACGTTTAAAAACAATGGTCGTACAAAGGATAAAATTCAAGGCAGCTAAGTGCTATATAATGCCATATACTCCAGTCCTCGTATAGCTTAGCTCTAAAAAAATTGAATCCCATCAAGTATACAAGTTTAGTTAATACCAAATTTAGGCTAACAAGCCTAAATAAATGTTTTCTAAACCCAATAAACAGTTAGCTTACTGTTTAAATTCAGTCTGGATTTGATTAACTCAGACTATTATGGAGCAAATTTTTTTAAAAGTAACATGGCCAAACACAGAAACTAACAAGTAAGATTCTACCTTGCCATAAGTTTCGCAAATAAAAAAGATTTGGCTATAACTAGACGACCTGTTTTGGCTCTAGCACTTTACAATATAACCTTTAGAAATATATTTATACGGATGGATCTAAGAATAGTGCTCGTACATGATATGGCTGCGATGCTGCTTCTTACGACTATAGTAGACACTTTTTGTAAATTATTTTGGATATCACTTGTTTCTTCTTACCTCTGTCTGGATTATTTATTATTCATTATACCAGAAAGATTAAGTCTTTCTATCCCTATTTTTTCATCTTCAAAAGAAACTTGATATCATGAAAGTGTTAATACATATTCTTGTAGCCTTTCTTGCTACAGGAATTCAAGTTTCGACTGGTGCTTACATCTACGGAATATCTCCAGACAATTACCAACGTGATGAAGAAGATCCTTGGGCTCTACCAGCCATAAAACCGCCTTATATACAGAAACGACAACAGAACACCAAACTGGTACCAAGCACGAGGCCTTCAAGTGCAATTCCAGCAAAACTCACCATCAACAATAACAAAGCATCCATATCAAACAGAGCCAATATAAACACAATATCAGGAAGATTTATAGTCGAGTTCAACGAATGGAGTATCAATGATTTGAAGAAACGGGGATTAAAACGACGATCAGAAGAAGGCTCAACTAACAGGCATAGTGGAATTTCCACAAGAAACAATGATCTAAAATATCTTCCATCACAAAACCCATCCTTTAATTGGATGGATGAAGATACTTCAAAACGTAATAAATTTCAAAAGCGTGCGCGGTCGCGATTACATGAAATAGAAGATGGGCAGCACAGTGATGAGGTTCAAGGCTTTGTACATATTTTGAGTGAAAGTGGATATGAAGCTGCTCCAGTCCACACTTACAATACTCCTGAGATTTTTACTGGTGCTTCTTTTACTTTAAAATCTGATGATGATGAAAAAACCTTGGAAATGTTACAGTCAATGCCCGAAGTTAAAAATGCCTGGCCCGTCACTTCTGTCACACTTATGACAGAGAATTTTGAAGTTCCAGAGTTCCAACAGAGATACGAAAAAGACAAGAAGATTTTCGGTGAGAATTTGAAAAACAATCTGGAAAGTTTATCGTCAGATAATATGCAGTGGTATCTTAATGAATTCAAAAACGTATCCGCTTCATTCCCTCGATGGAATCCACATATCTTAACCGGTGTTGAAGCGCTTCATAATCGAGGACTTAGTGGTAATGGTGTCACTGTTGGTATCATCGATACTGGTACCTGGTATTATGATCCTGCTTTGGGTGGTGGGTTTGGTACAGGATTCAAGGTCGAAGGTGGTTACAACTTTGTTGGTGATGAATTTGATTCAAACTCGGATGGTGTGGTTACTCCAAACTCAAACCCATTGGATTGCAATGGCCATGGTACACATGTTGCTGGTATAGTTGCTGGTTTCAATAATTCACAGTTCATGGGAGTTGCTCCTGGTGCTACAATTCGCTCTTACAAGATTTTTGGTTGCAGAGGTGGTGCATCGAATGATAATATCATTGGTGCTCTGTTGAGAGCATATAACGATGGATGTGATATTGTTTCGTTGTCATTAGGTTCAAGCGGTGACACTTTCCAGAACAACCCAGAGGGTCGCATTATTGATAAGTTGGTTAAGAATGGTGTTTTTGCATCAGTCGCAGCTGGAAACTCTGGTTCTGGTGGAGCATTTTTTGGAAGTGGTTTGGCTACAGGCAAGTATATTACTGCTGTGGGCTCTACAACTACCGGACAATTTGTTGGTTATCGCGCTAAAGCCGTGTCAAGCTCTGGTGAGGCTTTGCCCTTCACTTACTTTTCAACCTCTGGCATCCAGCCCTCGACCACAGGGACTTTCACCTTGTTGCAATTCAACGACACTGCTTGTCAGATTGCTAAAACAATACCCAAGACAAATAATTCTCAAACTGCTTTATTGTTTCCTCAAGGTAGCTGTATAAACAATGACTTTTTCCATGCCATCAATGGACTCGGATACCCTGTCGCCTTGAACTACATGGGAGCTAACGACCTGCCTGCTTACATGTCACCTGGTGGTGACTTCGATATCCCTGAGTTAATCCGAGGAACTACTGATAATACTCTTGCACCATGGGCTACCGCTCAACATGCTAAAAACCATACTGTTGAGCTTGTCTTTGACAACGATAGTTTGATTCCTCGTTTGATTTTGAATCCAGTTGACTTTAATGGTATTCAATTAAGTTCATTCTCCAGCTGGGGACCTGATTACTCTGGCAACTTATACCCCCATGTCTCAGCTCCAGGGAGCGACATTTACTCAACATATTTGAACTACAGTCATGCTCTTCTTTCGGGAACGAGTATGGCCACACCTTATATTTCAGGTGTTGCTGCTTTGTTTATAGAAGCCGCCCGCAGCAAAAATATTACCAACTATGAGTTTATTGACATTGGAAAAGAGATTCGTCGCCGGATGATTCAAACCGCTGATCCTCTTTTAATGTCAGTTGATCAAAGTTCTGGAAAATACGCACCGTTGATTCAACAGGGTTCTGGAATGGTTAACGCTACTAGACTCTTGGATACCAACACTACTATTGATTCCGATGAATATTTATCTTTGGGGACCGCTCCAATTCTCAATCAGACCTTTGTTGTCACTGTTCGTAACAGCAACAGTTATCCGGTTCTGTATAACATGTCCCATACCCCAGCAACAACTATTCTTACTATGGAGCCCAATGCGCTTGTTTTTACTCTATTTCCTCCATTTATTTACGAATTTGCTAATGTTACATTTGCAAACAACAATTTTAGTATCAACCCCTTTAGTACTCACAATGTGAGTGTCACCATTAATATTCCTTCGGATATGCCATTAGGTTACCGTGCAGTCTATCAAGGCCGGCTTGATATTGTTGGTGACAATAAAGAATCCATTGCGGTCCCTTATATTGGAACAAGAACTGGAAAGATACCTATTTGGGGGGACGATATGCCGCCCGTGTTGCTTCAACAAAGTGCTAGTACTAGCAACTTGCAAGTTGTGAAAAAGAATTCTAATGCTTCTTTTAGCGATAATGGGTTATCTTTTCTAGCCACTAACTTGAATATGGGTGCTCGTATTCTGGATGCATATATTGTTGAGTCCAATTTCACACTCAGTAATGTGGTACTACCTGTCAAAGATGTTGATGCAGCTCCTGGAATTGTCACTGGCTTGTCAGGCTTTCCAGCTAACAGAGTTCCAAGAGTTCCAACAGGTTTTTCTGTTGGCTTAGCGCTCCCTCAAAATGTTACAATCCCTGATGGCCGATACCGACTTCTTTATGCTGGTCTTCCTGCTGTCCCCAATATTGACCCTGTACAAAGTGTTACTTCTGACTGGCAAACATATCTTTCAGATTCTTTCTGGTGGAGCTCTTCTAATAATACTTCACATTTTAACAGCTCTAGTGGCGTCAACCTTACCTCATTATATATCCCATCTAGCAAAGTGTCATTTGACATGAATTCAAATGATACCCAAAGCCAGAATTCAACTGGAAAGTCAAATAATACCCTCCCAATTCCACCTCGCTTAACTTTTACTGGTGCTGATATAACTAGTTTGACTAGCAACCAGAGCTCATACCTTTCTCCATATGATACCTACGAAATCTCACTCACGCTTAGCGCTAATAATGGTGTAGTTGTTGGGGACTCCGCCATAATGAAGCTTCCAGATGAATTTACTACGTATCCTGCTCCATTCCCCGTTTATAATACATTTGGTGATGCCATTATCAATGTCACATTCCCTACAGTCAACGGGTCTACCTTTTGCTTTGCCACTGTTATCAGAAGCTGGAATATGAGCTACATCTCTGGTGGTGTATACTTCACCACGTTTTTGAAAAATCCAGAGAAATATGTTAATCCCCAGTTTCTTCCACTTACATTTGTTAGTCAGGAGACTCATCAAGCATTTGCCAATATATTAAGTATTTCGCCAGTCGATATGTACTTTCCATCTGCTTTGGCGAGAGTATACCCAGACCATAGTACAGTCAGTGTGTTCATTCCTGCCAACTTTACCAATTGGAGCTCTTTGGAAGTTGTTGCAGAGTCAGCTTACGTTGTTCAGTGCGAACAAGTTAATGTCTCTGCTGGTCCACAGCTTAGTTTAACAGCAGATGCAAACATGTATTTTGAGTATACCAGTGGATGTATTGATGGCCCAACACATGCTGCACATGTTGTATTCACGGATCCGCCGTCTCCAGGAGAGCACATTCGCATAGATATTCCCGTAAATACACCAGCTCATGTCCGGAATTCTGCTGTTATATTCAAGGCTGTTGGTATTATGAATGGAAGCAACTTTAGCTACTACTTTACAACATATCTTAACACTGAAAATTTAAAATCAACTGGGTTGAGTCTGTCTGGAAAATACTAACTTTTATTTTTGTAACTTTAAATAAATTTAATAAATTTAATAATAAATTTACAACAGTTTACATTCTTACACTCTTATTCACGTGTTGGTCACGTGTTAAATAATATCTTAGTCATAAATCTGAAACATGCAGACCGGGTAACCCCTTCCATTCCTGGCTAGACCTCCGTTCATTTCTTTATCTTATTTTTTCTCCTAACTTTTTCTAATTCCTCACATGTTATCCCTTATCCACGATTAGCCATGGAACAATTATTCTCATTTAACAGCTTACTGCGACGGAGTATTTGTGTCACATGCGGCGAGGTTCCACCATGTCCTTCTTGCTCTGACGGCGAAATTTGCCAACTCACACCTCTATCCTGTTCTTCTTGTCCTCAGACTTATTGTCAAAAAGTTGCTAGTGTCTCGTCATCGTCATCTGGAACTAAATCGAGCAATAACACTGGTGCAATTGTTGGTGGTGTTATTGGTGGATTTTTTGCTTTACTTGCAGCTCTTCTACTTCTTTGGTGGTTTTATATTAGACCACGTCAAAAGAAAATCTTCCTTCAATCACATCTTGCATTATCACAAGGGGCCGTTCCAAATGGTCCTGATGAAACAGACTACGAAAAGAATTCTCCAGGCTTTGTACCTGTTGGAGACCATCCCTCTCAATACCTAGATGCTTCACCAGTTGAGGGCCAGTACGCCACTCCTGATCCAGCTGGTCTTGCTCCATCACTTGATAACCGTAACACAACTTTTTCCATTGCAAGCACCTCTTTCACTCGATCGTCAAATGTTATTCCTATTGCATATATTCCTGGAGTTACCACCCGTGCAAATCTTATGCAAGCTTTGAATGGCGATGGTGTTTACGAAACTCATGGACGCTCTTCTATTGCATCTACAGACTATAGAGCCTCTACCGCTGTTATCACAGCCGCTACTATGACAGCTGTTCAAGCCAGACCTAACCTTGTCGACATTGGTTCTAATCCCGTTGAAGATGTGCGCGCTAGTCAGATCTCAGACATTCAGCCTGTTACATTTGCTCAAGCTACTCCTACATTCCAAAAAATGAATATGATGAACGCCCATTCAGTTACCATTGGAACAGTTAAGGGACCAACAGCTGCTGGTGGCCAATCTCAAAGTACTCCTGCGATTGGGCTTCAGTCACAGTATATTCCTGAAGAGGATGAATCGAATACTATATTGTCTTCTGACAGTGAAGATGATGCGGATGACGAAATAGCTGGTATTGGATCCAACGGTTTTCCTAAGGGCTTGAATTTCAATAATATCAACGGAAGCAATAGTAGTGGTAGTAACAATGTAGTCACTACATATCCTGGAAACGGCAATTCTTCCTCGTCATTTGCGTCTAGAGCTTCATTAAGGCACAGTAGTTCTGGGGGAAAGAACTTGACAGGAAACGCACCTGCTACTCCAGCTACCAGCCGAACTATCTCTGGAGCTCCAGTAACAAATGGGTATCCTATGTTAACTATACCTGGTATACCGTTTAATTCATCCAGAGTCAGCCAAGCAAGCAGTTTTATAAGCTTTAAATCTGCTTTAGAGCCATCATCATCATTATCACAGGTTCCAAATACTAGTACAAACACTCCAGCAGCAGCAAGAGCTTCGGTTGCGTCGTCTGTCGTCGCGGGCGATGACTATATCACTGACCTTCCAATAGAAGCTTTGCTCTACGCCCAAAATGAAGATGGCGGTCATAACAACACCAGCAACAAACCCGAAGATAGCCAGGCAAGCGATGTGACTAGCCCATTTGACGATACGTTTGGTATTTGAGCTTTTGAATTTAAAGTCTCCTCTTAACCTTTTTCATGCATTAATTGTTAGTGTGGCCAAGCTTTCATGACCCCTTACTTTTGAGAATAGCAGAATATTTTTTTTATTTATTTTTGTAGTTATGTTTTTTTTTTTTGTCATGAGTCTTCTAGTTGTATTCTTGACTAAATGCGCTATTCCCTGCTCATACAGTTGTGAGAATGTCAGTACAATGAAGAATTTATACGTGTCACTCCATCTATATGATTCAACTTTGGGAGAAGTGGTTTTTTTGCAGTATACGTCTTTATGTCTGTTTTGAAATCTTGGTTTTGTCCCTTGTTGTAGTTTTGTATTTTTTTTGTTATTTTAAGCATGTATTTTACCCCTTATTTTTGAACATTATTATATGAATTTACTTGCCTTTTATTGAAAATCAAATAAGTTTTGCTTCAATAACTCAAATCTGTAGAATATGTTGCAGCTTTTTTTAATTTGAAACTTTTATCCAAACATCAAATTCAACATTTTATAAGGATAAAGTTTTTAGTTTATTGGGAGGTTGTTATTAAGTTGGCAATGGTTTAGATGAGTTACCAATTAACCCACACATTGAAACACTGAATCCAGAATAGAGTTTTCCAGTTATGGAACAGGATTTAATGTTTCTGAAAATAGATTATTAAAACTGGTTTGCTTTGTTTAGTTGTTTGTCTGGCAGTCATTTTAAAGCAAATTAGCTTGACATTTTGAAATCTATTAATAATAAGTATAAAGACTTAGTTCAACGGAATTTGGCAGGATTTAATTTCAAATATTTGAAAAATAAAATGGGTAACAGGTAAGACATATTAAGAGCCACCACATTGTTCAAGTAGCTATTTTGTAAGAGTGATCATTACAGCTACCTGGAAATGTTTTTATCCAGTTGGAATATGGCCATTACAGCTACTTTGGCTACTACATTTTTTGCTTAATAGCCACTTGAATCCTTTAATAGCAAATTACTGTACGCTGGGCCTAGAAAACCCAATCATGATAAACGCAAAGAAGCACCAACTCTCCAGTCTGTTGGGTTATAAACATTTGAACATTACTTTTTCCTACTGTTTATGGATCCTTGTTGAAAATGGATCGCTGTCAAACATGGTCTCAGATGATCATATATATGATGATCCATGATCATCTGTTGTATTCTGAAAAATCAATTTACCTTTCCTCCAGGTATTTGCACAACTAGTGTGGAGCAAACTTTATTACTGAGTATTATGATATTTTTGATTGCCCATTTCATTTTTTTTTTTTTTTAAATTACTTCCAGCAAGCATTAAATGCAGACAAGGCAAAGTGTGATCATTTAAAAATTCATTAAGGATATATACATTTATATAATTACCAGTATAACCATCTTTTATCTTGTGTTGTTAAACGGCACTCAGACTTAACCGGAAGCTTTAGCTTTAGGGCCCCAGTACTTTGTTGGGTTCACCTGATATCTCAAAAGCTTTTGCTTACGGAAAGTTTCAAGTTCGAGTGCTCGGGGATGATCAGCAAAAGAAACCTCAATAGATGGCTCCTTCTTTTGCATAATTGCAAATCCAGGACTACCCTCCTTATTCTTGGGCTCCTTTCCTTCCATGATAATCCAAGCTCTGAATATGTCCCAAAGAACAGAATAAGGTGCATCAGTTTTAACAGCACCAGCCATGGCATGAGTATAGGATGCCTGGTATCCTGCATTGCAGATAGCTGAAATAAAGGCTTTGTGAGAAGGAGAGGAGGTTTTGATTTTAGACGCGAGAGATTGTGGGTGTACAAAAAACGGAGCGTCAGGTAGTTCATTTAAAGCTGCCGTTAGCATACCCTTAATTCGTGGTAAGGTACCGTAGATGGAGCCAGGGACTGGGTTAAGTTGTCCGAGAGATAGCTCTTCCTGTTCTTCTTTTTGTTCAGACTTGGCTTGTTCTTCCTCCTCAGCGCTTTTAGATAACTGGTCTTGAAGCTTGAGAACTTCCTCAATGAATTCTGGGTTGTGAAGTCGGCCTCCCCACATGGGACCAACAATGACAAGATTTTGTCCACAGTGTGCACACTGATTCGATGGAACAGTGACTCGAGAGTAGCCAAACTTTGCATGTTCCTTCTTACCATCCTTTTCCTTGTATGTGAGCTTTCCAAGGGTTTGATTTGTGACAGAGTTACAGCTTTGGCAGTGATAGACTGTCATTGTCTTTGAAGCATTAAACTTCACTTGGGCAGGTGACTTGCGAACACGAATGAAAAGTCGAACATAAAAGTCAATTGATAAACTAAGTTGTGGTTCAATTGCAAGGCCATATTTTGCAGCTGTGGTGGAAATCATGTGGAGCACCAGGCGAAGAGCAGATTCATGACGGCCATCAGCATTTAGGGTGTGACCACCGTATAACGAAAAACATTTCTCAGGATATCCATTTCCAGCGAGAACGCTGGCATCAGTACAAGTAACTAACATGAGACCTCCATCATGAACACATCGAACCGCTGCGTCAACAAAAGGCGAAGCCGATCCATAAGGATCTAGGTCCACAACATGTACTGCGCCCGAAGACAAATTGGAAAATGCTGGTTGAGATTGTTTATCAGGATCTGCTGAAGAGTAAGTATTAACACCAGCAGCATGGGTATACATAAACAAATTGGCGTCGCCTCGGTTAGGAATGACTATATTCTGAACGTTACAGTATTCTGCATTCTTCTTGATTGATTCAACAGCAGAAGCACTGAAATCATTAGCATAAACACGACGAACAAAGGGAATTTCTGAAGCATATCGGATAGCTCGAAGACCAGATGCCGAAAGAGCTTCGATAATATCAATAAAAGGAGCTGTTTGTTGGTTCTCTTCTATTTTAGCGTTTTCTAGACATAACTTTTTGTTCTCATCGTTTTCAGTATTGTCTGTACTCTCTCGTTTTAAATTGTCCTTGGTTGTAGAAGTTATTTGAGCAGTTTCATCAGAGGCTTCTCCAGTTGTTGATTCGTTTACCGCATTCTTTTCTTGCTTTGCCTTGCTTTTGGCACGTCGCTTTTCAGCTCTTTCCCGTTTGTAGATCTGTGACCAAGCTCTAATACCAAGAGTACTTAAATCTCTGTTGAACTGCTGGACAGGATTGTAAAAAACGGCATTTCCGGCCGGGAAGAGAATTCGTGCTGAGCCTTCTCGTACAATAGTAGTGCCATCGACAACAGATATAGAAGCCGAATTGTTAATTGGCTTATCAGGGGTACTTTTTTCTGGCTGCTGATTCAAATCAGTAGCTTCATTTGAGATGTTTTCGCCATTCATTGGGGTAAGATTGCTCGTATAGCACCGTGGTTTGATAAGAGTAGCCTTTGGTGAGGATGCTGCGAGTAAGCGAGATGAAATAGCGAATTGGCCAAAAGAGAGTTTGGAGTGTATAGACCGTGAAAGAGGCCTATAAAGGTAATAATTTAAACTGATCACCGTGTAATCTGTTAAAATAGTCTAAGTAAAGGAATTTTCTATTTGAATAAGAAGACTTTACACACCAATTCTCTTAGTTGAATGTCGGTACTCGCACAAAAAAATTTCAGATAGCACGGCTGAGTCATGTGATTTGGATATACTTCTTTGGGTTCGGTTTTGTCACCTGAAATTGTGAACCAGAAAAAACACATCTGAGGGTCATTTTCACTTACTGGCAGCTCTATTCATCTATTCATACTTGATTATACACAGCAGAAAACTTCAATCTGCTTCGCTTAAATCTTCATTAAACACTTAAATGCCTCCAGCTAATTGATAACTATGGCAAGGGTAAATCCAAGTCGTTTTTTTTAAAGGCGTTATAAAAATTACTATATACACAAGTTGCCCGGATCAAAGAAAGGGTTTTAAAACATAAAAACGGCGTGAAACAAAAAAAATAACAAAAGTTAACATAAATAACATGGCGAGGACAAGAGGTGATGCAGTTTTAGTGTTGGAAATAATGATCAATGATTTACTTTTCTTTATGCTGTATTTTTGGTGCTTAAAATGTTGTAAACCATGATTCCAAAAGGTACGTGTAAGCAGGGGAGAGGTGAATTTATAAGTGATAGAGCCAAATTAATGTGATCTAATTGTCGAATCTTCGTATCGAAAAGAGTGTTGACAGGTATCATATGTAGCTTAGTCCAAGGTAAAAATAAAATAAAAAGGTGAACGACTAGCTCTTGTATGCTATTATTTCCAAAATAAACGAGGCAGTCATAATATCATTAATCCATCATCAAATATCGCACTGAAAGTAGCTTAAAATTCGAAAAACTGTCGATTTATTTAGGCAGGTAAAGGAGCATCAGGAATCTGGGGAGCAACAGGCACGTTTTGGGCAGCCATCATTCTCTGAACAGCAATACCAACACCCTCAAAAACAGCAAGAACACATCCAGCAGCAATAGCACCATTTCTAGCAGACTTCCAACCACCTCTGATAGCAAGTGCACCACCAGTCATGAAACCAGCAATGATGGCGTTGAATGGATCTTCAGTACGACGAACAGACTTGACAATACAGTCGCAGGTGGAAAAGATACCACCCCAAACTCCAAAGTTGCCACCTACAGTAGGAGCTCTAAGCTTGATGGCAGAAAGAGCACCAGCTCGTCGCTCACCAATGGGAGAGTTACGGAAACCCTTGATACCATGCCATATAGTACCACCAATAACCTACAACACATGAGTGACAAAAATGTTAGCAAATAATCTAAACGATAGATAGTACAAACTCACTTACACCCATGGAAAAGGCACCACCAAAGTCATCAAGAATAACAATAGGGCAAGGATCTCTAGAATGGTCAGCCATTTTGTAGTTATTATTTATGTCGTGGTCGAAATATTTGATCGATAAGTCTCTTCTCAGACGAACAGGATACCGGGCAAGCAAGCTGGTGGAGGTGTGCTTTGATTTAGGTGCGGAGAATTTTTTCGGAGGGTAAGGGTATATGTCATGTGACGTGTGAATCAGCGTTCTTCACGCCGATTGGTCAATGCGGCTTAAACAGACCGCTCGCCGAATCCAATTACAGTCAGCCTGTGTAAAAAAGCTCTCATACTATAATTGTATGACTGTAAAGTATAAAAGTAGAATATTGATGCTAGGGCCGGGTTGTTTATGACTAAAGTGATACTGTGGGTTCTTTTTACAAGTCTTTTCGATTATTTCGGTTTCACTGGACGTGGCACGCGAGACTTGTGGCCTGCCTGGAGCTGCCCAGGTTGGATGATGAACTAGGTAATGTTTATTTTGTGCCACCAACATTTATTCTAAAGGCTTATCAACATTTATTTAGCTTTAGGCTCTATTTATATTTCTAACTTCGGTCCAATTGGATTTTTTTTTTTTTTTTTTTTTTTGTTTTTAATTAAAGGGTTATACATAATATAACTAGTAGGCTCTTCACCAACCTTTTTGACATATCAAACTATCAAGATTCGAGTCTTGATAGTACATACATATTCTGTTCCTATATGGCAACTTTTTCTCATTGCAATTTTCGTAATGACGTTTGGCATCATTATGTGTACTCCAACCAGCCCGAACAAAACCCCAGTTCCCAGCCGTTTTTGGGGAGAAGAAATCACAAGTAATTACTTGAAACCCCGCTCCAGTTTTGCCCACTGGTCTTCATCATACCAATACTCATTGTTGTTTTTATGATTGCTCTTCACGAGCCCTCATGAAGGTTGCAACTGCCTGCAGTCCTTCATAAGTATTTAGGAGGCTTGATAGCTCCATTCTTGGAGATACCTTCCTCAATCCTTCTCTTTCTGTTTCCAAATTGGGACATCTTAACAGGATGTGGTCAACTGTTTCCAGCTGTCCACATTCGCAGTTATAGTTGTCCTGAGGTATATTGTGTTTTTTGAACCATGCGCCAAACCAGCCATGGCCTGTCCTAAGTTGTGTGATCCTGCTCAAATCTTTCCTGGTCATTTTCCTCATTATATCTCTGGTAACCAGCTTTGCAATTCTAGTATCGCATTCAGTTTTTTCAGTGATTCTTCTGTACTGCACTCCAGAGGACTGCATGGTGTACGAGAATCTCCACTCTCTTAGCAATATGTTATTTATGTTCATCCAAGACTCCTCTAGAATTTTGTATTTTTCCATCTTTGCTCTAGCTGTTTCTAGATCATCAACCCTGTTCATATCCCAAGGTGGAGGATCTTCAATCGGTGGCCTTATGTATTCAAGTTTGCTTGCCCTGAGGAACATTCCTCTGAGTTCAGCAATCACCGTTCCATCAAATGGTGTCTGCAAGTGATTTCTCACTGGGTTATTCTTGTCAATGGTTTGGAAAATCCTCCAATTGGATTTTCTTTTTCAATTTATCAAAACATAAAAATCAATTAGCAGAATCATATTGTGTCTAAAATCATTAGGCTTATAAGGCACTATGGCCGAGCGGTTAAGGCGAAAGATTAGAAATCTTTTGGGATTTTCCCGCGCAGGTTCGAGTCCTGCTGGTGTCGATAATTTTTTACTTTTTTAATAAAGTACTATTTGTGTAAATTCATCTTATGTGACCTAATTGGGTTGAGTATATAAGGAACATCCAATTTGGTTTTTGTGGAAAAAAAAAACCTCCTAGAAACTAAAAAAAAGATATGCTTCCTTAGTAGATTCCCTAAAGGACAATGAATGCAACTTTGAAATATTGTCAACGGTGGCAAGACTAAGGAGACACCTAAAAGTTCTGAAAAAAGGACATTTTGAATCAGCTCATTTGCAATTCGAAATAACACCATTAATACTTGGTCATTGGTGATGACTCTTGACTGGGGTAACGGTTGTGTAGGCCCCGGTATTGGATTTGTCTGATCGGTACATACATGGTTTATGAAACATAGGTTTCAGCTATGGTAGTTGCAAAGTTCCCAGTATAACATATACCCCCCTAGCTCTAGACTGGTATAGTGACAGTAAGAGAGTGCATGATTGGTAATCAAACTACACACTTCATAGACAGTTTCACAACCTCAGGAGTGCGAATAATCGATGACTTTGTACCAAACGTACAACAGATAAACGGACAGTTGGGCAAAAAATAAGGCTATCAAGCGCTGTTGAGATGTTTAGCATGCTGTGCTAAGCCTCTCTTACTGTCTTTTTTCTGTGTGGCATAATTTTGGTAAAGGTTTGGGGTATCATTCCATGTGAGCCGTTTGGTAGCAACGAGTTACATGCTCCATAGTTTTAGATGAAGTGGATGCAGCCTGTTAAGGCCTTTCACACTATTCCCAAAGCAATGCATCAAGGTCTAATTGAGCTCTTCTCTTTTTCAGTTTTGGCGCTCAGTTTATTAACCGGACCGCCATGGCTGTGAGTAATTGAGCTGTACACTCAAGATTACTGTCGTACATATTATACTTTAAATGCTCACATCGGCCTAATTTTGAAATTCAAGGATGCTTACATATATTACATGGCACTAGTACCGGTATTGGGCCTGTTCCTTAATGCAAAATTTCAATTTCAATTTCAATTGTATAACATTCAAATAACATCAACATTACTCATAAACAAAGGCATAAATAAATAAATAAATAAAAACATTTCTACTCATCGTCACTACTGTCCGATAACAACTCTTCATCAAAAAATGCTCCTTTCTTAACTGGTTTCTTTCCTTTATCTTTGGCTGCACACTTCAAATCCTTGTCAGATCCATCAGATTCTGGCGGGGAAGGAATGCTTTGAGAGATGACTCCGTTTAAATTCTTGGTAATATCTTTCACCGTTTGGGTAAGCGAAGTGACATCTTCATCATATTCTGGATCATAGGTAAGAGACTTGTTGCTTGACGTATATTCCTTGACAATGTCCTTTGCCGATTTTTGGTATCCTTCATGCTCATCCTCTTCCCGCACTTCAGTGGAATCCTTGTGATTACCATTTTTTATAATTCTCTCCAACTTGTTTCTCTTTTCTTCCGCCTTTTCCTTTCTTTTCTTTGCTGCACGGTCAATATGAATGGCCAGGACCTTTGCTTGTCTAACTGATCTGTATCTTCTTCCATCAACGGTTCGAAAGTTATCATTTAGGGCATCTTGCCTATCCTGATTGTTTGCGTACTCCAAGCTGCTAGAGCCGTTGTTCCGAGAGTTTCTGGATTTAGACATTCGCCCACCCTGCGCTCGCAACTGAGATCCAAATCCACCCTTGCCACCGACAAGGCGCGGAGTGAAACGGAAGTGGAGATATGTAGAAGACTCTGAACATGATGATTCAGAGATAGAACTTAGTGAGCGGTGGTAAACATGATCGTGAATAGGACGACCAGAGGCAAAGGAGAGATAATAGCGAGATTGCTGTTCTACGCTTAGTTGAGGAAGGCGATGAGATAAGACGTGGTGAATAGCATCTTCAAGGGATGTAGCAGAAGGAAATGATTGACAAAGCAATCTATTCTGAGAAAAGGGAAGGTCAATAAGTAAGTTTGTATAAGGTTGTGACATGATGATTCTGAAACTAAAGATAAAGGTTGGGTTGAAGATGGAAGGTTGAAGACTGGGTGTATGAGAGTTTTTTTTTTCCTTAGTGATATACGACTTAATGTGTGTGCTTACTAATATTTACATAATATACGCCGCACCATCCACTTTTTCAAATTTTTTTTTCACTGCTAGTAACGAGCGAGCATTACTTTGTTTCTTGAAGAACAGTTTACCAAACAACCAACCTTTTTTTCAAACAGTCCAGCATATAATTCACAATGTCACGTCCCGAGTTTACGGCACCGCCGGAGATTTTCTACAATGAAACTGAATCAAAGAAATATACACAGAACAGTCGTGTTCAAAAGATCCAAGCTTCCATGACACTACGAGCGCTGGAACTACTAGATATTGCCCCAGGATCTATGGTTCTCGATGTTGGCTGTGGATCTGGACTGAGCGGAGAGATTTTGACCGAAGAAGGACACAACTGGATAGGCATGGACATTTCAGCAAACATGCTTGGAGAAGCTTTGGACCGAGAGGTTGAAGGAGACTTGATGTTAGTAGATATGGGAGCTGGCGTTCCATTCCGTGCGGGTTGTTTTGACGCCGCAATCAGTATCAGTGCCATCCAATGGTTACTGAACGCAGACCGATCCGATGCAGACCCAAAACAAAGACTGGCCAACTTTTTCAGCACTCTGTTCGCGGCCTTGAAGCGAGGAGGTAAGGTTGTTTGCCAGTTCTACCCTACCAACCAAAAGCAAACGGACGCTATTTTCAGCGCAGCCAAGACTGCCGGCTTTGCTGGTGGTATGGTGGTGGACGATCCCGAGAGCAAGAAGAACACAAAGTATTACTTGGTTTTGATGAACGGTGAGTCAGAAATCAACCTGAACGGAGTTTCTGTTGAAGAGAATATCCGACAGAGAAAGAGGAAGGGAGACGAGTCCAAGCGTGAATACATTTTGCGTAAAAAGGAATTGATGAAGAAGCGAGGCAAGGTGGTTAAAGAGAGCTCCAAATACACTGGCCGTAAGCGTCGTCCACAGTTTTAGTATTCCAGTAGGATAGCATATAGCATAATGGTAATTAATGGCAATTAATGGCAATTTATATTTAGCAGTTGTATATATATATATGCGAGCTTCCAGGCCCAAGTCGTAAGTTCTATGTTTGTTTGGCGCAGGTGCAATGACAAGCGACTCACAAACCCCATTTCCATGACAGGCTCTGTAACAAATGGACACAACGAGGTTCTTGGAGCCATGACATCAAAAGCAATGTTACTGCAGCAACCAATCAGTTACGGAATAGGGTGATGCAAAAATAAACATCTCTCCTGTCTCCGTCTCCGTCTCCCCCCTTTTGTATTATGTAGATCTATATTTATGAGACGCGCGTACACACACAAACGTAAGCTGGCTATACATATATAAATCCCTTCCTTCCCGTTTTTTCCTCTTCTCTTCTCCTCTCTTCTCCTTTTTTTTTTTTCTTTCCCCCATCATCTTTTTTCCATCTACACAATGTTGTTTAAGCGCATTTCAGCTCTTACGCTCGCCGCTATCCTCCCAGCTGCTTACGCTGCCGATTCCATCTCCTGCGGCGCTGGTTCCCTATGTCCCGAAGACTCCCCATGCTGTTCTCAGTACGGTATCTGCGGTACCGGTGCCTACTGTCTCGCTGCCTGTGACCCCCGATACTCCTTCAACTTGACTTCCTGTGTCCCAGCTCCCGTCTGCGAGAGCAAGACTATCACCTTCAACTCCATTTCCAACATTGTCGACCAAACCAAGTACCTCGGTGACCCATCCGACTACGATTTCGTCACCAACGGCCAGATTGTTGAGTACGATGGCAATGTCCTTTTGACCATGGCCAACCAAACCTACGGTACCGTCCTTACTTCCACCAGAGCCGTCTTCTACGGTAAGGTTTCTGCTACCCTGAAGACCTCTAGAACTCAGGGTGTTGTCTCTGCCTTTATTCTCATGTCCCCTGTCAAGGATGAAATTGACAACGAGTTTATTGGTTCTTACTTGGAAGACGTTCAGACCGACTTTTACTGGCAAGGTGTTTTGAACTACACCAACGAGCGCAACGTTTCTCTTTCCAACACCTTTGAAAACTACCACACTTATACTATTGACTGGACTGAGGACTCTATTACTTGGTACGTTGATGGCCAGGTTGGTCGTGTTCTTAACCGTGTTGATACTTATAACGCAACCTCTGGTATCTACCAATTCCCACAGACCCCTTCCTTTATTCAGATTTCTCTTTGGCCTGGTGGATCATCTCTCAATGCTCAGGGTGTTATTAACTGGGCTGGTGGTGCCGTCAACTGGGACGCTCCTGATATCCAGGATCCTGGTTACTTTTATGTTACTTTGAAGGAGATTGACGTTGAGTGCTACTCTGTTCCTTCCAACGTTACCCAAACTGGTAACAAGGCCTACTCCTTCACCAACCTCAACGGTCTCCAGTCTGATATTGAGATCACCAACGACGACACTGTTCTTGGCTCTTTTGAGGCTGTTGGTTTCGACATGCAGAAGGGCTCTGGCAATGATCTTGCTCAAGTCTCTGGCTCTGTTCCTACTGGCGTAGCTGGCAACGGTGGTAACGCTGACCGAGGTTCTGGTGGCAGTTCTCAAACTGTCAATGAAAATGTTTCTGTTGTTTCTATCTCTAGCACTTCTGTCAGCCTTGCTGATGCCACTGGAACTGCACCTACTTCTACTTCTACTTCCTCTGCTTCTCTTCCCAATGTTTCTGGTACCGAGTCCTCCACTACTGAGAGCTCTCCCAGCACTAGCCAGGAATCTAGTTCTAACAATGAGGAGACCTCCAACACTTCTAGTGCTGCCGCTGCCACTTCTACTTCCAATGAAGCCAATGGTGGTTTCAACCAGAATGGTGCTGCTTCTTCTGGTGCCTCTGACTCTACGTCTTCTGGCGCTGCCAAGTCTAACGACGCTGGTAACCTCAACATTGCCGCAGGCTCTGTAGTTGGCTTGGTTACCTTTCTTGCTGTCCTTCTTGCTATGTAAGTAAAGAGCATGAAGTAGTACGACAAAAAGAGGATGTGAGGTTGAGTAGGAAATTTAATGCGATGGACAATTTGTATTATACGGCGATTGGGAATGCATGAAGTTGGCATGCATGAGGAAAACAAAAGGGGAGATTTTTCAACAATGGATATTGGTTGCAGCCAAAAGGACTTGGCTAGAAGTTGAAGGAATGTTGACGTTGATGAAGGAATTTAGAATTTTAGAATTAAATTTCTTAGAACTACGCATGCTAATTTTTTTTTTTTTTTGCATAATTGTTTTATATATAAAAAGAAGAAGAAGTATTATTTTGATCAGACGATGATTACGAATAATGTTTCTTTATGTATTGTACATTTTTGAATTTACTGTTCAAAGAGACTTTAATAATAATAATAGTAATATAATAATATAAAAATATGAATAAATGGTAATAATGAAAATAGACGTGAAAATTTATAATACGATATGGAAAAGGGGGATATTTATAGTAACAGTGGGCAAAAGGCGAAAGGGAAGAAAGCCAAAAGTCTTTTTTTAGGGTGATTGGAGCAGGAAAAGGCCGAGGATATAAGCTTTAGTCATTGGAAGAGTGGGATATTTGCGGCAAAAAAAAACAAGGCATTGGTGCTAGTTGAAGCTAGTAGAGGCTAGAAGAGTAGGGGATTTCAGGCAATCCGCGAATGGCCGGGGTTTGTGCAGGAGTATATTTTGGCAACGGGTGGTGCGAGTTGTCTTGGAGACTTTACCAGCCATGGTTATATACCAGGGGCAGGACGGCGATGTAGGCGATGTAGGCGATGTAGAAGCGACGATATACGCAGAGGACTGAGGACTGGCACTGGGCACAAGCACTGAGTGAGCACTTAGCACACAGCATGACACGACCATTTCATTTCATATGCTGGTTTAGGTTTAGGTTTGGGGACCATGAAGGCGTAACGGCAGCCGTGTGGAAAGTGATGAAACTTTCCGTGGTGTATAAATAAACACGCGGGACGAGTGGATCATTTGGACACAGAGCTTTAGGTGTTTTAATGACAGTCTTGGTATTATTATTATTATTATTATTATTATTATTATTATTATTATTTTAATTAATGTTATTATTATTCTATTTTCGAAATACTAGGCAATTGTTTCCTGATTGAGATTTCTGGCACGTGAAGAGTCCCTTTTCGGCCTAACCGAGTCCCAATACGGGAGCGGCTAAAATCGGGTAATGACAAAACAAAATGAAAAAAATAATAAAGTGGCAAAGCCTTTATACGTTAGAACTAATACTAGACATGTACTTCATCAGTAGTGAGTGCGAGTAGCCATCCACGTGATGTAACTGTAAAATGCCAGATCTGGTATTACCACCGGGATCAGCTTTCAGACGGAACCCCTCGAGAAAGAGAAGCGTAAAACAAGGCAAGCTGCCGTATAATCTGCCTTTGCGCTTGAACAAGCAGCCGTCACCAGCTCCTGCCAGCCAAAACATATACTGGCGTGTTATACCTTTTACCATGTTCCTCTGTCCTTGCACGCTATTATTACTCCTGTTACTATTATTGTAACTACCAGTTATCACCCAAGCGAATAGTCACCAGTTTTGTTAGTCAGCGACATGTCAACCCGCGCTTGGCTTTTGTGCCCGTGGTCGCTAAGACGGTATATGATGTAATTGGTTGGTCATGGCTGGAAATATTTCTTGTTCTAGTTAGTTAGCAGGCAGGCTGGTTAGTTTGGCGGTTTGCCAGCCGGTTATTGCTCTAGTATCGACAAGGTAAATCAAAAACATGCTAACAACGGTATAAAAGTAAAAGTAAAAATAACAATAACAATAACAATAACAATAACAATAAAAATAACAATAACAATAAAAATAAACAAATACATATAATAGAAATAACTATAGACTTGACAAACGTCTAAATTTAAACATTACTCTTTGTGGCATTTATTTATATTTATTTCATTAAACCACCCACGTGATGCCACCTTATTCACAGTCAAATACTGCCTAGTCACACCCACATTCCGCTCTACCCCATATTATCAATAATGCCGCTCGTCTTGATTATTCCGCCTGGTTTCTGCCAGGCTTGTGGCGACGATAGGGGGCATACAAAAGGTAGGGAGAGAAATAGGAGAGAGAGCATGTGTGCATGTACTGTGGGGTAATTCTCCACATTATTATTATGTTATTTTATTTTATGTTATTTTAATTTTTAATTTTTTTATTAATTTATTAATTTATTTCCAAAATCGAATTAAACAATTCCCCTGTTCGCGCCGTTGAGTTATTACAACGTGTGACCATGCCATGTAACAACAATAATAATACAACAGTCCTATTTATAACTCGCTTTTATTCCTCGTATCATGATGTAATACGCTCGTACTTGCAATTCAACTATTATTCTTAGAAACGGCCAGACAAACGAATCTATTTTCTTGACCGACAGTACAAATCATGTGCGGTGCCTTTATTCTAGATTCTACTCACAGACTATTCCCGGGTGTCTATGCATGTATGTGGTTATACCAAGTTACAGAGCCGTTTTCTTGCGTTCTTGCGTTCTTGCGTTCTTGCGTTCTTGCGTTCTTGCGTTTTCGCGTTTTCGCGTTCTCGCGTAGTCGTGTCCCCGTGACTCCTGGAAAGGTCTAAGTCTTATTTCTGTTCATGCTCCCAAAAGCGACACAAACTCAAAATCTTTTTTTCTAATTAAAACAAACAAACAAATGAATGATTCATACATGTGCCTACTGTTCAAATGATCTGCAAATAAAACGCAAATAATAACCACAACTATTTGAAAATACGTCATGCTGACATTGACATTGACATTGACCGCTGGCCACAACATGCCCTGCAATTGCACTTGCCGTATCACGAGATGTACACGTGTAAGTATTGCTTATTCATATTTCATTCATTCTTTTTTTGATTATTTAAAAACCCACCTTCCCACAATTTGCATCCTTTTGTTGTCTCTTCTTTTTTTATCTTTTTATTATTACTGTTATATATCTTCACATCTAGTGGACTCAGCTCTTATCTATTCATACCATCATAGAAATACGACATCGTCCTACCGTTGACTATATACACCAACACATGCTTTTCTTTCCACACAGTCAATAATGACAAACATTTATATGCTTTTCCGCGTTCAATTGCATGCAAAATACACTGAATAGGTCCTAAAACTTGACACCCACTCAAGAACTCAATCTGGTATCAGAATTACCCAAATTACACAGACAATTGAAAATTAATACCAATTAACAGACGCGTGGATTAAACACCACTTGCACCTTCTATACTCGCCAGGTTAATAGCCATCTTTTCTACTCTATGTCAGTGTGTGTAACCAATTCTATTACATCTTCAGTTGTCGCTTACTATGGCTTTTGCATTTATTATGTAATGCCTCACTTCTAGATTGCCATCAGAGCGTTTAAACTGACAGCGCTCTTCACAGAGGTCAACCCATCATGCAAACCATCATCGGTAATCTGGATATCGACAGTCACAAATACTGAAGATAACCGACATTGACAACCCTCCGTCTTATTACTGCCTACAAGCACCACTCATATCCCGACTGTGCGCTATTCGAGATCTATAATACTCTTCTATTAACGGTTAGACCTATTCTAGTGTCTTATTCGTAACTTCTATATATTGATATACGCCCTCGTAATCTTAGCGATATTGGGTGATGGTTGACCGCTGAGAAACTTGATTTATATCAGACTGGCATTGTATTCATATTACCTTTTGGTCTTCAAATAAAACCCCAGACTGCTAATGTTGTACATTCTGGAGTGACCTTATCATTGCCCGCAGCCAAAGCCATGTGGGGAAAGCAATATCTCAGCAATATGTGATTAGATACCCAAACAATTGTCTATTCAACTCCCAAAAACCCATTCTTTTTTTTATTTTTTTATTTTTTCATATCTGCCGTCGGAGCCTAAATATTTTCTGGATAATTTGCCCTCTCATTGCCGAGGGGTGTTTGCACCGTTTAAGCCAGTGACACACCGATTGTCCTGACGACTCATATGAGCACACGAACAAAATTTTGTTTTGATAAAAAAAAGTAAAAAAGATTAGAGATCTTAAAGCAAAGATTCGGAAAGTTTACGGATATGGAGCCTTTTTGAATATTCAATTTCAAGCAGTGCGATCTCTATATAAATTCAGTATAATCCTCAAGATTTTCTATAATTTTTTTTTTCCATTCTAATACTATCATTCCAACTTTACTACTATTACCACTGTTACCACTGTTACCACTATTACCACTATTTCAACATGAAACTCAAATCTTTTGCTGCCTTGACTGCTGTCACTCCTATTGTTAACGCTCTTAACATTCTTCTTTCCAATGATGACGGTTTTACTTCATCCAATATCCGTGCTACCTATGCTGCTTTAAAGACGGCAGGACATAACGTCTACCTCTTTGCCGCTACTCAAAACGAGTCTGGCCATGGTGGAACTTTTAACTTTCCCGATACTGCCAACCTCACTGCTCCTACCGAGTTTCACGACTTCCCTGCCGGAGCTCCTTCCTTTGGTCATGAGCCTGACCAGCCAGACATTTGGTACTTTAATGCTACACCAGCTGCTTGTGTTGCTTTTGGTCTTGACTATGCTCTGCCAAACTTTTACCCCGGCGTCAGCATTGACCTGATTGTTGCTGGCCCTAACGAGGGTAACAACCCTGGTCCTGCCTTTTACACTCTTTCTGGTACCATGGGTGCCTCTTACTACGGTGTTTACCGTGGCATTCCAGCTATTGCCTTCTCTGCTGACTACAACAACCACTCCTATTACAGGGACTCTACTGGATGGTACCCCAACCGCAACAATGAGTCTTTCTACTCTAACATTTATGCAAAGAAGGTTGTTCAGATTGTTAATGCCCTTAACCAGTCTGCTGGAGACAACCCCCGTCTTCTTCCTCTTGGTGTCGGACTCAATGTCAACATGCCTTATGTTGGTGCCATTGCTGAAGAAACATACAACTTGACTTGCAACGATCCTCCTTACATTTACACCCGCATGTCTGGCGGTTCCGGTGCTTACTCTATTCTCTTTAACGATACTACTGGTGTTTTCGACTGGCATCTCATCGGCGAAGAAAAGGTTCCTGGTGCCAATGTTCCCTTCAATGGTGACCGTACTCTTTCTGGAGAAACTGGTATGTCTTCCAACACTGGCTGCCGCATTGCCATCTCTGCTTTCACAGTTGATTACGATGCTCCTCTAGAAGTCAGTGAGAAGGTTCACGACCTTCTTGCCCCCGGTCTTTCTGGTTAAGTAGTATTGTTCTCTTTGATTAGAAACTTTTGTGTATATACCGTATTTAGATAGAGTCGTATATGTATGATGTATATCGTGAGATTTTTCAATGAAATTTTTTAAACCTTCAAAATCACCCCGCAAATAAAAAGTCTAAAAGCAAAATACTCAGTATTCAAACTGCAGGATTAATGTTATGCAGGAACACGGACAACTGTAACCGATGAGCTGATAAGCGTGATAGCGACGGCGGCTTTTCTGAGATTTATCAGGTTTTTTCTATCATTGAACCGTTTCAAGCAATGCCTTTTCCAAATTTCAAGTTGCAGTCTAAATGTATATACACAAAAGGCTTAAAGCAAACTGCCCATCGGGCAGAACTTTCTACAGCTTGAGAGACAATTATTGATAGTATAAGATACACTCAGGTTTACTAAGGCCCTTGGGCCCAAAGGTTTTTAGTGAAAAATGTATTTTAGTACTCGGCAAATTAACAAATAAACAGATAAACCAAAAACCAAAAACCAAGAAAGTCAATAGATTCTATGTTTATTGTATTTTCTTTAGAATTATACGGAAATGCCGGTCAACAAAGTGGAGATGAGCATGACCAAGTTTTTTTAGTTTAATTTTATTTGGCCCGCACAGGGTTAGATTCTTTAGAATTGTGGGAATCGAAAAACCCACTGCGAAAGACGAGAATGGTAATAGGTCACACGAGCATTGGCTGGCCTTCAGAACAGACTTGAATGTGGAATAAAATCAAACTGTCTTTTGTCGTATTTTTTAAATTTTTGTTCCTTTCCTCTTCTTTTATCCGCAAAGGAAATGAAACATCAAGATTTTGTGACTTTTTAATCATCTTTCTGCCCTGTTATCATGGATTCCAGAGAGATATAGTTCTTGGCAATTGAAATTGAGCCACCAGAAAACAAAAGGCAAAAAGCAAAAAACAAAAAAATAATAATATGAAAAATACAGTTGCTTTGCCGACCGGTGTGTATAATCAATGGAAATGAAAAAAAAAAAAGGTTAAGAAAATAACTGCCAATCAGGGATGTGTCTCAGTAAGAGGTGAGAGAAGCAGTTTGGACCTATTGTTCCATTGGCCTATTAGCCTATTGTGGTAATAGTGCACGCGACCACTACTTTCCATGTTGCATCCTTTAATTCCTATACACTTGGGACATTTTAATCTTTAAAATCTCAAGTCCCACAAATATCTTATCTATTGGTTTATTTTTCATAATCCTTTTAATTTCTAGGTATACAATCTCAGTTTTTTTTTTGATATCTTTTATAAACTTTTGTTGTATACTCTGAAGATTCTTAATTATCCAGAGAATTTTCTCCGCTTTTTGGCAACTTGCAACTGAATTTTGCCGTCGGAATATACGGCTGACACCTTCGTACAACAGTAAATCTGCCTTTTGTCTTGCAGTGTCTTTTTTATAATAATTTTTTCTCTCTTTTGATACAAAATATATATATGCCTGATATATCCGCCATGGGACTTTCAATCTGCTATCGCAGAGCTTGTCTATGCTAGGCGACGGTAGGAATATCTATCCACCTAGCTCTTATCTCAGAATCTTATCTCAAAGCCTTATCTCAAACAGTTTCTTCAGGCCAAAACCTTCCATACATCTTACTCTAATATGCCAAAGACTTTTCACTTGACTGCTGCCACCTGTAGAAAAAGGTGATTTTTTCATGGATTATTGTAAAAAAAAAAAAAAAAAAAAAAAAAAAAAGGAAATTACAGTTCAGCTGTATACTTCTTAGTAATATACAGGGATTTATCAATTCCAGAAACATGGGAAACTAGTACCGCCCAAAATCTTTGATCTTCTCGCCAAAGTAGAAAGAGAGGGAGAGAGAAACCATATTAATGACTCCCTCTCGTTAATTACATTACATTAAGAAACTCCAACTCCTTGAATACAACTCTACCTTGAAGATCCGGTTTTGTAAACTTAAACTTACTTGAACAACTAAAAAACTTGGTTCAACTCAAATGCCTGGACTGAGTGAAAGGGCTTATGACTGAATCTACAGAGAAAACTGAACGGGATGTCAAATCTGAAGCTTAATGCATGGCTACTGCAAAATATCAATCAATTGAAACACAAATAGGATCGTACACACTCTTGATAAATGTGTACCAATACTCCATAATCATACTACTAGTTCCTCTTGGAAGGAAAATGAGATTAGAAGTATCAATATTTTGTGTTCCATTGATCATATCTTCCCATACTTTTATCCACTTGATTAAATTCAACATGTTTATCAACAGTTTAATGAAATTCATTAACATAGCTATCGAATAAATAACGGCCATTGAATGCAAATACAAATGACGGCATCATAGAAAAACAAAATGAAAGCAATTAATACATAGTCACATCATTATGTTTATAAAATTGATTCAACAATCCTAATACCCCCCGGTCTGTCTTATTCTCTTCTTCACTCTCTGATCTATCAGCCTCACTTTCATCATCATCAGGACCAGCATATGCGCTGCTGCCAGCATAACTGTCACCATAGCTTCCATTTCCATAAGTACTTTCCTCTACCTTGGAATTAAACAACTTGGGATCTCGAGTCATGGTCACGTCATCTTCTTCGTCAGAGTCTGAATGTTCAGAACTAATACTTAGTTCATTTTTCAATGAAGAAATACCCCGACTCTGGTATCCTGTTCTTGTATCAATAGCGTTTGATGCTTTCAAACTTCGGCGTTGAACTGCTGTTGAAACTGCTCCTATCACCGAGCCAGAATTCAAATCCCCAATGTTAAGTCCTGTCGAATCAAGTATACCCGATCGGGTTAATGGTGTGGTATTTCCTGACCGAATTCCACCACGTTGTTGTTGAATTCGGTTGAACTTTCCCATGACGCTGTTTTCCATTGCATGAGACCCAGCACTTCCACCATAAAATGAGCTCGATCCAGTTGGAACAGGAGCATGTGCTGGCAACCCACGTCTGTCATAAACAACAGAGTTGCTGTATCCATATCCTGTGGTGGCTGTGGGTGAAGCATGCCATTGTTGAGATGTAGAAACAACACTACTTGCCATTTCGGCTTCGCTGTTTCCATTATTATTCCCATTACTGTTTCCGTCTCCATAATTTTCCAAAAAGTTGAGATAAGACTTTAACATCTTACCATCCGCTGTGGAATAGTATGCGCGAGGAAGTAGATTATCATACTCAATTTCATCACTCTCATCTTCCAAATCATCCCCGACTTCAGATTCGGTAAAGTCATCTTCGACTCTGACCTTTTTGTTCATCAATGGATTTACATGATCTCCACGTTTAGATGCTCCACGCTTGCCATTCAGAGTAAAGTCAAAGGTAGCAAATGAACAAACATACCCCAAGCCGTCAATATGAACACTGAATTCTCTAAAGAAATCAACAACTTTTTCAGAACATTTAGGTAAAGACCACCAAAGGATAAATGGAGTGACTATAACAGAAACAAGTTCCCTTAATATAATCATAATCTTCAAATCATAAAACTCTGAAAACTCATTCTTAACCTCATCGGTGTGGTAACGACCCGACCACTCATCTGGAAGAAAATGAGTGTATTCTGCAACAGCTTTCAACGAAGTCTCCGGATCAAACAAAAACGACTCAGACGAATCTGGAATCATTCCTCTAGCAACAGCTAAAATGGAACCAAATAACCCAATATAGAATAATACAGTACGATCCTTTGTAATTTCAAACCCAAGAAAAAGTTCTGGGTCAATCAACGAAATAATACCAAGAACAGCAGCAAAAGAACCACACACAAAAACCACAAACCTGCTAAAAATTATAGTCTTTTCCTTAGGAAACTGGTTGACATACTTTGAGGCTGGATCGTAGCTTAATTGTAAACGTCTTTGAAACATATGATGAAGTTCATTAAATTCACGCATCTTCCACTCTGCCAATGGGGTATACTGACGGGTTCCAATTGCTGAGGGATCTTTATGGTACTCGTTAAAATATCTAAAAAAGTAAAGAATAGCCATATACACGACTGTAATCGGTGCGCAGATGATGTTTGTGAAACTAGCAAGAATAAAACGACGGCGAAGTGCATCGGAGAGCTTCTTTCTATTGGATTCTTTGAGAAAGGCCGAACGAAGCTCATCGTTGCTGTTGAATACAAAATCCATAATGCAAAGACTCAAATTCCATTCGAGAGTACGCGTTAAAAACGGTTTGTGATCAAATGGGAAAAACGGTAGTGATACATTGTCGGGGAATGGGGATGGAATCGAAAGATCCAAAACATTCTTATTAATCATTGCAATCATATAGTTTTCCTTTCTCATGATTCGATTTGCAATATCCTGTGGCCCCATCCTCTTTTTTGATTGAGAAGCATTTCCCAAAAACTGTGCATTCTTACGTGAGATATTGTTAGAAGTCTGAGGATTCTGGTCTCTAAGTAACATGAGTCTTTTAACAACTTGCTGCCACGAAATAGTTTGCATTTCATTTTCAGAAATATCGAGAAGATAAAGATAAAACTTTTTGAGATCAAGAAGTCGCCGAATATCATGAACATATTGAATGAGCTTAGCGAACCAAAACAATGCGAAAAGCCAGAGAAGAAACGTTTTGAACGGTGAAAATCTTGTTGCCGCACATTGTGGATATTGGATTTCAGACAGTCGTGAGCTGGTAGAGATCTTTGAATAGTCAATGCAAGAAGTAAGATATGTAGAAAACGTAACAACAAAAAGAATTGTTGCCATATTTAAAGCACGTGAAAGTAATATACAGTAAAAGCCGTTACCCAAATAGTAGTCATATATCTCCCTTAGAAAACTATCAAGATTCTCGACATTCGACCATTTCCAAAGAGCGCGTTCTTTGGGATCAATAACACTGAGATTTATTCGAGGGCGAGATGGGGAGCTGCCTGTTGCTGTAGACATTGCTTGAGAAGCAGCAGAAATATAACTATTTGCCACATTACAAACAGTGTCAAAAGCTGAGGAAACATCGCTCAATCCAAAACTAGTTCGAGGTTGTCCACGCATTGGTGGTGGAATGTTAGATACCGGTAAGGGTAAGTGATTTTTTCGAGAAGGTCTATGTGATGCAGTTTCGTCAAAAAGAACGTGGTTAGATTGTTGCCCATGGTGCGTTGGTTGAACAGGTTGAACAGGCTGGACAATTCGCGTCCTTGTTAATAAAATGGGATTTTTCGGGGCTGTTATTGGAGCGCCTAAAGGCTTTGAGAATCCTTTATTTAAAGCTTCCGAGAGGGGGTTCTCTACGATAAGTGACGGCGGAACTTCGTCACCATCAGAGTCGGAGGCAGCATGATAGGTGGGTGTGGGGTCATGATCCTTCAAGTCGTCTTCACTTTCACTATCTTCGCTATCGCTAATAAGATGTCTATTAACAACAGGAGAGGTATGGGTATTAGTCTGGGGCTCTAAGAGGTTGGAGCTTTCTGTGGGATCATCGGCCATGTTTGATGTTAGTTTGATGGTTGGGAAACTAGATCAGATGGAGTTGAGACTAGATACAAGACTGCCTGCTGATAAGGGTCACGCCTTTATCACATGAGCTTAAGTCCCGCAACATTGCGTCAGCAATCTAAAAAAATCCCCATGTGATAAATCATGTGATTAAGTCTCTACTTTAATGGTTTTCTAAGAGCCAGCCTCAAAGACTCTTGAACACAACTATTTTAATAGATTGTCCTTCGATTTGTATTTCATTGCTTTACATTGTGCATCAGCCTGACTTTAATTGGACTTCTCGTGTATGGTATTCAAATCTTTTTTCTCAAAGAGCGGGTCTTATCACGCCCCGTCGTCCTCTGGTGTGGTACCAAATTCCCTCAGCGACGACGACGATGATGTTAGCAGCAATCAATCTACGGGCGAGCAAACTGAAAGCTCCAACAATAATGAAGAATTATCAACTATCCACCCATTAACGAAACTCGATTCAGTCACTCTGAACTCCCCTAACACCTCAGAAATTATGATCTCTGATAAAGACAAACTCCGGAAAGGTTCATTCTCATTTGTATCCAGTTTCGGTTCAAAAAACAATTACATGCCGTCTGTTCAAAATGACCTTTTATACTACAACAAAGGTGCTCTTAATGTTGGCCAGGTTATGCGTTTTAAGATCAGCTATGCTCCGCCTCCTGGAACTCCATTTCAACCCAACCTGCATCTCAAGATCAAAAACCTGGAGGTAGTGGCTTTGAGAGCCGCATATCTGGCTGGCCCCTATATTCTCTATGTTGACGTACGACCAGATCACTATGACCAAAACAAAAAGACTTACTCACAGGCTGACCGGCCATTGTATGAACCTCAGCTGAAAGCTGGCCAGTCATTTTATGCCCCATTGTACTTGAACCATCCAGAAACTGATAGCGCTGATGAGCTTAGCACGAAATCTTATGACCCTCCTGAGACTAATCCAGACATGGAAGGTTCTGATCCTCCAGTATCATATAGCTGGACAGTTGATATTGTGTCACAGATCATATTTTCCAACTCAGCTCAAGTCCAATTTGAAATATCGATTGGTAATACCCAAGAATGCTTAAAAAGCATTCCTTCACATATATCCAAGTTATATGGTCCTCGAAATGGCTTATTAGTTTCAAAATACGATACATTAGATTTATGGCATTCGCCTGTTCCAAAATTTGACCCGACGAATACCAACCCAGTTCATCTTGTTATTTTAACACATGGTTTACATTCAAACACCGGTGCCGACATGCTGTATGTCAAAGAGTCTATAGATGCTGCAGCAAGGCAAACAGGAGAGAATGTAATTGTGAGAGGTTTTTTTGGTAATGTTCGCAAAACAGAAAAGGGTGTCCGCTATCTTGGTCGTCGACTGGCAGATTATGTGGTGAAAGAAGCTTCACTTGAATCAGCTCCTGATTCAAAGCATCCACCTATAAGAAAGATTTCATTCATTGCGCATTCTTTAGGTGGCTTGGTACAAACATATGCATTGGCTCATATTGCTACATATTACCCTGATTTCTTTATGAGAGTGAAGCCTGTGAATTTTATTACATTGGCATCCCCTTTTCTTGGAATATCGAATGAGAACCCATATTATGTCAAATTTGCATTGGATATTGGTTTTGTTGGAAAATCTGGTCAAGATCTAAGCTTGATGAAACCGATAATTCCGGGAAAGAAACCTTTACTTCGTGTGTTACCAACAGGCCCTTCACATATCATTTTGAAGATGTTTGAAAGAAGAACACTGTATGCAAATGCAGTTAACGATGGAATTGTTCCACTAAGAACATCTGCAATTCTTTATTTAGACTGGAGGGGATTGGAAGAGGTAGCTCAGGCGTTGAAAGAAGAACATGAGAAACATGAGATTACTGAAACTAACGAAGCTAACGAAAGTAATCAAGTTAATGATGGCAATGATGGTAACGGCACACCACACAGTGGAGGGCATCAAAATTCGGAGCATGAAGCAAATACCCGTGAAAACAATGAAGAAGTTTCTGAGATTCCAGAAGGATATCAATCTATTCAAATCGCCGAGTTGAGCAATACTTCTCGTGACAAAGAAGGCCTTTTGTCACATATTTCTAATGCAGCTATTCAACCTGTTCAAGGAATTATGTCTCTTTTTGCCCCATCTTCTGGACACAAAAAGAGTAACTCTGGTGGATTTACAAGTGCCCCTAAAATTTACAAATATTCTCAAACTTTGCCTGTTTCTCCAGACGACTATCCAGATAGCCATTTCAATAGCAATGGTTCTTCACTTGAAAGAATAGCCACTGAACCCGATTCGGAAGAAGACTCTAATTCTGGGAATCTCTATGCTACAAGTAATACTACGCCAAACCGTGATGCTTCCTCATCTCGAAAGCCCAATCATCCCTCACTTCAGCAGAAGCTAAGCCTTCCCAAAAAGACATCAGTTTTTGAATCTGGTGTCTCAGTGTTGTTGCCTCCACTCCCTCCAGATTCGTTTATCTTGGATCCCTCTTCCCGCCCTACTACAATTGTTCACGACAGATATTATCATGACTATGATATGCCTCCAAGAAGATTCAAACGACGAACAGCTACTGGACTATCACTCGGAAAGCATAAACATGATTACATTGATGGCGAAGGAGATGGTGATAAAGGGAAAAAAGATAAGCTTGTTGAAAGGTCCAGAATGGAGGAAAGAATAGCTCGAGATTGGCATAAGGAGATGTCATGGAGAAAGGTACTGGTTAGATTAGAACCTGATGCGCATAACAACATTGTCGTTAGAAGACGGTTTGCCAACGCATATGGATGGCCAGTTATTGATCATTTGGTGGAAGAACATTTTATCAAACCTAATATAGGATTGTATAACGGCGAAGAAAAGCGCCAGTCTGATGAAAAAGGTGAGCATAATATTGGATTTACTTTTGATGGCTATGGATATGGGTATTTGGGTACCACTGGTGTTCGAAAATTTGGAGGCAAATCGTTATTGAACATGTCTCCTATGGATATTTTCAAGTCTGTGTCTCCAAAACTTTCTGAAGCACCTAATTCATCTGCTCTTGATGACGTAGGTTCTGATTTGAAATATCATATCCCTGCAGCTGATACGTCTTCCATTTCAGAAGACACCAAGACTAATCAAGATATTTTTACAGGAAAGAAAGCTGGTACAGCTCCACAACAGAAGCCATCTTCGACGTCAGGCAATAGTCCTGACCCTAGCGGTTCAAATCAAGCAGGGCAACCTTCGGTTTCATTTGGGATAAGTCAAAATGGTCAGGAGACTACTGATACTGATTCACAAATTAGTCAGAGTAAGACCAAGAGCAAAGAGTCGAGGGTAAATTGGGATACTGACGGAAACCAAAAGTTGAGTAATAATGATTTGTCTTCTCAACCCATTCTGGAGACTCCATCAAGCCAGGGAAACGTTAGCTACTCAGATGAAAGTGATAGCGAAAGTGATAATGAGCGCTTGCTGTCTAGAAAAACTAAACACCGTATCAAGAAACATGAAGCTCGCGTTTCTCATAATGTTACGGAAAACCAGCACAGCGATTCACTTTCTCGAAAAGATACAAATATGTCCACTACTTCCACTGAATCCTCACGAAATAGCGAACGTTCTGATACCAGTGATGATGATTATTCCACCTCATCTGGTAACACCGAAACTTGGGATGCATACCTCTACAACGACCATATTGGAAATGAAGATGATGGATTACTTTATCAAATGGGGAATATGTTTGATAATATCAGAGAAATTGGCAACCTAAATTTTGCTGCTCTTGGTCATATGAACAATAGTACTGAGAATCTTGAAAGTCTTAAATCACTTGACAGCAAGGAAGGTGATATTTCTTTGATACTGCCATCTGTTGGTAGCAAGCCTGATCCCTCTAAAGAGATTGTCAAAGAAGTTGATGGAAATTCTTCCGGCTCTTTTTTCAGAAATACGTTTTCATCTAACGCCGATACTCCCAAGATGGCTTCCACTTCGCCATCATTACCTTCAAAATCTCAAGGTATATTTGATTCCTTAGGTTCGTCCTTTGACAGACTTGGATCACTAATCTCCTCTACCCCAGCTAGCCTGCCGAGTTCTGTATCACCAACTCCTATTTTTGGGGGTTCTACAGCTACTTTAACGGCACATGATATTAGTACCACTATCCACACTCCAAAACCGTCGAATACATCTAAAAGTCACACTATGGAAATTCTGAGGTCAACTGTAGAATCTCCCTATATATCTTCAAAATATAGTACCAACAACGAAGATGATCCACAGAGATATACCGATATTGGTGTTTTGGAAGGTGGGGGTGTTGGTGGTGAGCTGATGTAACACATTCTTATTTATATTTTCATTGCATTTATTACTCTTGTATATCTAAACTTAATTGTGAATAACTAGTTAATAACAAGTATGGAGTTAATTCTTTTAGAGACTTTGATATCATCTTTAACTTGATCAAACTATAAGATTTGGAACTATAATGCCTTCTTTAACAGATGTGGCATCATGTGGAGCGTTATCTAACTAGGGGTGATTTTTCATTTTGGGAGAAAATGAGATTTTGTTGAAATAGTCCCCGGTGCTTAAGATTAAGAAATGATAGAGAGTAGGAGGGAGAAATAGTCTCAATTTAGGAACATAGAAATTTATTAGTACACAACCTTCCAGATTCCACAGGTTGAGTCAGCTAGTCAGCAGCATAACTGTTTTATCATAGAAGAGAACTATAAGACCCATCAAAAGATAATAAGAAATCACAATACTAGTGGTTTCTGAATTTGACTGATGAGTGAACTTGGGGTACATAAAGTTGGATTTTGCGGGGAAGTGGGTATTTCCATATTTTTTCTGTCCTGCATTTACACCTATTAAAGTTCTCATTTGAAGCCGCATATATGGAAATTTGACGGGTATCAGATGAATTATTTCATTTTTTTATTGTTGTTTTAGTCCTATTTACAATCCATATCTGTTTGAAGTAAATACATTTGAGTACACCGTTTTTTGTCTAGTGTTGGGAAATGAAGTCCGGGATATCTCAACGTAAGCTTGTTAATAACTAACTGAGCGTGGATCCTAAATATCCTTTAACTATGTCCTTTTCTCTGGCGTAACCTTATGGAACGTAGTATGAGATTTGAATCTATGTTAATATGAAAAAGCTTTACTTCAGCAAACAGAAAAACTCAGAATATGTATAGTTTGCTGGTGTTCTCAACTCAGGAACTATCATTGTTAAATGATATCTTAGCAGCATAATAATACTAAGTGATGTTAGCAATAAATACCTCTCTGGTTGCTTTTTGCTGATTTGCTTTCGGGTTTATCCATTTGAGGTCCATGCTATTCACCAACTCTTTTAAGTCAGGAAACATCAATGGTTCATCCTCAACTTTGGACGTTCCGTCGCTAAACTTTACTTTGTACTTCTGAATTTTAAATATGAGAAGTTTCTCAAATATATCCATCTTTAAAAAATATATTTCTAAACTACCATCGTCAACATAAATAGCTTTCCAAACTTTGCCTTCAGCTTAGACTTTAACATTTCAACTAGTTGTATTTAACAAACTTGTTTGGCTTTGAGCTTGAGCCTCGTGAGGTGTAGTCAGCCGCATGTGCCGAAATATTTCCCCATGGCCTTTTTACAAAGGAAACTCATTACCGTGTTAGAGTCTTTGATTTTATTGAAATTCTAGAGTCAAATCTGATTTCAAGATTCTTCTATTCTTCTCCTCTCAGATAAACATATTTTCGGTTTTCTCTGTTTGTGTGCGTGCTTGCTTGATAGGCCTCAACAACAGGCATCGTGTGACAACTATTTCTGACCTAACCAGCCTAGCTTGAGTTGGGCAGTCTGTTTTATCGCTACTTTGCTTAAGTAGTCTCCATCGACACCAAATTTGAATCTAGGCTATCATCTTAATCCTATTAGATTCGCTATAAATACTGGCTTTGATCTTGTTTTTGGTCCTCCGTTGTCTCTTTTTTTCTCACCTATTCCTTAATAAAGAACTTTTACGACGTTGAAGAAAAATTTTAGAATGGGTTACACAGGAAAGATTGATCCAGCCTTAAAAAGATTGATTCTGAGCAACCAGCCTCTTAGTGCCTGGGGGTCCAGCTCAGGCCCTTTAGTTCCCGTTTCAAATCGAAGCTCGGTAATACCAATCATCGGCAAGACTCTCCTACCGATTACATCTGATCTGAATCTATATGAGACATTTCAAGAGGCTGACAATAGCAATTCACAAGAACAACCCAAAGTGAAGTCTCAACTCCAAGAATCCAAGAATGGCAAATTTTCACCAGAAATACTCTTTAGAATTTCTGAATTTATGGACTTGGAAACATGTATTGAAGCAGCAAAGGTCTGTAGGGCATGGAGACGCATATATTTTCCACTTTCCTGGGTATCTTGTGTTGTCGATCTGACTGATACATGGCCTTTTAACTTTGATATGTCCAGTAATATATCGTTACATAAGTCTACTAGCAATGAAGGTACTTTGTGTGCAAATACAGGCTACATGTCTGAAAATGAAAATACCCCAAACCTTCACCAAAACTATGAAGCTGACGTTGATTATGCGGGTACCATGGACAGTGAAGACTCGGATGATACTCGGTGTCATAGTGGGATGAGTGAATCATTATATGGCACATATCAAACACAATTATCAGATACTACTACGATAAACGATGAAATGGAATATAGCCATATCGAGTTTAAGACAGAATCGCTCAGTGCTCATATACCATCTGGAATTGTATTGGGAAAAAGAAGGGTTCTTCCATTTATGATTTTTAAAGAACTCTGTTATTACGCCGCTCGTGGTGATATTACAGATAAATACAAGGGAGTGGTTTGCTTCGAAGCCATTAGCGAGATTGTCTTTCATAACGAAAATTTTGACTTGTCAATAAATCCAAGGAGCTTTACTCAGGAACATGAATATGTAAATGAAATGGAGTACTCATATAACAGGCTAATCACTCAACACACAGCTAGTTCCTATGCAAGTTGCAACAACCAAATCACAATCACAACTACTGGTCGGCCAACAGAGAATGATATCATGGATGTTTTGATATCACAGCATTTGTTTTCTATTGAAATTCCATCAAATGTGTTTCCATTCTTGCTAAAAGTATCTTTTTCAACTCCTTTGAGAATCTCTGAGGCTCGAAATTTTGGGATTTCAAAGTTATGTGAGTCTCTGCTTGCTTTAAATAGCGCCTCATCAGATATGGTAGTTTTACAAAAGAATAATTCCATAATTTCCAAGTCTAAGGCCATAATTCCAGGAGGTCCAATTCTTGATTTTCTTAAAAAAGCTGTTGGGAAATGTCAAGAGCCAAAGCAGGTTAAAAATGTTTATGAATACCCTCTATCATGCAACGGCCGAAAAACTGCCAATAAAATCAAAGGAATCAATGTCATATCGGATAGTTCAGAAGCAGAAGCCAGTTACTATCGCCAACAGTTTAGTTGGTTTAGTTTAATCGATGGGTTAAAAGTAAAAGACTGATAATAAGCATATCTTTTCAAGTACTTAAATTTACATCTATCCTTATTTAATGATCAGTTTTTTGCATTAATATATATTTTTAATTGAGCAATTTGTGATATCTTACCAAATATCAAGCTTCTGGCAAGAACATGTTCAAAAGTTTGTCAACAACGTCTTGTAGATCGATCAATCCTGGCTTTCCATTGCCATTTTTTGGATTTAGAACTTTTGATCGCTGAGCCATTGCAAACTGAGCGGCGCGAAATGTTTGATGATACAGCTCTTTGTATTCGTCTGATCCCAATGTATCCCGAGTTACACCTCGCAATCGAAGAGCTGCCAAAACGAGGTGTTGTAATGCCTGTTTTTGACGGGTGGCATCTGCTGTAGATGTTACTGTCTGTTGTTGAACTGACGAAACGGATCCCGAACGGGATCCTGGGACACTTAATGGGGTATAAATAGAAGGTGAGGCTCCAGCTGGATTGTTATCTGTCTCACTAAAAGTCTTGGAGGCTTTCCGATTGTTTGAAAGCCCCAAAAAGGGTGTTTCTTTTGAGGTCTGATGTTTGGCAACGAGAAAAGGATTCGATGGTTCTTGTGATTGTTGAATTGCGAAAGGGTTGCTGTTACTTTGTGTTTGATCAAATGCTGGGGGGAAATTGGAAGGTTTTCGAGAAGCTGAGCTGCCAAGAAAAACGCTTTTGACACGATCAAGTCCTGAGCCAGAACTGATGTCAAAATACCTGTCATGCATTACGTTTGGTAGAGATTGTTTGTTTTGAGTTGCTAGTTTGATATTGTTGAGAAACTGTGCCTTCACGTTGATATTGGTGGCATATATGACCATTTGATCGTTCTCTATATTTGAATATATTGCCATTCGCGAAGGGTTTATCAACTCGTTTGTGTCATCGCTGCGCTCATCTCGAATAGGTTTTGTTGATTCTTCTATTATGAGAGCCTTCAGTGAAGAATCTTTGTCTGCAGATTGCGAAAATACGAGTGAAAAAAGGGAAACAGCTTCTGATGAATCTGATGAAACCTTCCAATGCCCGCCATCAAGTGCCCAGAAAGGGATATGTGACTTATCGATTGCTGAGACTATATTATAGTTAGACGACTGCGGCACGGAAGATTTGAACTGTTGTGAATCATGTGTGGTCCATAGTGTTAACGGAACAGTATTCGAGTTTACTGAAAGAGATATATCTTTTAAATAAGACCAAATTGGGATTTCTTGTTGTTCTGGGGCAGGCATGTTGTTGGGTAGTAAACAAATCCATGTTGGTGATCGGTAACGGAGGTTTGTTTGTCAACGTCGTAAGGCTACACATACATGACACGGTACAAGATGTTAAAATTTTCCGCCACTCCCACTTTGCTTCACTCGCTTACCGCATACACCATTAAACCTTGGTTCAATCAACCATGACTGTGTCCATTTCCCGCGTTTACGCGGACTACAACCAGACGATGCCCGACCAATATTGGGACTATGAGCATGTCAAAATCAGCTGGGGTCAACTCTACAATTACGAGATTGTTCGCAAGGTGGGAAGGGGCAAATACTCTGAAGCCTTTGAAGGCCTGAACTTGACCAGCGACAAGGTCGAGACATGTGTCATCAAGGTCCTTAAGCCTGTCCGCAAGAAAAAAATTAAGAGAGAAATCAAGATTCTACAAAATTTGGCAGGTGGCACTAATATTGTTAATCTATTAGATGTTGTTCGCGACCCTAACTCTAAGACACCCTCCCTCATTTTTGAGTACATCAACAACACAGATTTCCGAATCCTTTACCCTAAATTTGATAACTACGACATTAAGTATTACATGTTTGAACTTCTCAAAGCGTTAGACTTTTGCCACTCCAAGGGAATTATGCACAGAGATGTGAAGCCGCACAATATTATGATTGACCATCCCAACAGAAAGCTAAGACTCATTGACTGGGGTCTTGCTGAGTTTTATCACCCAGGAATGAACTACAATGTGAGAGTTGCTAGTCGATGTTACAAGGGCCCAGAACTCCTTGTCGATTTCCAAATGTACGATTACTCTTTAGACCTCTGGTCATTAGGCACTGTTCTCGCCGCTTTAATCTTTAAGATTGATCCTTTCTTCCACGGCTCTACAAATACCAACCAGCTTGTGAAGATTGCGCAAGTCTTGGGTACTGATGATCTCCACTCTTACTTGAAGAAATACGATACCACTTTGCCAGCTGAATACTTTAACGTTCTTGGTGTTTACCCACGAAAGCCGTGGTCTAGCTTCATCACTAGCGACAACCGACGATTTGCTATTCCTGAGGTGGTTGACCTTATTGATAAGCTCTTGAAGTACGACCACAGAGAAAGACTTACTGCTCAGGAGGCCATGGACCATCCATACTTTGATGAAGTACGCGACTTACTTGCCCCTAAGACCCGACCCATCAGCAGTGACGACACCACCATGAGTGCGGAAGGATCTTCATAAATGTGTAACCCCGAAAATGAGATGTGATTGGAATAATAACTAATAATAGCAAGAATAATAATAATAATAATAATAGTAATAATAGTAATTCGGTTACGACAATAGACTAGTCATTGTTTTTCCACTTGTAAGATAACGGAACCGGATATAGGGGCTGAGAAAGTAAGGGGTTACGTGAGCCTGGAATGCATGATGAAATCAGTGATACCCCAGGATGAAGTGTCAAGGCATAACATTAGGATTTATTGGTGAGGATTACGGTCTATGTTCATGATAAGCTGTATCAGAATGGAAGATATAGACTGGTCTGACGGGTATGAATGTACTGGTTAATATACAGTGTTCGATTTTCGGTTGTGTTTCCAAGATAAAAAGAATCTTATATATACACTATACACATCTAATTTGTTAATTTGTTTGATAATATGTAATTCAAGTTGTTTTCGATTTAGTTTTAATTTACTCTGCTTCTCAGAGTTTGTTAGATGTTAACAGGATCAGTATACGGGCTATACCAAAGGGCACATTCGTGCGTTTTCTTAATTCAGCGTGGGGGTCTCGCTCTGCCTAGGATTCGTAGTCCTCGTTTGAACGGTTTTAATGGTCGTGAAAACAGCGTACACAATCTGCATTTATTTGAGTACTCAGCTTCAAGCAGATATGTGTGCAATGCTCATATCAAACATCGCAACATTGCAAAGGTGTGATAACTACGTACAAATCGCACCACTATCAAGTTGATGCTCCATTTCCGTATCTTTCGGCTTGGAATGATAGGGGTACACAGCAGCAGGGTGTACGACTGTCGCGTGACCTCGTTTAATAAATAATAAACTAGCGTTAACACAATGTGCCAACACATGTGCAAATTAGACTCCCTAGTGCTGCACAGCAAATATGAGCAACGAAAAATGAAATGGCACAAAACCATGTTTGAAGGAACCCAGAAGAAAGCCTACCTTGGAAATTAAACGAATTTAATGAAAAAATGACGAAATGTGACTAAAATTATTTGCTGTATTAATGTCCATATTTTCACAAAGATATTCATATATGTTTTATACTAAATCAAATTCAACTAAGGCACTATGGCCGAGCGGTTAAGGCGAAAGATTAGAAATCTTTTGGGATTTTCCCGCGCAGGTTCGAGTCCTGCTGGTGTCGATAACTTTTTGTTTTTTTAATTGCTTGCTGGTTCTTCGTTCTGGTTTTATTATTGCTACGTTGTGTTGTCGAGAGCAGAACGAAACGGTACACCAGTTTCCCCTAGACTGACAGCTCCCACCACCCCGCGGTAAAAGTGGCGATAAGCTTCGAATAGCACGTGAATGTTGCTGATAAATTGGGGCCCTTGACACTTAATCTTGTTGGAGTGTGATTGCATTAGGCCAGGTACCTCGGGTCTCTGGCCGTGCTCCCAGGCGCTCAGTTCTTCCCCCCCTCCACCACAACTTATAGAGAAGATATAGTGGGGACCGCCCGGCTAGGGGTTTTAAGCTGCTGAGCCAAAGTGGCTCAACAAACAACCTGCTACGACCTTCTTCTTCTATTCATGTTTTCCTTTTCCATATGCCACTGTTTGCAGAACGCATATGAGCTTCCAGCAAGATAACCATCTCGTAGTCGTGCAGCAAAGCATCTCAAGGCTGGGTTGGAGAATCAAGAGCTCCGTGCTCTCAATCGGCCGCAACTGGCCAAGGTCTAAACCTGATTCTATACCGTTGCGCGTATGTGGTGAACGACTGGAGCAGCAGGCTGTCTCCACTTGGACAGAACGCAGGCTTGGTAGCTTGCAAACAAACCAGTAGGAGCGTACCAAGACCCTGCCTTGTAGACAGATCTAAAGGGAATAAGGAATTGTATTTGAAATAATGGAAGCTGGTTAACCCCGTCGTTGAGAACGGGTTTTAAAGATTCCCGTTATCACTGCCCACATATTCTCAAAAAAAAAAAAAAAAAAAAAAAAAACCTATTTGTAATACCTGGCTTAGTCAATTGGTGTCTTTTTTTGTTTCATTCTAACTGTTTGATCTTAAAATCCCTTACCCAAAGTTCCCCGCCGTAAATATGTAATTGGATAAATATACAGCTGAATAACCTTTTTCTTTCCTTTCTCTTCCTCTTCCTCTTCCTCTTCCTCTCCCTCTCTTTCCTCTATATCCACATCTACATCTACCTCTACCTCTTCTTGGCTTCTACTTCTTTATTTACTGCTGAACAATGTCATCTTCTGAATCTCCGTTGACCGCTTCCTCCTACACTACAGTTTCAAAATTAAAGACTGCTCTTGTCACCGGTGCCTCTTCTGGTATTGGCAAAGCAATCGCTAAGGAACTCTTCTCTCGTGGTATGTTGCACGCTCTTTTTCAATTTGTTTCCACCTTTTTATTTCGATTTCTAACATGTCCAAAATTTATCAATTCGTTTTTTAGGCTACAATGTTTACGCTGGTGCTCGCCGTCTTGAGAACATGAAGGATCTTCATGATCTTGGTATCACTACACTTAAGCTTGATGTCAGTGACCAGGAGTCTGTGGATGCCACTCTTAAACGCATTACAGAGGAAAGTGGCCGACTCGACATTCTTTTCAACAACGCTGGCACATCTTGCACTTTTCCCGCTATCGATCTCAAGATTGAAGACGCTAAGCAATGCTACGATGTTAACTTCTTTGGTGTCATTCGTGTTACCAATGCTGCCATTTCTCTGCTGAAGGCGTCCAAGGGAACAATTGTAAACACAGGATCTGTTGCTGGATTTGTTTATTTCCCATACAGTTCAATCTATGCCTCATCAAAGGCTGCTCTTCATCATTACTCTCATGTGTTGAGAGTCGAGTTAGCTCCTTTTGAAGTTAAGGTTGTTACATTGGTTGTTGGCGGTGTGGATACGGACATTGCTGACTCTAGACCGCTTCCCAAGGAATCCAGCTACTATATTGTTGAGGAAGCCATTGCTGCTCGTAGAACTATGGCCAAGGATAATAGCCCAATGAGTGCTGCCGACTTTGCTAAAAGCATTGTTCCTCAAGTTATTGCAAGGAATCCTAAGAGGACTGTGTGGGATGGAAAGGGAGCGTACTTCTATTGGGCTTTAAGCAAGTTCCCATACTGGGTTATTGACATGTTCCTTTCTTCCAAGCACTCTTTATATAAACTCGCCGCTCTTCTTAAACAAAAGAAGAAGAATGCTTAGAATCTAAAGCGAACAGACAAATAGTTGATTATTTTGTTTTCATTTAGGGAATATTTATTGTTGATTAAATTTTTTGGTACATGACATGATCAAACAGATACAAAGATTAAATGCAATTTATTTTATTTATTAGTAACCCTTCTTTCTCTGGGTTTCAATATGCGCTCGTAAAACCTTTTGCTTCTCTCTCAAACTGCGGCGAGCTTTGCCCTGTACACCTTTCTTGTGAATCATCATCATGATATTCTTCTTACGAGCCTTCTCCTTGTTGGTAGTGGATCTGTCAGCATCACGCTTGCCCTTTCTAGAACCGAATTCACGACGACCTTCACGGCCTTCAGCAATGCCAGCCATTCTCTCTTCCTTGTTCTGCTTGTGCTTAGTAGATCCAACAAGCTTTTCGGCATCGACAGTGTCTTCATTGGCACCCTTGCGAGATCCATTACCCATAATCTTCTCCAACCCAGCTTGGGTTCTAAGCTCTTCAAGTTTCTGGAAATCAGCAGGAGTAAGAACTCTCGTAGATGCAACTTTGATGAACGCTTCTTCTTCAGCCTTGAGTCTTTCTTGAACAAGCTCTTGTCGGGTAAGCTTGCGCTTCTTTCTGACGTTTCCTTCTTCATCAATCTCTTCTTCTTCTTCCTCCTCTTCGTCGTCTTCAACAGGCTCTTCTTCTTCACCATTTCTGCTTCGCTTGCTCTTCTTAGCCTTTTTGCTCTTGCTCTTCTTACCATTTTCTTCGTCCTCGCTGTCAGAAACGCTGTATTCCTGATCACTTGCCATGGTAACCCATTCGCCTTCAATATCACTCTCTTCTTCCTCGGCATCACTGGCAACTTCCCAGCTACCATTATCTTCCTCGTCTTCATTACCATCTCTGGCGTTGTCTTTTTCTTCCTGCCATTTCTGGAACAAGTCCATACCTTGGACACCAGTAACGACATTAGACTCAACACCATATCGGAGGTCTGATTTTTCACCATGCTGCATTTCAATAGAAGCAACCTTACCACGGTCTTTTCTGGCCAGCATTTCTGGTGCAATCTCTCTATAGAGACCCAAAAGACCACGAGCAGCCATCATAACTGACTTAGCCTTGGAGCCCTTATATGTGACCAAATCCTGAAGTAGTGTGTCGTTGATAGCCAGAGGTGCACGTGCCAAAATTTCACGAATAGTATTTAAACCCGCAGCGGCTACTTCAGACGATACACCGTCACTAACAAACTCATCGGCAATTTTACGGACCAATGGCTCGATATTTTCTGGTGGAACCAAGTCGTGGGAAGCTTGAGCAGCGGCAGCCATATACTGAGTAACGTCTTGTTGCTTAGGCGTCATTAGCTTTTCCAAAAACGAGTAGAGTCCGATAATGTGAAGTTTATGAACACCAATAAGTCGTGAAACGAGATTGGTGAAAAGAATCTTTTGTTCATGGTCAAGCTTTCTGGAGCTCTTAGAGGTCAGGTACTTATCAAATAGCGATTCAGCAAAACCCTGTGGGTCTCTTAAAAGATGGATGGCAGAAAAGTTTAGGTATGTTGCAGAATGCTTCGCGTTTCCTTTCTTCTTAACCTGCTTAAGCGCCGCTTCCAGCTTCTTTCCTCGGCGACCAGACTTTTTGTTGATCTGCATCTTGTGTCGCAACGCACTGATATCCAAATCGTCTTCATCATCGGATTTGCTTTCTGTTGTCTCATCACGCTCCTTGTCTGCTCCCAAAAAGAATCGAACGGCAGAAGTGGCAACTTTGATGTTCTCGTTGAGGGAAGCTTGAACCATAAGTTCAACAGTTCGGGCATCGTCCCAAACACCTCTTTTCCACAGCTCACGGGTAAGCTTGGTAGCCCACAGTCCGTTTGCTTCAGATTCTTCTAATAAGTTGAAAAGGAGTGCTTGCATCATTTTGTTAAGCTTCTGGTTCTTGGCACCATGATTCAAGTTCTTAAGGAGTGATATGATTGCAGAATAGATTTGTGCTCTAGTAAACTTTGATGAGGTCTTGACAAGGATCGGAAATAAGACGTTGATCAGTACTTCAGCAGAAATGACGTCTCTATTTCTGAGGAGAACAAGACTTTGAATCAATTTGTCTCGAACATCTGCAGAAAGCTGGTTGTGTTGTGCTTGTAAAATGCTAGCAAGTTCATTGGGGAAGTTGGCAGTTTCCTTGGGAAAGTGAGAGCAAACGTGTGTGATAAAACCAACAGAGTTCAAGAAACTCTCAGTCTGATTACTATCACCAGATGGATCAACCATGAAAAGTTGAAGTTGAGTTTCATAGTGCTGGTATTGTTCATTGAATTCCTTCTCATAGGCTTCTGGGTCTCGTTTGACGAGGTTCTGTAACAAAGCGGTATTCTCTGGGAGAATGGCGGATCTTCTTCTTTTGACCATTTTGAAAAATATATGGTATCTTTATATTAAACCTGATAAATGGGTTGAATATTTAGATTCTTATGTTTTTGTCAAGTTTTGAGTGTTATTAGTAGGCCAAGCTAGTACTAAGGGTAAAGAGAAGATAGAAAATAATTTTTTTTGGAAAGGCTGAAAATTTTCAAAAAAAGATTGAAAATATTTCCGTTTCAGGAAACTTACTTCCACTCAGAAACGCCGCACGGCAGTAGCTGGTACCAACTTCAACTTTGATAACCCCTTTTTTTTTTTTTTTTTTTTTTTTTTTGATCTGGTGCTTTTGGATCAGAGTGGGTATAAAAGAAAGGGATTCAGGGCCGAAGAATGAAATTGGACATTAAGATGTGAGGCGATAAACACAATTGTTTCTAGCTAATAATCGTTATTGATATGCGCTTGCGATGTTTAGCTTTGGTAGCTGATAGGCATTCAAGGCCCTTGAGGAACGAAATTGGATTTGTGCCGTTTGAATATAAAAAGGCATGAAGTGGCCTCATATGTTATGCTTTGTATTTTATATACGATTACTGGTGTAGAAATATCAGTACTTTTGATTTTGATATGTCCAGTTCTATTCCAAATATTTGGGTCACAGTAGGTGGTCAAAGAAGGGACATTATTTGAGCCTCGAAGCCCGAAAATGTTTGTGGAATGGATGTATCCAAAATGCAACACAAGAAAAGGCCAAGAGGCATACTGCTAAAAACGTGTTCTAAGAGGTATGTGTTTTAGCATTAATTGTACCGAAGATGTTAGTATAATTATTAAGGTTATTATCGATAGTAAGGATAAACCAAACAGCTTGAACAGCATCTTTCTCATGTCAAGCTCCTGAAATTTTGACGGAAAAGGATTATTTTGGGATAGGTTTAACAAGTGAAAATGTGAAATTACAAAAGCAAATAGCTGGAGGAAATAAACCAAAGGGTGGCATAAAAATGAGAAGCGTAGTCCCAAAAAGTTTCCAAATTAGGGCCAGATTCAAAGCTCACAGCTTTCATTTTACTACGTGTGTATGAATTTACATTTCGGCAATCTTACCCTAGACTGCAAGCCCGTCTGATAGTCAAACATGTTATATATTGAGTAGCACTTGCCCATCAAGCTTTTTGACACTCTCACATGGGTTTTCAACTTAACTTCCAGTATAACAATAACTGTGAACTGAACCAAAGATTGCCAATTTCAACTCTTGATGTAAAATAACAATCAATTAAAAATTAATATTTTAAACAATATATTTTCATTAACATACTGTGATAAATTTGTATAATTTCTTTGGATGTCCTGGATGGCTATCCCATTTTTAGTATAAGCAACCCAGAGGTCAACTAGAAATTCCATTTGTAAAAGAAATGGAGAATAATCAAACCAGTTGTTGAGACTAAATTTTTACCGCTCTCTTATTATTTGCATAAATACATATACATAGGGAACTCACGTCCAGTGAGTTAGCATACTATAATGCCTGTTATCTTTTTAATATTAGTATGAGCACACTCCAATTTAGTTGAAAAAATAGTATTGCATTACTCCATCAGTAGTAAAATCTCTAGTGTGTTCAATAAATAAATATATAAAAAGGCACTTCCTGTCGAGTTTTTGATTTATTCTATCCTTGGAAACTTCAAAACATAATTTAGATATTAGCTTCCATATGCTTTCTGTTCTTATGATGTTTGCTGCCTTTCAAAGGAATATCTTTTTGACTATTCAACTGGTGTTTTTCCTCATAGTTTTTGCATTTCCAGCACTATCAGCAGCATTACCGGTCCAGAACATAAAGCCATCAAAGCAGTCAGCCAAGTACAACAATCTACCAGATGGTGTAATACACTTTGAAACGTCACTAAACTTTAGGCAAAGTAACAACGACAAAGACATATTTAAGCGAGATGGGGCAAATAGTTTCAATGGATCTATAGACATAAAAAACTATTTGTCCTATTACACGATTAACTTCAGCGCAGGCACACCACTGCAGCAAGTGAGTACAGTGTTAGATACGGGATCAAGCGATCTATGGTTTTACGACAAGACTAGCGGACATGTTCCATACTTTGATTCAAATTCATCATCAACCTATCGATACAACAACAGTAATATGTACATATCGTATGGTTCTGGGCCAGTGTCGGGTAACTGGGGACAAGACACGGTAGTAGTAGGAAATGCAGCAATCAAAAACTGCACATTTGGCCTTGTCACAAAGGATTTGCTTAGAGGTGCACCTATCCCAGGAATACTGGGACTAGGAAGAATTAGCAACGAGGCTAACCCAATAAAATACGAAAATATACCCTCATTATTACATGCTGAGGGAAAAATACAGCGAAACGCTTACTCCATTTATCTAAACAGCTTGAATGCTGGAGTTGGATCAATTCTTTTTGGGGGTGTGGACTCCTCTAAATACATTGGCCCTCTTTATGAGCTTCCAATGACCAACGAGACCCATTTGTCTATTCCATTATCTGGTATTTCATTACAACTCGATGACAAGACCACTCACGTCAACAACTCTGGGGCTAGTTCTGCTCTTCTTGACACTGGAACTTCCTTCACTTACCTGCCTGAGACCGCTTTCAACGCCGTTATCAACACTCTGGGTGCAACCTACAATGCTGATTACGGTGTCTATTTTGTTCCTAACATTACCGATAAGACTCCTAGCTTAGCTTTTAACTTTACCGGAGCTCAAATTGTTGTTCCTGCTGTTGAATATATTCTCCCTGTCAGATACTTCACCACCGATGAGACCCCTACTCCCTACATTCTGAGTATTTTCAAGAACACTGATATACGTGGCCTTACTATTCTTGGTGCTAATTTCTTACGTTCTGCCTATGCTGTTTTCGATCTCACTGATAATAAGGTTGCACTCGGTCAAGCTAAATATGACGCTACTGGTGATATTAATCTCGCTGTTAAACCGATTGTTTCTGGTATCCCTGGTGCTGTTTCTCCCCTCTCCCCTACTAGAGATCCTAAAGGTAACTAAATGTTTGGTCAAAGTTGTGATGGGAATTTTTGAAAATGGTTTGCTTAAATTATGCCCAATTTCTTAGTTTCTCTTTAGGTTAAAGAAACTTTCAGATGTCAATTAAGTAAGGCAAATGTAAATCCTCATCACTGATGGCAATGTGTATTACTTGTGAAAACATAGATAAGTCTAATACAATCATAAAATACATGCAAATAATCAGGTAATAATAAATTAAAAAGTTCAAAAAGAATTCTCCGACACGGGGAATTGAACCCCGATTTGCCCGGTGAGAGCGGACCGTGCTAGCCATTACACTATATCGGACTTGAAATTTAGAGATGCTTAGAACTATAAAACCACTATCATGACATTTTCAAAGGTGTGATTTCAATGGGTTTGAGCAAGTCTTTGATCGCCAATCTCACCACTGCTCTTTATGATATACACAACACCTTTGTATGGAGAGATCAAACGATGGGGAGGAGTACCTTCAGGATTTATTGATGACATAACAATCACGGTCGAAGGCCCTATAGCTGACAATTCTGTCAAGCTAAGTCGCATTTTGAAAAAGATTTGTGATTGGGCAGAGTCTAGAAAGACAAAGATAGATCTTGGCCCAAAGCTTGGATTTATCCATTTTTCAAATAAAAAGGTTACAGAGAATGACAGAGACACCGCTGTTCTGACGCTCCCGAATAACTCGGTGAGAACATCAGAAAAAACGGTCAAACTCTTAGGCATAACGCTGGACGAAAAACTCGAATTCAAGGAGCACATCTTAAAGAAGATGGCCTCTGCAAGAAGAGTCAACGGAATGTTTTGGAATCTGGGTGGCTGCACTAGCGGTATGTCTGGTGTGGCTGTCAGATCTCTATATTTGATGTGTGTCAGGGCGATTATTGAATATGGATGCGAAGTGTGGTATCACAAGCTACAGAAAGGACAGGCACGCAAATTAGAAGTGATCCAAAATTCTGCATTGAGGAGAATTATTGGTGCTTTTAAGACTACCCCAGTTTTTGAACTACAAAAGGAATCTGCTATACCCCCACTAACACTGAGACTGGTAGCTTCTACCAGAAAAAAGGCGGTAAGGATTTTCCAAACCATTGACAAGAATAACCCAGTGAGAAATCACTTGCAGACACCATTTGATGGAACGGTGATTGCTGAACTCAGAGGAATGTTCCTCAGGGTAAGCAAACTTGAATACATAAGGCCACCGATTGAAGATCCTCCACCTTGGGATATGAACAGGGTTGATGATCTAGAAACAACTAGAGCAGAGATGGAAAAACACAAAATTCTAGAGGAGTCTTGGATGAACATAAATAACATATTGCTAAGGGAGTGGAGATTCTCGTACACCATGCAGTCCTCTGGAGTGCAGTACAGAAGAATCACTGAAAAAACTGAATGCGATACTAGAATTGCAAAGCTGGTTACCAGAGATATAATGAGGAAAATGACCAGGAAAGATTTGAGCAGGATCACACAACTTAGGACAGGCCATGGCTGGTTTGGCGCATGGTTCAAAAAACACAATATACCTCAGGACAGCTATAACTGCGAATGTGGACAGCTGGAAACAGTTGACCACATCCTGTTAAGATGTCCCAATTTGGAAACAGAAAGAGAAGGATTGAGGAAGGTATCTCCAAGAATGGAGCTATCAAGCCTCCTAAATACTTATGAAGGACTGCAAGCAGTTGCAACCTTCATGAGGGCTCGTGAAGAGCAATCATAAAAACAACAATGAGTATTGGTATGATGAAGACCAGTGGGCAAAACTGGAGCGGGGTTTCAAGTAATTACTTGTGATTTCTTCTCCCCAAAAACGGCTGGGAACTGGGGTTTTGTTCGGGCTGGTTGGAGTACACATAATGATGCCAAACGTCATTACGAAAATTGCAATGAGAAAAAGTTGCCATATAGGAACAGAATATGTGTGTACTATCAAGACTCGAATCTTGATAGTTTGATATGTCAAAAAGGTTGGTGAAGAGCCTACTAGTTATATTATGTATAACCCTTTAATTAAAAACAAAAAAAAACAAAAAAACAAATGAGCAAGTCTTTTAGTGTTAATTCAAATATATATATCCCAATTCTTAGTATCCTTCTTAATAATAATTCAAGCATGCAAAATTTATTGAGGTTTGTCTTTTTCTAAATTTATTAGGACTAGATAGATGTATTATTTGTGAAGGAAGCAGTTGGTGTTCAAAGAACTGTATTTACAATTATTTGCTAATGCTATTCTACATAGTATATATGATTATGACAAGCTGGTTTGGGGGTTATTGTTAACTGAGTGGGCGTGAATTGTGGATATACGCGTTTAGGGTTTAATTAACGTGTGGCTTTCGTGGATGTTACGCATCACGCATAGTTGGCACCCGCCATTCACGCGTGCCTGATTTGTTTTCTCTTTCTCTGAGTAAAATTTGTAACCAACAACTTTGCTCATATTATATCCATTTCCTCATTTCATCTTTCAGCTCCTTGAGTTTGTTCATTTTTCTCTTCAATTGATTCCAGTATTCTGTGATACTATGACACTCTATTTACATTCTGACACGAAACCCACAAATCAACATGAATCCTACCTCCCAAGGAAAATTAAACGATAGCTCGAAGAAACTCCTCAAACACCGTTTTGAGGATGAATCTGGAACCGAATATACAGGAAACGAGTTTGGGGACTTTGGCTCGTACATGAATCATAAACGAATTAAGATACAAAACCAAGCCCAAGAGATTCTCCGCCAACAGCAAGAGAGTAAACCTTCGGAAAGTGAATCCTCTTCAAACAAGGATGTATTTAAAGGCTGCATTATTTACATCAACGGCTACACTGGAATAAAACATTCAACAGAAGAACTCCAACGAATGATCATTTCTCATGGTGGTATATATGTTCAACATATGACAGGAAAGACATCAGTAACTCACATTGTTGCGACAACCCTAACTTCCCGTAAAAAAGAGCAATTTGCTAATTATATTGTTGTTGTCCCAGAATGGATCGAACAATGTATTGAGACTGGAAAATTGCTGGATTGGAAAGGATTTCGAACAGTTCACGAGTCCTTGCCACGAGGTCAAACAAAATTGGCATTAGGTCAATCAGCATCTACAACTAATAAGGCTTCAACCACTGGGAAAAGTTCAGAACCGGCACAAGAGATTCGTACTGTTCCCAAGATCACAGACCCAGAATTTATCACTCACTTCTATAAGAACTCACGGTTGCATCATCTTAGCATGTGGAAGGCTGCTGTTCGGCAAAGATATTTAATGAAAGCATCTGTATTAGCATCAAATGTCAATTCTCAGAGAGCAAAGCGTGAAAACGAACCCCATATTCGTGTAATTTTGCATATTGACTTTGATAGTTTTTTTGCATCGGTGGCCAAGAGTCTGCGGCCTGAAATACTCGAAAGTGCTCCGCTATGTGTTGCCAGTGGCTCACACGATAATTCTGATATTGCAAGCTGTAACTATCCCGCTAGAAAGTTTGGTGTCCGAAATGGCATGTTTTTGTTGCGAGCTAAACAGCTTTGCCCTGATCTCATAATTCTTGGTTATGATTTTGAGGCTTATGAAGAAGCATCACTTTATATGTATGAGATTTTGACATCAGTTGGAGCCGATTTGATTTACCCTATTAGTGTTGATGAGGCACAGTTAGATGTGACTAATTTGATTTGGAGCCAAATTAATGAGACAAACAGCCAACTTATAAGCAGACCGGTTGATGAATCGCAGGCATCCATAGATAGACAATCATCGGGATTGGAGGGCTCTGAAGAAAGATTACAGAAAATAATTGCCCGTCTTGCAACCAATCTTGGAAATACTCTTAGGGCTAAGGTTCGTACTAAGACTGGGTTGGATACAAGCGTTGGAATTGGGCCAAATACAATGCTCGCCCGCGTTGCATTGTCTAAAGCTAAACCAGCAGGTACGTATTGTATTAGCTGGAACACTCGATTTAACAGTTTACTTAAAGGGAAAGATGCTGATGGTAGTATCACTGAAGGAATAAGCCTAAAAGATCTTCCTGGGGTTGGATATAATATTGTTACCAAGCTTGCCGAACCACCTTTAAACATACGAGATTTTGAGGGCCTTGCCAATCTCGCTTGTTCTGATCTTGTTTTTGATGGAGTATCATATCGGTCAAAGGAAGGAAAAAAGGCTGGAAAAGAGAAATTAGAGTTGGTTTTTGGTCCAAAACTCGGAACCAAGCTTTGGGAATATGGACAAGGCATATGTGAAGTTGATTTAAGAGAAAGCATTGAAACAGCCCTTAGCAGAAAATCCATTGGTGTCGAAATATCATGGGGTGTACGTGCTGATACCCGCGAAGATGTTGGTCAGTTTGTTCGAAACTTGTGTAAAGAACTGACTGCACGAATGGCTGAGGGTGGCTTAAGTTCAATCAGTGGAGTTATGACACTTCCAGATGGTGAAAATCAGAAAACTAAAGCTGAAATACCAACTATAAAGTTTTTGGGAAGTAATGTCACGGTCAAGATATACAAAACGAAGAAGAATGCAGATCCGAGAAAATCGAAATTTTTGGGCCATGGACAGTGTGATATATTTAGCAAGTCGAGGGCTGTTCCATCATATATCGCACCTACCAGAGATCCTGATGTGATTGCTGATCTTGTTTTAGCGGTTTTTGATGCGTCTGACTGTTCACCAATGGAACTTCGTGGATTGGGAATTCAAATGACAAAGTTGGTCGAGGAAACTCCACGAAATAAGGAGAGCACAAAGCCTGCGGGAAAAAGATCAGGTATTTTACAATTTATTGAGCGTCCACCTGCCCAGGATGCTGTGAGAAGTTCGGTGGTTTCTTCTGCTCAAACTTTGAAGTCTGATAACAATCCCAAGCCAACTGTTCAGTTTGCAACACCTACATTCAAAGTTCCAAACTTGATAGAGCCTGCAAGCTCCCCTAATTCGTTTCCACAGATCACTTCCCCAGTTGCCATTTCCACTCCAAAAACACCTAAAACTCCACAGAACCAAATCAATGGTGACCCGACACAAATTGACTGGAATATCTACAGTGAGCTACCATCTACAATTAGAAGGATTGTAAAGGAGGAATATAACCTGCCAAATACACCCAACCATTCCATTGTCTCGCCTGTTAATCGAAATAATCACGACCATTCTAACACTGTCAAGCTTGCTGCAAGAACTATAACTCAAGTATTTACGCGACGAGGAGGAACAAGAACACCATCGCCTCCCATTTCCGCTCAAGTATTACAATCTCGTGAACTCTCAATTCATTCCGATGGAACCAATTCTGCACCTGTATCTCCACAAAAGCAAGGGTGGAAACGAATTCATGGTGATGGCGGACTTACTAATGGTCAATTCACTTTAACTCAACGTGCATGGAATGGTCCATTGGCTGTGGGGCCAAGTAATCCTGCTTTACGACCTTTGAATATAACTACTACTACACGACTAAGAGGATTTTCGGGCAGAGGTAGAAGAGGAAGAGGTAGTCGAGGTGTGGCACAAGCAGTAGCAAGAAATGTTCAGTTCGCCAACCAATTTTTACATCGAAATCAAGATTATAACTACTATGAACACCCATCAATCATAGACCCATCGACTTTGGCGGCACTTCCGATGAGTATTGTTCAAGAGCTCGAGACATCTGTTAATAGCAGAAGAAAAATGAAACAAGAAGCTGAGCAAAATGATCGATTGGGAGACGACAATAGGACACAGCATTCTTTGGCTGATATAAATAACTCGCGTAAAGCTAAATACCGAGACACTCTTTATCCTCCAATTTTGGACCTGGCCGAAGATAGTGGCAATGGTGAGGAAACCTCCAGAAAGTCATTTGAGCTATCCAAGTTTTCTGATGTTTGTACAATGGTGAGATTATGGATCAAGGAAACAGCAAATATACCAGTTAATGTTCCGGAGACTAAAGGCATATTGGCATTACCTGCAGGAAGGGAGGATACACTTCCAGATGAGCCTATGTTAGATACTCCAAGAGATGACATTGATGGAGCTACGGATGAAAGATATCCAACTATAGTTGACGTAGCTGAGTGTACCTCACCACCAAACGCATCACAAAAAGGTGTTTTATATTGTGACCAGATTTTGATCTCTGCCCAGGACTCTCAGCATGGGGTTCACTCTTTCATTAGTGAACCGGTGAAACATCAAGTCGCGTCATCTTTGAGAGACTCTTCTATTTCCAAGAGAAGTATTGAAGCTGCAGCTCATTTTCAAGATTCCTTTTTTCTTAGTCCCAGTTCTGAAGCTCAGATTTTACAAATGTTCGAAGAAATGAATCAACATAATGTTGATCGGGATGAGAGTCCAACAAAGAAGGAAATTATTGAGCTTTCGAGAGAATACTTTGGCAGTCAACTGGAGAATGAAACTGGAGATTCAATCTTTGGAATTGACGACACTGATGAAGAAGAGGTTGAAAAATGTAAACCAGTTATGGAAATATTGGAGCCGGGACCTCATCCTGCCGATCTCGAATTGTTTTACCAATATTGTCAAAAGCTCTCTAGAGATCCACTACGTTGGGTTAATGCTGTCAAGCTAGCAAGATGGGTGCAAAGTGAGGTTTTAGATATTGTAGGGTGTGATTGTTCGAAAAAAGAGCTGGAGTCATATGAAGCAAGGGAACAGAATAGTAATAATGAAAATATTTCTCAGAAAACCAGTGAAGATATTTTTGCTGACAAGGATGAAACTATTGATGATACAGATTTGGAAGAGCCAAATATTATTGATATTGTTCCTAAGGCACATCGTACTCAAGCGCTTTATGATGTTGGCAGTGAATGCAAAAAAAATGATATTCATGACTCCACTTCTGTGGTTGGTGCATATAAACATGGACATGAATGGTGCGCTGTCGTTTGCCATGTTTATAAACTTGTGAAGAATGAAATTATGAAGGTTCATAAAATGGATGTAGTAATTTAGACATTACAAAAATCTTGTTGCTGGACTAATGGGTAATTACCATGCTGTAACTTGACTTTTAGATGGTTGGTTTTGAAATCCACCCAAAAGGGATATAATTGAAGAACACAACACACATACTGATATACAGATTAGAAGCAAACTAAATGCAATTATAAATTAGATTCCAAATCCTTTTTTTCTTTATTTATCTTTTTCAAAACAGCTGTAAGCTTAAATTTAAACGTTACAATGGTATGAATGCCTTTATTTTCAGTATCACCGAACATTTATTGACAATATATTCTAGGTGTACCGTACCCCACACAGTCTGGTTAATCACCACGAAATTCTTCTTCAAAGCGACTCTTTCACGTCCCGTGGCCGTTCCAACATGAAACGGCTTACCATTAACAACTCGCAAAGTGGACCAAGTGGCCATGAGCTACGATTTGGTAAGGACAAGGTTCCTCGTTTGGAATTGATTGAGCTAGGCAAGCCTCGACAAGCTTTGCGTCACCGAATTAGCAAGATTAGTGGTGATCGAAAAAGCACCATGAGTTTTGGCGGGTGTCATCATCGCATCAGCCCTTTTTACACGCGGTCCGTTTGGGAGAATTGTTTATCGCGACGACTTTATGAGTCACGGGAGCAATATCAAGAAAGTTTTGATAAAAAGACTGCTGATTGTTATAGGATTTTTAAACTGGCAGCTTTGGAAACTATTGCAAATGATAATGATGTGGAAATGCCAGATTTGAGCCATGGAACTATTGCTGAAAATAGTGATACTATCAACTGTGAGGCAAGAATTAATAAGAATGAAGAATGCTCAAACCTGAGCCCGTCACCTCTGTTAAGAAGTCAGGTTGGCTCTCTAGCTCCAAGACTCACATTATCAACTCCTGTTCAACAGCTTACTCGTAGTAGCAGCTCCAGCCCGTTCCCTACTATGTGGCAAGCTGCGCCTGACCAACAGGTTAGATATTCAACATCGTTTCAATCACAGTGTTTGCAAATCAATAATAAAAATACACATTATGAGGGTGAAAAGAATAGCTATGGAGTTTCTAGCGAATGTCCAGATCGTATGCACAGTATTAACTATACAAGCAAGGACTTGAAGGAACGTGGGTCCAGAATTCCGCTGAGAGTTCGATATGAGAAAAGAAAAGCGTCTCGAATTGATGAATCTGAGGAAGAATGGAGTGATGAAAACTGTGAATTTAGTGGAAACGATGAGAATGATGAGGAGTTGTATAATGAAGCTGCAGGAGTGGCTAACAATACAACTCGTGGCTCTATTACACACGGACGGGATTACTAGCGAGTACTAGTTATCTATAGAAGTGATACAATGTTATCACTTTGTATCAACATGTGAAGTTAAAATGTGATTTAAAAATACCACTTTTTAATTTATTTATTATAACTATAATTCGTTTTTATTTTTGCCTAATTTTATACTTGAGCCAACATATCTGAGATTTATTTGGTTTATTTGCAAGTTTCTATATCAAAACTATGCACTTGGGGTTAGGGTGGTTATAACCAGGCTACAATATGCAAACCATAGTTTCCAAGATTTTGAGAACAAAGAAAAATCCCGTTTCTTTAGCTGAGTAATTGGGCGACACAAAACTAGCTTTGTGATCCAAAGCAATACTATGAGCATTCCTGATTCCAGCATTAAGCGAGATGAATGTACTTTTAGGATCTTAACATTTATTGTCAAATAGCTAAATGCACTGTACTGTTAAAACTTTTGATAACCAAAAAACCATGGAACGAGTTTTCGAGTCATAAATTAAGACCTGACTTGTCCAGATGTTTAAGACAATGGAAATTAGTTTCTGCAAAATATATAATGGAGATTTTGGAAATGGTTTGAATATTTTAACTGTTTTGACTATTTCTAAGGGTTCAAGTTAATGAAATATGTTGTTGACTGGACACTAGAACATTTTGGAAGATGCGGATTCTAGTGTTAGACTTAAATGCGCGATATATATGTATAGGGTTGATTATAATGACGTTTCTCGTCTAACTTTGAATAGAGCTGAAGGTTTACAAAATGCAGTTCGAATGGGTTACATTCTAGGTGAATCTCGATTTAGGCAGCAACACTATGGTTGAATTGATTAAATCAAAATCAAAAAATTGATATTAATAAAACGAAGAAAATTGACTGGTACAATAATATAATAAAATAAAATCAATAGCCATGGTCACAAAATAGAAGTTATGTATGTGTCACGTGGTAAAAGTACTTTCTTCATTTTTAGCCAATCATACTTGTATTTGACATTGACTGATTAAACACGGTGGAAGGAGGGAGAAAAAAGACAAATTCAAGAATCGGATCTGTTAATATTTTTTGGCCAATTATTTTTGTTCTTGTTTCAAATCCCAAGTCCGATGCGCTAGTTTTGTTAACATCAGTTTTAACAAGGGCGAGGATGCGTAAAAAACTGAGAAAAATGAAGAGAAGGTCGGTTTGATTAATTTATTGTCGATAGAAGACGCTTGTAATATGAAGATTTCTTCACACCAGAGTAGCAGGATCGAGATTAGGAACATTAAGTACAAGTATTTGGTCATTATAACACCAAAGGAGTGACTGATATATAATTATAAAAAACCATACAAAACGAAACAAGTTGAGATTTTTCAAGATCTCAAGATCTCAAGATCTCAATAGTTTAAGGCTTCAAGAGTTCGACATCTTGGTTAGTAGTATACAAAAGCCGTTTAAAACAGGGAGAAGCTTCCGACAGCTGATTTTGAACAGTCAGTTGATTGTTCTCGAAACCGGAAGCCAAGGAAGATCATAAGATGTAGACGAAGGTTGAACAATAAATTATGCCACGTCGGAGCGCATCATTTGATCTCGGGAAACTTGGAGACCATAACGATTGTGCACATTGAGAGGATAATTGCAAGAGACACAATCAGGAGCCAATAGGGAATACAATAAAAAGCAGCCATTAAGGCGGAAAAACAGATTTGGAGCAGGGCATTAATGAATCTTATCACCACCCTGTGTTCCGTCTCCAATCATTCAAATCCAGGAGTTGTTTGCCGGTATGTTTACTTTTTGAAATATGCACCAAATAGGCGGTAAGCGTCTTGAAAAAAGCCAGAGTTAAGAGGTTGGTTAAGAAAAACGATTTAAGTTAAGCCAGCCCGTCCGCAATTTAAGAGGGGTTCTTAACAATGAAGCCGCCGTCACGTATTAAAAATAAACAAACCTGTCACTGTCATCTGGGGGTTTCAAATTTTTGAAGGTGCTATTCAGCAACGGTCATTGAACCTCAGATCTTTGTCAAGGTGTTCTCAAAATGGTACATCTCGTAAATCTTCACAGTTAAAGCTTGTTAGTCAGTCTAGTCTTTGAAGAATGAACTAGTACAGAAACAGCAACTTCAAAGTCTCAAATAGGACACGAGTTAGTTAAGCTCGTCTAGAAACTCAAACTGTACTTTTTTTTATAGAATCGCACTGTGTACTGTGGCCAATTCATGACTTGCACCGACAAAAACAAATTATCGACTTCAAGTGGGTATGTTTGGGCATCTTGTGTGGGTATCAAGGCTCAGACAAGTACGATAGTGCACTCCTCTGCCGGCAGCATTGAATACTATTTCAAACAGATCTTGCGCCTTGAGAATTACCATGGCTCAAAGCACTATTCCAATTTTGGAATGAAAACCTATTATATCATACATGGCTATATATAAGAGCTGTACGAGATGGAATTGCTCGCTTCCAAAATGGATAATTATGAATCGCCATTACCAGGGACATGTGTGAGTTAGTCTTTCCACACTGTTTGTTCAAAAATTCATGGTTTGAATAATTCAAATTTAAATTCAAGTTCAATTCCAGTTTTTAAGATTATATATATATACATCACAGTGCATTCTCAATGCCATCATTTTGTTCACAACACATCATTAAGACGTCTTAACAATCGCACATTAAGACTGTGCATGATCACTTACATTGCCCCAGCCAACAACCCCTTAAAGTTCTTCCTCCTTACTCTTTAAACCTCCACGCCTCTTTCTTCTCCCTCTCTCTTCTTCTCTTTCTCTCCACTCCACCTCTTTTTCTCCAATTCCCAAATAATGACTTCTTTGACTTCCGACGACCCTCCTGTGAACAGCAAGCGACGCACCTGGAACCCAGCGGCTTTCAATGCTCATCGAAACGACTTGGCTGCTCTGGTTAGCATTGGATCCACCCCTTCAAGTGCAGGCTCCAATTCCTCCACGTCCAGCTCTCCCAGTTCCTTCGTTTCTCCAGCATCTCATGGCGTCTCACACCATCTCTCCTCGTCGCCGCCATCTTCTCGGCCTCTGTCGCTAATCAACTCGACGCTTTATCCCCATCACGAACACTCGGACAGTATAACCTCTCCTGAGTCGTACGAACACTCGCTCTCCACCAGCACCATAAGCTCTACCTCCAGCACATGTTCTTCATACACTAACATGTCGAAGCATGGACGCTCAAACAGCTTATATTCAAACCTGTCTAGTCCTGACTCGCGCTCCTTATCCCCAGATTGCATTGCTCATATTTCAACCATTGGAGTCTCCAGCTCAGACTCACCTTCGTCAAAACCAACATCTAGTACTGCTTCAGTGACACCTGCTATTCCCCGCAGAATGAGTAATTCTGGTGACTATGGCAATTTTCAGGGGGCTCCAGCAGCAAATAGTCCATCTTCAGCTACTACGCCCAACAATGCTACTCCTACCCAACGCTACTCATATTCGGCAGCCGGAATCAATAGAACTAGATCTCTGCATGGCCCTTCTTCCACCAAACGATGGTCTTCCTCTGCTATTCTTGAACACAATCGACAAGGTCTTAGCTCGTTGGCTCTTTCTGCCGCTTCCGCGTCTGGATCTTCTGCTGGTCCCACTAATAACACCCCAGGAGGTCCCACATTCCTCTGGATGACAGATCAAGAGCGCGCCCTTCAAGAAAAGCTTCAACAACTGGCTCGCACTGAAAATGCTCGTCTAAAGGCTCATGAAGAGCTTTTCCAGTCAACTGCCAGTCCTACAAAGTCTTCTGCTGACCCCAGCCCACCTCCTATTTCTACTGCTTCACCTACTGGTAACCTTGTGCCACTGCCATTTACCACATCGTCCAAACGATCTGGTGGATCTCACCAACGTCATTTATCTTTGCAAACATATCATCATTCTCGTCAAGCTTCTGATCTAACAGGGTTCTCTGATCCCAACACTCCAATTTCTGGTTCCATTCCTCATGGCTTTCACCTTCCTTTGGCTGCATCTCCTATGCATGTGCCGTTCAGTGCCAGCATGCACAGGCACACAAATTCCACCAGCAGCAGCGGAAGCTCAACCAACCTTCATTCCATGGCGCTTCCTATGTCCCCTAGAGCTGTGGCACGCGCGGCTGCCTTGGCAACCCTTAATTCCGAAGCTATGAGTAACGGCGACCCTCATCATCATCAGCAGCATGTTCGTCCCAACTCCCAAGGTCCTTCTCCATTGCATAGATCTAGTAATTCTGGTTCCAATATTGCAGTCAGTCGTAATTCGTCACTAAGTGCTGGCCATTCTGATTCTTCATCTGCTATTAACACTCAGTTTACAAGTAGTTTTGATGGTGAGGTCCCGCAATTGAGTTTATCCAGAGCTCAGTCGCTGAAAAACAGACGCAATTTGATTCATAGTGAATCGCACACTTGCACTGATTCTGAATCAGAGGCTGTGCCGTCTGGTGTCGCCGTTCCAGATGGTTATTATCTAATTTCTGCGGCTGAGTTTGAAAAGTTGAATGGAAAAATTGATAGAAGCACTACTTCTACACCAGTTCAGAATGAAACTTTATCCACGGAAACTATTGAAGAGCCCGTTGCAGACGAAGAGCCAAAGGCACCTGTTTCAAGATCAAGATCCAAATCAATGAGCATCCAGCACGCAATCAAATCCTGGCAAATGTCTGGCGATATTATGCGCAACTGGATGGTTACTTATAAATCTCCTGCAGCCATTACAGATGTATTTGCTTTGTTTTGGACCATGCTTACGAATGGGGAAGCTGTTCAAGAATTTGCTGAATCTAAAGACGAATCATTAACAGAGGGAACCACCAGCAGTGCGAAGAAATCTAATCAAAATGCTGGCAAGGAATCCAAGTCAGAAGAACTGGCTTCTTCTGGGGCTTCTACGACTCGACATGTTAATATACGCAACAATTCTGAGAGTGTGGGGCTATTACGAAATGTGGTATTTAGTTCTATTAGCACTGGATTGATTATGAGTGTGATTTTCATTCAAGTTTCCTTGCTTTCTGTTATGATCATGGCTTATGTTCTTGGAGATGTGGTGACCATGCCTTTTAAAAAATCTGCTGAATATATTTCCAGCTACCGACTCAAAAAAACTCTAGAGATTGCAGAGGCTAAGAAACTGAAAGCTCAAAAGGATAGGGAAGAAAGACTTAAAAGCAAGGCAATGGCGAAAGAAGAGCCTGAAACATTAGTAGTTGAAGAGCTTGTTCCAAAAGATACCAAAGAAATTGCAGCACCAACCATTCCCACTGTTGAAGTTGTGGATGAGACACCTTTACCCAAAGTACAAAAGAAGCCAAAAGTCATGCCCGAATATGTTGATCCTAGTGTGATGCTCAGTAATGCTTTGAAAGCCAAGCGAGCTGCCCTAAAACAAGCAAAGAGACGATCAAAACACTAAATTTTGTTGCGGTACATGGTTATCATTTCTACTGGTTGGATTTGAAAATGCAAAAAATAAAAGTCAGCAACTTGAGTAACCTTGTTAATATACCCCAAGCACTTTTTGAGAGAAGATGATCTGAGTGATCTACATTGTTATTGATGGAGATAATTCTGGTTTATCCGACTCGTCTCTATAATACCTGCCGGTAGTTCATGTTTTATTAATCTTGAACACGCTTGAATTTCTTGAATTTCTTGAATTTTCGAGTCCCTCTTTATGAAACTATCAAACTAGGAGATGCCATGACGGTGGATAGAAACAATGGAGGAATTTGAATAGCGATAGAAATTAAAAATAATGAGCAGTAACAAATTTGCATTCTTGTTTCTAACAGGTGATGCAAAATCCCATTACAAGCTGTTTATTTATTTTGAAATTTATATGCTATTTACTTTTATTTGATTGCTTTTGTCAACTTTTTTGAATAATATTTTGGTTTGATAAAGATTAAAGATGGTGGAGGTTGTTTCAAGAATTGCGTCTTACGCTATTTTTTCATTTTTTTTTTTTTTTTTTTTCATCTTTAAGTTTTGTTATTACATTTTATGGCTTTATAATTATCTTTGCTTAAAAGCCATTTTTTTTTTTTTTTACCATTTATTAATTACTTTTCATTTTCTTGCTGCACTTATTTCATACTCTTAATTTTTTTTATTTCCATTTACATGATTCATGATTTTTGATTTTTGATTTTTATGTTTTCCATTATTATATATTCCTTTGTAACTCTTGAATTCCGAAATAGTTTGTGTATTTTATTTGAACATGTATCTATAAAACTATAATAGCACTTTTATATATATATCCTGTCATTTTATTTTTATTTTAGTTTAATAAACTGGGTTGGAGGTTTTGGGAAATTTTAAAAAGTTAAAAAGTTGAAAAGTTGAAAATATTTACAAGGTTTACAAGTCTTTTAGTACATGTAATTGAAACTTGGGGTGAGTTCACATGACCATCATGTGCACTATTGAAATGTCATACAAAAGTTTGGTGACCAAGGTTATCCAATTACAACTGCCAAATAGCTACCTTAATATAAATTTACGGCACAACAGGCAAAATTGTACAAGGCAGTATTTTGTAAATTTTTTTAAAAGTAAACAGATCGTGTCAGTGTTGTTCAAAAGCCATTAATGATAATCAAGAATAGGCTTTTAAAGGCCAATTTTTATTTATACAAGGAAAATAGAATATACAAGAAACATTTAAAAGTCGTTAATAACGACCACGCTTATTCGTAGATCCAACCAAAGTTGTTAATCTTGTAGTCGTTGAGCTCGTCCTTCTTGAACCAAAGGGAGATCTCCTTGTTGGCAGACTCAACAGAGTCAGAACCGTGGCAAACATTGCGACCAACGTCAATGGCGTAGTCACCACGGATGGTACCAGGAGCAGACTGGAGAGGGTTGGTGGCACCGAGAATGGCACGGCCCTGCTTGACAACATCCTTACCTTCCCAGACGGTAGCAAGAACGGGACCAGAGGTCATGTACTTAAGGAGACCAGCGAAGAAAGGCTTCTCCTGGAGGTCAGCGTAGTGCTCACGGAGGAGGGTCTCGCTGGGGGTGACGAGCTTGATACCAACAAGCTTGAAACCACGCTGCTCGAAGCGGCCAAGGATGGGGGCGATGAGACCACGCTGGACACCATCGGGCTATTGAACATGAAAATAAATGTTAGAATTCAGATGGATGTGAGATGGATGTTGACATTTAGCATATTCAAGTAGATCCAAGATGGTTGGGTATTTCAATTGTGGGTCCTCCAAGGGTTGGTAGGCAAGTGAAAATTTTGCCAACCTCAGGTGAATTGAGATGGATAAATGCCCAAGTGGGATGAAAAACGTACCTTGATAGCAATGAAAGTTCTCTCAGTAGCCATTTTGAAATAAAGTTGGGAAGTTGATGTGGATTAATTGGATGAACAAATTCACAAAGAGGAAAGAGGAAAGAGAAAAGAGAAGAAGAAAAAGGGAAAAAGAAGGGAAAAGAAGAATTAAAAGGGGGGAGTCAAGGAAAAGAAGGGCTGAAAAGTGTCATGTCACTATATGTAATGTGTTGTTGGGAGAGCGTGTTGGGCCAGGTTTGCCAAATGATTTGGCATTTGTGTGAATACAAGCTGATACAATGTGAATTATAGAAATTATAAAAATTATAGAAATTGAGTAAAAGAGTTGGATTGATTGTAATGGTACCTCTAGATGTATTTCTAAATGCGATGTATATATACATGTGAATCGGTAATAGTTATAATTGAAATTGAAATTGCCAGCAAGACAATTTAATGACAATCACGTGGCGTGCCCAACAGGTTCAAACCGTCATGTGACACCTATGTGCACCTGTTACAGCAAGAGGGGTAGTGTAACAAGTTGAGGCTCAGTGTAACAAACAGTGGCGAGTGCCCACAAGGCTTTTTGCTTTTTGTGCTGCAACGGGCAGTGACAAGACTTGTTACAAAGTAACCAAGGTGGGGTCGGTGTGGGCGGGCGATTGCGGTGCGACCAAACGCCATCAAAAAGCCAGGCAAGAACAAAAGAAAGGGCAAAAAAAAAAAACAACGACGTACGGCTTTTCCTGCTGGATCTGCAGCCAGCCACACTGCCAACACAGTTATCCGGCTGCGACCTGATCTACCGGCTTTTCCTGCGTAGATGAAGTCATCAAATCCTCCACGTCCTTACAAAGCTCAAATGTGTCATCCGTGTAAGGGTTGGCGCGTGTGGAAGACGTGGCAGTTGTGGTTGGCTGGGTGTGTGCTGTGCTGCGCTGTTTTGAATTGATAGAGGGGTAGTTTCGTCATCAAATTTGCTTGACCTCTCTTGCTGATCTCTTTTAAACCAGCAGAACCGGGCTAGGAGGTACGGTGCCAATTGGCTCGCCGCAACAGCCTGGACAGCTAAGGTTTGTCCAAGCCGGCCGCTGCCTGTGCTGGCAGATAAGAGCAGCAGCGTTAGTCAAAGTATAATCGCAGTAATGGCAGTACGATATAGCCTTTGTGGTTGAAAAAACGTGATCTGATTTGAATTCTAATTGAACCAATTCGGAGAATATTTACTGGCAATTAATGTGAATTATTTTTAAAAGCAGAAAAAATATCGTCTCACTACTTGACTGCATTGAAATCGAATCATTATTTCCAGTCCACATTTCTATCGACAACACCATCATCATCCTGGTCCCTTAATCACGTTGTCAAAGCCTTGGGTGTCTAGGCGCAAATCAGGCTGTCATGCTGCTGATAAGTTGCGCTCTTTTGTTTGTCGGGTTGGCTGCGCGCGCTGCTGGGCCTATAAATATTTCCCAAGTTCTCCTCTTCCCAACCTTTTTTTTTTTTTTTTTTCCTTCTTTCTTTCTTTCTTTCTTATCCTCACCTAAACCTCATTCATCAAAATTTCACTATGATTTACTCTTCCAGTCTTCCCGTCTCCAACATTCAATGGCTCACCACTCTTGACAGTGAGAACCTTCCCTCCAGAAACTACCGTAGATCTTCCATCATCGGTACTATTGGTATGTGTTGTGATTGATACTCTAGTGTGTATATTCTTTTATATATTGATTCTAACTAACATTCTCTATTAGGACCCAAGTCCAACTCTGTTGAGGTCATCACCAACCTTAGAAAGGGTATGTATCTCCAATTCATTGCTTCTTTTATCTTGCTGTTGCGACAGTCTTTGAATCTTTAGCTTTGATGAAATGTTCAAAATTAACATGCAAATGTAAAATTTTTTTCATGTGTTTTTTTTTTAGCTGGTTTGAACATTGTTAGAATGAACTTTTCCCATGGTTCTTACGAATACCACCAATCCGTCATTGACAACTCCCGTGCTTCTGAGGAGCTATTCCCTGGTCGTCCCATTTCTATTGCCCTCGACACCAAGGGACCTGAAATCAGAACCGGTACCACCGTCGACAACAAGGAGTTTGTCATCCCCAAGGGCCATGAGATGATTTTCTCCACCGACGACAAGTACGCTCTTGCTTGCGACGACAAGACCGTCTACATTGACTACAAGAACATTACCAAGGTCATTGATGTTGGCCGTGTCATTTACGTTGATGATGGTGTTCTTTCTTTTGAGGTTTTGGAGATTAAGGACGACAAGACTCTCCACGTCAAGGCTCTTAACAATGGTAAGATCTCTTCCCACAAGGGTGTTAATCTTCCCAAGACCGATGTCGACCTTCCTGCTCTTTCTGAGAAGGACAAGGCTGACATTCTTTTCGGTGTCAAGAACAAGGTTGACATGATCTTTGCTTCTTTCATCCGTACTGCTGACGACGTTACTCACATCCGTAAGGTCCTTGGTGAAGAGGGCAAGGACATTCAGATTATTGTCAAGATTGAGTCCCAGCAGGGTGTCAACAACTTTGACGAGATTCTTAAGGTTTCTGATGGTGTTATGGTTGCCCGTGGTGACTTGGGTATTGAGATTCCTGCCTCTCAGGTTTTCATTGTCCAGAAGCAGCTTATTGCCAAGTGTAACCTTGCCGGTAAGCCAGTTATCTGTGCTACCCAGATGCTTGAATCCATGACTTACAACCCCAGACCTACCCGTGCTGAAGTTTCTGATGTTGGTAACGCCATTCTCGACGGTGCTGACTGTGTCATGTTGTCTGGTGAGACTGCTAAGGGTGACTACCCCGTCCACGCTGTCAACATGATGCACGAGACCTGCTTGGTTGCTGAAAAGGGTATTGCTTACCAGCCTTTGTTCAACGAGCTCCGTGCTTTAGCCCCTAGACCCACTGAGACTGGCGAGACCATTGCCATTTCTGCTGTTGCTGCCTCTTTTGAGCAGCAGGCTAAGGCCATTATTGTTCTTTCTACTTCCGGTAACACTGCTCGTCTTTTGTCCAAGTACAGACCCAGCTGCCCTATTCTCATGGTTACCAGAAACGAGAAAGCCGCCCGATTTTCCCACTTGTACCGTGGTGTTTACCCATTCATTTACTCTAAGCCTCGTGCTGACAATGCCCATGAATGGCAACGTGATGTTGAGGAGCGTCTCAAGTGGGGTATGGACTGTGCTGTTGAGCTTGGTATTCTCAACTCTGGTGATGTTGTTGTTGCCATCCAGGGCTGGACTGGTGGCTTTGGCCACACCAACACTCTCCGTATCCTTGAGGCCTTTTAAGCAATTGATTACTATCTAAGCTTTGAAGTTTCAAAATCTTTTACAAACTATTGGGGATGTTTTCTTTTTCATGACCGGCTATCATGTTATAGATATGGATCATGATGGGTCTGAAAAGAGGTTTTTTTAAAAAGTTGGAAAAAAAAGTCTGGTACATTTAATTTTTTTTATTTTTGTTTATCGTCTTGTGGGTTTATATATCTCTTAATATTTAATTTGATTTAAAATTACTATAAATTGCAAAAGAAGAACCAAGACAATCAATCCAGTTGATTGCTGTTATTTCTAAAGCAAGTCCTATTTGGTTTCATAGGACATGACACGGATATACCGAAGCGTAGCCCCAATAAAGAAACATGACATGTTGAAAAAGTGGATTCATATCCCATCGCATTTCCATTCCTAATCCAAACAAGAGCCACTCAATAACATGGATTAACATTGGTTACACGGGGTAGCAGTCAACAAGGTCAACGAGTGCATTATTTTTATTATTATTTTTATTTTTTCCATATCTGAGAAATGAGATGACATTTTGACACGGCTTAAACGGCTCACGCAAACTGGGTGCGGCAAATACTTTCTGTTTTTCGGCCAGCGCTATAATTATAATTACACAGGGCTTATTGTTCTTATGATATATTGTCATGAATGAGAAGAGGAACATGGAGAATAGTGGGCAAATGGGATGATTGCTATTGCCGTTGCTGTTGCTATTAAGATTTTTTTCGTTATTATTACAACTGAAATGCTGTCAAGGAAAATATGTGAATGTGAATAAGTGTGATGTGAGCAAAGACATAAAGGCACAGCAATTGCAAAGTTGGCTGATTCCATGGAGCTTTTTTACGATGCAGGGTACACACATATATATATAAAGCCCATTATATATATGATCATCTTGTTATATATATGCCTGATCAAATCTGACCTCTGATTTCTATTTCATAAGGGCCTATAATCTTACAGATTTGAGTTCAACCAACTCTTCTTGAAAAGACGCGGACACAAGTACTTTTATTTTCACTTGGATACTTGGGTAGTCAAGAAACACCCCGTAATGCTTTGAAAAACCCGGTTTCATCTTTGAGAATTACTACTACCATATAAAAACACGTACATTTCTAGACAGTAGCAGAGGTTCTTCAATCATCCGATTTCCAGATATAACAAAAGCAAGAAAATACGAGTGACCAAAAAGAAAAAAAAACCCCTTTTCGCTTTGAACCTGTATTATTATATTGTATTTTACAAATAAACCACTTCAATTGAGTTTGTCTAATCTTTTACTAGAGCCAAGTAAACAAGTAAATAGATATAACTGTGGATTGAACCCGGATACTGTTATCGCTGTTGTGGGGGGTCGGGCCCGTTGTTCCTGTGCTGCACTTTTACACGGTCACCAAGCTCCACGAGATTCAACGACACACAGAACCCAACATCTGAATCACTTCAATTAACAAAATTAACAAAACTCCTGGCAATAATGAGTTTGCAAAACCTCTGACCCCTCCCTTGGTTTGAAAAAACTTTTTCTTTTCTTTCCTCAATTGTGGAAATCAGCTGTGCTGAGATATACGCAGGCTGTTCCCTAGTCTTCCCGCAGTGAACACTTGCTTGCCTAGTTTTCTCCCAAACAAGAATCTCCAGCTAAACACACCACGACTTGCAATTCGTAACATGCATCCGTGAAAAATGCGTTTCATAGCAACTGGATAATCTTCAAAATTTCTGGAAAAAAAAGACACATATTAAGAGGAAAGAAGATGTAATTATTGTGAAAAAAGGGGCCATATTAGTGTTAGAATACTAGACACGGACTCCAGGTATTGCCGTATATATCTCTGGTATTAATGACGTATGTGGTAAATCACATGTATTCCACGTAACTATTGTACCGCCTGGAACTGCTTTCAATCCGTCCCTAGGAACACTTTTGACAAAGAAACAGACTATAAACCATCGACACTGGACTGGACCACAATGGACCACTTTTAACCTAATTGCGCTCTTTAATAAAGAACAGCTCTGAAATCTAAACTAGTGGCTTATACATTCTATTCATAAATAGTCTATTATTTACTCTCTTGACAGATTTATCAGTTTTTAAACATGCAATATGAGTTCCACTGAGAATCTTCCAGACATTGGGCAACCTGATGCCTCGACCAAGCTTGAATCAGTCTACAGCGGGTTGGCATAATAGCTATTTGGTCTTAAAAATGAGGATTTGCGCACTACTTTCAATGTTCTATGTAGTTACGGATTCGACAATGCAACTTACGAAATGGTCATTCATAACTATGAGCATCTATTATTTGAGATCAGAGACACCATCAGAAGATATAACCACACTTGCAACTATGCTAACACTGCTCCAGACTATCTACAAGACATTGATTATATAAAAGAAGATGATACAGACAGGTTCACTTCTGTAATATTCTCCTCGATAGGTATGTTCAATTCTTACAAGCCCGTCTATATCGGGCGGATGTTTAATCCCCTGTCTAGTGATGGCTACAGTGAATGTTTAGCTACAATTACCAAAATGTCCGTTACGGAGTAGTCTGCGTCGGGCACGAACACACTAAATCTATTGTATACTGCGAGAAGATTAAAACCTTTGGATATCTCTGCCAATTTACTCTTCCCCTCAGCGATGCTTACCCATTAATGACGATGCTTACCAGCCTAATGTATAAATATGTCAAACCTATCGGCAGTAATTACACTCACACACAGGAAGACTTCAACCCTGCTATTACAGAATGTGAAGACTGGGTAAATATTAACATCAACAGCTATGTTGAGAAACTCAAACGTATGCCCAAACGTTCTATCATTGCTGTTATCGAATCCTCAAAAAAAACCCCATTCTCTTCTAAAAGGTTAAAAATACACTCTGAGCCTTTGGACTCAGACTTAGACTCATGTTCAATTGTTCTTAAAAAGGGGAATTATGTCCCCAATGGAATTCTTAGGAGACCCAGGCCCGGAAGGAATCATCGTACGAAATGTTCCAAATGTAAGCATCATCAGTGCAACTATGAAGGAAAATGTAATCAGCACTGTCCAACTTGTCAAGAGGGAGACTCCGACGAGAAAGGATCACGATTTTAAAAAGGTTTACCCGAGATCCACTAGCTTTAACAAAAGACATGGTTCCAGAAATTACGAATCCAATAAGCCTTCCTTCAGAAACAAATCCCAACCAGAACTCGAATCCCAAGTAGAAACAAGAACGACAAGACAGTTTAATTATGTGTGATGGACTAAGCTTATAACCTCTGAAAGATTGAAAGCAAGCAGTTGGTCTTTCAAACATACCTAATGGATTGAGGCTATCATCTCTGGAATAGTGAAAAAGATTATGAAAGGGTTACAGGTATTGCGCAGTTTATTGATTGATTTTGAGTTAAACAAGTTGATTTTTAAAGACAAAAATCAAAATTGCACCTTTGTTCAATACAAAAATCAGATTATATTGACCAGATTCGTCCATGTGAGAAACAATCATGTCTTCTCGGAATCCTACATGTATATCAGGATTCACCCAAATGTGCACAAGCAGCTAGCTGGTTTCAACGGTGATAGCTGTCGCAATTTATAATCCAGTCACGTGCCATATACGTCATGAACAAAAGCTTATATCATCAGTTAGTCACCATATAACCACGGGATCTCGGCCTATTACCTGCAAGAATGATAAATAATGCTGCACCGATCTTTTTCACCCATCGCAATTATCATGGTGGTCATTTCGCAATCTTCACGGATCTGTCTTCTACGCGCTTTCTCTCTCTTCCACCTTTCCTTTTACTAATCTGACTCAGCCCTTTTTCCAGGAAATTTTAATCTTATTGCTTTCTTCCCACCATATCTGCTCGTCTAAACTGATTCCAGGGCTTTTGGACCAAAGGACTATTGGCTATTAAAGGTCCGCGCATATTGGTTACTTGCCACCAATTTTTATCCCCCTCCCCAGCGTCTTGATAAATACCACCAACAGACTTGAGCCATTGATCCAGAACACATCCTATAATGCCATGTCGTCGCCGATAGTTGTTTCTCCCACTACACACCCTACTCTGACTCTTACGGACCGCATACTTCTCAACCTACTTGATTCAGAAATAAATGCTATATCTGGGGCGGCAGCAGGTGTTATTTCGGCTCTCGCAGTTTGCCCATTAGATGTCGCGAAAACAAAGCTTCAGGCCCAAGGAGGTCTACTCTCGCTTCAGAAACACTACGAACAACTTGGATCAGACAAGCACTCTAAACTGCTATTAAATCACTCACAAGTATCACCTTCAGTCCAACAGTCCAGCAGCCCTAGCGTCACGATATCATCTGCGACAGCTTCCAAGTTAACAAATACCCCAATACCACCCAATGGCACATTCAAATTACCAACCACTCACAAATACAAGGGAATATTTGGAACGTTATCGACAATCGTCAAAGAAGAAGGAATCGCCGGTCTGTACCGGGGTCTGGTTCCGATAACTATCGGCTACCTTCCGACATGGGCTATTTACTTCGTTGTATATGAGGAGGTCAAGAACAGAACCTCTAGTAAAATACCCGAATACCCGTTTTTGTCAAATGTAGTGTCGGCACTGACAGCAGGCACGTCGTCAACCCTTCTTACTAATCCCATCTGGGTGATCAAGACCAGGTTAATGACTCAATCTGCAGATCACTTTAAATATAATGGAACGATAGACTGTTTTCGCAAGATGTTTGCTGAAGAAGGTATCCGCTCATTCTATTCTGGTCTCGCTCCAGCTTTGCTCGGGCTCCTTCATGTTGCAGTTCAATTCCCACTATACGAGAAACTAAAGAAAGCGTTTAATGTTAACGACGATATACCCAAATTGCATCAGATCCCACAAATTATAGCATCGTCTGTGCTCTCAAAAATATGTGCATCAACTATTACATACCCTCATGAGGTTGTCCGAACTCGCATTCAAATCCAACCAACTATCATGGAAGAACACCCTCCTAATCAAGGCACGGGTACCAATGGCTCAAAAAAGATCTCACCATTTAAGCGACGAAACACGTCTATGATGAAATACCATGGCATCATTAATACTACCAGGACTGTCTTTCTTGAGGAAGGATGGAAGGCGTTTTACTCAGGTTTAGGAACTAATATGGTTCGTACGGTTCCAGCAAGTGCACTCACTCTGTTATCATATGAGGTTATTGCCAGCTCGATTCGTGACCGCCGCCACAAGGTTCTTGTTGAGCTCAATATGAGTGAGCATGACCATAACCAAAACCAAGATGACATCAAGTTTAGTCCATAATGTTATTATACATTTTCCATTTCCAGTTGGGAGCTAAGGAAATTAGAAAACAATAAAATCCCCCCAAAAAAAAACAACAGCAATCAAATATCACAAATACAATACACAAACCCCGTTATCTGACAACCTGTTTTATTATTGCTAATTTGATTGACAAGACAACAAATCTAACCCTATTGATCTATTCTTTTTGCAGCATTTAACTTGCACACCATATTTCTGATTACCAGACCTACCAATAACTATTCTCTCTTCTCAACTAGATTCAAATGAAGAAAATGAAAGCAAATGTTGTATGTTCCTTCTTTTAGTCTTATTTTATATGACTTTTATTGTTGTTCACATTTCTCTTGCGTTTCCAAATGCTTTTCATTTGGAAAGATAAATTCGCACTCTTTTTGCTATTCTTTAACACTCGTGCAAATGCATCACGATTACCAACAAGAGACTCTATTGAATTAAATTTTTTTTCATAACCGGCTTTGACCAATTGATAGACTGATTTTATTTAGTATTTATGTTTTCCTTTTTCAATTTCTAGTTTTTTTTATTGTTATTATTTATAAAAACTCAATATGAATGACATTATAAGTTACTTAGAACTGCCTATAAATTGCTATACCTTTGTATTTATGGTCAATTGGAAGTTATGTTCAAGACTAATCTTTTCCAGCGCAAGATTCCAATCATCTTGAGCCTGCTTGATTGATTAGGTTTTGGCATATAATATAATCATTCACCAAAGACAATTTAAAAAAAGGTGTGACCTAACCTTCAAAACTTTTAGTATATCACCCATACACTTTTCTCTTTCTTTATATTTCTTTCTTCTAGTGATGATCACATCGCGAAACAGCTTGGTCCGCTTGATTGGTATATGTTGTATAATCCGGATGATGCATTCACTGACATTCCGTATGATTACCATTGATGACAAAGCAACTGACATAATATTTACGTCACCACAGCTGAAAAGTTTTTCAACGTTGAGTGACAAACCGCGCACAAAACACGTTTGCCATCGCCCACGGCACCTTTTTCACAGCAACCACGCGCTGAATATTTTGGACGTTTGGAACTTTTGCAACCTTTGAACCTTTCAAATCTATACTTTCCCTCTCAGCTATTAACACTTTGTTGTCAATTCACGACACATTACGCTATTTATAATTTTTTATACACTTATCAATTGATAACCCTTTTATTTATTTGAGTCTAGTTTCAGCAACTTTACAATACCAATAACAACAAACATCTTCAACATGTCTGACCAAGCTCAACAATTCGAAAGCAATCCTTTCGCCAGCGCTGCTATTTCTCAATCGTTTCAGGATGATAATGCCACTCAAATGATAGAAGGAATGGACACTGATCCCAAGGCTGAACCCAAGGTAAGTTTGTTTGAAATCTGTTTAATCCAACATCATTGACATATTCTAATAAATACATGTATAGGACGAAGAAGAAGTCGACGCTATGAAGAAGCGATTGAAAGAACTTGAAGTTGAAGCCGAGCGATTACAAGCTATGCAAGCTGAACTCCAGAAAGAAAGTCAAGATTTAGCAGCTGAAGACAAGAAGGATGTTGACGCGCGCAGTATCTATGTCGGTAACGTGGATTATGAGTCCACTCCCGAAGAGCTCCAGGCTCACTTCCAGTCTTGCGGAACCATCAACCGTGTCACCATTGTGTGCGACAAATATACCGGCCATCCCAAGGGATTTGCCTACATTGAGTTTGCGGAACCTGCTCTAGTCGCCCAAGCCCTTGTGCTCAACGAATCCACATTCCGTGGAAGACCACTGAAGATCGTCCCCAAAAGAACTAATTTGCCTCCTTTTATGTTGAGAGGAAGAGGTGGAGGTAGAGGCAGAGGTGGCCGTGGTGGATATTTCCCCAGAGGCGGCTACAGAGGTGGATTCAGAGGTCGTGCTCGTGGCGGCGCCCCTTACTAAATGCTCATACCGAAATTTCACAAAGTATATTATTATCAATGTCTTCCTTTCAATTATTGATAATCTGTCACTCTTCTCCTCACTCATACTACTGATACCAAATAACCACAGCAAACTCTTTCTATTGATTCAACCCTTTCTATACTTTTTGTATTAAGAAACAAACAAAAACAAGGAAAATTCAAAAAGAAAAAGAAGAAGAAGAAGAAGAAGAAGAGAAAATAAAGAGCAGAGAATAAAATGCCTGAAAAAAGAATAATGATAAAAATTCAGAAAGATATAAAAAATGATGATTAATGAAGAAAAATTATAAAGAAAAAAACAAAGTAAAAAGAAATTAATGAGAAAGAACAAATATCAAGAATGAAATCATTAAAAAACAATTTGTATATTAGAACTTGAACCAAATCCCATTTAGAATTTGCCTATTCACGTTTGTTATGACCGTTACGACTTTGCCAATAATTTTTTTTTGGTTACATTGACCTGTAAATAGACTTGTTTTGTTTTTATTTTAATTAAATAATGTCATTAAGTTGACTCTTTAGTTACAAATACTTATCCCCAATACTCTAGGTTTGCGGTTCTCTTGAGGTGGCCCGTCATTAGCCAGCCCTTTTCACCAAGATTCTCTCGTCTCCATGAAAAACTGAACTTTCCTGTTCCCACAGACTGACGAGCCTGCTGGATCTGCGGTTGCTGGAGACTGCGAGGCTTTCCTGTTGCTGGATCTACTGGAATTAAGGATGTGTTACTAGGACCGCCAGATGGGGCAGTAAAGAAGCCAGAATCGTGCTCAACCAAGTATGCAAACTGCCACGCTTCCTTTGGCATAAGTGAAGGCGAATCCATATTGGTGATAAACATATCGGAAGGTGTGTCTCCTAAACCATACTCATCCACTGACTCGCCCTCGTATGGTACACCATCTTTTTCGGAGAATACCTCACTTGGGGCTTCTTTTGGCTGGGGTGAGCTTTCTGTATCAGATAATGCCAAGGACTTTGACACCCAACCAATTGGTGCCAAAAATTCTGCGGTCTCAATTGTGACCGTAGTGTCCGTCAGATTCTCAATGCGGGTTTGTAAAACGTAGGTATCATGAGCCACTGCAGTTATCTTTGTTCCAATGTTAAATCCAGTCTCTGTGGTGAATCGGTAGTTTTTGGTATACGTGACAGGACTAGAAATGGCATAAAATGATGTGTTCTCACCGGTTATGACTACAGGAAATGCCTGTGATGGATCCATATCTTTGGTATTCCTTATTACATTAACATTTTCTTCATCACCGTTGGGCTTTTTCTTTTCATTACTATCAGGAGCTGGGGTGCCACTTCTTGATGGGTTTTCTGAGCTCAAAGGCTGCACTGGGGTATAAGTAACTGTCACAGAGATGGTATGAACTCCAACTTCCATAGTCTCAAATTCAACAGTATATTGTTTGCTTCCATCAGGTGGCATATGTGTTGTAGAATCTGGATGTGAAGAGTTGATTAGAGTGACTGGATTTTTTTGGTCTGGAGTTGTTACAGTCGCTGATAGAGTAACTGCTAGATATGGAGGTTCTGTTTCCTTCTTGCTTTTGACAATTCCTGGAGATTGAGGTCGTCCAAATGTAGCGCCAGTTGAAACTTGCACCGGAGATGTTGGTAGCTTGATAACAGAATTGACCTCGGAGTGAAGAGACAGCAAAGCCTTGAATGTCTCACCAACATATAAACTACCAAAAGTTGAGGGCAAAGCCAGGATTGGTTCGTCTTCTGGTGCTGTAGGCCTTGCTTCTTTGACTTCAAAAGAAAATGTGCTGGTCTCTTCTTTCACATCCGGCAATCGTGATTCTTCATTTTCATTTCCATCAAGCGGAACTAGTAGCCGAGGCTGAGAGATGATGGGCCTTGATAGTCTTAAAACTTTCAAAGAAACTAGGTGCTGTCTAGTAGTCGCGAATCCTGTTGGAGGTGTTGGACTCGGTGCATATTTTTGTTGTTGCTGGCTGAAATTGGGAGAATAAGGGAGAGATGGAGATCTTGCAGACATTTTTAAATTAAATGGGTATGAATCAGCGTAACATGAGCGGAATACCAAATGATTCAAAATCAATAGATGGCGATATTCGTGTACCAAAAGAAGACACCGATCGATATGGGCAATATAAGCAAAATGTGGTCAAGCTGATTCACGTGATGATAATCTCACGTGGAATAATAATATACTGCTTGTGGCAAAAGCGTTCGTTATCTGAATCAGGTTCCAATCAGGATTTTCTTTCTTCTTTCTTCTTTCATTTCCATTTTCATTTCTTCCATTTTATACTTTATTTACGCCTTATTTTTACTCTGACATTTGATAATATCAATTTATTTCAGTCATGGCATCCTACGAAGGTACGATTTCACTTTGATTATACTTGAAATCTTATTGTGATTGTCTAACATCCAACTTCTAGAGGACCATGGGATATCCCGAAATCTTTCGTCATCTGCATCAAACCGCAGAGCTACTGAGAATGAAAATGAACAGCATTCTCGTCACCGGGTTTTGTTAAGTCAGCAGCCTGATTTGAACACATTTTTTAATATGGATCGAGATGATGATGATCATGCCCATACGCCTAACATCTCTCGGTCATTGAATAATGATGGTACACGGGAGGAATACACTCGAGCATTGTTGGGCGCTTTGTCAAATTACTCTGAAGAATCTGACTTGGCCCGTGAGCTTTCAGATGAGCTCCGACAAGAACTTGAACAGGGAACCAATAATAATGGAACTACTAATAATACCAACAACAGAGCTCGGGGTACGGAAGCTAACCTTTCTACCCACCAGGCAGCTCTTTTACAGAATATTTTCAATTCAACCTCTACAGGAGAGGCAAACGGACTTCTTTTTGATAATGTTGACGAAATGTTTAATGGTTCGTCGCAAAAGAAAGGTGTCTCTCAAGAATATTTGGATTCACTAGATAGAGTACCCAAGAAAAGCTTGAAGAAAGATGAGAATTGCCCAATTTGCGCAACCCCTTTCTTAGATGATGAATACCCATTGGTTGTCAGACTACCTTGTTCGGCGCTTCACAAGTTTGATTTAGAATGTGTTGGCCCTTGGTTAACTCTACATGCCGATTGTCCACTTTGCAGAAAGAATCTGTTAAAGAAGAATGAACCTCCTAAACCTGATCCAGAGGCAGAGGAAGAAGAAGAGGAAGAATTTGATGATTTTTATGGTTAAGTTAAAATTTTTTTTTAAATAAAATCCAAACAATATATTAAACCTTTTTACAATAATAAACAAAAGTAACATTACTAAAAGACAATAAAGAATTTAAATCTTAGGTCTTGGAACTTGACCAGCCTTCTTGACCAGCTGAAGTTCTCTTATAAAGTCAGCATGGTTAAGCGAAGATTGGTTAGCTCTATAAACCATATGCTTGTAAGGCTCACCATCGTAGTTGCCCAACGCAGATTCCAGCTCGTAATCAGAATGACCAAAGGCATCGGTAAGAGCAACGACGTGAGGGGCAACTTTGGCAATTTCAGATCGTAAGGCAGCTTTCAAGGGACCAATGGAGTATCCTTGAATAATAGAGTGTTCAATCAAAGTAGGAACGCTGTTAAGAATAAAAGTCAAGGTTGTTATACGAGCAAGGCGTCGAGAAATATCCCTAGCTCCCTCACCAATCTTAGCAGCTCCACGAAGATATGAAGAAACGAAAAACTGTTCACCAAAGGCCATACTGACATCATACGAGAGATGTTTAAGTTCAGTCTCAGGAGTGGAGTCTTGAAGAGAGCTAAGCTCATTTACCAGCACAGCAGTGCGGAGCTCAAAGATGCTAATAAGATACTCATCATTGCTTAGCCATTGATCAGCAGTTCTAGGAGAATCTCCTTGTTCTCTACTAGTACCAACTTTGTCAATAGTATCGATAAGGAACTGAGCAGATGGGAAAAGTTTCTTGCGAGCAACATCTTTTCCTTCAGTAAGAATGAGACGAAGTAACTTGGTAAGAGTATTTGAAGTTTGTTGAGCCACAACGTAATTTTCACCTTCAAAAGTCTGAGTGGGCAAACTGTTACCATAAAGAACAGGAATACCAGAGTGGTAGGAATAGCCATGGCCACCCAACAGAATTTGTGCTTGTTCAATGGCTCTGACAGCGTGAGTCGAAATGACACCCTTGAGAGAAGATGTAAGATTATGAACCTCAGGAAGAAGGGTATCGTCACCATGATCTACCAAAGAAGAAATCATTACATTGTACTTGTCAAGAACTGCTTCGCTTAAAAATCCTGTCGAGTATGCCAACGCAATGATGGGAACAAGACGATTGTAAACAGAAGAGTATTTCACCACTTGAACTTCCTGCTTAGTCAAAGTCGGCTTTCCTTCAGGACCCGTAACAGTCTCTTGAAACTGACGACGAACAGTAAGGTATCTTGCAGCAATTGTGGAAGCCTTTGAAAGGTAAGCACCAAGTAGCATGGGGTATCCGGATCGTAAATTGGTCATTGAGGCATACATAACCTTAGGGTTACCTGAGACAACATATTTTGCATGAGGTCCAGAGGTATCAATCTTAGTAAATCTATTGAGGAGATAATCGGCTGGAATCTCAACGTTATCGAATTCAACAAAGCCATTGTCAATAAGGGAAAAACCGTGAGCAGCCTTTGGACCAATGTCACCAACAGTAACACCAGGAAAAGGGGCTCGAGTCTTAGGGTCACGAATTGGCACGATGAACAAGTGAGGACCAAGATCAACATATTTGGAACGATCAGTACAGTTGGGATCGTTGGCTGGAGGAAAGTAAAGAAGAGCTTGAATAGCAGCATGATCAGCTCCAACTCCAAGACCGCCAATCCACCACTTTCTAGAAGTTATGTCATCATTAGAACACATCACAAGGTTCTTTGAAACTGGGTCGTAATATGCCTTGGTCTGTAACCTTCTAACATTAGAGCCGTGGCCCAACTCGGTTTGGGCATAGCAGCCAATAACTTCATGGGTGTCGCACAAAGGAATCCATTTCTTTGATTGCTCTTCGGAACCAGCAACTTGGATGACATATTTGAAAGCAGAATTATGAAGAGTTGTGGGGAAATAATCGCCGTAAATAAAAGACATAGACCAATAGAGCTCCTTGTCACTCCAATTGTGTTTCTTGGACAACTCAAGGAGCTTAGCAACGACTCTAAAGGAGTATCTGTATTGGTCTTCACGAGAAAGTTCAATACGACGATAACGCCGGGAAAGAATTTTTTCACGCTCTATAACCTTGAGCATCTCATTGGTTCGCTGCCTGGGGATTTGGTTGTTATAGAAGTTTTGTTGTAAAATAGCTGGATCGAAGGCGCCTTTACTGGCCTCACGGGCTTCTTTGAGTTCGATGGACATGGTTGAAACAGTATATGAAAATGGCAATTAAAAGGGTGTGTTGAGGTAAATGAAAAAAAAAAAAAATAGGTTGGTTAAAAATAAGAAGAAGAAAAGGCAGCCAACAAGCGATATTTATTGTCAGATCCCATTTAGAATTTCAAACAAACAAGGTTGATGAAATGTTCCTTACACCTCTCGCCAACTATTGCTTAGCGGGGCTGTAGCACTGCTAAGCAGGCCAAAAGGTTTTGTGGGGAAGGTTTTGGGGGATCATGAAATAACAAGCCGAGGAATGTTCAACTTCGTGCCAGCCTTCGTTAGACACGTAAAATGGGCAAGCAAGCAACTGAATTTGTTACAAAACACGCAGAAGGATCTCTATGGCATGTCAGTGAGACTAACACACAAATTCTGGTAGGATCCAGCTACCAGAGTATCTCAACAAAGTGTCAGCCGTCAGTATGCCCGACACACAAATACGACACCAGCAAAAGCTGTCCTAGTTTATTCATTCTAGTATTATGATTAGATTAGATTAATTTACCTATTATCATGTATAAATATTTTCTTACTTATAGTTCATTTACATGTTTTTATTTTGCGTCTGAAAATACCAAGATCAAATCAGCACAGCTGTGTTTAACTCTCGTATCCACTTTGGGTTGTTTTATATTTGACATGTTCGCCTGGATGTGGTGCCAACTCCTCTTCTGTAGATCCCTGGGATCTTTCATGGTCTGACTTTCCTTTATTTCCAGCTCCACCTCTTCCAGATTCCTTCAAGTCTCGTTTGCGCATAGCCATCTTGATGATCCTTCCAAGTCTACTTTGGACTTTGAGAGATGGCCCCAACGACCGAGGCTTTGACCATGCCAATCTAAGTTTGCACCCCTTCAAAACAAATCGTCCCGATGGTGTTTGAGCAGAAGCTGCAGCTGCTTCGGCACTTTTTCGTGTAGTAAAGTTCACAAAGGCACACCGGGCCGCATGGATACAGACCAAACTAGCCACTTTTCCAAACTGTTCAAAGTATTCTTTAATGAAATAATCCTCCAGATCTGATTCAATTCCCATGATGAAAAGTGACATTATAGACTCGTCTTTTGGTGGGACATTTGAACCATTGAGTGGAAGTTTTGATGCAAGTTTTCCAACCTCTTGTTCAACCGCTTTATCACTAACGTTATTCTGTTGATCATGCTGCTTTTCGCGGTGTTGACGCAGTTGTGCTGGCGACATGCCTGATGTTGATGATCCACTTTGTGATTTACCACGGTTATTTCCAGAATAGTTTGCTGATATTTGTCGTAGCAGGTTCTGCGCTGCCTCGCTTTCTTCCAGCATTCGCCTTCGTTCTTCATCCTCCATACTTTCGGGGTCCATAGCATTCTGATGCTCATAATTCTGGGCAATATATTGTCGGATCACCGCGTTAGACGCGTTGGATGTGGTATTTACTTCGGATCCTCCAAACTCTCCGTTTGCCACCATCTTCAAAGCCGCGTCTCTAATAGCTAAGGGTAGTCCAAATGTGAGATCAAGCATACACGACTGGCAACAATTCTTCTGACGTGCACAAGTCAAGCAGATGTTTGTTTTTCGCGCCTTCTTGTTACCAATGCCTCCAACATTGGCACTGCTGGATCCTTTGGCAGGTGTCGGTTGCCACTTGAATACTGTGAATGGACGTGTACACAGCCTGCACTCGGCACCAAATTTTTCTCGTGTCATTCGAACATATGGATTAGAGCCAAGGCAGTTTTCGCACACTGCCGGAACTTCTGTTTCTTCCCATGTTGCTTTGTTGATGTCTGCTTTTGGTGGCATAATTTAGATGTGAATTGTCGATTTGATTTGATAAAACTGGTAAATAATTTATTTTGGAAAATAATTGAACACTGCTGATTAATTTGTACCAAGTTACAAAGCAGAATATTGATAGAAATTCATAGAATCTAACGTTGGAAAATGTTATCAGTTGACCAAGTTGTAGAAGATTTTTAATCAGCCTTGCAAAAGATTTTGCAGGTCACGAGATCCATCAGTAATTCACTTGATTAGTCAGTAGCTAAATACGAGTACAATATAAATACTAAACAGATACAGAATTGCACTCATGAGACAAAAATTCATTTGAAAATTCAAAATATTTACATGGATTCGTATTATATAAAAATATATATTCAAAATAAAAAACAAGTACGTCAACGTTCTGGATCAGCAAGGCGAAAAACCCTCACATCATTTTTACTAACATTGATATCGGCCATATTATTCGGAGTAATAAAAATGGTTTGACCCCTTGGCATATCGAGAATTGAGTCAATCATCAGCTTCATACTAACCTTACGGTTAACTTCATCCATAAACACATCAAATTCGTCCAAACCCCGAAGATTACACGACATGACACTCCAAACTGATATCAGTAAAGCAATCTGGGAAAATGACTTTTCACCACCAGATAACGAGCGAGGTCCTCGGCCCGCAGTTGATCCACCTTTGGTCTTTGGTGCACAATATATTTCCAAAAGGTTTCTGTTATGATCAATAGTCAGGTGTCCTTCAAAGTCACGGTGCCGGAGAATACCTTTAAATGTATTCTTGATTTTGGATGATGTAAGATCCCTAAGCTGGATATTTTTCGCTTCACGCTGATGAGACATTGAAGCAATGTGGCTTCGATTAGTTTTGAGTGCAAGCAACCGCTTACCAATCTGCTTATACAAGTTGACTATTTTGAGTAGTTCATCAGCAATGACGGCAAAATTCCTTCCACCCCTCAGTCTTTCGGCTGTTTCGATTTCATTGACAAGTGCTTGATGATCAGAAGTAAGCGTCGAAAGATCCTCTTTAACTATTAGACGCTGTCCTTGAATTTTCATGGCCTCGCTTTTGAAATTTGCAATCTCATCATTTATCTGTGAAAGCTTTTGCATCAAGTCTTTTAATTGTCCCTTGTTCCACTCGATTTGGTTTAAAAGGTCAGCTTTCGCAAAATCGAATTGGCTGATCTTATATACTTTTCGTTCATAAATCTCACAAGCGTTTTGTGTATTCTCTTCACACACAAGGAGCTCTTTTTCTGCAGTAGTATAAAATTCATGTGCCTCAAACTTATCCTCCGAATGTTTCCGCAATTCCTCCTCGTTATAAATTAATTGTTGTTTATAGTCGTCCAATTCTTTCTCTAAATCTTTAAGCTGATCTTTTCGAGCTTTAATTCTATCAATACCTGAACCTCTGTCTAGTCTTGTGTCGATTGAGTCCAGCTCATTTTGGAGCCTATTTCGCGTTTCACGACTAGACTCCAACTCATTCTGACATTCCGACAACTGTGTCCTAACTTTGGCTATTTCTTGGTTCAAGTCATAAATCATTTTGTCCGTTTCTTCAATTTCGAGGTAACATTTCTGGATATCTTCTTTCAAATCTGATATCTGGCGTTCACTAAAGTCACTAACATCACTGATTTGGAAATAATATGGAGGTGACATTCCAAAAATTGGAGAAATAGATGAAGCTCCCCCAGAACCACCAACAATATATCCTCTCTTATTAGATCCTAAACAGTAGCAAGACGAAACTCTAGCAGGGCTCTCATGGTACATGATCCTCTCTGCTTCAGAACGCGTTGGTGCTAGTATAATTGACTCAATTTTATGATGGTCAATCATGACGCGTTTAACATGCTCGTTAGATATTTCAAGAATGTCATATAGAACCTTGTATCTATCCCTATTTGGCATGGTATTCTCAAACTCATAAAGATCCTGTTTAGAAACAATTATGGGGGTATGGCACTTAAATTTGGCCATGATTTGTTGCAACACCACTCGATCACGAGCATTTGTTACAATAAAAGCGTTCAATGAATTTCGAAACTGCCGAGCAAGGATCGAGGCCCAAGATCCATCGAGAAGGGTAATATAGCGGCCAACTGGTCCCAGGGGAATGTTTTCAAACTTGTCCTTATTATGTTGAATGCCCTTAAGGATGTTTGCCATTTGGGGCCCAAAAACCTCCATAAAGTCATTTTTCGCATTTTGGGCAAAATATATATCGTTTTGTATATTTTTGATTCTAAGGTGAATTTCCTTTTTACTCTCATTGTATTCTGTGACAGTGGGTAATTCATCTTTTTTCAAATGTAGTTGGGTAGAGCGCTCCTCCAATTCATTTATTTGCTTCATAATATCAAAGAGTAATATTTCCTTTTCCTCCTTTTCCAACTTGAGGTCTGCTTCAGATGTTTCATAAAGCATCTGCTCCTCTTTTTCAATTGCTTTTTTCAGATTTTCCACATCAGCTTCTGTTCTTCTAATGGTCGAATGACAGTTGGTAGAGACACCCTTTGCTGATCGAACTTTAATAGTGAGGCTTTGAATCTCATTCATGATATGTTCTTGATCTTCCTTTTTTTTTTGTAGGAGAGCTTTCATTTTATCATATTGTTCCAAATGGTTGATGCATTCGTGTTTCAGTTTTCCCTTTGCAACATCATCATTCTCAATCTTGTCTGTCATTTTTAGCACCTCTTTTTCTAACCCATTGCATTTTTGTTCAATTTCTTCAGCATTTTTCTCCTTTAGTTGAACTCGTTTCCAACAGATTTTCTCTACCAACCCATCCCTTTTTTTAATAAGATACCCAATTGACTTTGCTTCTTTGAACTCTGCCCTTAGCTTTTTTGCTTTTTCATGCTGAGCCTGCTCATCGTGGGCTAAAGAATTAAGAGCGCTAGAAGTTTCTTCAATATTAGTTACAAGATTTTGGGCAAGTTTCTTTATCTCTTCGTGTTTTAAACCCTTGGACAAAAAGGCATAAAGCGAAGATGGCGTGGAAGATGTGAGAAACGAGCGTGCAGCGTCTTGGGATAGAATTGACAGAGGGTTATCGATAACGATCTGAAAAAAATCAAGAATATCATTGAGCTCACTTTTGTTTTTGGAAATAATCCTTCCGCTCTCACTTTTCAATTTATATCCTTGAGAGCTGTCCGAGCCAATTGTTCGAACAACTTGAATGATATTGCCGTACTCTGCCGGTTTATAACTCTCGGTGCCAGTATTTAAAATGGTGACGGAGATAACTGCTCTGTTACAGCCTCGACGAATAAAGTCCTTTAACGTTTGGGCACGATCAGTACTGGTTGCTTTACTACCCAAGCATATTGATAACGCGGTCAAAATGGCCGACTAAAATGTTGGATTTTTGTCAATAACATTAAAACAGGTATTCCTAATTCTGAAATACTTACTTTGCCCGACCCATTGTGCCCAACTATAAAATTAATCCTTGGCCCAAGGACAATCTCCAGGTTTTTATGACACTGCTTATGTTAACTGCTGGTTCTGATCAACAATAGAAATGTTTTTTGCATACCATGAAATCAACCATATGTATCTTTGTAATGGTACCACTACGAATATTCATGTCTATGTCCGCGTACTCATCTCTCTATTGAAGAGTGTTAGAAATATCGAAACTTGCAATCTCATCAAGAATTGAGGTTTTGACTCACTTGCGGGGCTTGCGAGGAATATGAATACAACTCAAGCTGGATTCTCTGACTCTCTTCTGGGAGGCCATCCCCTTGTGCATATGGAGTCGGAGTGGGCGCTTTGGAATTCATTGCTTGATCAAGGGTCAGAGGCTTGTCTCTATCTCCATAACCATCTGTTTCACTCATAAAGTCAAAGTCTGTACCAAAGGGATCTGTAGTCCTTCTTCTTTTGTGGGAACCAGGTTGAGGGTAATCGCTCTCATCATCAGTAATGCCACGTTCATCGGCTGTAGCAGAGGAATAGCTTGAATAGCGAGAAATCGTTCTAGATGTACTTCGCCGAGGTGTTTGATCCGAATCGTCATATGTTGATGCAGTACCATGGCGAAGTGGTGCTGTAGGAGAACGCTCATCTGCTGTTGTATCGTACCCCGGTGAATAAGCTTTCTTGTGGGGATATTTGTGTCCTTGATTAATCATTGTTCCAGCCAAACTCGGACCTTGGTTAGTTCACATGGAGGTTTACATAAAGAGGCTTTCGAGGTTTCTTGTAGTCTGGATTGGTAATTGGCAAGGTACTTTTAATGCGTCAAACAAGATAGACAAGATAGGGTACACCACTTGCACGTGCACACAAAGTTACATATTGGTATGTTATGTATGATTTATTGTATGTATGGAATTGTAGCCTAGAAAGCAGTTCAGTTCATTCATCATTCAAACTACTATTAGTAGTGCTACCTTTTATTTAAACATCTGATACTCTAGGATAATCATCTGAATTTGAATCCTCGTTTTGGAGTCACAACTTGTACAACATACTCATCTTTTTTTTCATTCTCATTACCATTATCGCCAGCCGTTCCGTTTTCTTTGCCCGTCTCACACACTTGGCCATCTACACTAACACACTTACCATGAACCTGCGAGGGGCAGAGCAGTCCCAAATTTCCCAGAGTCACCTGTTTTGAATCAGACTTTGGTATAGGCGACATGTCTGTAATGTGATGTTTGATGTTTGTTTTGGAATAGTTCCTTTTGCCGTCGGGCGTTAAAAAAATGTCAGTGGTACGACGACGTTTTTGAAAGGCTGGCGTTGTTGGTGTTTCCTGTACATCTACGTTTGGTTGCATAGTTGGTGTCATTTGAGTACCGGTGGCAATCTTTGGGCTTTGGGGAATTGCTAAATTTGATGAAGATTGAATATTATGAGCTGTGTATCCACCTGGGATGGCTTTCAATCCCTTTGTACAAATACTGCTGACTGGAGGTTTTACTATATACTTTGATGACCCCATGAATCTTGGCTCTGATGAAAATGGTGGGATTGGATTCAATGATTCAGGAGTCATCACTGGCCAATTTTCTTCGCACAGCTTTACCAACTTTGCCGGTCGCATTTCTTGGAATTCGGTTTTCCTCACTGTTTGCATCTCTAAAGTCTCTTCCTGGAATTGACTATTAAAAACACATCTTTTGCTATCTTTCTTATGCGGAGATGGAGATGGATAGTAATTACCCAATTTGAGCTCTTGGAGTGAGTACGACAGGACTGGGGAATTGTTGAACAGAAGGGTGGCATGCTTTACGGGTGTATGATCTTTTTGGTCTGCAAAGCTCAGCTCTGAACAAGGCGATGAACCTTCCTGATCATAGGTTTGACCATTAAGACGATGACGGCTAGCTTGATGTTTGGTATTTGATTTTGATTGACACGCTTTTGTAGGAGTTTCTAGACAAGCATTTTGGTTGGCGTAATTGATAAATTTTGTAGGACTAGGTGATTGCAATTCTCTTGGAAGCCCTTTAAATGGACTTTTCACCATGTACCTATCTTTGAGTCGTTCAATAGATTCATATCTCATGATATTCGCTGGCCAGGTTCATCATAAAAAAATATACTGATAGATTGTACTTGGGAAAAGATATCTTCATTTCATAATTTTTTTTTTGCATGTGCTTTTCTGAATTTCTTTAAATCTAGTTTAACATCATTACAAACGAAAAGTGACAAATCAATGATACCTTGGGATATTTACTGTTTGCTCAAATTGGGAATATTTCCTAGATTATTTACAATTTCAGAGATATGCCTTCAAGCCAAGTTAGTTTCCACAAATATATTATTTGGATACATACATGAGCGCCGATGCTATTAATGTATGCATACGTAGACGTCGCCCAGGACAAAAGCTGCAAGGGCTTGTTGCGTCTGGCTAAAGATGAACATGAGGCTCTCCCACTTGCTCACTCAGTTTTGTCTTCAAATGGATTATTATCAATTGGTTCAATTCAATTCATTTCATTTAATTTTATATATATATATGATATAATAATACAGATAGGTCCAAAAAAATAACAAAAAACCACTCGAGATTCAAAAAATTACACATATATTGTTTCTTGTTTTGGTATATCATATCAAAAGTTCATAACATGTCATCGTCTCATTCACAACATTCTCAAACGTTTGTCAAGTTCCTTATGGGTAGTTCCAAAAGGCAATGCTAATGACTAGATAGGTACCAAACAGCATGGAACCTTCCAGCCAGTTTGACTCACCGTCCATGACAATGTAATTGAGCATAAGAACCGTGGCAAAGAGAGCAACTGTTTCAAAAGTGGTGAAGAGCAGAGACATGGGCTGGTCAATGAGCCAGCCAACAATGACGCAAAAGGGAGTCAAGAAGAGCGCAATCTGCATTGAAGAGCCAATGGCGACACCTACAGCCAGGTCCATCTTGTCCTTGGTTGCAACAACAATGGCAGTGACATGCTCGGCAGCATTTCCGACAATGGGGATAAGGATGACACCAATAAAAGTCTTGGAGATTCCAGTTTCAATGACAATGTCGTCAATGGAGTCAACCATGTAGTCTGCGCAGTATGAAACCAAAATGGTGATGAGAGTTAGGAGACCAAGGGCTTCATAGGTATTCAGGGTGGACTGGGTGCTATGGCTGTGGGAGCTGACATTGTCGCCCAAAAGAGCCGAGCGTTCATCGAGTGTGTCGACGGCAGACTCTTCGTCAGGGTTCTCAGACATGCCTTCAAAGTAAGCGGCATGGGTCTTGAGCTGGAAAATAAGGTAAAGGACGTAGATAATGAGGAGAATGATGGCGGTTCCGCGAGAAACATTGAGAACAGCCTGATTGACATTGTCAGCAGGATCAGATGGGTCAGGAAAGGCAGAGTTGAAAGCAGCTGGGATGAGAAGCGAGGTGACAGCCAATGCCATGAGAGAAGACATAGTTTGAGCAACAGTGGCGTTGAACTTTTGCTGGATACGGTTGTAGCCGCCTGCAATGAACGAAGAACCGAGAACGAGCAAAGTGTTTGAAAGAATGGAGCCGAGCATTGATGTTTGGACAATTCGAATTTCTCCACGCGTCAAAGCAACAATAGCAACAATCAACTCAACAGCGTTACCAAAGGTGGCATTGAGCAAGCCGCCGACAGTTTCTCCCACATGGACGGCGATTTCTTCAGTAGCGTAGCCAAGCAAGGCGGCGAGAGGAATAATGGCGAGAAAGTTGAGCAAAAAGACGGCGGTGGAGCCCCAGTTTAGCTTGTAGGCGAGGATTCCAAGGGGCACGAATACCAAAAAGACATTCACGTAGGAACTGATAAAGATGTGTTTAATCTTGTTCATGGCGCTGCTTCTGTCGATGCGAGCCCAAGCTGGTCGACTGGCCTTGAGCGCGTGTAGACGATGCGTTAAAAAGGAACCACCCTGGTTGTCATTATAGGGAGCCATTGTAAACAAAAAGAAAAAGAAGAAGCAAACAGGACAAAAAGGGGTATGAATCTAACGAATGGATGGATAAGAAGAGCCACAGAGGTGGTGTGTGTGTGTGTGTGTGTGTGTGTGCTGTGTCTGGAGAAAGAAAAAGGGTGATGATGGAAATAGGAAATAAACCCAGCAAGAGCGAGAAAGAGGAGATTTATAAAGTTGCAAATTGGGTTTGGTTTGATACAGGCTGACAGTGGGAGTGTGGCTGTGTAAGCAACCATTGTTTACTTTATATTGTTTAACATGCTTGTCACAATGAAACTATGCCTATGCCTGCTGCTACTGCTACTACTTGGCTTATTTAAAGTATTGGCTTAGATTATGGACTTTTGATTTATTCATTTTTCCAAGAGAATTTAGGGGGTTTTCTTGCTTTTGCTTTTGCTTCCTTTTTTTTTTTTTTTTTTTTTTTTTTTTTTTTTTTTTTTTTTTTTTCTTTTCTTCCGCCTGAAAGCCTGATCATTTTATTTCTGTAGCAAAGACTTACCCACTCAGCCCCAATATACGTGTATATATGTATTTGGCGCTGTCAATCTAAGCAATTCCTTCTCTTCTGGCAACACAAGGAAGCTCTCCATTGATAATCAAGATAGCAGGAATAGCAGTAAAATGCCTATAGATTAATTCATCTGCTGTTTCTATCTCTGCCCCCCTCAACTCCCTCCACTTTAAACCACCAGATAAAGTGCATTTTAAGGTTTTGGGGGCAAAACCCGAATACAGCCCCATCTTATTCAAAGTAGAAAACAAATGAAAACACCTGCAAACATTGGTGAAAGCACCTTGTCTTGTATTTCTATTCTCCTATTGAAACCACCTTGAATTCACACACCATCTACATTTCCGCTCTCTTTATTGCAACTAATTACAACTCTCCAATTCCTTCTCACACTTCCTGATAACAATTATATATCATGTGCTTGTGTATTAAAAAACAACTACAATGTTTAATAAACAGCAAGAAAACCAAGTCAAATAATCTCAACTCTATTCCTTGAAAAATAAAAAAATAAAATATATATCACAAACGCTCCTTAATGATCTTACATATTCCCCGACATCATTCAGCTCTTAATGAAAATGGCCCGCTCACTAACAACATTCCTTCTCACATCTCGGTCGACACGATCCAGACCCAAAGATTCATCAGTAATCACGTCAAACAGTTCCAAGTCGTCGTTGGATGTAGTCTTATGAGATGCGCCATTAGACTCGTTATGAGCATCTGCTCCATCAAGAGATGGGCTTACCAATCCATTCTCCACGGCATCATTGTCAACAATATATCGAATGCTAGCAGCACGACCAGTACTGTTTGAAACCCCGTTATTACTGTAGGTGCTATCAACAGAGTCTGGCTGATTGTTACTTTCGGAGCCATGCTTGCTACCACGGATAACAGCAATACGAACGCGCTCAAAGACCTTGTCATACATACCAAGCATCTTCTGCAATCTCGCCTTGGTCTTGCTCAACTTTTCACCCTTGATAAGAGTGAATCGGAATGGCACTCCGTGTGCACGACTTGGATCTCTGTAGAAACTAAACACCTCAACTGTTTTAATATTCTCGCGTAATGATGGGTCGTTAAGTGCTTCGACTTCTTCTGCAGACATTAATGAAATGCAAAGAGAATGGAATGGCTGCAATGAAATAACGGGAAATGCTGCTGTTACCACTTCGTGAATACGGTGGTTAACAGAAATCCACGTAGTGACAAATGAAAGTTTCTGAGGATCAATCCCAAGTCGGTCAGGAAGTTGTAAAAGAACTTCTTTAAGTGTAGATGTTTTAGGAATAAGAATTTCATGGCGCTGGTCATGGAGGATACCTTCCTGAGGAATCCAAGCAAACTTCACTAGCTTCTGATTCTCAAACTCTGATAAGCTCATGCGGAGAATATTATATTGAATCTCGTGAGAAATTGATCGATTTTGCTGAAGCATTTGCTCAATTGTGACATTGACACGCTTGACAGCTCCTCGTAGTTGTCCATTCGATCCAACAACAAAAAACTGCAGGTGGTTGGGATCAACGTTAATGTGCTCTGCAAGCTTAACTGCCATTTGTTCATATGAAGCCTTCTTACTGATCCAAATAACGTAATCCTCCATCGATGATGATGAGGTATCGAAAATACCATCCTTCTCAATTTCAGGATCAGATCTGTGATGGAATCTAATCTTAACCCTGAGACACAAAAAGTCATAGTACTCTGAAGGTTGCTGAAAGCCCCCTGGAGGAATTTGAGTCTCGTAAAACTCGGGAGATTCAATCTTCTCAAATGTAATAATATCACCATTGAACAACTCAGATTCAAGGATTGTTCTATCAAGTGGAACATTGTCAATCATAAATGGCTTAATCTCTTCCCATAGGCGAAGATTGGTGTTGAGTGGCCATCCCATAGTCTTGTTGATGATAGGGACTAAAGAACCAGCCAAATCGTTGGAATAAACCACAACACTGCGAACACCAACAACCTTTTGCTGAAGAGGGTCAAAGTGTTTCAAAAACAAAAGAGTACGATCACCTCGGTCTGTTTGTTCCTCAAATGCGTTTGCATATGAACCGACCTCTTCCAAAAGATCATAATCTGCAAACTCCAAAAACAAATCAATGTCATTACCCTTGGGTGGAAGTAGGCTTTCCAAAGATTTATCAGAATTGTAAAGAACTTCATGAATACGATAGGTTTTGTTGGGTCGCTGTGTTAAGCTCCAGAAACGCATAGCATCACGATCAGTATCCTTGTATACCTCTTTTTGAAGAAAATCCAAAAACTCTGAAATTGTCGAGGATCTCTTGACTCGGTAAGTGTCAACAACAGCCTCTGGAGGTTGGTCCTCTTGGGCAATGCCATTTCTTCCAGGAAACACAGCAATGTCGAACGTGGAATAATTTTTGAATTGCTTTGAAGCAGTAGCAACTCGAACGTTCATATAAAGATGCTGCTCTTCACGTTCACGACGACGGTTTTGTTCTTCAATTTCCTCTAATCGCTCTCGTTCAAGGAGATACTGAGGGATAGCATCGTCAAAAACGATTTCGGGAACCTTAGTCTTCTTAATGTACACAAGCATATAAGCACTGGCATTACGCCAAAAGCTTGCTGGTCGAGTAGGTCGGAGTAATGGATCAGGAACAGTGTCACCGCCAAAATTATCCTCCAATACTTCCTTCATAGTAGCTTTGGTGACCTTATCATCATCAAACTTGTACCATGGGCCGTTACTGGATGGCTTGATAAAAGCATAATAGTGGCCAATGTTGAGATCACCACAATGAACAAGGACGCCGTGCAATGCGTATTCATAATTTTCGTTAGGATCTCTAGAGTCTTCGTCTAAATATGGTGCCAAGTCTACTTCAGTGGGAAACTCATATCGGTCGTTAATTTTAACAGTGCCACCAGTAATAAGATCAAAATCGTAACGCTTAAGTTGAAGATGTAATACAGGAGGGAAGGATTTGAAAACCACACCCTTCTTGGCATCTTGTAAGCCAAAACCAGTGGCCATGTATTGATTCTCACCATCCAGCATCTCAACTTGAACGTAATCCTTGAATGATTCTTCCAAGTTTTTCAGTCCCTTAACATTAAGTTGGATATCCCAGTAATCTTCAATTCGAGAACTTTCAAAATCAACATTGACACATTTGATATAAGACTTGAACTGGCCGACAAAAATCTTGTTGAGAGCACCCTCTACATTTGTGCCCTTCATGGTGCCTTCCAAATTGTCCATTAAAACACGGTTAAGCTCTTGGACGTCATGCTGTGTAAACTCATCACCAGTATCCCAACCAAATGATTTTGTGAGTTGAAGGGTGCCTACAGGCTGTTCAGAGTTGTGAAGTTTGGTGAATACCCGTTGAAGAGCATGAGGAACGCTACCGCTTTCATTGTCTGTAGGTATCTGAAGAACTGAATGCCTGAATGCTGTTGTGAAATAGAGTGACTGTAAAAGAGAGTTAAGATAACAAGTAGCACCCTGGTTCTTAAGACCTGTAAAGCCAGTTGCCACTTTCGAGTTGTAATTTCTCATGTTGTGCCACAGAACTCCAGTAGGGTCATTAAGAATACGAATGTAGACGGTGAGGTTTACCTTGTTGCTGGAGATAAGGGGGCTCGTGTTATCTTCAACGGGAATAAAAAGTTTTCGAAGATCAAAGAATTGAGTAAACCCCCAATCACCTTCATCTGCAGTAAATCGGTGATGAGCCATGTTTGTATTCATAACGGTCGGATGTTCAGGGTTCCACATGACAATGCCAAACTGAGCACAAACAGCCCATTCCTTCTTAGGAGGTGCTGAGCCCTGTCCATTTGCCTGTGGACTAGTGGTTGCGTTATCATCTTCGGAGAAAGCTGCGAGGTAGACAGAAACATAAGGTGCGTTATTACCCTCTGGAAACAAGTAGAGCTTCCATGTGTAACCACCAAGCTTATAGCTTGGCCCAAATTGTTTTTCTCCCAAGCCAGCCCAGTTGTCAATTTCCCAGGTAAAAACGCCATCTACTTCTGGGGTAATATCAGAGTCATCTAGCTGTGGAAGAAGCTTTGTTTTCATAATTTCAACTTTAACAAGAACAAATGAGGGATTAGTACTGGATCTCAAATATTTCAAAGCCAAAACAAAATAAATTCAAAAGAATAACATACTGTCAGTTGCGGATTCCTTTGGTTTCTGGGTGGAAGATGCGGCATTGCTCTCAAGAGTGCTGGCTCGAGCAGCCGATTCATCGGTGGCTGTTGTATACAGCCCATCATCCATATTATAATCCGGCTAAGAGGGATATGTTAGTCAAGATCTTAAAGGCGATTGAAGAAAAAGGACAATTGATTTGTTCAAGGTTTCAACAATGAGGCTTAGCGCATGAGTATCAAAGCTAGCAAGAACTGCCCGCTTTTCATGATCAAAGTGGCGACAGGAACAAAACCAGCCATAAAGAACAAGTGACAAATACGAATACTTACTGTCTCCATGATGGCTGTATGTGTGAGTCTGAGTTATACTTCTGGGTTTCTGAGGTAAAAAATGGAGCTCAGGGCGAAGACGAACTTCAATGGCTGAGTGTCCAAAAGTGTATAACAGTGGTGGAGAGTAGGGTGTGTGTGTGGAAGATTGGGGAAAATTGGTGGTGGTGTACAAAAAAATTTAGAAAGGAGCGGGGCTTAACAAGCAGTACAAAACACCAAAGACGATTAACAAGTAAAGCCACAGCGAGATAAAGTATTAATTTTAAAACCTCTGTGCTATGAGTAAGGAGAGATTAATCTTGATGGTATGGAAAATCCAAAAAGCGCAGATATTAAGTAACAAGAAGAGTGTGGAGGATAGAGTTCGTAGCAAACGAAAGGCGGAAGCAGGTAAGTCAAGCAAAGTTAATTGTTGTTTCACCACGCAACGATAGATGGGGTCTTAGTCTTATCTTCAGTAGTCTCCAAAGCAATTCATGGGGTTTGCCACTGATGTGATGAAATGCTATTGCTGGCCTACATATCAAGTGACAAGAGGGTCATTACGTGTGTGTGTGTGTGTGTGTGTGTGTGTGTGTGTGTGCATTGAAGTGATACTGATTGATTAAAATAGTACGAATCACAGATTGGAACACTCACTTTAAATTACATTGCTACACGGAGACGGATCAAAGACCTGGGGAAATTGCTTGGTACGACATTCTGCGGTTCCCACTGGTAGAAGCTTATTCTCCCACTCTGTACTTGGGCTCGGTGCCTAGGGTGTCATTGTATCGTGCTGTTTGAGTGAAATACCATGGCGGTGATAGTGTTGCTTGGTGATGACTCCCCAGATGATGTAATCATGTGTCATGTGTGAGTAATCAGGCTGCCATTGCATCATAGCTGGTTAACGTTTGATGAAAGGTCACCTGACATGTGTAGTGGCGCTGCTGTCAAAGTAGCTGGTAGCTGGTAGCTGGTAGTTCCTGTTAGCATGCACCACTGTTTGAGCAGATGAGGGAACATTTTATTGTTATTGTTATTTTAATTTTTTTTTTTTTTTTGGCTAAGAACTTCCAACACAGCTTTTTCATAAACCAGTTCGGCTGTTACGGCTTGTGACTTGTGACTTATGACTTCAAGCCAACGCAACTCCCCATGCACACAACACATGCCATTACCGGAAGCCCTTGGGCATTGTGAGAATGGAATGGCATAAATTATCGGCTAAAGATGTCGACTGAAATCGTCCTGTAACTACGCCCTGTACACAGGTGCCTGTACCCGCTTAATTTCCAGCGCTCAACACGCCTTGTTACAGGGTAAGGCACCAACCTGGATGAAACAACACCGGCCGGATTTTCCTGGAAATTCCGAGCCTATTCTGGAAGATCTTTGAGCCAACGTCTTTAGACATTGAAATTCACAATCCAGCATCCAGCAGTAAAAAATTTTTCACGAGAGTGGGTAAAAAACGCTCGGATTCCTGGGATTTACAAATCAAGCGCGCGCAGCTGTGGTCTAGACTCTGGGGAGAGGTTTCGCTAGCCGTACATAAATGATTAATATGCGGCTTCCAGCAGCCAGGCCGCATGTAGAGTTTGTGCGGAGCCGGGCGTTGTGCAATTGCACAGGCAGTTGTAATTGCGCCGATGAAGTGGGGGGTGTTGATTGGAGAAACTCGCCAGTCAGGCCAGGTAGCTCAGGTTAGATCCATGTGAAGATAGTCCGAGATTAGACAAGGTCGAAATGGAGTGACACAAACTGGCCATCCAAAAACGTTGCCTGATGGTCTTTTGACTGGACCTAACGCGCCTAGATACGACGACTTACAAAGATTTAGGACACACAGGAATCTCCAGATTTAAATCAGTCGAGTGCCAAAGATCTACATCTGCGCATAGAAATATGTAATCCATCCCTCTGTTGACAATCAACCGTTACCATGTAATCGCTTACAGCAGATATGTTCCGTTACAATGCCATTTAAGATTATCCAATAAACTTTCCCTGATATTCTTCTACACCAAGCGTTTGTTTAATGAGCAGCTTTCAATTGGACACCGGGCACCGGACATTGGCGTCCTGACGGTTTCGAGCGGTGAGCTAAATGTCTTATCGTGCTTACTTTGTCAACAAGACCCCTTCTGAGGTCCCTTCGGACTGTTCGAGTGAAGGTGAATGTAAAGAACGAGAATACAAATACTTCCTAAATAGGCGATGGAATACAGCGGAACCCCCGAAAACCATATTGTAAAGGACGTTTCCCGGATGGGGAGGGCTCGTTGTCTACTTCTGCTCTCTATCTCTCTGTTTCTTCTATCATTACTAAACCCCGGCTTGTGATTGCCTATAAATACTCGTCGATCCCCCGGCTTACCGTCTTCTTTTCCAAGTACTTTTTTTTTTTTTCCTCCTCACTTTTCATCACCAAGCTCTGATCAAGCTTTACTTCCCCTATCTACAAAAAAGAATCACAATGGCTACCGCTCGTCTTGCCATCCGGGCACCTTTAATCGCACGCGCTGGCTTTAACGCCTCCAAGGTCAACAGACTCGCTGTTCCTCGCAGATTCAACTCTTCCAAATCCCACTCCACCCCCAAGCCTAGCGGAAGCAGTGCTGCTCCTCTCGTTGGTCTTGCCATTGCCTCTGGTCTCGGTTACTTTGCCTACAACTATTTCACTGCTGGCGCCGGTCCTCTTGTTGAGGCCAAGACTGCTGACAATGCCACTTTTGAAGACTACCAAAGCGTTTACAACTCCATTGCTAAGCGTTTACAAGAGGTCGATGACGATCCACAGGAGGGCTCATACGGTCCTGCACTCGTCCGTTTTGCCTGGCACTCTTCAGGTACCTATGACAAGCACAAGAACGATGGTGGTTCTGGCTGCGGTACCATGAGATTCGACCAGGAGGTTAACACTGGCGCCAATGCTGGTTTGGTCAGATGCCGAACTTGGATCGAGCCTATCCACAAGCAGTACCCTTGGATTTCTCACGGTGACTTGTACACTCTCGGTGGTGTTGTTGCCATTCAAGAATTGGGCGGCCCCACTATCAAGTGGAGACCCGGTCGTGTTGACGCTGGTGAGGACAGAGTCCCACCTGATGGAAGACTTCCCGATGCTGCTCAAGGTGCTAACTATGTCCGTGACTTGTTTGGCGGCCGAATGGGCTTTTCTGAAACCGAGATTGTTGCTTTGATTGGTGCTCACGCTTTGGGTCGTTGCCACAAGGAATATTCTGGCTACGATGGTCCTTGGACTTTCTCCCCTACTTACTTTACTAACGATTTCTACAAGCTTTTGAGAGACGAGAAGTGGCAGGTCAAGAAGTGGGATGGTCCCAAGCAGTTTGAGGACGTCAAGACCAAGTCTCTTATGATGCTCCCTGCTGACCACTGTCTCATTGAGGACAAGGAATTCAAGAAGATTGTTAGCAAGTTTGCCGATGACCAGGACTACTTCTTTGAGGTCTTTGCCAAGTCTTTCTCTACCCTTCTTGAGCTCGGTGTCAACTTCAAGCCTAGCACTGCCTACTACGAGTTCAAGCGTCTTGATGACCAGTAATTGTGATGTGTGATTATGTTTGTAATTTATTTGTTGAGAAGCTATATATATTTATATATCTTGAGTAAACCAACCAATTCAATGAAAAATGTTAATACTTGATTTACCAAAAGCCGTTTTATTTTCAAACTCTAATTAGTTTTTGGTATATTGCAGTTTCGTCAACGTGCGGTGATGGTGTAGGGACTATCTCCAGTTGACCCAGTTGTTCCAATCGGTCAGGGTGCTAACGGAAGTCCGACTAGCCACCCAGGCCACAAAGGAAAAACCCTTAGATGATCCGCCAGGTACCACAACGTACAAAAGGCCCGGTGAGAGAGACACTAGCACAGGATCCTTCGGATTATTGCTCTCGAGCCAACCAAAAAAACCGATGAATAGACCTTATTTGTTTTAGTAATACGAAATATTTAATCCGTGTCTTTTTACGAAAGAGTATATAATACTAAAGAGACTTATGTGGGTTGGCAGACCGTTTGTGGCCGTGTGATGGACTTTTCAAATGTGTATTTCTAATGGCTTTGGCACCTGGAGGGGTCCAGAATCACAGGCTTCCAGAGATCCAAGGCCTAGGGAACGGTGGAGCACTTCTAGACCTAGGGTTGGGGTAGGTTGCCCGCCACATGCAATGCATACATACAAGCCAGTCGGTGTCCTCTTATGTAATACTTACCACCTCAACAACTTGCTGTCTGATTAGTTAATTCGGTCCAAGGCCCTGTATACTGGCAAAAAGGGTGTATTTGTGAATAATGGTTTAAATTGCTAGTCTTGTATATATATGAAAAACGTAAAAAAGAATATATATCAAAGTAAATTAAACAAGTAAGCTGAAAACTGAAAACTGAAAACTGAAAACTGAGGCCCAATTGACCAAAGTAATTGTGTTTGACTCGGGGTGGTCACAAGACCTTGGGTTACTAATAGATGTGATAGTGAAACAGTTATGGAAACCCCCAATACCTATAAATATGATAAATCTCAACAGGGTTGACTTCACTAATTCTTTTAGGACTCAAATCCCATTTAACAATGGTCAAAAGCCGGGATTGCTTTCCAAGGGAGAATCTATATTAACCTGGGATCAATTTTACACATGTGACCGCAAGGGTTGCCCTTTATAAGCAACCGGACAATTCATATTGTTGACTTTCCTTAGTGATATACAATCGGCTGCCAGTGTTGCTTCTGGTCTGGACCACTTTAATCCTGCATCTTTTCCTTAATTGAGTTCACTTTAGTTACCGTCTGGGTGTCGAGAAGTGGAACTGTCAACTACCACTTTGAAAGCCTTTTACCGTTTGCTGACGCATAATTGTATCCCAGGCGGCATCAGCTCGGCTTCCCATTCTCTCTTATTGATACCATTGATACCCATTTTGAAATGAATAATGATATCAAGATAAGACACGGTCTTTGAGAAACACTTCTCTGATGGAAAACTCGCGCTGCATACCCGATCAATATAATGAGACTCAATCTAGGCTTTATAGTTTTGATATTCCTTATCATGGAATTGGGCCAATGGAATGATAACATTGTGAAATTTTTGCTTGTATTACAAGATGGATGAGCCATATCTTTTTCCTTTAATAAGAGTTGTCAGGCCACTGTTTGCGGGTTTCAAATAGTCCTAAAGGGTATATCACTAGAGATTTACTGACGAAAAACACATTGTGTTGCGGCTTGGTGCTATTGGGTTTCCCGGTGTAGATTCTTGATATCTGTCTTTGACCTTGAACTTCAGGTCGCCATTGCTACATTTCTATACCTCAATACCCTATTCAAATACTGGTTGCATGCATTCGATACGTAATCATTTAACTGCCCATCCTACTACCCCAATCAATGAGTCGAATTTTCAGGTTCCATATGGCTCATATTACTCCTAGCTTGTTGAGTTTTAGGCTCTGGTCTGTATATTTTACTGCAGGTAGGTTTTCTACCTAAGACTGTATATAATAGCGTCACCTGCTGTCATGGTTGTTTAGTTTTTTAGTTTGTTTATGTGGCAGTAATGGTGATTTAGTCGGATTTCTTCTTGCTGGTTTAAAGTATACATACCCAAGTCTTGGATTTAAACTTCTTGACACATTTTTAAGCCCATTTCTAGTCTATGTAGAAATTTGGGGTTCTCTCTGTGGTAGTAACGCAATACCATTTGCGGATCCTGGCAGTGAAGATTTCCACCGGTTTTGTAATCTTTTGAAGTATATTAGAACCAGTCGAGTGGTTTCTTCCTAGGAGTCCTCCAAGCCTCTTTCGTCTTGTCTTTAGCTCTTTTTGGGCTCGTTTGGAATTGTCTATACTATTTGGGAATCCATCTGTGAGAGCAAGACCTTGTAGTTGCTAGGTACTCACACATACAGCAGTGAGTAATGCTTCATATTATACAATTATTCTGAAAGCAAGCTATCAATCTTTGCAAAGCAAAATAAAGTATCAATAGATCAATAGCAATTCGATACTGATTCAAGTGGTTTATAAATTATGTACAAAAGTCACAGAGTGTTATATTTCTTCTTTTAGCTAAGAGTTGAACAAAAAAATTTAAACAAAAACAAAAAAGCATCATGAGGCAAATCATAAACAGTAATAATAGTGAGAATCAAAGATTAAAAGTAAAAGCTGAACTGGGAATAATTATTTATTTTGAATAGTCAGCCAGTCTCTCAACTTTATGTTAAAAAAATGTGCAAAAGGTATGACTGGAGGTTGGCAAGAAATTGATCATAGTGGGATTTCCTATTAATAAAATGATTATATTTTTATCGAGTCACATTTTCAATCATTCTCTTCATATGTTCATTCCTGCAATCATGTCATTGTATGCCTTCACAAGCACCATTACAAGAAAGTCTCAACCTTTCTCTTGAAGGCATTGCCATCTCTAAGCCATCTTCGGTAGTCCTTAAGAGAGCCAATCTTCTCGCCATAGTAGTCAGGAACAGGATTTGCCATAGTTTGTTTCGAAGGATCAGGTCTATTTCTTTGGATGTGTCCAAGGAACTCGGCGTTTTTCTTGTTAAAGGCTGGAAAGTTCTTTCCAAGTGAAAGTTTGAAGATAAGCGAACCAACAGTGGGACCAAGAAGCGCACCAGCAAAACCACAAAGTATCAAGCCAGCAGCCATAACATTAGTTATGTCGTAGCCATAAATTTGTTCCGTGGGATCAATCTCCATGTTGAAAACGACACCTCCGCCAATAAACATACCAGTGAAACCGGCAATGACGCTGGAAAAAAGGTTCAAACGGCGGCGTTGAAAGCGCTTAGCAAGGAAATCGTTCCAAGACAAGTAAGACTGAGAAGCATCGGTGCTTGAATAGCGAACAGCCCGGAAGGTGTTGTTGTGCAAGATACTGGTTCGGAGGCCCGGTAGGCGGGCAGCATTAAGACCTAATCTAATCATGATGTGAGGATAGTTCAACAAGATATATTCAAGGAATTGAAATAACTGATGAATGACAAAATCAGGTGGTTGATGAGAGAGTTGTGAATTGCCAACTTTCAAGAATTCTAAGATTAAAGGGTTAAAGAAAAGCGAGCCACTTTTTTTGCACTTAAGGACTTTGGTGGTAGTTATGTATCACCATAAAAAATTTTGTGTAACAATGTTGTCACATAATCTTGTCACAGAAACTTGCTCCTCCTCGTGCACACGACTAGCGCACGGCTGTATTTTTTTTTCTCCAAAAATTTTCCACTGTTTCTTGGTCAACAACTTGTTTAAGACTGAAAGCTACCTAGCTAAGGCATAATCCGCTTATTGCATCTACATACCATTTTAAAGTCCAAGAAATCATGGCTCGACTAGCAAAGAAAGCTATTTCCAAAAGCTCTTCTATCGGCAAGAAGACCTCCGATGCACTAACATCAAAAACGGAGCGCCAGCCTGGTCTCAAGGCCAGCTTACTTTCCCGCGACGTCAATGAGTTTTTGCATGCACCCAAGGCCACCAAAAAGGAAAAGAGAGAAGCTCTTCAAGCAGATATAATTGAAAAGGCCAAGTCCAGTTCTATTTTGGCCTCTAGCATCTCAAGCAGCAGCAGCAATAGAGGAAAGGTTGGAAAAGAAGCAAGTGCAGCTCAAAAAGCGAAACGGGCAGAGAAACAGAAGCGAAAACGTGAAGTTCAAGCAAAAACTTTCAACTCTTCAGTGCAAGGCCTTCTCTCTGGCCTCCCTGATTTGGACGACTTGAAAGATGAGGCAGAGCAAAAGAGTAAAAAGAAGGAACAGCATGGATTAAGAGTTAAGCATAGGGAAGAGATTATCAAGATGGACAAGGCTGCATTTCAACGAAATCTGATTGGTATCCAAAGTGCAAGCAGCGACAATCCTCTGAAGATTCAAGGCGATAAGGTGATATCTGCAAATTCACCGTTAGCAAGATTAGGAGCTATCAAGGAGAGACTGGCCAAGTCAATGGGAAAGGATCTTAATTCTGATGCAATGGAAATTGAAAAATAGTTATTTTATTAAAACATGTACGACATTAAAATATTTAAAAAAGGTTTCTATATAACATGGCAAATAGTGTCCAAATTAAGCATAATGAACCCTGGTCAACGTAAAAGTTTCGTAAGATTATCGTAAATTCTATCTGTACCCAATGTGCTAATCAATGTCCGCTAAATGTCTTCACTTGGCTATTGATTACAACTTGTTGGAGTTCTTATCAACCAAGTTAAGGATTACAGGCAAGTCTTCAATCTTGTGGCCCTCGAAAGCAATGCGATAAGTGGCAACAAAGAGGGGGAAGGCATCAAGCTGGTTTCTAGCGTTGAGGAAAATGTAAACCTCTTGGGAAGTGATAATACCCTGGGCAGACATTCCCTTAAGGAGCTCCTGCTCGAGCTCTTGAACAGTCTTGGTGCTCTCCGGGTTCTTAAGAATATGCTGAGCGTAAGCCTTGCCGACACGAAGGTTTCGTCCACCAGCACAGGAAGTAATCAAGTCAGCCACGCCGGCACTTTCTTCGGTAAAGGTTTTGGGATTACAGTCATCGAAAAACATCTCACCAAACTTGACCATTTCCAACAGACCTCGTCGCATGATAGCAGCCTTGGCATTATCTCCCCAGCCATAGCCATCAACAAATCCGGCAGCGATGGCAACAATATTCTTAAGAGCACCTGCGAGACAGACGCCCGTGACGTCTTCGACAATGTGGACATGGAAGTAAGGGCGGTGGAACAATGTGTGAAGAACCTCCTTGTCGACATCGATGTGAGCCTGGTCCTCGGGTAAAGCTTGTTCTGGATCAGTGACGTTGCGGTAGGCAATGGTGGTTTCGGAGAAGCGTTCCATGGCAATTTCTGGTGCGAGGTTGGCGCCCGACAGTGCTCCGCAGTGGATGCCGAGATTCTTTGTGATGTACTCTGATAAGGTAATGACACTGTTTTCAGTGACATTGACACCCTTTAGGCAAGAAATTGCTCGAGTGCGAGGGTCAACACGGCCCTTGAGTTGCTTGCAAACGTTGGGGAGAAACTGATGCGGAATGTTAAAGACAATGATATTAGAGTCTCTGACGGCCTCCACAATGTTGGGGACGGCATGGACGTTTGTAGGAAGTTTGATTCCTGGCAAGTACTTGACATTTTCATGATCATTGTTGATAATCTCGGTGAGCTTACGGCCCTGGATTTCTTCCTCGTAGACCCACATGTTGACACGACTTTCAAAGAGGTGTGGGTTGGCAGCGGTATTTTCAGCAACGATTTTGGTAATGGTAGTTCCCCAATTGCCGGAGCCAACGACGCAGACGCGGAAAGGTCTAGTGGCTGATCTGGTAACGAATGAATTCATATCTGTAGTAGTATCAGCTGTGACAGCAGGAGTGACAGACGGGTGGTGGAATAGGCTGGAGGGAGTAAAGAAAAGGGTACTAACAGCAAGGGATATCAGAAGCAGGCAGCAGGACAACAAGGAGGTGAAGGAAAAGAGGGAGCTCATAAATAAAAGAAGAAGAAAAAGAGCAAAAGGGGGAAAAAGAGGATGAATGGAGAAATATATCTGGAAACTGGCACAAGAACAACTGGGAGGCAACGGCAGAGCGGGTTGAGGGATCAGACAGATTTGTACATTGTTGGGCCTGTCCTTGTTCAGCCACGCCAACAGTTGCCCGGAAAAAAGTTTTTAATCTTCACATGCTAATTCACTCACCAATTCAAGACGGTTCTGGAGCTGAAGAGCCTGCTGTTTTCCTGATGAATACGAATACTCTCAGACTCGGATTGTTCGGATATGCTCAGAGGTCTTCTGAGCTTCAATTATAGCCTATTATGAGACGTTTTGTTGGGATGCTTATGCAACACAATAGCAAGACTAGTTGGTAAACCTTAGACGAGCCTCTGCCAGAAGCCTGCACAAATTTGCATGTCATTTGCTGGGGGTTGTTCCTCGAATTTTCCGCTCAATTAACCCTAAATCGATTAAGCAAGTCCTGTGCGTTCATGTCCAGCAATGTTTTGTTGACTGGCTTTTTTTTAGCAGAGCCCCTGCTATTCAGTTGGGCCTCGTCTAGGAGAGTTTGCGGCAGTTGACTCGAGCCATCCCGCATTTCATGGCCATCGCCAGTATCATCCCAAGCGTGTGTGCTTGTCCTATTGTCATACCGCCATAAAGCATATGCTGCTCGAGCCTAGTTTCAGCTTAATTAGATGTATTCGTGTATTCGTGTATTCATGTATTCATGTGTTCATGCTTTGCATTGTTTGGTTATGTCTAATCTGGCCAAACCAAGTCTCAACATCTGTAGATTCTTTTGCGAGCATGACTAGCCCCATCAACAAAAGGCCAGCATCGGTATCACTCAAGTGCTCGACGGACTATTCAGAAGTGTATTTCCCCACTTTCAGCTGCCTTTCTTTGACACTAATCTCGTGAAACAGCTGGCTTCCTTTGGTGCTTTTCTGTCATCTGCCAGAGCCAAGAGATCGACTCTCTTCTTGCAAAGCTTTATGATAATCGTACCGAGTTTCGCTTTATTTAGTTTCTCAAAACGCAAAATCTAACTCTACAAAGCAAGGTTTCAAATTACACTTGTCTCACATCATAGATCAGACAAACCGACTCGAGGTACCAAGAAATCTTTACGTCTCTGCAACCTTGAATCAGTCAGTTGGTTAAGGCTTGGTAATGTGATAAGCACCTGACCTGGATTGGCTTGAAATCAAAGCCGAGGAATATGGCCCTTGAATGTGCCAACCTGGTTATCCATGTGAACCTTTCATGGGATGTCGTATCGGCATCATGATCGGGTGGTTTAAGTCATAAACGTGTGTATGCAGCAATCCAGTCATCTGTTTGTCTTTGTGAAATAAATACTATAGCTTTTCGGTCAACATTCAAACCTGGTTGAATTATCTTGTGTTCAACTCAACGTTTTTGGTTCCGTAGTTCCTATTCTGAAATATATATCCTTGTTGGATATTAGTTCTTGCTGTGACTACAATGTGTAGAGCGCATCGCTTGCTGTTCAAATGGTGTTCTTCACCATCTCTATCACTTTCAGTAATAGTTAATATATTTAATGTAACATGCTACCATACAGCTTTATACTTTTCTATTTACAAATGGATCATGGTCACAAAAACTAGTTGGAGTAATTAAGAAAAAAATATTTTAAACCCATGATGATATGCGATGAAATTATCTGTGCATCTCTCACCCTATTGATATTGATATCCGTCGATTGCAGTTTGGTATACTGGTAAATCAAACCCCCTTGTATAGAGCCGGGGTACTTGGTCAAGAAGTGAAGACTGCAAGCTCCGTATGCGCATATTTCTCGTCATCTTATTTCATCCTTCACAAAAACCTCACTCTTCATTTCCTTATACACTTCAGGTACTTTCTACCCCACCAGTAACAGATGTTGTTTCTAATTTGTCTCTGCAGTGCCCTCAGCAAGAGCAAGAGCGACACCTCCAGCATGGACGGCGGGGTCTTTCTCATCAAGGTCTCTAAGCTGAGCCTCATTGTGTTCAAGCGAAGGAGGGTGGAGTCCAAGATTCTTTGCCTCTTCTTCCAGGCGCTTTCTCTTCTCTAATCGGGCTTGTCTCATTCGTGCAATTTCAGCACGAAGCTCCTCAGGGTCCTTAGGGATTTGATGTAATCGTGAAGGGTCGGGCCAGAAACTGGGAATGTTCAACTTTTCGTGTGTATCATGGCCAACCCAAATCATTGTTGCAATAGGAAATGATACGCATATTGCGAATCGCATGATCTCCAGGTTTGTGCCTTGTAGTTTGAAGTTTTTGAACCAGTTGTAAACCATAGCTGCTACTTGAATTTGACGATATGTGGTGTTGTTGGTTGTTGTTATTGATATTACTGATAGGTTCCTTGCTTATGGAAATAGAATAAAGGCGAAAGTGTATGAATGGAACAGTGAAAAGAAAAAGTGGTGCAGGTGTTTGGCATTATCCACGGAGTTTTACAAAACGGCCTTTGCAAGTGGGCGGCTAGACTGAAATTTTAAGGTCACCTGACTCCCTGTACAATCATGGCCTCAGGGTTAGGTATTCCATTACTTGATGTGTATTTTCCTCACCACAGCTCAACTCGACCTTCATAACTTTTTGCATTAGAAAGTACGGGTGTTTGGTTGTCTTTATTTATTTCATTTTATTCTCTTTTGAAGACTTTTTTCATTGATATTTCTTTATCAGTATTTTCTATTCACATATTCACCACCACTTACGCTAAGCGCCAATTGCTAATATCATCCATCTCATATCCAAAAACTAGCAACTAAGATATCCATTCATAAAAACCACCCAATGAGTTTACAAATAACTGAAGTGCAAGAAAGCCTAGCTAATCTTATTGCATCAGTTGATTCAGATGACTTGACTTTTAAGATTAACGGCTGCGGTCCTGATGCTTATAATGACACTGAATCTCAATCTGAGCATACCTATCAGAAATACATAATCTCTGATGCCCTAACAAAACAATCGGTTGATTGGTACAACAATGTTGTCAAAACCGCAAATATTTCTGATGAACGAAGGAACACCTTTTTTGAACTTGCAACTAAAAGTTTAATGTATCATTACACAGTATGTATCATTTGAACTCATCCTCATGACCGGACAAACGAGCTTCGAGAACGCATCTCTCTGGCAATTTTTCGTACATTGATTTTTTTCGATTATTCTAGACATGTGAATCCCGATCTAACAACTTATCAACGCCTTTAATATATTACAGCAAAATGAAAGCGAAATTGCACAACTCCGTCTGTTTTCGTGTCTTCTTGATATCCTATTGGTTTTACGCGACGCTGAATTAGTCGAGTACCCGTTACCTCATTTACTCATAGAAGAATTGGTTGACATCCAGACAATCAACTGGTGCCAAATCTTCTGGCCATATCTGAATTCTCGCCATCATTATTTGACTCAAAACCTAGCGGGAAATAAAGCTCCAGGAACTACTCTTATTCGACTATGTAACGCCCTTTTGCGTCGACTTTCTAAGACTCAACACGCCCAGTTTTCTGGTGAAATTGTCATGTATTTGGCCAAAGCATTCCCACTGACTGAAAAGTCAGGTTTGAATTCCCGTGGTGCATTTGATGTTGATAATATTACTTATTATGAAGGTGATGGAAAACAGGCTGAAAATTCTAAAGAAGAATCTCAAAAGTCAATCCAAACTGAAGGTGAAAACAGCCAAAGCACTATCAAGAAGGAAATTGGAGCAAATGCAGCACAAGAAGATGTTGAAATGAAAGATGATGAACAGAACGTAAAATCAGACGTTGATATGGCTATTGATCCAAAGAAAGAAGAGGTGGATACTGAGAAGGAGAAAAAGGATGAAATGTACCGCAAATTCTGGTCATTACAAGATGTTTTTAGAGACCCTACATCACTTTTTAACAATGAAACAATGGCACTGTTTAAGGAGACGTCAAAGACTGTGATAACTGAACTAAAACGGTGCGATTCACAGTACAACACCAAAACTGATAGAGAAAATGAAACGCGACTTCAAGAAATCGACCTCTCAGATGATGAGAGTGATGAAATAGATGCTACTGAAAACGACAGGCAAAATAGAAGCACTTCTATTCCCCCACAATTTGGAGAAGATGATATCACAGCTCTGTTAAATACAGTACTATTTGTCCCCAAGTGGCTTACGCGTCGGGATCTGTTCGAACTACAACTTAAAGATGTTTCATTTAGACGGGCAGTGTTGACGCAAATGTATATTTTGATTGAGTTTTTAACGTCTCTGGACTCAAAATCCAAATCAACTGCTGTGTGGCAGAATGCAATTAACAAGAATGTCGCATTTCCTTACACACTTAGCGATACAGATGCCCAGTACTTTTCAGATTTGAAGAAACTAATTCGAAAGGCAACATCAAATTCTTCTGACTTTCACCCTCCTTATCTACGATCTGTTGATGCAGTGCTTTCCCGAGACCGTATCTGGGTAAACTGGAAATTAAAAAACTGCCCTTCCTTTGGTTTAGAACCAATTACAGCAATATCCACAGTTATTTCATCTAAGGAAAATCCATATCCAAAACCTGATGATTCACAGGCTAAACCCACCATATATGAAGAATCTATTCGGAAACTTAAAAGTCTACAGCAATCTAGGCCAAGATTTGTTCATAAATTAGGTACAATGCCTCTTTCCCAGCTTTGGAAAATTCCCATTGGAACTGATTTACTTAAGAAGAAGGAAAATTTTGAAATCAAACTCGCTGAAGAGTATCAAAAAGATATTGAAGAAGCAGAAGAAGAATTTCGCAACAATTTTGAAATAGAAGTTGAAGTTACTGATGATGAGTCTGACGCCCCAGTCAAGGAAAACGAGGAGAAGCCAAAGAAGATTGTCAAAAAGTTATTAGCCTCTTCAGAAGAAACTCGTGAGCATAGCGAAAATGTTGGATCAAAAACTTGGCGAGGACTGCGAGCTGCTCGCTCCCAGGGGTTGTGGTCTGAGTTTGGCAAAATTAAGAAAGGAAATGGATTAAGTGGATTATACTTGTCTGACGAAGAAGCATTTAGTAGGCCTGGTACTACAGCTAGTGATGGTGCTGTCTCAGAAAGTAGAGGTAATCGCAACATTTCTTCGTCCAGCCTTAACGGTGCCGATACCCCCAATGCTTCCACGTCGAATCAAGAGCCTACGAAAGATACGGCTACTGCTGAAAACGAAAATGGAGATGTTAAAATGGCTGATGATAGTAGCCATGATGATTCAAGTAATAATGCTGAAGAAGTTAAGGATGATGGTGAGGCCAAGGGTGATGATAGTTCTAGTGATAACAGTGATGAATCGCAACCTACCTCCCGTAAGCGCCGCTTTTCTGAAACCAAAAACGATGACGACGATGATGATGTTGCTGTTGTTCAAGGCAATGAGAAGAAAAGTCGAACTGAGGAGCCTGAGGAGCCCGAGAAGTCTGAGGAGCTCGTTGACAGATCCCGACGGGATTCAAGCTCTTCTCTTTCCTCGTTATCTTCACCTGGCTCGCTGGACGTCTCATTCCAAACAGAAGAGGGTGCATAGGTTATTCCTTAGCATTGAGCAATATCATTTATTATGAAATAAAGAAATATGTATCTGTAGTTTTTTTAATGTACTTATTTAGTCATCAAAGCTTTTTCGCCTGCTGTCCTTTTTATCTTTGTGGAACTTTTTTGTTTTCAATCGTCTTTCGTTTGTTGCCTTTTTGATACCTTGCCATTTGTCTTGTATTTCTTGTGATAACTCTTTTGGAATGTATACAGACTTTTGAATTGCTGATACCAGCTTGATATAGCAATCTTCCAGATTATTTGTTCTACTTCTAGTTCGATCTGACTGGATCAGAAGATGCCCAGTCGCAGTAGTGTACGGAAATTTGTAGTAAGATCTTTCACTCGAGCCACCTCCACTATTGTCCGCAAGTTTGTTTGAGTTTAAGCTTGCAAGATCTGGCTGATTTGAGGTTGGAAAGATTGGCGAAGATGAGAAAATGGAATGACGGACTATTAATGGCATCCATTCGGCGTTGATGTTCCAATGTTTCGGATCCAATTTGAGCGTGGCCTTTGTTGAAACTTTGTTTACATTTTGGCCGCCGGGGCCAGAGCTTCGAGCATAAGAAATGGAAAATTGAGACTCGGGAGGAAGTGAGGACTTGGAGAGATTGGATAGCCAGTCACGAGCTTGTTGTATGTCAGTGGAAGTGTACTTGGAGTTGGAACTGGTAGTTGAAAAAGGGCGATTTAGAGTAACTGGCAAAGATGAGAATGAACGAAAGTTTAGAAAGTTTCTAATAGAGTATGGTATTCGTATGCCTAAATTGAATGACATTTTCGTCAATTCTCAATTAAAAAAAACTGGTTGCTAACACAAAAAATAAAAATAATAATAATAATAAAAGCCTAATGGATCAAATGGGTGAAATTTTGTTCTCACTCGAGATAGGATTTACGAGGGTTAACCGGAAGCTACATGTTGCAAGTCTAGACTTTAGGCCGTGATAAAAGGGTTAGGTTAAACACCACTCTACACAAAGCAATTGAGATTATTTCCTACTTTCTTAGACTCTTCAACTATTTTCTTTTCAATTTTCAATTTCCCCATATTCAGAACCCTTTTTAATATTTCATATAATACAATTAGTATTCTTTTACAATAACCATGTACGCTGCCAGACTTCCTGCAAGATCCCTTCTCCGTAGCTCTGCTACCCCAGCTCGCCTTTTCCACTCTTCTAGAGCTGCTTACATTGCTGTTGGAGATTCTGTTCCTTCTACTCTTGTTCAAGAAGGATCTCCCGGAAACACAGTCAATCTTGCTAAGGAGACTGCCTCCGGCAAGTGGGTTATTATTGGTGTTCCAGGTGCCTTTTCTCCAGCTTGCTCTGCTTCCCACGTCCCCGGCTATATCAAGCACTTCCCTGAGCTCGAAAAGAAGGGCATTAAGGGAGTGTTTGTTGTCGCTGTCAATGATTCCTTTGTCACAAAGGCCTGGGGTGAGGACTTGAACACTACTGACAAGGTAAGACTTTTTGCTTTTCATGCCGATTCAAAAGCCCAACTTTACTAACTATGATATTAGGTCCGTATTATTGCTGATTCCAATGGTGAGCTCTCCAAGGCCTTTGGTACTCTTTTCGATGCCGCCAAGTTCTTTGGTAACCAGCGTTCCAAGAGATTTGCTGCTGTTGTCGAGGACGGCAAGGTTATTAAGGAGTTTGTTGAGCCTGACAATATTGGTTTGGAGGTCTCAACTGTGGATAGCTTGCTCAAGAACCTTTAAGTGGTTGTTGGTGTGGAAACACTGTCGACATTTAATTGAATATGACTGTATTCAAGTATAAGATGGAAACATCGATGTCAATTAAATAGTTTTTAGTTTAAATAATATCAATTGATCTACTTATCCTCAAGAATCCCAAGAATCCCAAGAATCCCAAGAACCCCAAGTATCTCAACCATCAAATATTCAACCTGCCCAGACTGCAAAATCACGGGTCATGTGACTGCACACACAACCATGCGTCTAACCCACCACTTGTGCCTCCAAGTTTAGTTTCAGTGTAAAGCTTTCTTGATCACATCCACAGAACCATATTAATATTAAATATTAATATAGGACACTAGTTCCACGTTTCTTCACCTAGCTTTTTTAATTTAGTTTTTTATTTGAAACTGGTTACTCTACTTGCTACTCCTTTTTAATAGAAAATTTACACCGCAGCCAAACGCGTCTTCAGTCTTCACAAACTTTGACGATGTCAATGCCTTCACCACAACAGAAGAAACGGTCTCGAAAACCTCGGACAGCTCCCCAGCAGGATAGCGATGATCTAGCAAGTATTCTATTTCCAACAATCTCAGGCCCCTCCGGAAGACCAAAAAGTCGGCCGCAGTCAACAGTCTCAGAAGCTAGCAGAGCCCATCGACGAACTGGTAGCAACACCATAAACAATGCCAATGGCCACAGCCGGACAACCAGTAGACAGAATAACCAAGGCCGAACAGACAGCCGGGCAAGTACCCGTGGCTACAATGCGCCTGCATCGGTGCCTCCCGAACCACTACAAGGGGTTGAAGAGAATGGACAGGTGGATAAGACGATCGACGCAACAAGCAAGTACTATATGAACTATGGGGTGGTAGCATTACATGACAATAAGCTTGGCCAAATCTTTTATACGACTACGGTTGGAAATATCTACATTTATGATGATGAAACAGGGGAATGGAATAAGTCCTATTGCCAAGGCCCGCTATTTCTGTACTCACGCGTGACTAACTCGGTAGGCGAAGAGTCGAATGAATCAAATGGTATCAGCAACACTTCAAACGGAATCGGAGGCACAGACTACGGAGAGTGTGCACCTTACGCCCTAATAGCGTTAAACCGTCTGTCAACGACGAATTTTTGGTTAGCAATCACGCCGAAAAGTATTGCCGAGAAGAAGGGAGTTGAGCCTGTTGGCATTTACCGAGATGGAAATTTCCTGATTGTTCATTCGCCAGAGGATATCACATACTGTATTTATCTGTATAAAGATGAAGAACGTCAAAGTATTTTGGACGGTATTGAATGGTGTTTGAATGTTGATATGTAGATAGTTTCATAAAAAAAAAAAATGTGTTGAAAGCACCTGACAGGGTTTGCCACTTTTAGCACCTGTGCATATTACCACAACCACCAACTTCTCAAATGTCACAGACTCCAGAGCCTTCTACACCTCCTCCTGTCAGGATAATGACTGCGCAAAAGAGAAATATAGATCAAGTTGATATTGGCACCGTTCCTTTGGGAGCTTCTCCTGTCTTAAAAGCAGCTCGTTCTGCGGCGGATTCCTTTCCCAGAAATCTTCAAACAGCAATTTCTAACCCGTCATTATCAACGCCGGCATCTCATAAGGAGTCTAATTTAAATTTAGACAAACTTGACAGTTCCTCGGGAATGCTAAAGACCCCTTCGTCTAGTATGACCCCTAATCACTCAGCTTCTCCTCGTAGTGGTTGCGCTAAAACGCGATCGTCTAAGGTTTCAGTCATGTCCCTACTGAACGATAATAATCCTAACCCGATTTCCACCTCTTCTAATCTTTCTTCCTCCACACCACTGCCCACAGATCCCTCTACTCCCCCCATCAGCACCATGACCCCAGAATCAAATAAACCCAAGCTTGACATCATCGATATCGACGATCCTAGCGATTACAATTCAGTTTCTCAGCCAGCTAGCGATAACGAGATTGCTGGTGACGCTGACAGCGATGACAGCGATGACTTTGGCGGATATAGTGACGAAGATGATGACATTGAATTTGACAACACTGACGGCGACAGCCATGACGACGAAGAGGATGATGATGACGGAGACTTTGGCGAGTCTCAGGGCTATGAATCGTTTTACAATCAAGATGAATCCAAAAAGGTCAACATTTATGATGTTCCATATTCAGTACATACTGTTGACGAGATCCGCACTACACAGATTGACGAAGCAAAAAGAGTTTCCAACATCATCGCTGTCACACCGGAACAGTCGGAAACTCTTCTCCGTTACTTCAAATGGAACGGGGATAATCTTATTGAAAGGTACGTTGACCATCCGGCAAAGGCCCTTGAGGGAGCTGGCATCGGAACCGACCCAAACAATAAGTTTGTCCCCATCTCACTCTCACCCTACACACCACAACCTGCCGACGACACGTTCCAGTGCTTTATCTGTTACGACACAAAGAGTTCACATAATGAAACAGTACCAAAACCGAGTACACCATTAATCACATTTTGCATGGAGTGCAAGCACCTTGCTTGCTTAGACTGTTACCAAACCTACGTAAAAGGTAAGATTAACGATGGCGTTAGTGAGTCTTTGGGATGTGCACAGTATAAATGCGGTATCAAGCTCAATAAAACTGCAGTCGCCACACTATTTCCCGACGAGCCGGCTATTGTTAACAAGTACTCGGACTTTTTACTCAAAGAATATGTTCGAGCTATGGACAGGCTTAGCTTTTGTCCGGCCCCTGATTGTGAATTCATTATTGAGTGCCCAACGATAAAGAGGATAGATCCTGAAAAACTTGTTCCTCGGGTGAAGTGCAATTGCGGCCATGCGTTTTGCTTCAGCTGTAACAATGTTGACCACCGACCTGCAACTTGTAGCATCAGCAATGCTTGGCTCAAAAAGTGCCGTGATGACAGTGAAACGGCCAACTGGATTCGAGCCAACACGCAAGAATGCCCCAAATGCCATTCAATCATTGAGAAAAACGGTGGCTGTAACCATATGACTTGCAAGCAATGCCGATATGAATTCTGCTGGGTTTGTCTTGGTTCTTGGGATGCACATGGAAACCAATATTACAACTGCTCAAGATACAATGAAGGTGATGCTCAAGATGCTCGTGATAGTCAAGAAAAGTCTCGTGCGGAGCTAAACAGATACCTTCATTACTACAATAGATATAGAAACCATCAGCAATCACTAGCGTTGGATTCTGAGACCTTTGAGACAATGCAGGCGAAGATGCGAGAACTTCAGGAGTCTAAGGGAATGTCTTGGATTGAGGTCCAGTTCCTCTCACAAGCGTTTGATGTGTTGCGTAAATCTCGACACACTTTGACATGGACTTATGCATTTGCATTTTACTTACAGAAGAACCATGAATGCATGATCTTTGAAGATAACCAGGCCAACCTTGAGTTTTCTGTTGAACAGTTGTCAGAGCTTTTTGAAAAACCAGCTACAGATTTGGCTTCTCTCAAGGTTCAACTTCTTGATAAGAGCAAGTATGTTGCCAACAGAAGAATTGTCATGCTTGAGCATGCTGCAAAGGGTCTGCTGAATGGCACTTGGAAGTATCAGGATCAGCTCTTACGTGTTAATCAACCCCCTGTGGACTAACTACGCTAAGTAACTAATAGCAAGTTACGACTTTTTACGAGGGTGTATTATTTCTGAATAATATGCATCCACGATTTTACAATAGCATTGACTAAACTTTATGAGACTGCTACTAGATGAGGTCTATAACCCTTATATTTTGAAAGTGAGGGAAATTAACCACTTGCCCCTTCTCATATGGTTTGGTCGTTTTATTTATAAATATTTTTTTTTTACTCTATCGCTTATATATTTCTGTTTTGTTCCTACATAATTTGTTCCCCCTACTTTTCTCCTTATTGCTGAGTTGCTAGCGATAAATGGTGACTCACTGATGAGCCAAGCTGTTTGTGAATGTGGAAACAGAAGATGGAGTTGTTATGCATATTTCATATTCAAATCTATTTAACTAAAAATATAACCTTGAAGAAATGACAACTTCTTTTAAATTTTTTTGACTGAAATATCCATTTGAAATACTTATTTCAGGCATTTTGCTGGTTACACGAAGATGGTCAAAACTTGGTATTTGTGGTTATACCTAGGCCGGGTAATGCTTGTATATACATTTTCCATGAAACAAGTACCGCCGTGCCACTGCAATTATGCAACTTTGACAGGACTGCCCTGGTGGTACTGACGAGAACTCCATACCAGACGCGCAACATCAGAGATTACCGCAACAGACACCCTTTTCAACGAGGAAAACCCGTTCTCAAGTAGATATCTTATTTCAGATTTTATTAGGCGAATAGGATACTGGATTGTTTCACCTTAACTTTTGTTGTGCTTTGAAATTTGGAATACATTATAATTCTTCAGCGCGTGTATACGTGAGATAATCATCCAATAACATGAGTACAAATAGTCCAGCACCAGCTATTTATGGTGGAGGTAAGTTATATGATTTGATATCATCAAGAGAGTTAGCTCAAGTCACCAATTGACAACTTGATATAGTATATATACGCTGGTTTAGGCTCCATACTAACATAGGACGTACAATATTTCACTTTTCAACTAGATGAGGTTTCTGCCATCGTTTTGGATACCGGTACCTGGACCACGCGAGCAGGTTTTGCTGGCGAAGACAGTCCCAAAGCTGTTTTCAGTACATACTATGGAGTCCAAGATATCAAGGAGTCAAGCATCAAATCCAAATCTGCAGAAACAAATGCTGAAAATGTGACAAACGGTAACTCAACTGATACCAAGAGTGAAGCTGCAGAAGGTGCAAACTCTGAAAAAGATAAAGATGGTGATGTCAAAATGGATGAGGAGCCAAAGAGCGAATCTGACGATACGCGAACGAAGCCTGGCTCAAAACTGAAATCAGCAAATGCCAACAAAAAGTATTTTATTGGCGACAACTCAATCCATGTTCCTCGAGGCGATACTGAAATTTTAAACCCAATGGTTGAAGGTGTTGTGCAGGATTGGGAGGGTATGGAACGGATATGGAACCACGCACTTAACACAGTTTTAGAGATTGATATGCGGGAGCATCCTTTTCTTATCACAGAACAGACGTGGAACCCTAGATCTAATCGTGCAAAGGCTATGGAGCTTGCGTTTGAATCTTTTGAAGTCCCTGCCTTTTATATCGCCAAGTCTCCAGTCGCGTCTCTTTTTGCTTCTGGTAAAGGTTCAGGTTTAGTAGTCGATGTTGGACACGAGATTGTTTCAGTTACACCTGTTATTGATGGTTTACCACTTTATAAACCTTCGCGTCGATCATTATATGCCGGTAAGTTCTTGTCAAATGAAGTCCGCCATATGTTAGAAACCAAGTACGAATCAACCTTCCCACACATCAAAACAGCAATCAATACACCACGATATACGATAGCATCTCGGCAAATTCCCTTAAAACTTGAAGCAGAGGCTCAAGTGGTACTGCGAAAGTTTCCCAATGCCATTGTCAACGGCGTCCCTACAGCATCTTTCAAAGAGTTTGAGATTCATACGCGAACCCTGGATGAATTTAAGCACACTATATGTCAAATTTCTGATACCCCTTACAAGGCAGACATGGAGCCTTCAGTAGGCAAGCGAGTATTTGAATTTCCTGATGGCTCCAACTATTCATTCGGTGCTGATAGACTTACTGTTACTGAGTCGTTGTTCCAACCTTCACTGAATGAATACCAATTTGACGGGTTCCCCGTTCCATCTACTGCCAAAGAGCAGACAGAAAGTTCTGATAAAACCAATGAAAATGGCAGCGACAAGGATAGTGATGCACACGAGTCTACTGCTGATAAGAAAGAACCAGCGCCGATTCCTGGAGCTACAGGTGACAAGAAGGAAGGTGCTTCGACAGGGGCAACAACTGGAGCCACTAATACCGCCTCCCAAGTTACTCCATCATACATGCTTAATGACGTTAGGTCCGTTCCACCCTTTAGCCGTACTCTTGGTCTTTCTGATCTCATTGTTTCCAGTATCAATGCCTGTGATGTCGATGTTCGACACAACCTGGCCAACAACATTGTCATCACCGGTGGTTCCTCTTTAGTCCAAGGATTGACAGACAGAATTAACCAGGATTTGTCACAGGCTCTCCCTGGTCTCAAAATTAGATTATATGCTCCTGGTAATATGACAGAAAGAAACTTTTCACCTTGGGTTGGTGGCTCTATTCTTGCTTCGTTGGGTACTTTCCACCAACTTTGGGTATCCAAAAAAGAATACGATGAAGTGGGTGTTGACAAACTTTTGGATAGAAGATTTAGATAAAACCTATGTTAATTTGTTTAATATATATATGTTCTACTATTTATTAGAAGCTCTAAGAAGAGCATATTCGACTCTTTGAAGTTACAGTAATATTATATAATCTTACATACAATACGATGATAGGGTTTAGGATTGTGCTGAGATTTAAATTTTATTACTTTAACCATGTGGAACAACGAATCAACTGTAACATATATATGCTGATATAATAAAAATGCCTATATCTTAATTAAGATATCATATTTTCAGTACCACTTCTAGCTACAATACCAAGCATTGATTCTCTGGCATCTCTGATATTTTTGAAAGCAGTCGTCGAGTCGCTAATTTTTTCATTGATGGCGGCCAATCTTTTCAGCGCTTTAGCAATAAGTTTTTTCCCGTTTGATCTACCCAAATTTTGTGCCAGATACCTTGACATGACCAGTTTGCAAAGGAATGGCTGATCAACTGGTGGTCTTAGAGCTGCAATACGGTCAATGTCGTTTGGAAAGGCATTTTTGGCAACACATTGCGGGTCGTTTTGTTTAATCATGTTGTATACCTCTTTACCCTTGTTGACGAGCTCAGTAGTAAGCTCTTTTTGACTGGGACCTTTGCGATGCGACTTGGAAAGTTTCGATTTCTCTTGAATTTTGGGTTGATAAAGGTTTTTTCGACTTGTATTTTGAACTGCGTTGATAATTGGAGAGTGGCCAATTTCAAGTGAGATTTCATGGGTATTTGTGTTGTCACAGTTATGTCTCATGAATTCCATATAGCTTGCTACAATCGAAGCAACTGACAAAATACCAGCACTAGTGTCGTTGCGAAAACGTCCATGAGTTTTGGAATGGGATGCGTGTCTATATTTTAGCTTGTAGTGGCCCAGGAGTAACCGTAGCTGGTGTGTCTCTGCTACTTCACGTTGTAATTCACGAGCTTCGCATTCATATCTGAGAAGATCAAGAGTTATCTTGATATAATCCTCATTAACTGTTTTTAAGTCTTTTTTTATTTGTTCAGATGGTTGAGAGAATCCATAATGAGACGAAGAATCACCAAACATGCTGGAGGCATTGATAGATGAAGAGGTAGGAGTGTGATGTATACCCTTTGCCTTTTCTTTATTGGATAATACTGCTTGCTGAGCCTCTGAGAGACTTATCAACTTGTCAATATTTTTCATCGCGTTGTCCATTTCAGAGGACACTTGTTTTAGGAATGTTTCCACATTAAAATCTTTTTCTTGATTAGCATTACTTTCGGTTGGTCTAAACTTGTCATGACCGTAGGAGGACAACCTTCGACTCCTTTGTCGTTTTTTAAGTTTATCTAGTGGAATCATTTCACCATCCAGTGATATTGAAATTGGTCTGGAAATATAAGGCTTCAGCAACTTGTATACAATACTTTTAAACTTTTCAAGGTCGACCTTCAATTCGCTTTTAATCATTGACATTTCTTGATTTAGTCTTCCAGCAAGGTACTTGATTTTATCGCTATATGGCTCCGATGCAGATTTTATGAGCGGATCTGGATCACTTTGACTGTGGCCATTTACAAGCTCCACAGCTTCTCTCTGAAGTTTCATCTCACAGATTTCCAAATTTTTAATGGCTTGCTTGGCTTTAGGAGTTCCAAAATATCGCCGACATTCCACAACATCTTCATACGGAATTTCAAGATCTTCTTTTCTCAAGGCAATTCTCAACTTTGAAGATGTCAGAGGTTGAAAACTTTTGCGAGCATATCTGTAATTGATGCTTTGAATAATTGTTTGCAAATATATGGCTGAAGTGTGCTGTCTATTTTCCTTTTCTTCGTTGGTTTCGTAACCGCCTTTGAATCTGTAGGCTTTGGACCTGTTTTTGTTCTTTATTTTGAGCTCAGATGGGAAAGATTGTGATTTTGCTGTTGATTTCTGATGAGTTATACTTGAATCTATCAAAACATTTGTTGTTGATGAATGTGTTAGAGTAGATGGAACATCTTCTAAAGCAGCAGAAGACTCTCGAGTTAGTGGGACTGCTGCTGTTGTATTTGAAGAAGAAGAACCTCTTGAACAAGCATTGGCTATTATTGTGGACAATTCTGGAGATCCAGAAAAAGTGTGAAAATCATGGTCAAGTGGGTCAAGATTAATTACAGTGGATGACGTCGAATGTGACTTTTCATTCAAAATCTTCCCCAAATAATTGATTGATTCTGTGTCTTGTTGTATGTGAGGTGCTGAGCTATGTTTTGGGCAATTGTTTGTGTTTTCTTTTTGCAGAATTGTTTGAGAATTGATTAAACCCCTGATAGATGGAGCAAGTTCAACTTGGGATCTGTCTGATTCTTGAGTTTCATGCAGAATATCACCCGAACTCTTGCTATGTTTATGAGTCTGTGTTAATTTGTGTTTTTCGGAATAATTGGCACTATTGCTATAGTCAGTAGTATCTATAAGCACTTCTTGACCTAATTTTTTACAAATAGATATATGTCGCTGGATAGAGGAAGTATTAGTCAGATTGGTATGATCAGAGGAAAAATGTACAAATGATGTCCTTGGTGGTACCTGTGAATACAACTCAAAGCTGTTTAGTCCAGCCACCATTAATGGATCTTTATCAGTACTTTTAACATGAGAAACTCTTGGAGAATATGTATAATTTTGAGAGCAATCAAGTGAAAGGCTCAATGAATTGTTGAACCAGTAAGATGGCGATCTTCTTGCAGAGTGATTGAAAAATCCAGTGGAGCTTAACAAGTTTGAGTTTTTATATTTGTTATTTCTAGAGGATTGGAAAGTTTTGAGAAATTGGTCAAGTTTATAAGGTGTAGTTTCCGATTCAGTTTTTCGTTTGGGATCAAGAGTTGAACAATATTGGCTTAGATCTATATTGATCAAAGACTTTGGTTCAGTGGCAGATGTGAGAGCTGGTTTCCCGTCATCAAAGCGGTCACCACTAGAGCATTGTGGATTCAATGTTTTGTATGTGACATTGGAATTACGCTTTGAAGAAACTTCTTCCATTGTTGTTCTTTTTTTTTTTTTGAGAGATTTGTCGACTTTGCTATGATTTGCAGATTGAATTGTGATAATAATATTGGTACAACCTTGCAGTTTAGATCTTAAAGCTTTATCTTTTAAAAGTAGGATATTGCGAAGAGGATAAAGAGAATATCAATTCATAATGTCACAGGGTTGGCAAAGTAAAGTCTTTACCGAAAGATGTAACGAAAAATAATCAAATTTAAAATGATGACGCTAAAACAATTTGTTAAGTTTGGAATGGCAATTGGAAATGAGCCCTAGATTAATGCCAATTAGCTTACTAGAAGACCCTAGGTGCAATTGAATAGGTACAACAAAACCAGAAAATGAAAATGAATGTTTCTCTATTATTTACTTGGACTTTATTTTACAAATTTAGAAACCATTTAATTCCAGCAACAACCTCCATATTTATCATAATTACAAAGATTTGAACAATGATTAGATCGATTAAAAAGAAACAAATTACATTTGATCACTCAGATTCATTTGAAAGAATTTTCAACTTCAAAGGATCTCTGATAACTCTTATTTGTTGTAGGAAATACCGAGAGTTTGCAGTGCCAAGACAAAAGCTGGAAATTCGGAACATACCAAAGCTATGAGTACTAATCATAGTAGTTTCCAATACACAATATAAATATTCTGAACAACCACAATTTGGAACAGAATAAAATAAAAAATACATAATGTAACCTATTTTCTGGGTCATTTACCGCAAAGCAATTGATTGATTGATTACCCAAAGCTTATCGATAGGACGAAACCCAAACCCTCCGGACTTGAGTAACCTGCAGGTTCAGGTTGGTTCCCCAATTGCCGATTAGGAGCCTAGAAGTCTAGAAAAACCAACATGCGCGACACCCAATACTCCAATACTTGGGGTCCTGATTAGCAGGCGAGGCTATTTATATTTCATATTGCCACGGACATTAGCAGCGAATCCTCACCCATCGTAATTATTAATTAATACGTATGCTGGGTACCAGGGTAGATGGTAAAGCGCACAGAAGTGGCATCATGTGACTGCTTGTTAAATACCCAAGTTGGGCAGATAGCATCGATAGTACCAGTCCATGTGAGATACACGCCACATAAAAATCCAAAGAGTAATATCTATATAAATGGATTAGCATGCCTCCCCACCCTTGCTATTCTCTTATTTATATTTTTACCTTGTCGTTTTTTTGAGCTGCTTTCTGCGCAAAGATTCGGTATTTTGTCCCATGGAATCCCTACTATCTATCAAACAATCCTAAGACAATCTCCGACACATTGAATTCTGCACTTGCTCAATCTTGATTCACTCAAGCACCGTTCGAATTTACCATCTAGTCCACAGAAAACACACACACACACACACACACACACATACGCACAAACTCGTACTCAGATTAAACAATGGCAGACGCTGGGGCATTTGGAGTGCCTCTCATATTCGTCGCCATCATTGCACTCTCCGTGGTATATGTTTTGGTATTTCGGGCAGCCAGAAACAGGAATCTCTTAAATCCACGGGGTGGTGTTGCTGAACTACGAAACTTGGGTTTACGTCGTCGGCGTGGATTGACTCAAGAAAAGCTGGATGAAATGTTTCCCGCAAAACCTTTGTATATAGCAATACAGGAAATGATGGAAATGGGGGTGCTCAAGGATGACCATTTGGAAGCAACTAGTACGGCAAACACTGCTGCTGATAAAGATGTATCAAAAACTATGGTTTCAACTGTTACAGAATCTGAAGTATTTGTGGAGGACGTTCCGGTTAAGGGGGCAGAGGACATTGAAAATGAACTGCCAGAGCATAGTGATATTGCTGATCAACGCAATCACATCCAAATGATAGAAGAATCAGAGGACTCTATCTACAAGAAAGACTGTGTTATTTGTCAAGGACCAATTGCTGGAGATGAGAATAGCGGAGTTAAAAAAGAAGATGTGATGGTTCGCCTTCTTTCTTGTGGGCATTTGTTTCACGACGAGTGCATATCCCTGTGGTTAACCCAGAAGGCTGTTTGTCCCATCTGCAGCAAACCATTCATTGAACAACCCAGTTCTGCGGAACCCGTGCCAGAGGAGCCTGTGGAGCCCGTGCCAGAAGGACCGGCACCAGAGGATCCTGCACCCGAAGATCCGGCTCCAGAAATTCGGGGAGACGAGAATGTTTAACCTAGATTGCTTTACGAATTACGGCTAGCCTACGACTCATGATTGTTATGAATGATTGTTATGAATTTTTGTTTTAATTTTTGTTTTATTCCGCTTGTTACCCAGTTCATTCCTGAGGACTCACCAATAATCAGGATTCTTTTTATAAGCTTACATTTTTCTAATCTCTCAATGGATACGTGATTTCTTGTACATTTTTGCTCATACCACTCTTGCTTGAATATATATAATATAGAGGCATTGCCGATAGTGTCCCATGCCGTTGTGCCATTATATATTCAATTAGACTTTTATACACACACCCACGCGTTTTCCCGCCCACTGGAGATCGCTTTAATAGGACGCGCGGAGATATTTTTCTTAAAGGATGCTATTTCTGCACGCAGTAACTATTACTAATTTGCCAATAGCGCCGTTGAATCTAGCTCTGCGATAAGAATTAGAATACAAAAATACGAATCACAGTCACGTGATGGAGATGGCTCTGGCGCGGCGATAGCATTGTATGTAGAACAGTATATAGAGTGTATGTAAGTTACAGCACTTGTATATTCTATAACCATTCATGGCAAACCACATCAGATCATATATCCTACAATATTCCTAAGCTAGACCAATTTCAGTGAACACTGAACTCTTTTAATGAAATACCTGATACATTTCTGTTTTAGACATAGCTACTGACTTTAATGGACGTCTACACTATCTACAAGTTGTGTGTGTATCTGAACTAGCTCTCTCAAAGTCTATTGTTCGTAAACCAAGGTGAGTTTGTTGGTTTAACTCGAAAGTCCTGTTTAACGTTTTAGACCATTGGAGAAATAAACCAACCACCATGACAATCTACCAATATAGCACTGGTTATTCTTAGACTTTTCGTCGTAGTGCCGCATCTAAAGAGCTCCCGTGACACTTAGTACCTATCTACTTTGTCAAACAATACGCCGAATCTTATTCTGATACTGTGATACTTTACCAGAGTCACTATATTAATCACTTGAGCTGATGCAGCCATGTACTAGCTCAGTAGCGCTGCAACAGCAGGGATCAGTCCAATTTGTCTATTAAAGCACTTGATACCCCAGATATTTTCTGCAAATAAAAAAATAACCCATTCCGACATCTATACATATCATCACCCAGATAACTCAGGATGCAAGTGATATGTTTTTTATTGTGGACCTTGTTCCAGGCTACTCATAGTATGGGACGACAGCTGCCATTAAAAGCTCAATTCGTTGACTTGGAAATGAAAAACGGCGATATTCTTACAGGTTTGGTTGATAATAATATGGAGGCCTTTAAAGGCATTCCATTTGTTGAACCGCCTGTTGGTGACTTGCGATTTCGCCCTAGTGTTCCTTTTACTGGCAGCTTGAATGGGTTCCAGGCAACGGCAATGGGAAAATCATGTTATCCTCTTGACTTGTTCAACAATATTAGGTTAAAACGTCATGTTGATATGTCTCTGCTTAGTGGAGTGAATCCAGAACAACTTGATCTCATGAATGACGCTAATATTGGTGAAGACTGTTTGACTCTTAATATTTACCGGCCAGCGGGAATTCCTAAGGACGCCAAACTTCCTGTCATGGTTTGGGTATATTCTGGGGCTTTCCAGTTTGGATCTACTTCTTTTTACCCTGGCCGGCCTGTTGTCGAAATGAGCATGAAAATGAAGACTCCTGTGATTTTCGTGACTGTTGGCTACAGACTTGGCCCTTGGGGATTCTTGGGCGGAGACGCTATTGGCAAAGAAGGATCTACGAATGCGGCAATGTGGGATTTGATCAATGGTTTTAGGTGGATTCAGGAAAATATTGATGATTTTGGAGGCGATCCTGAACATGTAACGGCTTGGGGAGAGTCAGCTGGGGGAATGCTGGTTTCTCACTTGATGATCACTGAAGAGTTTAAACGAAAGCCTTTATTCGCATCTGCAATCTCTATGAGCGGAAATTTGTTACCGTTTGGAAATGCAACAGGATCTGCTGCTAACGACTTGTTTTGGACGTTTGCCAGAGCTGCTGGGTGTTCAGACGACGTTCCTCAAGACGAGGCGCTTGCTTGTTTAAGAGGTAAGGATTCAGAAACACTGTACAATGCTCAAAACTATGATAGAAATCCTCTGGAGCTAAACGATTTGGCTACAGCATTTACTGTTTGGGCACCCAAGCCTGATGGTGTGTTATGGGAAGGAAATGCTTACCAGAATGCATTGAAAAACGGAGTCGTTGACATCCCTTTTATTACTGGAAACCAAGAAGATGAGGGAACACTGATATCCTTTGTGTTTGGCACAATGTCTAAAGCTGCAACCGATGAAAGACTTACCAATCTTTTTCCAAGAGGTGGTTGCCGGTTGAAGCACTATTTGGAAATGTATCCTACAGATTTAGCGGCGGGATGTCCATATCGTACTCGATGGATGAACGAATTATGGCCCAACTATAAGCGCCTGTCCTCCTTGTTGACAGACTTGATTTTTGTCATTCCTCGTCGAATCATGCAAAAAGCCATGAAGTACAATGGTGCACCTCGATATGTGTATTTCTCAGACGCCCTTCACAACGTATTGCCATTTCTAGGAACTACCCATTTCAACGATGTGATTTATATCTATCATTTTCAAAACTCACAAACAGCCAGAGCATACCTGAGATACTTTATCTCGTTTGCCAATTTCTATGACCCCAACCAAGCAATCGATGATTTACCAGAATGGCCAATGTATGACGAGGTGAATAGAACAATGCTACATTTTAGCATTAGTAAAATCGGTACAGCAACAGATGATTATAGAAAGGATATCACTGATTTTGCAACTCAAAGAGTTGCCATGTGGGAAACTGACTAGAGGGTGTTTTTGAACGATAGTATTGCAATGATTGAAAGTACGCTATATTTGGGTTATTTATTTATTTGCTTAGTTAGTATTCTTTATACATTATATTTTATTTTCAGGGAGCTTCCTGATGATTTTGAATATTGATGTATTTTAAATGTGATTATTATTAAGCTTAAGATGTATATAATACGATCCACAGGCCAAGGATTTTAAATCTGGGTGACTATTTTTACCAAGGAGCCGTCAAACCTGTTCTACATAACCCACGAATAGTACTACTACTGGTCTACAGTTATGTTACTGACACAGCTGGAATACTGATGTGTACTTGCGTCTGGTTAGAAGAGTAGCATAGAATGGAGATTTCAAGATTGCTGAATTGTTTTACGCCTGGGTCGATAAGCGAATGCATGGATATAATTTTTTCAAAAGGTGAGTTAGCTCTGAAAGAGGGTTATCAATCCGATTTAGATAATAAAGTGAGAATGGCACATAACACCTCTACATGTATCGCATATATTCCAGAATGAGAAAGACTATTAGAAGTAACAATGTTATGCCACTTATTTTGAAATGTCTGAAATCTTTTGGCACTTGAGCTGCTAGGCGACTTTAGGAGTCTTTTTCAGCCCTGCCGAAAAAATAGCTAAACAGCAAAAAGCTTCAGCCTTGGTTTTACTTCAGTGTATAGTTCTTAGAGGTTTTTATGCAGCACCCAGGCTCCTTTTCACTAAGAAACAATGCCAAATTCAAAATTCAACTATAATAGCACAGATCGCACCTCTGAGAATGTTGTGTCAGAACAAATGTAAACTTGATCTTACATTACATGAACGGCTCAATCAATAGGCTAAGCATATCTCACGCCAAGTGCGGGCAAATGCCATATCTTTGTAAGTTGGAACTGTCCTATAAAATCTCGTTTTGATATGAACTATTTCGTTTTATACAAGCAGTATGAGCTGCTATCTTTATCAAGCGTTGAGATCTTAAACTCCAGTGTCGAGGGTATTTCGGCTGCAAAACGCACAATGGGAGGCCGCTGCAACTGTAGCGTATGCGGAGAAATACTTCCTTGGCAATAATATCCATATCCAGGCAGGTGGCTATTGAGCCTTTAATAACAGAGAACAAGAAAAAAAATAATAAAAAATACATTTATTTCACAAGCACCTCCAGCAGTTGTTTATTAATATTCCATTCAGAATAACACGCTGACTGCTAGTTAACCCCCTTTATTGCCAGTTGATACGAGTCATCTGACTGACACATTCTACTATCGCTCACGTGAAGCTTCCGCCGCACAGGCATACGCCAAAAAAGTGAGCGATTACGTCAGCGCTATCTGAAGCCAAGGTTTAAATTTAAATATTTAAAGGCTTTCTTTTCCCTCTTTCCTATCACCACCTCTCCAGGCAAATCTAGTATCATGGCTTGGGATCAACTTTGGGTATGTTTACTTTCTTTTCCGCTGACTTTTCGTATTTCTTTCCTTTTCCCCTTTCTCTCTCTAACTCGTTCCTTTAGATTAATAAACCGCACCTGGCTTATGCCGTCCTTGGTGGGTTTACAACCCTCTTTTCTCTTATTTCTCTTTTTGTCAAAGAGAAACTCTATATCGGTGAAGCAACTGTCGCTGGCCTATTTGGAATTATTGTAGGACCCCATTGCCTGAACTGGTTCTCTCCAACGACTTGGGGTAACACGGACAACATCACCCTCGAAATCTCTCGAATCGTTCTTATTGTCCAGATCTTTGCCGTCGCCGTCGAATTGCCTAAAAAGTACATGCTGCGCCATTGGTTTTCCGTTGCCATTTTGCTCGTACCTGTTATGGCCTTTGGCTGGCTAATCTCTTCAGTGTTTATTTGGAAGCTTATTCCCACTCTTCGTTGGGTCGAAGCCCTTGTTCTTGCTGCATGTATTACTGCCACAGATCCCGTCCTTGCCTCTGCGGTTGTAGGTAAGGGTAAATTTGCCCAGCGTGTACCCGGCCATTTAAGAAACCTGTTGTCTGCCGAATCCGGTTGCAATGATGGTATGGCCTTTCCTTTTGCGTATTTGGCTCTTCTTTGTATTCTTGATGAAGGAAACTCTAGAGATGTTGCATTCCACTGGATTGTCATCACTGTTCTATACGAATGTGTTTTTGGCTGCGTCCTCGGGGCAATCATCGGATACGTTGGAAGACATCTAATCAAGTTTGCAGAACAAAAGAAACTGATTGACCGTGAATCTTTTCTTGTATTCTATTTTGTTCTTGCCCTCTTTTGTACTGGTGTGGGATCGATTATTGGTGTAGATGATTTGTTGGTTGCTTTTTCAGCGGGTGCTGCCTTTTCCTGGGACGGCTGGTTCTCCAAAAAGACTGAAGAATCTCATGTTTCAGATGTTATTGATTTACTTTTGAACATGTCTTTCTTTGTTTATTTTGGCGCTATTGTTCCTTGGGATCAGTTCAACAATGAGGACCTTGGAATTAGTGTTTGGAAATTAGTGATCATTGCTATTCTCGTTATTCTTTTCAGGAGACTCCCTATTATGCTCGCTCTCAAACCTGTCATTCCAGATATTAAAACGTGGCGCGAGGCTCTTTTCTGTGGCCACTTTGGCCCGATTGGTGTTGGCGCTATCTTTATGGCTATTCTCTCCAGAGCTGAGCTGGAGCATGGAGAGCCTACTCCTTTAGCTGATCTGCCAGGTCCAGGCACACCGAACTATTATGTGATTGCGACTATTTGGCCTGTTGTAACTTTCCTTATCGTTGCTTCAATTGTTGTACACGGTTCATCTATCGCCGTCTTTACGTTAGGTAAGCGTCTCAACAACTTGACTATTACTATGACAAATACCACAAAAGGCTCTACACAGGGTTGGCTTTCTCGTCTTGGTACAGAGTCTCGAACATTTTCTTTGCATAGAGTAGATACCCAAAACCCTGACTTTCCAGAAATCGCCCCTTCAACCAACCCAGAGAAGCCAGGCCTTGATCGCCGAAAGAAGCGTAGAAAGGTTCACAAGAAGAAGCGTCGCAATGGTGAGGAGCCTACTCCTCCAGAGGCCATTGCTCTTGATCTCAGCGGCAATAATCGTGCCGAAACTACAGAAGTGGACATGTATGCCGGATCGTCCTCTTCTAAAGACGGCTCACCGGAACACACTCTCGACGAAGAACACATTGCCATTGTTGCTGCTGGAAAGGATGGTGAAGATACTGAAATTAAACTTAAGCCTTCGGATATGACACCAGAACTTCGCGAGAAACTTGGCATTACTGCTCCTGGTGAAGCTACTCCTCCACGTACTTCACAAGAGGAACAACCACGGGGTGAGGGAGTTAATGGTGGTTCTGACATTACAGCTTATAAACTTGGTGATAAATTGGTTATTGAAGATGCCAACGGTGAAGTTCTTCAAACTATTCGATCCCGTACTTCTGAAGATTCGGAACATCACCGAGAGAAGAACAAAACTTTGTCTAGCCATCCACGTGTTTCACGGCCGACACGCACTTCACCACCGCCACCACAACATCGCAGGGGCTCTGTTTCTCGTCGTGGATCTGATTTGGGTCCTGCTCGTGGTGTTATCTCTGGCCCTCATCATAAATCCCGTAAAATTACAGCTTATCAACTTGACGACAATATTATTGTTGAGAATGAAGAAGGAGAAATTATCAAACGATACCATATTAACTACAAGGATGGTGAGCACGATCCCCAATCCTCTCAGAATCCAGGATATATCGATCGCACACTTTCTCATTTCGGCATTCGCAGACGTAGCACAATTGGTGCAGCCGACTTGGAGAAACAACCACCTAACCTTGACAGTTTTGTTCCTGGTGTACCAGTAGCTATTTCGAGTGGCTCTGCTCAAGTACCTCGACAAAGAGTTCCTTTGCAGGATGAGCGAATCCGCAAGCGTCTCAAGAAACTTCTTATCAGTGACCCCGAGGTTAATCCTAATGCTTTTGGTGTTGAATCCGATAGTGCATCTTCAGGTGATGGATACTCTAGTGAAGACGACGAGGAAGAACTTTCACCTACTGCTACGGCTCCTCAAATTAATATTCTTCCAGGAGCGCATGTTTCTGTTCCACCATCAGCTCTCAACGCTATGGGTCGTGTCCCTGCATCAAGTCCTGTTTCTAGACCTCCTAGACTTGACGATGACGAAGAAGAAACTGCAATTGAGCGGCAACGGCGTCTTGCAGCTCTTGGTATTATTCAGGATGAAGAAGAAGATGATGAACCTGAACAAAATTAAACCCCTTATGATTATTTTTTCCCCCTTTCACTGCGATTTTCTATTTTAAAATTTTGAATGCTTGTTATGATTCCCTAAGCCTCTGCCCGCACACGTTATTTTCTCCCCCCTTTGTTCATCATTATATTCTTACGTGCTTATTATTATTATTACTACTTTTATTGATACCCCCTCTTATCATTTTATTTATTAATGAAACTTTTATTGCATTCTAAACCTGTACACACCCTACATTGTTTTTTACTTCAACTTTATATACTTGTATACATTTTGTCCTTCCCGAGTTATCTGTGCAATCCGTTAAATAGTCGAAAATATATATTATATCCTACCGCATTAATTATTCTCTTGAGTATCTGATCCAATGGATTGATATCCGTTGAATGAATGGCACCACACAAGCGCATGAAATATTGGTTTTTAAACTAGGCCTGATTCCTCTTGATCGTTGAAAAAAAGTTTTGCCACAATAACAACATTACAGGTTTATCTAGTCCTCCTATTAATGAAATTAGTTTTCTAGAGTGTGTAAAATATGTCATAAAACGGTCAACATGGCCAGCCTCCTCCGCTACGATCAAAAGGAGGGAAAGAACAGCAATGTGCGGCTTATTTACAATTTGCTAACAAGTTCATACCTACACAAGCTAACTTGTAATCAATCTTTCTTCAAAAAATATTTCTAACAATTAAATGCATCTAAGTCTATGTTACACAAATATATATATATATATATATTTCATACAAGTGGAAATCTCTTGATTATGTTTGTTTAAAGAATTCTTATTTTAAACCTTTGTAAACACTCTCTTCTTTGCCAACCGTTCATCTTCTTCATTTTGTAATGTTTCGTCCACAAACTCTTTTCTATGATCTCTATCCCAAGTCTCTTTGACCGTCTTGAGACCGGCAATGTTATAGCCAATGCGGTCGCGCTGGGTGTTTAAGCGGGTCTTGAGATCACGCTGCACGGATTCTAGCGTGGGTCGCATCACCTGGTTTGCAACAAGTGGTTTGTGATAAAGTCGAATCAAGGTGAAAAGCATGCGGCAGATGAGTGTGGTCTTGTTGGCTCCAACTCCTCCCTTGTCAAGAGGCGTGTCGGACTGGGAGCCTGGCTCGTTGCGGGGTTTGAGCCATTCAGCAATGAATTCGAAAAGGGCTAAAACCTTGTCAAAGGGGAGAACAAGAAGGGCGTCTTCCAGTTCACTGGCCTTGATAGTAGAAGCCTCCTTCATAACGTAGTCCTGGGCAGAAATATTCAAATACTGTAAACGAACATCTCGGGCACCAAGAGCAGGAATTACTTGGCCCTTTGGTAATCTCTTTACCATATCAGCGTGCTCTTGGTGGAGTTTCAAGTCCTTGATACCAATTTCTAAAGCCTCGATCAAACGTTCACCAGCCTTCAAAGTCTCGATTGTTTGTTTGCCGGCTCGTGTAACCTGTGTTTCATTCTCGTCATCTTCCACAACTCGAGCCTCGTCATCCAAATCATCAGGACCCGCAGGCTTCTTTCCTTTCATATCGTCTTCAGCATCTGCATCATAAGCGGCAGTCAAAGTTGACTCATACTGTTCTTCTAATTCTCTTTCCTTTTCTTCTTCTAAGAACACTTGCTCACCGGTTCTCTTCCACACTCGAATACTCTTGTCGTGAGATCCTGTCACCACAAATTCACCAGAGCGTGCAACAGCCAATGCCCAGATTTCGGAATGGTGACCAACAAATCTTTGAACTTGCTGGAAATTGTCACCGTCCCAATACTTGACAAGTTTGTCCTTGGCTACCGAAAAGAAGTTATGCGCTGCTCGCTCTTTGCCATTGGTTTCATCATCATCGTCTCCACCAAAGTCATCATAGCCATTTAAATCGCCACCTTCAGCGTCAGTCAGTGGATCAAATGCCACATTCATAATACTCTCCTGGTGAGCAAAAATGGATTTGTGACAGTCACCAAAGTCTAAACCCCAGATCTTAATGTTCTTATCAGCAGAACAAGTAACCAGAAGTTTAGAATCCTTAGAAATATCCATACCCAAAACGGGAAGCTTGTGGCCATAGAGATCAAGTGAGAATTTAAGACTATCAGCAAAGAAAACCTTGACTGTGGAGTTCAACAAAGCACATGCAACTAGTCTCATATCAGGAGATAATCGAACAGACATCACATCATCGGGAAGCTCCAAAGTCTTGGTATTCTTGAACCTCATCTTTGGAACTTTTCGCAAAGTACCTGGAACTTGTTCTTGCACAATCTTGATTTCCCAGAACTTGACAGTCTTTTCGGCACCACCAGCTGTAACAAATGTCTTACCATCGGAACCAACGTTTAAGGACCAGACAGATCCACCATTTGGATGTGCAGCAACAGTTTCCAATAGCGTAGATGAAGCAACGTCATAAAGCTCCAAATCACCACTCTTTGTACCAACCACAATAAGACCATCACCTGGCAAAAAGCTGCAGCAAAGTGCATAGCCACAGTCAAATGTTCGAATGCATTGTTGGGTCTTGACATTCCAGACCTTGAGCTGTCCATTGGAAGCAGAAGCAACCATCTTATCATCAGAAGATAGTGACAACGCTCTAACATCTGCTCGGTGGCCGGCTCTGTCGATGCTGTATACACGGGTGTATTCGGCTGGTCCTGCGCTCTTCTTTACAGTCGCGTGTTTAGACATTGGCGCTTGGATAGAGTATGTTTCAATGGCATTGTTTGCAAGAGAAGCAACAATGAATAAAGAATTTGCTGGTGGTCGAACATCCCTAGATGAAAACATTTCAAATCTTTGTAGTGGGACTTCCTCAAATGCGAAATCAAAGGATCGGACCTTGGATGGTGTTCTAATTACTGTAAAAGAAATGTACTTTTCGTCAACACTTTCTTCGTCCAACTTGAACTCGCTAGTTGCACTGTCAACATCCAACCCTTTTTCGCGACGGCGTTTGATTTTTCGAGCGACTGACTTTTTAATCTCATCTGCAGTCTTGATTCGGAATACTTCAATGTTACGGTCTGCACTAGCAACAGCCATATATCGTGGCTCTTCAACAATTGTTTGGCCATTTTCATCTACTGTTTCTGAAAGGGTGGCAGCCAGGGAGTTGTCGTTGAAAAATTTGATTGTGTGTGCACGATCACCACTTTGCTTGTTGAGAGAACCTTGCTTTAATACTCGTTTTCCCATCTCGGCAGAAGGACTTAAATCAAGCTTCCAGAAAGCAAGCTCTTTATTTCCACTACCAGTGACTGCAACACGCATCGATGGTGAGTAGCCTAAACTCCAACTGTCGTTTGAAGAATGGGCCATGTGAGTTTCGACACAATGTTGAGTTTCGAGATCCCAGAGTTTAAGAGTACCATCTTTTGAAGTGGACAAGAGCCAAGCCTCCTCATCAGCATCTGCTTCAACTTCCCGCTCTTCTCCATTTTCACTCTCTGATAATATTTTAGATCTCCCTCGGATGAATTCTAGTCCTACTACCTGATCTCTGTGACTTCGCAATCTGTATAAGCCCACTTCGTTAACAAGATCCCACATGATGATATTCGTATCCTTAGAACCTGAAACAAGTCGAGTACCTGTCGAATCAAACTTCAAGACTGTCACACCCTTTCGGTGTGCGTTGAATGAAACCTGTAAAGTCCCTGTGATTGAATCCCAAATCTTGATAACTCCGCTGGAGTAGCCGGTGGCCAAAAGTTGACCATTGAATTCAGCAACGCAAGTCACTTCAGAAACTGTTGAGGCAGCCGCAGAAGTTTCTTCAGAAATCTGACTTAATAGATCGCCCGTTTTGATATCCCAAATTGTAGCATTCTCGAGGGCACCGACAAAAGCGCGACCACCGGTAGAAGATGTGGCTGTTGGAGGAAGCCAAATGACATTGGAATTTGATGTAATGACACCAAACGAGCTGTCTTGCTCGAATCGAAAATAATCTTTCTTAACCATTGTTGTGTTTTAAAAAGAAGACAAGAAAATCAAGCTATCTGTGTCGTTCTTTGAAAATCGAACCGTTGAAAGTAAATGGTGAATTTGTCTGTGTGCAAAAAAATTTTAGGTTTACATCAAATTTTTCAAAAAAATGATGTAAGCGCTGACACACCACATAAAGCTTATACACGGCTATATCATAGATAACTTCGCTACCAACTAAATAAGCAAGAGTATTTTAATTGAATTCAATAGTATAATTGGTTTAAATCACAGTGCGGACATCAATACAAGAAATAAAAAAAGACAAAATGCTGAATAAATAAAGTACAGATATATATAAATATGTGATAATGGCTATCTTCTCCATCCTGGTTCGTTTTAACAAGCTTGAAAATTACGTTCCCTTCCCGTCAACTGACTTTGACATGTTAATACCAGAGATCTTTTGGTTATAAGAAGAGGTAGAAACATAACGACGAATGGAGCGAACCTCATCTGCGCTGTAGCCAGGAATACGTATGTTCCAATTTCGCTCAAGGTGAAGCTGTAAATCTCTGGGCTCTAACCTTTGAGCTTTCCGATGCTTTGCTAATCGACAACCAAATGCCGTCACAGCTTGAACAAATTCATCGGCTGCGTCAAATAGTGTTTCCTCAACATTACCATCAATCATTCTATCATTTTCAACACCGATTACACTGTGAATTAATTCACGAAGTTTACGCTTTCCTAGCACATGGTCTCCACCAATATCAAATGCAGGTGCCCGAATATCTGCGGGCGTAGTCAACGAAGGAGCAATAATTGCGTGGCCGGTAGACAATGTTGGTCGTTCAGGATGATCAATTACTGGTTTGATGGGTGGAATGTCAAGAGTTTCAGGAATCGGTGGTAACTGAACAGATAACGGCTTTATAGGTGTGTTCATTGATTGATTACCGACGGTAGGAGGGTTAGGACGAGCAGATGGTCCTGTGGGAGTAGCTGGTTGACTGTTCGGAGTAAGCTTTTGGTTATTTAGTTGTTTGTTAGTAATTTGTTGTTGCTGTTGTTGGTTTCCCTGCAGCTTCAGCTGGTTAGCTTGAAAATTTGGGGATTGAGTTACTGGAGACTGAGAAGCTGCAACAGACGGTGTTCCAGCTCGCGAAACATTTGACCCAATGATACCATTAACAGGAGAAGCTGCCTTGGACGTGCCATTGACCTGCGCGTTTCCAATCACCGGTGTTGCAGCTGGGGACTGAGATCCAGGTCTGATATTCCCATTGAGCTTATTTATCATGTTACTAGCAACTCTGTTTTGAACAGCTTGTTGTTGAGTCAATTGGTGATTATTTCCATTAGCTGATTGCTTATTCATCATGATATTTGCTTGACCAGGAGTTAAAGACCCATTATTTGTGGCAGGGGTATTCGCTGGTCTAGGAGACGATGTGTTAGCCTGTGTAATACTAGGAGATGTAATACCATTAGCGGGAGACCCTTGTCTACTAAGTAAAGCGGCATGTGCGGCAAGAGGTAGTTGCCTGTTAACTATTGACTGCTGCTGATTTCCAATGACTGGCGAACTAGTCTGTGATGTCTTTTGTTGCTGTTGCTGTTGCTGCTGCTGTTGCTGTTGCTGTTGCTGTTGCTGCTGAAGCAAAAGCTGCTGGTGTTGGTTAAGAAGTTGTTGTTGTTGGGCGGGAGTAAGACTTTGGATTTGTTGTTGAGTTAGATTTGGAAGCTGTTGTCTCTGTTGGGTCTGGAGTTGAACATTACTGTTTTGTATTTGATTTGATGTTTGGCCTTGTGCTTGTGCTTGTGTTTGTTGGCCTTGATTCTGGGCTTGCTGAGTTTGTGCCTGAACTTGTCGTTGAAGCAACGCTCTTTGTTCTGGAGTCATCAGCTGAATACAAAATAGCCTAGCTCGTCTCTCTGCCTCACGAGTCTGCTTCAACTTTTCTTGCAAAATCTTGATTTGTTCTTCAGCATTAGTACGAAAGTCTTGTGTCACATTCTGTGCAATAGTATTTTGGAGGCCTTCCAAACTTAGTTGAATCTGCTTCATCTCTGACGAAAGCTGAGCTTGTCTCTGTCTTGCAAACTTATACTTTTGAGCATTTTCAATCTGCTGTTGAGTAAGAGGAGTTCCATTGCTATTAAGTAATGCTACACCTTGTTGTGGGTTTTGCTGTTGAGCTGATTGTTGCTGGGCAGCTTGTTGTTGTTGTTGTAAAAGCTGCTGAGCTTGTGCTTGTGCTTGTGCATGAGCCTGTGTCTGTTGCTGTTGAGGCGACTGTTGCTGCTGCTGTTGCTGTTGTTGCTGTTGTTGTTGTTGTCGCTGCTGTTGTAACACCAAACCATTTGCCATATTGGAGTACTGTTGAAGCATAACATTTTGGGGTATACTTTGACCATTCAACTGTGTATTTTGTACTAGAGGCGAAACATTGTTATTGGAAGAAGAATTTTGCTGATTATTCAACTGCTGAGCTTGTTGTGATAATAAATTTTGAGCATTGTTTCTTTGTGAATTTTGAGCAAGAATCTGTTGTTGAAGCTGTGGAGTCAATGAGTTGAGTTGTTGTTGTGTGAGTTGTGGAGTCTGTTGCTGGGACTGTGCTTGAAGTTGAATGTTTTGTTGATTCTGTTGCTGTTGAGCATTTTGTCTAGTGGCATTAATGACACGGTAGCATGAAATTACATCTTTCAAGTAGTGTGCCTGTTGGGCAGAAGTTCGCTGTAAATCAGATCCTGGAGGGGCTTGTTGAGCAGCCCTATATGAAGTTTTATAGCGCTCCACGATGGACTCAACATGTTGGGGAGTTAAAGAAGCAGCTAATCTAAATGCATTGCTGTTCACATTTATTCCTCCAGGAGTCGCAGCTTGTCCAACGTTACCACCGTTGGGTTGACCGTTTCCGTTCATTGATTCAGAATATAATGGTTAAAGGGAAATATGGGGGGTTGGGGTTTAATCAAATGAATTTCAAATGATAATTCAATAAAGACGGAAAAATGCAATGGCAGAGACAATTCCAATAAAGTAACAAAAGAAAATAACGGCGATGGTTCCGTTGAGAGCAAGTTTTCAGCTCAGAGAATTGGTATCAAGAAAATAGTGGGCTGTGCGATTAATAAATAAAGACGCGTTAGATACAGATATTGAATAATGCTTTAGGATATAATTTAAGTGGTGAGAATTGATATAGGGTTGTTCATAGTGTGTCTAATGGTATAGATTACAAGGGTAGTTATAATGTTGACCTGGACAAATGGTTAAATGAAATATGTAATAATGGATGGTGATGTGGGTATTGGCTTGAGATGGTGGTAATAATGGTTATAGGTAAAGCATGGTGTGTTTTATAACATATATTACCCTAACCACTCCCCGGATTATCACCCTAACCCTAGTTTGTTGTGTGTGTACTTGAATACTATGATTTGAGCTCTGTTAGAAATATTCTAACCGCTCAAAATTTGTATTGTGAAAATATTCAAAAGCTTGGGAAGATTGGATATTGTTATTTTTTTAGAAATTTATAAGAAATTTTCATAGGCTATAAGTAAACAAATTTCCAACTCATTGGATCGAACGTGTGGTGCCTATATTCTGAAAGTGATGTAAAGTACTTACAGAAACGAATAAATAGTCCTTTTCTGTTATATTAATAATTATAAAAGTTGAAGATTTGCTTATTATTCATAATTAATGATGTAGAAATGTCTTCAAAGTGGATAATTTCGAACGTTACTGAGCCAAATGTCCTTTTGCTTTAAACCAAAGAATATCAACCATCGGCTCAAGGAACTGGTATTCAATTAAAGCCAGAATAACAAATTTCAAGTACTTAACTTTGCAACTATGTTCGTTCGGTATATTTTCAATTGGTAACAAATGAATACTATTCCTGAAATTCAGGAAAAGTTAAAGTCAATCTTTGTCTAGTGTTAACAAAAACTACATATCAAATATTCAAAGGGTTTAATAAGGATATAGCTCTAAATACATTAAAGCCCTGAAAAATGATACAATTTACAATCCTTTTTTTGCAATCCAGTCTTTACAAATGAAATATATATATATATATATATATATATATATTTCTTTTTTCGAAAAGTAGTAAACTAAAATAATTAACTATTTTTTAAAAAAAAATACATGCAATAATGAGTAACCAAAATATTGTAGTACATTGAGAGCATAAGCTACTCATGCTTCAGATGCAATATTAGAAAATATGCTTAACATCTGTTAAGGAAAGCGTTGATAGCAGTCTCGGCGTCCTGCTTGTTGCAAGCCCGGTTGACGCAGCTGATAGATGGGTTGAAGTCAGAACGCTTCTTGCAGAAGCAAGCAGCGTTTTGCAAGTTGAGAGCACCACAGCCGGTTTTGGAGGCATCATTTTCAAGCTCAGAAAGACACTGGAGAGCACAGCCGGGGATCTGGGGAATATCCTGGGCAACAGCAAGGCCGACAATGGCAGCAATGGTAGCGACAACGGAGAACTTCATTTTGAATGTGTTGGGAGTAAAAAATTTGTTTAAAAAGAGTTGATTGAAAATTGAATGATGAATCGAATTGGTGATGGGAATAAGAAAAGAAGAAGAAATGGAATCTCACTGGAATTGAGCTCTCTTTTATAATTTTTCAAAAAACAATCAAGTAAAAAAATGAGCCTATTTTCAGGCCTGGAGAAACAGGGTGAACCTGATCGAAATCACTTGAAAATGTGGTAGCCAAACATGTTAATATGCGGTGGCTAGAGAAAAGATCTCGGACTTTTAAGCCAATAACAAATAATCAAAAAACCAAGCCATTGAAATTAAAGTTACCTAAATTGACGTCTTTTTAGTTCTCGTGGGCAACAGCGGGGTGTTTTGCTTGAACTGGGTTGACTATTTCATTCTATTTGATAGCATTCCCCTACAATACCTGCGGTATGTTTCCTATTCACAACGTGGGAGAACATTTTTACTTGTGCCTTGAAAGTGTTTTAACTTCATTTCAAATTTACTGAAATGCGGAGAAGCTCAAAAAAGAAAATTCATCAACATGTATAATGAGTCGCAATAATTTTGAAACAATAAAAACTTTTCAGCTGGAAATACAAAGGGTATTCTCAAGATATAGCCCTCGTGGTTGGAATTGATTGTGATTGATGGCGCTTGTCGTCATCGACTAACAAATGAAAATGCACAGTAGCTGTGCCACTCAAGTCCAATCATCGAGATTAGTTTGATATAGTTACTACTTTATTTGATTCCTCTCTCTATACGCAGCAAAAAGGTATACTTTGAGCCACCATGGTAACATGCAAATACTGATCAAGCTCTCACGAGCACGGCTGAGCTATGTCTCTAGTTAGAATCAAGGATGGATCTCTTTCCCAAGTCGTTCGAATAGCATGAAAATTTCCCCGCTTTTTCAATTTACAAAATGTGTTTTTGGTTTAGAAGAAGCCTGGGCTGGAGCGAGATAAATATATGCATGTTGATTGTCAAAGCTGTAGTTGGATTGCCTAAATCAACTTGGTCTTTTGAGTCTAGTCTCTTAACCTTTTGGACAACTTCTATTTCCACCTCAGTAGATGCTGTTAAGTGCTCTAATTTAATAGAAAACATACGCGTATCGATTATTCACTAGTATACTTTTTGGGGTTTATCAGTATACAGTACTGAGCTCTACGAGTACTGCGTTTACTGCGCTTACTTTTTGGGAATAAATTTATTTTACAAATTACTGCATTTAGGAGCAGTTTAAGATTTATAGTACTTGCCACTTTTATGACGCCATGTTTATTCTAGGAGATCACATTGGTAAACCGCCACCTTTGCCACGGTCTTTTCTTTTTAAAAGGTGTCTTTGCAATTTAGAATGTACGATTTTCAGGCTCGTTACTGTTGAATATTCACTTGTAAATGATATATTAATGCTTTCAGAAAGAGGGGTAGAGCAAATATAACCATAGAGATATATTTTCTTTCTAGAAACTTTATTAAATAATGTAAAAGAAAAGTTGGAACCTTTGATTGTTTTCTGTTTTTATCCTCTTGAGCTTTTGTAGAATCAAGATCTCACCTTGAGATGGTATGTCGGCGCCAACGCTAAAACTCAATTTTCCAGCCGCTGTTTTTATGGAAAGTTGGGTAGCATATATTTCCTTGTTTGTAAAAGGTTCTGCTAGATATGTAAGCTATGTCAAAATGAAGCTTAGCCTTTCAAATATCCAAGTTGGCACACCCGTACCAAGTATACGTGCAATGCAGGTACGCGAGGTTCTATTTGCTGTTGTTAGGTGTTACTTTGAAACCTTCAGCCAGTGATCATACTTGGAGCATTAAACGGCCCACGGAATATCAAGAGCAAGCAAAGCTTGGGCTTTAATATAAAGTGCATCATTTTTTTTGACATTATTTAAAATAGCTCTTTAACAAAAGCACAAGTCATGATGTGGAGCCAAGGCCTGGGTTTCTAGGTGCTTGTTGGGAAAGACTAAGATCAATGTTTCTGATTGAGTATTTGGAATTCTCACCTCACCTTGAAACTCTGAAGTTAAAATAAAGCTTCCACAAAAAAGCTGTTGCATTTCGTTTGATTGTCTTATTTGACATTTAATGCCACTTTGCAAGTGCAACTTTTGTGGGGAACCAGATAATAAAGAGCTTTTTCATGCCCATGTTAATACTAAATATTTGCCGCTAAATGATCAATTCTGCCTTCTTCCGTCGGAGTGTACGTGGTACTGGCAAAGATATTTTATATTTCTCCTCAAAGCTAATAAGCCATTCAAGCAAGAATGCTATAGGAGTTTACATGTTTTCTATTTTCAGAAAGTATGTTGATTGGTATTTCTCTGTTCCACCATGAGTATAAGTTATGCTGGCTGGAATATCAACCCAGACATGCGGTATTTTGGTACTGATATCCGTCATTTACTGGATTTTACCTCATTAAAATTTTGAGCGTTTACAGTTGAATCCAAATCCCCAAAGCTGTGTTTAAATGATAGTCTTGGCCACCATTCCCAGGTTTGGAAACTGCTAATCGACTTTTGCAAGAGATAATAAAGATCTGCAAAGATCAAGACTGTTATCAGCACGTGATACTCACATTTTTACTATTCACGTGAATATCACGGCGTGCAGTGATGGCATGATTGTTCCTAAGCTTTTCTGTTACACATTCAAGTTACACTTGTTGCAGCACTAACAACGGGACCAAAAGCCGTTGGACCAGATTTGGCTATGAAAAACAAGCACGATAAGTTTCCCAACATTTTTGTTTTTTATGTGTGTTTTTCATAAAATATTTGCTCCAAAATATTAATTCAATGTGGAACTCGTTGCACAAAAAAAAAAAAATTAAATAAATAAATAAACGTTGGCGCCTACACAATTTTTTAAATTATGGGTACAAGGTCTTTAATAGGCAGCTAATTGAGTGATTGTGGTAACTTATAGACCATGGAGGTTGAGCGATTTTAATTCTAGTCACAGCAGTGCTCGTTCCCAAGGCCAAGAATATGGAAGTAGCATCACTTTGGCTTGACAGATTTAACATATCAGGGCATTTGTAATGTAATCACAGCTCCCCAAAAGCACACATTGCCAACCCGGCGCTTATCGATGACAAGTTGAATGTACCCGGAGGGGAGAGAGAGAGAGAGAGAGAGAACACCTCGTTTTGTGCCATTAATATACATGTCAAACGCATGGAACCAGTACTCCACGCTGAGATCAAGAACAGTCTTGCGGCAGAAAAATAAACTGAACAAAGCTGCGGCTTGGGCGTGGTGAGTCAATGGATCCGAAATGAAGAGCTATAAAGTGATCTCGAGACGTGAGCCAAACCGCGGCTGGAACTAGACTTCCCGCGTCTGGTCAAGCATATCAAGCGCAAAGCTAAGACCTTTGACGATGAGCAAAAGGCGGATCAGTAGTTCCAATATGCCCTGTCTTAAATCAATATCAATGCTCGTTTGTTGTTCAACTGTTGAGTTGTGTGTGCTTCTCCAACAGCGGGGTATATCCTTCGATAGCCATGTACGCTCCTAATCTTTGTAGCCAACAGGTATTTTTCCGCGCATGTATAGCAACGGCCTTTCAGCTCGTGGCTCCGATTTCGTAGCAATACAAAAACTTTGGCAAAACTTGAACAACAGTTTATCAAATATTTTAAAAAATTCAAAACGTGGCATTAAATTATAAAGTACAATGGAATACAAAATAGTTAGAAAGAAAACAATACGTCTGTAGGGTTACAAGGTATCGTTACATGATAGGATTGTGGGTTATGTTCATTATCGTCGTAATAGGGAATCAAGGGTGTCTAGAGGGTATTTATGTGTTGGGGTGCTCACCATGATTTGATTCTCATAGTACCACTCTCTTCCAAGTTGGTGTGGAACTTGAAAGCATCACGGAGAATATGAGGCTCGTGTAACGACTTTCTTTGGAGTGTGTAAGCTTCAGCACGGTTGACATAGTCAAGAAGGATGGGCTTGTACTCGGGGTGGGCACACTTGTTAATGATCTCGCGGGATCGCTCCTTGGGAGAAAGACCACGAAGGTCGGCAAGACCCTGTTCGGTGACGATAATGTCCAAGTCGTGCTCGGTTTGATCAACGTGTGTGACCATGGGGACAATGGTAGAAAGACCATATGGATCGGTCTTGGTCTTACGGAATGATGGAGTGTGCATGATGGAAAGTTTGGCGTTTCTCAAAAAGTCAGCAGATCCACCAAGACCGTGGAGCATACGGGAGCCGTTGACGTTTGTAGAGTTGGCATGACCATAGATGTCGACTTCAACAGGAGTGTTGAGGGCAATCACACCAAGGCGACGAATGATTTCAGGGTGGTTAGAAATAGTTTGGTTTCTAAGAATGATCTTCTTAGAGTACTCATCCCAGTTTCTGAAAAATCTTTCAAAACCAGCGGGTGTAAGACGAATGGAAGTGGAGGTGGCAGAAGCGATTTTGCCAGATTCCAAAAACTCGAGGAAACCGTCTTGAAGAACTTCAGTCCAGACGTCAATGTTCTTAAAGTTGGATTGGGCAAGACCCTCGACAACGGCGTTACCAATGTTTCCGATACCGGACTGGAGAGGGTTGAGGTTCTCAGGAATACGGCCGTGTCTGACTTCGTGCTCAAAGAACTCGACAAGGTGGTCAGCAATGGCACGGGACATGGCATCAGAAGGAGTGTTTTCAGGAACCTCGTCAAGGGTGGTGGACTCAACGATAGCAACAACCTTGTTCAAATCAACAGGCAAGTTCTTGGTACCAATTCGGTCTGAGCACTTGATAATAGGGTATGGTACTCTGTGGGGAGGCTGGACAGGCAGGGTGATGTCGTGAAGGCCTTCAAAGGAGGGGAGCTTGGTGTTGATCTCGATGATGATTTTGTTAGAGTAAGAAATAAACTCGGGGGTTGCGCCTACAGAGGGACCGAGAATGACGTTACCGTGCTCATCGATACCAGTAGCCTCAATGATGGTGTAATCGAGGTATGGGTTGTCTTTCTTCTGGAGAGTGTAGTAGCCGTAAGTAAGATCCTGAGGGAACATGGACAAGTGCTTGTCAAAGAAGGCAGTCTTTCCCTCGTTGATAGAGTTGGCAATGGGCTTGCCTACCTGGTGGGGAGCTCTTCTCTTGAGCATACCAAGAGAGGCCCAACGAGACTCAATCTCCACGTCGGCAGAGGCACCGACAAAAAGGTTAAAGCCCAGCTTTCCCTGGAGGCCGTTCTGTTCAACGTGGTTAGCAATTGCAGTGGGGACGGCCTTGGCACCACCGACACCAGTGAAACCGGACCAGCCAATGTACATGCCGTCCTTGAAGAGAGGAACGAGCTCTTCAGGCTTACGAAGCTTGTCAAGAATGGGCTTGTAGCGGACTTTTTCTTTGAGAATAGCGGACATTGTAGAATATATAGTGAGAAAACAAGGCAGTAAAGTATAAAAGACTTGACAGGAGTGGAAAGAGGGAATGAGATGTGAAAGAAAAAAAAAAAAAAAAAAAAAAAAAAATTTCAAGTCAGGGTGGAGGAATATTGCCAATATATATATACTTTTCTCAGCCGAAGCGCGGCAACCACCACATACTGGCCAGGTGTACTGAGCCAATCAAGCCAACCTAGAAATTTCAGGCCTTCCCCTTTGCCTCAGATCTTGGGTTGCAGCTCTTTTTGCAAGCGTCCGGTTCTATTGAAAACGCTTGTTATTTTGTTGGGCCCATGGATCAACTCTCAACTGGGTCGACGCTTGGTTGCTATCCAGAGGCCCTGGCAGCGCTTTTGCGCAGAGCGAGACGAAGCAGCACTGTAACGGCATTCGTGCAACCACATGGCCGTCTCTTCAGGTCGCTGCTGGCGGAACTACAGTTCCTGGAAAAAGCCCAGACGGGACGGTGCTTCAACACAGCGGCCCAACAACCAGAACAAGCGCTCGGATTAACCAGCGCCCGGCAGAATCATCAGCCATCACGTGACTGGGCGTTGCTGCTGCATGAGACCTTTGGCCTGCAAGGAATATATATACCTCTTGATGTGTAATCTGGGGATGGCGCGCGATTTTTTGTTATTGCCTGGGCTGTGTTTCTGTTTCTGATACCGGCATGCAACACCAGGGTCGCTACTTATTAGTCCCGTTGGTGCCTTGTGATCCCTCCGAGCCTTTGGTCGATAGTCGGTCCCGCTGGCGTCCTTTGATCTTGATCCCTCGCAGCGCTGGGTCTTGACGGGGGGTTGGCGCCGCCAGCCAATCAGATGTTTATCCAGGCATGGGGAAGTTCCCCAAAGTGCGCCTTAAAAAAAGAAACAAAAATCAGCCAATCGCCCTTCCCACCACGGGTCGAGAGTCGGAGAATATTTTGGTGTTTTGAACACGACCAAATGTTCCGTGCATTTCGACTCAACCGTGCAAATAATACAAGTACCAGCGAACCTCGAACCTCGAACCTCGAGGTTTGTTCATGCCAGTCCTGGGAATCCAGCGTCGAGATCTTCAAGAAACACCCAAAACCGTCCGTCTGCTTTTGCCAGCACGGTTATGAATTTCACCAAATATACCCTTTAAGCGGCACGTCTCATTCAAAGCAGCTGCATTCATTGGCTGCGGACCCAGAGCGGAAGGGCCCCTCCTTCCTGATTCTGGAATCCCCTACCTTGGTGGGATTCGAAAAGTTTTTCCATGCTTCGGTCGTTCGGAATTTTCTTGTTTGGGCGTTATCCTTTTATTACACGCCACACGACTTTGGAATGAGCTGTCCTCTGGTCTTGTGAAATGCCTTTAAAAATTTTGAAAAAACTCGTCAGTGAAATTCATCTAAATCGCTTTTCTTTCGCTCTATTTTTCTATATCGGTTTGCGCTCTTTATAAATCAAGCTCAACTGCTTCTGCTTCTGCTTCTGCTTCTGCTTTAAGGTGTTGCAAGCTTGCAAACGGTCTGGTCATCTCAGCCGTTCCTCTCCATACTAATGGGATTTAATGCCAATCGAATCGCCGTTTGTTGCCTGAAACTTTTCCTCCTGCTTGATCTGAATTCCAGGCTGGTCTGAAACTTTTCATTACAAATATATTCCCACCTGCCTACGCTTTGCCTGAGACAATTATTACTAAGTCACTGTAATTCAAATTTTGCTGTACGGTTTTTTAAACCATCCGCTGCTCATGTGATGAGCTCTTTTCCCCAGACTCTAAACCCTATATACCCTGAAATTCAATTTAACGCACCGACTACACCTAGTCTATAACGGCCCCGAAAAATACCTCATTATTATTCTTATTCCATCGGGCTGGCAATTTAAAGCAATCGCTTTATTCCAACAGGCGGTCGTCAAACCCATGTCTCTTCAAGTATTTCTGTAAGCGTGCGTCAATTCCACGTCCATTCCAAGTTTCTCCAGTGTTCCCGGTTTCCAGTCGAGGAACCCCGACCTGTTCGATTGCCAGGCCAGCTGCAATGTTTCCATATATCGCAGCCTTTGCTAGGTTTCCAACTTTTTCAGAGTCCTTTCCGTATGGCTGAAGGTATCCAGCTGTAAAGCCTCCTAAAAACGTGTTTCCGCCGCCAGTGGGATCTTCTACAATATAGTCGTCGTTGAAAGAATCACTGTGATAAGCTGGAAACTGTGCTTCGTAGTAGTTCAGCGTGGTTTGTTCTCCTAATGTTGAATCAAAAAATGTGGGGGTGACGCTGTCCGTACGAGACTGGCCTGTTGGAAATTGTGAAAACGAGAAAACCGTGCATCCTTTGGCTCCACATCGAACGACTATTGCTCGAGGATACGCAGGAGTTACACTTTCACTCTGTGGTTCATCTACATCTCCAATCCTAGGCTGTTTCATATGGACAAGGAACTGTAATGCTACTTTTCTTACCTCGTCCTCGGTCTCTGGTTCTGCAAGTCCCAGAAAGTCGGCTGCTTCCTTTGCGTTTGGTGAAAGTACATCGACGTGAGCAAGAGCCCTTAAGCATTCGGAAAACGTAGTGGGAGAAGTGGCTCCTGGAACGGGTTCCCAGATCAACACTGGGGTTTCAAACGTGTCAGTGCCGTTTTGTGTTGCATCCAGCTTCAGACCCCTAGAGATCTTGGTACATATGTCAATGCATCGGTTAGGAGTGCAAATCAAGTGGAAACTTTGAGAGTGAAGAAGCTGTCGATGAGTTTGAAAGTCTTCTACTTCAATACGAAGTTTCGGTGTGGTGTATTTAAAGTCTAGTAATTATTAGATCCTGGACAATATCTTTTTTTAGAAACCCCAAAAAAACTTACCTCGTTCTTGGTTTGGACCATAATAGTTCCATCCTCTGGTGGTTTGTCGCTGAGGTGTATCTCTCCATACAACCCCAGTATTCCAGCTTTCTATTTCAGTACGTATTGTGTCTGGAAAGTCGTTACCCACATCGATTATCCATCCGATTTGGTCAGAGTGGCCTTTCTTTGTTATAATCATGTTGTCAGACTGCGACTGAGACTGAGACCGAGACTGAGAGGACGGGAAAAAGAAACGGCAGCCTAGAACTGAATACGTGCCGGCGCCGCCAATGATGTCAAAAACTGCCGGCTTGGTTGACATCTGGCCGTAGTGTATCTCGTCTATAATGAACATGCCCATCGTCACAAACAGAATCCGGTTGGGGTTTCTAACACTCCCTTGTGGAACGCCTTCTGGTGCCATGTTGCAATGCTGTTCGACAGTTGGATCTGAATAAGTCAAGCAGGCTCGCTGAAACCGTGGCTATTAAATGGTGCTGTACTCTCACACAAGTTATCGGGAAAGATAAGAGTGTGGTGGATATCGATGGCTGTCCTGCACTAATGCTACCAGTACTGGTAACCCTCCACCGTTAATTTCCTTTTCCAGCCCTTGGAAATTGCCACATTCACAGCACATGGATATGATATAAATATTAATATGCTAAGATGCCGTGTTTTGATTGATTCAAAAGAATGTTATTGAGTAGTACAGTATTGTTACAATCTAATGGTAACTAATCATGTAAAAAATTGTTTTCTATATCGGCGATCCCAATTAGAACTAACTTACCTCGTCCAAAATCAGACACTTATGATACTCTACACAATACAAACGATATCACATTCAGGAAAACTTAGACAGTACTTCCCTCTGCAAAATTTAATATTCTCTTCTTGGAAAGACAGAATATAATTTCAGTAGAAAAAGCGGAAAATAAGCCATGTTACTTTCACAATAATCTTTTAACATGTCACTGTAGTCATGTAGTCAAGTAAAACACGACATCAAAGGTTTTCGATCAAAGTTTATAAATTACAAACAGACAATATACATATTGAACAATTGAAAATAATAATACAAAGTGGAGATAGTAGATAATGAGATGCCTCACTGAAGCTGACGACACATTAGGAGCACAACTAAAAAAATGGAATAAAAGAAATTAAAACTTGGTATACTATTATGACATCAATACAGATCCCATTATTGGGTTATAATAAGTCATGAAGTAAGTTGAGGCAAGGCAGATGACTCCAAGACCAAAAGCAACAATATATACATTGTTGTAAGACTGAACCTCCTCTTTGGGCTCAACTGGCTTGTTGTCCTGTTCTGTGTCATGATCTGGGTATATACCACCATGTGCACAAAGTAATCCTTGAAATCGAGATATCACATTACGGGAATCAAACCAAGGTCCGAGCCTGGGTCGACCATGGGTAAATATAGATCTGTAAAGTTCCGAGGGGAATTTCAATGGCATGGGTGCTATAGTTATCACAGACTGTGTTGGAAAATAGGTGGAATGGAAAAAGGTCTTTGGACTGGTATCAACTAGCTTTATTCCCAACGGGATCCTCAAAGATTCGTATGATGTCACATTCAATCTGTTAAATTTGGATCCATAAACATGAAAAGGGCTATCATAGCCTTTGATTCCCATCAAGTAGCCGTCTTTCAAAAACCGGCTTCCAGATATCGGCTTGCCATAAGAAGTGCAATGCTCATTTCCCAATCCAACATCCATTGTAAAACTTGGGCGGAGTTCTGCCTCATCAGACGAGTTGAACGTGTCAAACGTGTCAAACGTGTTAAACGCAGTCATGGTATCAAGCAAAAATAAGGGTATTGTCGTGGATAAGCTCCGTGAAAAAGACTCGTCGTTTGAAAAAAAAAGAAAATCAATATGTGGGTATTTAATACAGATTCCAAAAAGATGCGGTGATGTACAATAAAAAGAAGAAAGAGCAAAAAGCGTCAAAATAATAACTTATCAACCTCGTTAAACACCACTAAAACCAAGTCATATTCAAAAAGTGACGAGTTACCCGGCTATTACACACTCTGCAGTAATCTTGTAACAGTTGGTTGCTCTGTCGCCACCTGACAGCCTTTGTCCTCTCCGCCTCTTGAATTTAACACAACTCACAAAGCCATTCTTCATCTACAAGCCCATCTATTCTACCCTCTTAGTGCTCTTTCCGTTTCAATACTGGCACTGCCAGACTCATTTTTTTCTTATTGCACTCAAACTGTTTATCAATTGACCAGTTCGTTTTCAACCTCCAGCTTGCGCCTTCAGATCAGTCCTTTATTTACTGCACTATTGTCTCACGGCGTTATTTCTCTCAGTTTTCTCTATTTTTATTAATGATTAATTAGTATTTTTGCGGCTCTAACCTCTCATATTTCCCAATCTCATAATCTGAGCGTATCTGCTTTGTTCCCCCAGTTCGACCTTTTTTAAAAAAAAATTCGTCTACAAAATCGCCCAGTGAAACCCTTATCTCTGTACTATTCAAATGACTACTACAGTTCCTGCCGTTTACGCCTTTCCTGAATTCTCGGGCGTCGCTTCTGCTGTTGCTGACCATGTTGTCGCTGCTCAGAACGCTGCCTTGAAACCTATTAAACCTCATGCTAAAGCTACCGCCATTCCCAATGTAAACCGTCGTTTTAAGATTGGACTTTCTGGTGGTTCGCTTATCTCAGTTTTGGAAGAAGGACTTCTTCAACGACCTGACATCAAATGGGACAAGTGGTAAGTAAAAAAAAAAACGCATTGAACCCTATATATTTTTATTTATTCCATCTTTACTAACTAACCTTGCTGCTTTTTAGGGATATTTACTTTGCTGATGAACGTCTTGTTCCCTTTGATTCGCCTGAATCAAATTTTGGCTTGGTTAAGCGCAAACTGTTAGACCAACTACCTCCTGACGGCCCTCACCCGCACGTCTTTCATATTAACGAAAAACTGATTGATGACGCACAAGAAGCAGCTGATGATTATGAAAAGGTTTTAATTCGCGGGTTTGCCAACAAGGACAGTGTGAAGCTTCCAATGTTTGATTTGTTGTTACTTGGATGTGCTCCTGATGGTCACATTTGCTCTTTATTCCCAAATCACCCTTTACTTCGTGAAGAATATGCATGGGTTGCGCCCGTTGAGGATGCTCCCAAGCCTCCACCAAGACGTATTACCTTAACTTTACCTGTGATTACCCATTCTCATCGAGTTACCTTTGTTGTTGAAGGTTCTACAAAAGCTCCCGTCATCAAAACTATTATGGAACGACCAGAAAAGGGCCTTCCTTCATCCTTAGTGAACGAGGCTGCTGCGGGTAAGGTCTCATGGTTTGTCGATGATGCTGCCCTCTACGGAGTCTATGCCACCAAGAAAGCATACAAAATCCAAGTTCCTTTGACCGGTGAGCCAGCTCCAAGCACCAGTACAAGCGCAGCTACTAGTGCTGTTCCCAGTGAGGCTCCTTCCAATGTAAATTCTCCAGTGTTATTACAAGTCGATGCCAAGCAGAAGGAAGAGGCTACAGTTAGTAAGAAGGAAGAAGAGACTCTTGAAGAACCTACTTCGACACCCGAGATAAATAGTGAGGCCGAAGAAAAGAAGGAAGAGGTCAAGCAGCCTAAAGAAGAGGAGCAGCCCAAAGAAGAAAAGGGAGTTAGTATAGACTCAAACCCCTCTGAAATTATTGAGACTTAATAATCATTCAATAATAAAAGCATATGTTTATGGCTCTCTTGGAACGTCTAAATAACCAAATGATATTATTACGAAGATTTTTATATTTTTTCTGTTTTTCTGTTAGTTCTTTTTGTTTTGTATTGTTTTTTTCGTTGGAAGAATTGGCTCGTTTATTTGCCAACTTATGATTTAAATGACCCTTGTGCAGAGTGATTAATGGAAGGTTGATAGAGGTGTTATTTGCATTTATATTTACACAATTGTTATGCACAACTTTTTAACAAAGGTAATTGATTATATTTTTCTTTTTTTTTTTTTTTTTGTTGCAACATTGTAATGAACATTTGTACCAACTGTATTTTGCTTTGAGATGGCATTTACGTGATGCCGACTTTTCTAGATTCAAATAGGATATGAGTACATAATTGGTATACATGTCTAACTCTGTATTTTGTTCAGATCCTTTTATTTTTTTTTATTTTTTTATTTTTTTCTACACGGGAAAAGTACACAGATACATGTAAGATAGCAAATACAAATGCCTTTTTTCTTTCTTTTAAAAAGTGGAAATACAATGGTGATTGTATTTTTTTTTTTTTTTTGTTTGGGGTCTAGACAATAGAACCTTTGTGTAGTAGTGTAAAGAAAAGAAGAGTCAGTGATGAGCAAGCAATAGGGAGAAACTTCTATATATATAGCTGTATATGGCTTTTTGGCTTTTTATTAGCAACGAGTTATTGATAAGAATGCGCATGGAATACCGATTCAGTCGATTTAAATGATACATCGTTGGTCAATTGGTCAATAGGGGGTTCTGTGATGGTAATGGAAAGGGAGAAAGGACACCAAGGGATCATTATATGCTATTTATGTGTGTTAGGATTTGGTGTTGCTCAAAAAACCTTGATTGATTGAGAGTGGAGATTTATTTTTGGATGGTTAAAATGTACTACTAAATACAAGAGAAATAAACGAGTAAACAAGTTTGGGGGAAAAATATGAGGATCAAGCTTGAATTCAGATAAGGAGAAATGAATCAAAAGTGAACCAAAAAGTGATGATTGCACTTGTAACAAACAGAAAGAAAAAAAAAATAGTAATAAAAAAAAGGTAAGGTTGCGATATCTCACTAATCTCTTGTGGGAGAATGAAAAAGAGTTGTGAGTTAACCCAAGCTTGTCTCAAGTCGTACCCGATTCGCAGTAGAGATTGCAGTTCTCGTCGTTTTATCTCTTTGCTTAATAGTAAGAATGCTTCATATAAGAGATTGCCCGTTGTTCATCAATGCCTTGATCTATTCCTTGTGTGAACTTGGGACCTAATAGTGATCGATGGGGCAACCCCCATCACATCACCAAAAGCGAGTTTACTGGAGTGGCTCTGACGAACTGGACAGTCTGTTGAGATGCAGATAGACATCAGTGCCATAGCCCTCCATTGAAATGAGCTTCAAGTCGCCGCCAAAGTACCTCGCATAAAGACGGGAAATGGGTAGTCCGTAACCAAAGCCAGCCATTGGAGCTTTAAAGTCCGACTTGTTGAAATCTGGGTCAAGAAGAGGCGTACTTTGAACAGTGGTATACATGTAAGTCCACACGTGGGGAACTTCTGAACGAGGGATGCCACCACCCTCGTCGCTGATCTTAATGGTGATGTCCTCATTGCCCTCAGCAACAATGACACGTACTGGTGGGAAATTATCGGGATCAGTATTTACACCATGTGTTTCCACAACAGCTCGTAAACTGTTCTTAATAGTCTCAAATAGCATATGGTTCAAGTGGCCAGGAACGTACATAAAGTTAAGGTCGGGTGGACAAACAATATCAACACGGGGAGCGTCGTACAATCCAAACCATTCTTCACAAATAAACCGGGCATTGTCAGCAGCAACCTGTGCCATATCACGGATAGGGACTTTTGTGCAAATAATACCAACGTAATCTTCACGAATAGGCTCTTCGTTCAGTGCAATGTGCTGTCCAATCAACATACGGATACCGATACGAGACATGTAGAACCGATCTAAGAATGCTTGGATGGAGTGGTTTGTCACACTTTGAAGAGGGTTGCCGTTATGAGGTGCCACAAGATCGCTGCTGCTTTCTTCAGTTCCGTATATAGCATCTTTGCCAGTAGCATGGGGTGACTCTTTCCATTCCAGAACACCTTTGGCAACAGTTGTCACAACGGGATCATGCCTTCGCTTGATACGTTTTAGAGCTTGGGTTAGAGACTGGTTGTATTCGTAGATCTGTGGCGGCCAGATTACATCTTGCTCAACATTGGCAAAATACCTCCTGTTACTGATGGCCCTTTTACTGACACCGGGGGTAGAAAAATGCCACGAGTTTAAGGATGGGTTTTCAGTGTTTCCTGCAAGCGGGTCTTGTGCGTCTTCCGGTTTGATTGCACAATCTCTGTCATTGCTGCATCCACTTGGATCCATATTGCCATTCAAGGGCACATTTTGAAGAGGCCGGAAAAGTTTTTGTTTCAAGTCTGAGTCCATTGAGGGACTAGGAAGTTCGGTGAGTTCTTGAAATGATTGGGCGTACCAATCTCGGACCTTCATGATAGAAGGCATGTTAGATAACCCATGAGGGAGGCTCTCGAGGTCTTTTACACGATGTGCTAAACGAATGGGGAGTTCTTCCGCAACAAACTGAGAAGCGCGAAACAAAGTGCCAGCTGACGGTTGAATACCAAACTGTACCATCTGCCTCAGGCTGATGCCGGTAGCGGGGAATCTAGCATAGTGGTAGATTTTCCTTTTTAAATCTTCAGTGAGTCTCCAGCCAGACATTTTGTAGATGAAGGTTAAGATAAATTATGAGGAAAATGGGAGGAATAAAGGGTGTGGGTAATGTAGTATTTATATGGCTGTGTGATGGTTTGACTCACAGTTAGACTAGTGTAAATATCAAAAATCTTAAATATGAAAGCTTCTCTTTGATATGCTTCTGCTTAATCCTTTCTACACTCGAGTTACTCAACTGAAATGTATTTAGATATGCTCAAGTTGGATGCTATTAGAGATTAAACTTGCTTCAGTGTCGGAGTTTGGGCGGTGAAATAAGCAAACGGACAAAGATAAGTGAGTGCAGAATATGACCGAGCAGCTGGTCGTTGGTTAACGCGGACACTAAGTGGATTAAACAAATTCAAAAGGATGTTAGGCTTTTAGTCGGAAACTGGCAAGAATTAGTGGAGCGAAAAATTTATGGCAAAAGGAGTTTTTGATTTGACAAGTGAAGAGGAAGAAGAAAGGAAGTTTTTGGGGTGAAATTTTAAATACTACTGCACATCCTAATACCCCACAGTCTGTAACGAAGCTGAAATCTTGTTTCTACCACGCCCTGCCTCGGCACTTTTGTCATCCCATATATATTGGTTGACGATGCTGTTTGGAGGGTCTGTATTCTGAAGATGGACGCTTTGAGTCGTAGCAGGTCACTTGTGCTCATTTACTTGCGCCTTCACACGCTATAAACCACCACAGTCGTAATATTCCGATTCTACATGAGGTGACAAAAATTCAAGAGTCATAATAATGACGTGCTACCCAGCAATACTATCAGCGATGAATATAGATCCAACAACTTTTTAATGACTGTGCTCAGTGCTCTTGCCACCTTGAATATGCTCAGTAGCTTTGATTCATCTCAGTCGAGCTGGATCACTCTGATGAAATGTTCCTTCGCTCCGAGAACGAAAAGGTGTGGTACATTTTTCGGCCACTTTTTCCGGGCCGCTCGCGTGATTTGGGACTAAGAACTTTGACTTCCCCAGGTTTGCATGTAACACTGGAATCCAGTTGACTTCCACTTGCGAAACCGTCACCGCAGTTCAGGTTCGTTTAATGAAAAATGGCCTTAGACTTGGATCTTGGGTCTTGTGTCTGGGGCTGTTCGGTTTGTGTCCTGATTCCGTTGCTAAGTTATGGCTTTATAAATACGATGCTTTTAGCTGCGGTCTTGGTCCCGCGTCACCACTGTGATGTCTCTTTGGATATCGTCACAACCGATCAAGTGTCCTAGCTATCTGACACGAATATTTCACAGTCGTCTTGTTCTGCTTGTTCTGTCGCTCGATCTACGGCTGCCACAAAAGACTAAAGACTGGCCCTTCAAGGACGATTATCTAATATTTATGTAATGAATAGCACGTGCAAAACACTTGGTCTGTCTGGCGCGGTCGCACCGGATATATTGATGTCCGTTATCGGGTGTCTTCTCATTTGCCTATATTTCCCCTATTTTACCGCATGCACAGAAATCTTAGAGTGAAGGTGTGTTTTAGTTCCTATAAATGCATGCAGCAAGACTCGCGAAAAACTCGCAGTCACATGATTGTTCACATTGTACCCCGGACTTTTCAACACGCTCCGCTCCATTCAATGCTTCACTCGGCACGCATCTACTCAATTTTCGTAATGACAGTTCTAAAAATTTATTTACAAGTCATGGCTAGACCAAAAAGTAACAAAAAGTAACAAAAACAATAAAGAAAAACAAGACATAATAAACCACAATAGCACCAACAAAATCACATCAATGTAGCTCGTCCACCAATCTCTGTGCTATTCTCACCATTGGGCATGTCTCCACTTCTTCCAGAAACAAATTGCTCGTAGATTCGTTGGTATTTGCGGCGTTCGTTATGTGAGATTGAAGGTTGGGTGTCTTGTAAGGATTTCTGGACATCGGAAGGCCCAATAATAACTTGAGCACCGCCCTGCTTCTCACCATCAGACTTCTTTTCTTCCTTATCAGCAGATGAAGACTGTGTGGAGTTGGCGTTAAATGCTTCCATTTTCTTCTTAACACGCTGCTTCTCTGCAATCTTGGCTCGTGCTATGGCAATATCATTCTTTGTAGTCATTGCACCAGAAGCATCAACCTGGAAAAATTCAAATTCTTCTTCTTCTTCTTCTTTTTCTTCATCTCCCTCGGCAATATCATCAGAAACATCAACAATTTTATGAATAGCCTCAAGATATGCATTGTACAGTACAGCTTGCAAATCAGCGCCAGAGTAACCTTCAGTTTCCTCAGCAATTTCTTTCAGGCTAACGCTATCGCTTAATGTCATGTTACCAGCAATCTTGACAGCGTTTAAGATATCAATACGGTCTTCCAGGTTAGGCATGTCGCAGAGCATAGATTTATCCAAACGACCAGGACGAAGCAATGCAGAATCAATCAGATCCGGTCGTGAAGTAGCTGCAAGAACATAAACTCCATCCAAACCCTCGGCACCATCCATCTGAGTAAGCATCTGGTTAACAACACGATCGGTTACACCAGTAGAATCGTGACCACGTTTGGGAGCAATAGAATCAAACTCGTCAAAAAATAAAATGCAAGGCTTTGCAGCTTGTGCTCTTTCAAATAAATCTCTCACTGACTGTTCCGAAGCACCAATATACTTGTTCAAAATCTCAGGACCTTTAACCGAAATGAAGTTAAGGCCAGATTGGGATGCCACAGCAGATGCAAGAAGAGTTTTACCACAACCTGGATAACCATACAGTAAAAGACCGCTTCGAAGTCTCAATGGACTCTTTGCGAAAATTGGAGCGTATCGAGTAGGCCACTCCAAAGTCTCAAGTAAAATGCGCTTAGTGTCTTTAAGACCACCAATCTCTGACCATGAAACACTACTCTTTTGCAGCTTGACACCTCGCAAACTGGCAGGAACAAATCCATCCAAAGCATTTTCAAAATCGGCTTGAACCATAACTTTATCATCGGTAGTAGCATTTGAGGATAAAGTGAGAGATTGAACTCTACGGATAATCGTTTGGTGCTTAGAGCGCTCCACCAAAGTCCATAAATCACCCGGCTGATATCCTTCTGTAGATCCTGAAATTTCAAGCATATCAAAAGAATCATCCGTAGACATGCCCAAATTCTGAATAGCCTCCTCTAAAATGGCCCTTCTTACCTCCTTATCTGGAGATTTGAGGTGAACTGTAGTTTCAAATGTATGCGAGGTGATTAGATGTGAATGGATTGCTTCTTTAGATTGCGTAGAAGCAACAATGCACACGGGCCGTGAAGACATAATCGATTGAGATAGCTGATGGAAGATCTCTGCAAGTTGTCGGGATCTGGTGGAATCAGCATGCTCAACTTCGGCTGGTATCAGTTTATCAATATCATCAAAAATAACTACACTTGGAGCATACCAAGAAGCTGCAAGTAAAGTGCGCGATAATAACTCTTTAATGCTGCCAACAGGATCCTCAGCCTTGGGACCACATGAGACAAACACATGATGAATACAATCACGATACAAACCATTGCAAATCTCCTGTAGAACAGCTGACTTTCCTGACCCTCGAGATCCATAGACAAGGCCACCAATGGAAAATCCAGAGCGTAGAGCGTCGTTAATTTCCGCTAAAGTACTATCGATACCAACGACACGTCTGGCCCCTTTACTGCTACTCTTAGAGACAGGCTTGATCTCTTCTAGAATTGTATTTAAGGATCGGCCAACTGAAGACTCGGCACAGATTAGGTTTCCACCAAGCTCAATTTCAAATGGTGTATTGTCTTTGCCCTTTGCGTTAGGAGCAATCCAGCCTTCAGCTGATTTGAGCTGAAGAACCGCACCATATGGAAGGACATCTGGAACTGGAGGTAATCTCATGTTGCTAGTGATTGGGCCTTTTAAGATGCCGCTATCATTCGATAAAAGTGTCTTAATAGCTTCTAATTTCTTGCTCTTCTCGTCCTCAAGATGTTTCGCAAGCTGCTCAGATTGGGACAGAGTATCCATTTTCTTACCAATTTTTAGAGAAGAGGCTGTGGTCGATCCCTTTTGAGAGGGAGCTGAGTGTATCACAAATGGTCGAACGACAAGCGTTGATGGTGGATTAACCAATGGCCTTAAGCCGGCTTCAATTCTGATGACATTACCAACAGTTTCGGAAATTCCCAAAGCGATACTTAGTGCGTGGGATAAGCCAACATGGTCTTGGATGCCAGTTCCAGGCGGACAGGTAGTTATTTTAGCAACCACCTTGCGTGCTGGGTACACAATTTCACCCGAGTCATCATCGGCAGGTGTTCCTTCCATTGTATTGGAGCTGGCTTGAGCACCATTAGCGGCCACACCAGAGGTGGAATCACTATTACCGTGACCGGAAGACCCATTGCCAGAACCTCCATTTGCGCTCTTTTGAATGGATTTGGGGCGAACAACACTAACAAAAGCATATTTTGGGTGGTTCAGAGGTATGAGAACATCCGGGGAAACAAAGATTTGGTAGTCTGTAGAGCTATTGGCAGCCTCAGGAAAATCACTAGTAGGATGAGGAAGTGAGACACCTCTAAGCAAAACACAAGGACCAGCAGCTTCCCTCTTTCTTCGTGTACTGCTAGCAGCTACGGATCTGTTGTTTCCAGAGGTGGATTTGGATTTGGATGCCGAGGAAGTGGAGGGCGGGGGTTTCTTTCGGACTTTTGGGGCGATGACCACCTCACATTCAACAGAAACCTTTGCAAAGTTATAATCAGAACCAGTAGGGAGTGGGGGATCAATTTTTAAGACAGTGAGATGCGAAATAGCAGTTGGTGAAGGAAACACCACAATAGGTTGCTTAAGAGAAACTGCACGAACCTGATTGAGCATTCGAGCTTCAAGGTACTGTGCATGGAGCTCAATAATTTCCCAATCAGACGAAGTCTGAGGCTCAAGATAAATGGTATGCGCTATGGGAACTGATGATGAACCAGATGAGGATGATGCGCTATGAACCTTAACAGTAACTGTGGTCTTTGGCTCTAGACCGAGGGCTTGAGCAAAGCTAGGGTCGATCTCTAAACTTCCTGCACCAGTATGACTAGCAGGTGTAGACATTCCAGTCCAACCAACGTAGGCTGACTTCTTTGACTTGGAAACGCGACCAGAAGTCCAAACGAGTTCTAATATGACATCTTGCACATTCTAAATCAAATCGGCTAGGTGATTAGTGAGGGATCATAATTAATGGCGGGGTAGGACGCTATGCTACCAGTTCTTAGCAGTCGGAATAGCAAGCAGATGCAGTACATACAATATTCGAACTGTAAAGAAGTGTCGCAATATTTGGGGGAAGATTAGCGAGATTTGACCTCAGAGAGGCATATGCTATAATAGCAGTGTGTGAAGACATTTTCTAAACGGGTGGTGGGGAGAAGGAAGGAAAGATGTGGTGAAGGCTGAAATTTCATGTTTAAACCGGGCTTGTTGGTCAAGTTGAGCCGAGGATAAAGTCACGGGATGAAACTAAAATGATGACTAACAGTACCAGCTAAAATGCGTAAGCAAGAGCGGCTGTGCCAAGGACACTTGGAAAAATGCCAGTAAGCATAATGCTAACCTGTCTATTTCCAACCTTGTTCCTTCTCTGATTTGAATTCCATTCCATCTAAACTTTTTTCTTTTATACACTGCCATTATGGCTGACTTGGGCGTTTACTCAAAGCTTTTAGGCTGGTCTTATTTTCTTTGCTGGGTATGTATTTTCTTAGTGATCACGGCTATCAGTTGATTTGGTTTTGCTTTAATTTGTGGTGCTCATCCCTGAATACCGAAATGAGATATCAACTATCGTCGATTGTTTTTTTTTATATAGACAAATCGTCGAGGAAACACCTTTTCACAGTTTGATATACGCTCATTTTGTAACAACTTGTTTGAAACAGCAGCTTCAAGTATGGAATGTGTTGAATCCTACTGTACCTTTGTGTAATGCTAACACGTCGCCTCGTACAGTGCAACAATCACCATCTTCTTCTTCAGTTCCCAGTACTGACATTATTGTTTAGGGTCTGGCTTCATATCCGCCAATTTTGCTTAATCTCAGTTTAAGGTCGGTTGAAGGAATCTCCTTAGACTTTTTATATATCAACATTGTCGGATACCTCTGCTACACAACCAGCATATGCATGCTGTTCTTCAACCTGGCTGTTAGAGAAGAGTATGCCTACAAGCATACCCCTATAACGCTAGAAGGCCAAGAACCTGTTCCAAAAAACTATCCGCTGATCCAAATTAATGATGTTGCCTACACAGTCCATGGTCTTCTGTGCACGCTGGTGATATACTCCCAGGTCCATTTTTCCACATTCAAGAGACATAAGCATCAACATGTGTCCAAATACACACAACTGCTATTGACAGGCGTATGCTCATTCTGTCTTTTTATAATATTCAGTGTTCTTTATTTCCCACGTATGACGGCTCTTCATCTTTTAGATGTTGCTGAGATTTTGGCCTATGTCAAGGTCTCAATGAGTACGATCAAGCACATTCCACAACTGCTTTACAATCATAAAAGACGATCAACTAAAGGATGGGCAATAAATTCTACGATATTAGATTTTGCCGGTGCTGCTCTATCTATCTGTCAGTTAATGCTAGATGCGTACCGAACCCATAATATGAGAAATGTTTTTGGAAACACCTCAAAGCTTTCTCTTGCTTTAGTTACAATTATTTTTGATATCATGTTTCTGATCCAACACTTTTGCTTGTATCCCAGCAGCAGATATCCCGAAGTTATTCGACTTGACGAGCTTGGAGGCGGAGTTTATGACAGCGCAGTAAAAGCTGGCGCTTTCAATTCAGGTGTAATTAATGACAGCAAAACACCTGGAGGACCACTGAACATCAGAGTAGGGATGCACTCTCATATGTCTTAAAGTGAACCCTTGTTGGTCCGGTTAGAAAGACAAACTTGGAATAATGAAACGAGGAATTGATGCTAAGAGGCTTTGTAGTGAGAGCCTGTTCTGAGTCCCTGTAACATTCAGAATTTGCGTTATAATGCCTAGAGAAAATACGGGCCAGATAGACAGGAAGTCTTGAAATAGTATTTTAAAATACATAATTTTTCACGAATCTAATGAAAATTTATCATAATGAACATATATATACAAAAAAAGAAATCGCAAGTCGTAATGGCGCAGGTTTAATCTGTCTTGTATTAGTTTTGTAACTGTAACAAAAACAACTCCACCACACACCATCACCGGCCCACCCAAAAAAACTCATGACTATGTCATTTTTACTTCTACTACAACTGACCTTTTAATCACCACCATTTACTGACAACTACAATGCAATAAGATTCACCCGTTTCTTCGGTTTCATCGCTTCACTTTGCATTTCATTATTCAGCCTTATAGACTTCATCATTAATCTTTTATATCATGTCTGGGCGCTACGGCTTGGCCCCGTCAGCGTCGCATCGTCCCGGTCAACAAAGCCGGCCGCTGTTGGGAAGCAGCAACTCCCGAGACAGTACGTCAAATCAAAGATACATGCTAACACACCCTGACGGTGTTAATCCGCTTTCGAATCAAAAGAATGCTAACGGAGAACGTAAGTATCAATCGATGTCTTTTCAAGTCATTCACCTGCCTAAGCCCCACAATTTCAAAACATCCTCTTTGTTCTTATCTCGTCCGGAGCCTGTGTTGATTACTAGCTGACCATAAATGAATTTTTTTAGTCGTATATCCTGATTTCTTTCCCTGGAGAAAGACACAGGCTGAGGACGATCTCGTTCTCAAACACGTTCAAAAGGGCTATTTCCAGGCCCCATTTTTGGTCAACGAGACGTTATCCGCGAAAAACTCGATGCTAGATTTTTTTAAGAAAGAACCAGATGGATTCATGGAGCTATCTTATCTTATGACTAGCTCGATGCAAATCAGACATAACTCTCAACGGTTTTCATCAAATTCTACATTTCGTCCGCCACCGCGCGTCACTCTTACTGAACAGAAAAAAGAAGCTTGGCTGCGAGATCTTGCGAACCCTAATATTCCCTTAAGAAAGCTTTCTAGAACCATACCTCATGGTACCAGAAACCGGTCCCTATTAGAACAGTGTTGTACGAAGGCTATCCCCATACCCCGAGCCGTCTGGTTTGCACGCTGTGTTGGAGCAAACGAGTTGAGAGGTCTTAAACGAAAAGGTGCATCGGGCATTACTACTTCTGCCAGTTTGACATCGTCAGCAGCAGCACCGGGTCAGGCATCCGAAGCAACGTGGATAAGAGAGTGGACAGAACAGGTTACGGAGTACATTGAAAAAGTCATTAAAGATTATCAACAACAGTCTGTGCAACAAGTACAGAACCTACGTAGTGGGACAGCAGCACCATCACCAGGACAAACTATAGGTGAAATCCCTGATGCCGCCGGTTCAACGACCTCATCGCCGAGAGTCGCTCAGAATTTAAATCGTGCATCACCCATGCCTGGCCAATCACCTAGACCGATAGGAGTAGCGATGCAACAACAACAGCAACCTGTTCCATGGAAAGCCCGACTGGAATATATGCTTCGTCTCTCTGAACATCTTTTTGCGGAAGATCTTTTAGACAAGCCAGTTTTCCTTAAATGGTGCATTTCATATTTCGACTCTTGTAAATTTCATGAACTTCCAGCTGCACTACTATTTCTACGAGCTTTTTGGACAAACATACTCAGATCACCAAACCTTGCCCAAACTCTGGCCTTAGGGCTTCTCCGTCACCACTCTGCGCTATTTGGATCCAATTATAATGCACCGGGCAATTTAGGCGCCTCCTATTCATCACAAGATGCTGCCTCGTCGGCATCTAGAACCCATCTCTCCCCAGCATCTGCCAATCACCCAGTTATCATTAACCTCCGCCAGAAATTGGCCCAATATACCCGAACACTCTTTATTTATTCACCAGACACTTTTGTTATACCCAATCATTGGCAGACCCTTGGTCCAGTATTATGTGAAATTCTTAAATGCTCCCCATCAAATGGTTCTCAACAGGCTTCTGACGATATCAACAAAACCAGTACAAATCTAGATACTGCTGATCCTGCATTTTTACCCGAACTATCAGAACTTTATACATTTATTGCGGCTCGTAATGAAAACCTTATCATCACTGACAGCGCTCACGTTAGAGCTTTACGACATCCTTCGTTTCTTGTTGTTGATGCCCTTGATAAGGCTCGGGTGCCTTTCAATTGGGTACCTGTGACACAGACAATCATATCTAACAAGATGTCAAGTGACAAAGCTTTGCATACTGCGTACGTTTGGGCAACTACAAATAGTAGAACCGGTACTGAGCGTGTTTATACCTGTTTAGCTCTTGTTACTTATTGGGCAGAGACGTATAACTGGGATGTTTCTGCAACCTTTATAGACTTTTTGTTGCATTCAATTGACGCAACGGAGGACTATTCAATGTCAAATGTTTATGACCTACTTACGGAATTTATTGATAGAGATTGGTTTTGCATCTCGACCTATCTAAGAAAATTGATTTCCGGTGGCGTTCTGTTTATCCCAAGGCTACGGCACCTTGTGCAAGCCCAGATTCAGATTGTAGCGAACCTTCCTACTCAATTTTTTTCCGACAACTTACGCAATCAGCAACTTATACTTTTGAATAGTGTTGGTGTCAAATTTTTGAAAGATGAGCCCCAACAACTCCACCTTCTTTCAGAACGTCTTTATGAGATTCTTGATTTTCTTTCTCCTGATTATCAACAACCTTCGGCAAATGGCTTCAAAGGGAGTTCCGTATTCAGCACTGAGAAGGATTACATGGAGCTTAGTGGGGACATATGTACTCAAATAGCATTATTAACCAAAGGTGGTCAACTAGAACTCTCGATGTGGATCGTAAACCTGTTTTTTCAAAAGGTTGAAAGCACTACAATACCAACACCTCAAGATAGCACGGATGATAAAGGAAAAATGGTCGAAAAATCAGAATCCAAAACCAATGATGCTAGTGATAACTCGGAATCAGATCAGCCTTCAGGCTCTGATATCAGGGCGATCAAGCCATTCGTCCCTACGATATCCCAATTTGCACTTCTCCAAAATCTGTTTGAAGTTCTTCATGATCCAAAGAGCTTATACCGTGTTATTGAGTCAATTATTCCACATGCTACTACTACAACACTCATTTCATTTCTCTCAAATTGTATTCGCGACCATATCCTTATATTTTCAGCATTGGCCGATGTTCCCCAAATTATAGTAAAATTAATTGTTCGATTTAAGCAACTGAAGATCAAAACAAGAATGCCGCGAGGACTGTGGGATTTGGCTACGTTTGTCTTGTACAACATGGACAATTCTCCATCTCGATTGAATAATAACCCAAGTTCGACTGAGCAAGGCAATAATTCTGATGGCTCGAATACTATCATATTTGATCTCAAGAACGAATTAAAAACTCTAGTGAAACCTGGACCCGGCCCAGATGGTTCTAATCTTGGTCTTGGTCTTGGAATTGAGGCACAAGGAAAGGGAAGAAACTCACTTCAGCAGGATATTACTTCTCTTTCGCCAATGTCTGATACCCTTCCCGATGCATTGTTTGGTTCTGATTCAGCTCCCATTGATAGCCTATTTGGCGAATCTCGACCTGAAAGCACAAAAAGTTTTAACATCACTATTGATCCTCGGGCAGTTTCTAGATATTTCCCAGAAATTTCAGCCAAATTTTTAATTGCATGTCAGTCGCCATATTTTGTTTCCAAGAATTCTAGTTCATCATTAGACTTGTCCAATCCTCAGGATGCTTTGGCATATGAGGGGGAATCTAGCGCTAAAGAGGTAAGAAAGTATATTCGAGCCTTGGTAAGATTAAGGGACGCCGATGTGGAAACTTTTAATACGTTATTAGTTTCCTGGTTGAGGGAGACTTGGTTGTTAGGTAAGGAAAATAATCACAACACCGATCCACCGCATCCCTCTGACATGACTTCTCAACAACGAGTGGAACGAGATACCCAGACACTTACCAGGTCTTTACTATTCTTGATCATTTACGAGTGTTTAACGTTCGAGAAGGCTGTGGAGACATTTATGATACAGAAGAATACTACATCAGATAATGGTGAGGGGGCTACCAACTCAGAATCAAATGAAAATGGAAAGCCACCAGGCTCCACAACTGGAGCTAATGGATCTAAACCTTCTGGCAATGGAGGGAATTCTGCAGCACCTTCTCCAAAACTAACATCAACAGCTACCATGGGACCAGTTAACACCAATAATTCTACTGCAAATAATATGGCGAATGATTCTAATAGCAATTCTGTGTCAAATGTCAAACCATTGAGAGTGGTCTTGAATCTCGTCTCCCTTAAATTTGTTGATGCTGGAATTCGACTGAAAGCTTCAGAAAAGCTTTCTTTGAATATGCACCGTCATATTTTTGAGAGAACACATGCTGCCCTTTTTGCAAAGTGCATTGTGCGCGAAATTCTTGAATCTGCTGGTGCAGATGAAGATTCATCCAATTCACACAGCCACCCACCACAGCTGACACATTCTATGTTGTTTCAGCACCACCTGAACCTGCTACATCAACATCAAAAAGATGATACCACACCTTCAAGTATAGTGGCCTCACCCAATCGGACACTTGATAAAACTACTAATTCTGAAGCCACCCAACATATCTTTGATGAAACTGACTCTTCTTTTGCGACAGTTTCTTCGTTTCTTCTTTGGCTTTCAATTGCAGATATCTCAACTTTTATCACTGCGTTTGCAACTCCAATCATCCAATCAGGCAACAAAAAGGCGATCGAAGTTTCCAAAGCTATAACCGCACACTTGTTGAATCTCCCACCAGCTTCTCCAACTGTTACGGCACCAGCTTCCACATCAAGTTTACGAAACCCATCATCATCTATTACAGCCACCGTTAAAGATGAAGTTATGAGACTGGCGAGCATTTGCAATAATTTCAACATTCATCTTTGTCAAGTTCATTTAAGGACTATGCTGCATTCTTTGCAAGTGAATACACGACAGACAGAGGATCAGTTTTTGAACTCAACAGTCGACGCCGTTTTGGATATGATTAGGATTAAAAGTGACGATACTTCGAAACCACTTTCTCCAAGGGTTTTAGGAGATTTGATGGTTCACTTATCTAAAAAATTCAAGTCAAAGTTACTGCACAGGGCAGAGATCATTTTCTTACAAACCCCAAGTCTTTTGTATGCTGAAAAGCCATCATTGACGGAATCTAAGCATGGTGACCAAGATATGGTAGTAGAGTCGTCTGATTCGAATGGTTCTGCAGAGACCAAAGTAAATAGTGAACCTGAACCGCCTACTACTTTAACATATCTTCTTGAGATTGTTGATGCTGTTTCAGATTCGGTGGAGATACAGACTTTGTTTGTTAACCGTGCAGAGTTTTTTGAATGTTTGGAACATATTGTACACATTGCAGAGCACTTCAATGAGCTTGAGAATACCAGTGGTTCATCTGATGGGAAAGAAAACGAAAGAGTTGTTAGTGTCGATGCTTTTAAAAACTCTACTCTACTGCTGAGCAAGATTATTATGATTCACAATGCTAGTCTTCCATCAACACAGGGTTACGTTACTATGTCGAATCGCCTTATCAATCTTTTAGCACGTCTTCTCAGCACGCAGTTTGTACAGGTTAGATGTCAAGACTTGTTTGAGTTGCTTTTCGATGTTCTCAATACTATCCGAGGCGGATATGGATTTTCATTAGCTACCCTACCTGTCTCTACTGAAGAAGAAGAAAACACGCATGGTTCAAGATCTGCTAGAAATTCAGTGAGTGGGCCATCAGGTCAAACAGCAATAACAATACCCCCCAAGGCAACATTTAGCCGTAATGAGCCTGCATTTTGGCCACAGACCCATCAAAATCAGTTGTCTGGCAATCCACTTCAAAGTACCACATCTAGTTCTACTACTCCATTTGGAATCAACAACAATTTAGAATCTTCAGCTGAGGAACCCGATGCTACTTCACTTGACAACTTTTCGACATTTAATGGATCACGCTCAACGGCATCATTGATGGCGTCTATCTTTGCATATCAACATACTATTCAATTATCTCAGCAACGGGCAGCCATTGGTTCAGAAGCTGTGTCTCGACTTTTGATGGTTCGTGAGAGTATTGTTTCTTCCATGGAACGAGACGACATGTCTCGTGGAGGAAATGAATCATATTTGACTAATCTTGTTATCAAGAACACTGCTACTGGGAAATATTCCGACCTTGCCTCTGTTGGTGTTCGTTCTTTTGATTTACTTGAGGATTCTTCTTATAAAATGGGACCAAATGATACCCCAATCAGTCTTTCTATGTTTGATGGCTATGCAGAAAAACGAAACCCATAGTTTGAATATAGAACTCGATTAACAAACACCTTATGTGACCCAAAATCTGATCAAGTTTTACATTTATACACACTTGATATAATTTTTTGTTGCGATTTTATGTATTTTATTTATCTTATTTTCTTTTTCTGTTATGTAATTTATTTTCTTTAGAATGAATTTGATTTTACTTTTGTTAAACTCGCAGAAACAGTCTTTTAAAATGCAATCTCAGAACCTCCTTCGAAGCTACAACATTGGTTCATTCTCTTAACCTGGGCTATTGAAGAAACAAAGCAACTCAATATAATTTAGTGGATCTGATTCATTTTATCATTGTACATGTTCAACTTAAGGTTCAGAAGCTCTCGTTGAGTATTTGTCATTTCTCACAATTCCTGCATTACAAATATATTAATACGCTTTTTTCCACTAATAATCAAAAGACAAAATAAATAAAAAACCATATCAATTGAAAATAACATATTACTATCATTAAACATTCGAAATAAACAATAATCCTCTTCATAATTGAGCCATGATAGATTTGGCAAATTCATTTCCCGATATTTTTTCCGTAAACCCACTCTTTTCAAGAACGTCACTAAGTTTGGCCAGCACATCTTGGCTATTAATCTTCGACAACGCCTCCTCATCAAGAGGGCCAACCTCTTCTGCCCACTGCTTCAGCACCGATCGCATAATTTCCGTTCCTTCATGAATCTCTTTAGTAGAATATTTTGAAGCAATTTCGTCAACCTTGGCTTTCTTGGTTGTATCATCGCGATCAAAATCTTCCAGCTCAAGAGCTTTTCGCTTTGCCATTTTGACAACCTTGTCAGGAAACTGAACAACTTCAGCAACATGAATGCCAAAAGATTGATCTGAAATACCGGGTTCAACTTTATAAAGCAACGCAATACTTGGGGACGAAAAGATATCTGAATCTTTTTGGTTATCATTCAGAGCGCTTTTGTGTGTTGTTTCTAATGCAATTTTAGCATCAACTTCGCGAACATGTGCTAGCACCTGCAAATTCTTAACAGCATTGGGGTATAAATCAGCAAGTTGGGTAAGCTCGTGGAAATGTGTTGCAAACATACCGAAGCATTTAATTTCCTTTACAATATAATCCGAAATAGCCCAAGCTAATCCAAAACCATCATATGTAGAGGTGCCTCGACCAAGCTCATCAATAACAATCAATGAATCTTTGGTAGCAGATTTCAAAATAGTAGAGGTTTCAAGCATTTCAGCCATGAAAGTAGAAACCCCCTTTAATTGGGAATCGCCAGCACCAACACGAGCCAGAATACTGTCAACGATTGTCAACTCACATCCCTCTTCCGAGCACGGAATAAAAGAACCGATTTGAGCCATAAGACAAATCACTCCAATCTGACGAATGTACGTACTCTTACCTCCCATATTTGGACCAGTAACCAACAAGAATTCACTCTCACCACGTACAAGGTTTACGTCGTTGGGAATAAATCTCATATCATCCTGAGTTTCAAGACAGGGATGGCGTGCGTCTTTGAGGACTGTTCTTCCAGCTCCTTTAGGGTGCATCTTTGGCTTGACATACTGAGTTGGAGCATTGACAGCAGCTTGTGCAAGGGCAACCATAACGTCAAGATGAGAAAGAATTTGACTGAGAACTTCCAAAACTGGAGTATATGTGGAAACAATCTCTATAACCTCTTTAACAAGTCCAGATTGGGTATCGTTATATTGCTTCTGAAGATCTTGAAACTCAGCTGCAAACTCTTTAAGAGCTTTAGATCTGAAGAGAACGCCGTTCTTCTGAGTTGAACACTCGGTATAGCCTTGCTTGTTGGCCAAACATTTGGCTTCTATTCTCGTTAATCTAAAGCACCAGCCCTGAATATTGTGTTGTTCAAGCTTCAACTTCTTCTCTGGGTCCATACCTAAATCTTCGCCGACTAACAAATGCTCTTCAGCCATTGATTTTCGTAGTTCATCTAAACGGCCTCTAATTTCTTGAAGTGTTTCATCATAAGCTGGTCTAATAACAAACTCGTGACGGTCCAGAGCATCTAGGTCTATTGTAGTCTCAACCAGCTCTTGTAACTTCTCAAGCTTGCTGTATTCAATTTTAAGTGGGAGTGTGTATGTTTCATCAAGAAGAACCTTTGAAGGTCTAGAGCCATCTTCAACCTCTTGACCGTCATCGTCAAAAGCCTCTAGGGCTTCAAAAATTTCAGGTATCTTGATAACCATTTGGTAAATGCGGACGCAATCTTCTAAAGTAGCAACTCCTCTATGAAGTTTTCTAATCAGACGAGGAATGTCAGGAATAGTACGAAGAGAGTCATCGTGAAGTGTTTGTCGAAGAATACTATCATTAACAAAAGCACCCACTAAAGTATGACGTTCCCGGATTTCAATAAGATTCATGAGAGGTTGCTTAAGCCACTGGCCTAACAATCTAGTTCCTGCAGATGAGCGACACCAGTTAAGTAAGCCAAAAATAGAAGTTGATCTAGCATTGGAGTTTTGAGAAGATGGGCCTGAACCAATGGATCCTAATCCTGGGGGAGGCATCAAATTAAGAGCTTTAATAGCTGATGAATCAAGACGCATATACTGGGAAAGATCATGTTTGACAATTGAGAACTTTTCAAAACTGTCTGGCTGAGACATAAGATCCAGGTATTTGATAAGAGCTGCTGTAGCAGCCATGGCGGTAGATAAGGAGAGCTCAGAAAGCGCAGATATCGGTGTTGTGGTGTTTGACAACAATCTTGACAAGTCTTGTTCAATATCTCTGGTGTTGAAGTTTGACTGTTTTTGAAATGTAATGGCAACATCACAACGCTCTAAAAGAGAAACAATCTTCGACATGTCGTGTGCTTCCTGGGTTTGACCTTTTGGCTGTTCCTGAGAGTCTCTTCCTGGAAGAATGCATTCCTTGACACCGAGTTGAATAATAACAGACTCTAAATTAGAAAATAAATCATTATCAACAAACTCAAAAATGCCAATCTGTCTAGATGTTGCCTCAATATAACAAATTCCGACATTACGGGATGTTGTTGAAGACCCGGAAGAAGGTCCACTTCCTCCTCCACCAAGGGTAGCACCTACTGAATCTACCTTTTTTGTCTGAATCTTGAGGGAAATGACCACTGGATCCTCATCGATTACTGAATTTCCTAAAAGATCCTCCACCTCTCTAAGATTTCCAGGTGAAGCTTGTCGTATAAGAACCCACGGGTCTCTGTTACTTGAATTATACTTCTCACCTAAGAAGACAGCAGCAGAATCCTTTTTCGCGTAGATTTCAATCTTGATTCCCATGTGTAACAAGGCATCCTTCAAAAATGGTTGAACTAGTGTCGATTTGAGCATCACATATGGCAAGCCTCTCTCATGGTTTTCAAACTTTTTATTTCCCAAATATTTCACTACAGAGCGAGTTCGAGAAATATTGTCAGCAAGGTAGAAAGCATCATTATTGTATGCTCGGTATGCCTGGTAATCGTTATCAACAATCTCAAACAATCGAATTGTATCCGGCGCACCATCAGCGATCGGAGGTGTAGAACCGTCATGGGATACTTCAGCAGCCCGAGCTGCTAGCTCTGAATTGATGCGACGGCATAGTTGATGATAGAAAGTTAGAAACTCGGTGTCCTCAGTTTTTGAAGGAAATGAAGACATTTTAAAGCATGAAGATCAAGATCAGTTAAAGTACAATGGAAAATAGTAATAAAGGAAAGGGAAAAAGGAGGTCTTGATTTCAACAAGAAAAGTAAATAGTGAGAGTTGGTAGTTGGAAAATTAATACCTGAATATATTGAAAGAAGCGATAAAAAAAGAATATAATGAGTTTAAAGACAGCGAAACGAAAAGTAAATAAATGCTGACATTGGCCGGTGTGGCGTTTTGCTACTGAGAGCTTTTGTTTTTATTGGATCAAACGCGAAAAACACGTGAAATATGAGTGTTTGTATACACGATAAATAAACACCATGCCAGACACGTCACAAGATGGCTCGTGTATTGACGCGTTGCATGCTTTGAGCAACATGTAACAGATATCATTGTAATTGTCACAAAGAATCCAAACCACCAAAAACATTTGTAAAGTAATGAAAGGTCAGATACCATAAATAAATCAAAGACTAAGAAATATATATGAAAGGAAAATGTAGCATTAAAATAAATACTCAGATTAATTTAAATCATTTTGAACCATTTCTCGTGTATATATGTTTACTATTGTACTTGTTATATTTCATAACTGACCGAGAAGTTCTGAGCAATAATACCAAATCCTGCTAAATCTTTTTTTTAATTAAGCCAGTATTTATATACTATACATATTCATAATGTTTTTTCATATTCAATAATATGTAGTTGATTGATTTATTATTTCGTTTCTTCATGATTTATAGATTTATAGTTCGCGGGGACATTTCTGTTAAGTTCGAAAATCAAACGTTCTCAAGACTAGAAGGCTCAACCTTCGCAACAAAATAGGCAGCCTTAGCATAGAAATAAGAATCAGGGTATTTAGCCTTGCTCTTTCCAATTACCAAATAGCGACTTGCAAATAGTAATGCCCTAATAGTTTTATAGATCTGGAATTCATATGAATTAGAGCTTGTTGAAGATGCCGACTTGCGCTCGAAAATTGATGAGTACACTGCTCCCCAAATTTTGTCTTCATCAGGGATATCCAAGCCTAATGATTTTGAAGAATTTTCCGCAAGTTGTAAACTAATCTCTGGCTTTGATATTGAGAGGTAAACCATCACCAACAGCACCCAGTAGTTTTTGACTAATACTGGAACATAGTCTTTGGGAATCACAACATCGGTATCCTTTACCTTGTGGTATAACTTTTGTTCTTCTTCATCCGTCACCAACTCCCTGCTATTATGGATATCAGAGGCAAGAGAAATGGTTTCTATTATCTCTTGAAGAGAACTTAGAAGATTGAGCAATAATGGGTTATATGTTGGTCTCTTGCCATCTGAATACGAAATGATCGCAGCCAGCACAACAGCATGAAAAAGCTGAGGCAAAGCTGTGTCAATATTCTCTCCTGTCACTTGAAATGCGTCCAGATATTCCTTCAATGGCTCTTCGAACTGTAGTGCTAGCTCTGGAATAACATCTTCTGGATTACTAGTTGTGGAACTGACGAATAATCTAGTATCCTTATGAATAAGGTTCAATAATTCTAAAGGATCAGAAGGAAGGCTAGATTTTGTGGGTTTCAAGGGATATGAATATAACAACTTGTCCAGTTTGTAAGTGTTGTACTCAGTCGCAGAGAGAATGAGAGCTAATCGGCAATTAAGTTAATGACTGTATTTATCAAAGTTTAATATCCTAAACACTTACCTTCTGCAGCAATCTCCCAATTGTTTATTTCGGTCGCATACTATTAAGTCAAAACTGTGTTAGCTACCAATGGACATATAGTTGAACCCCAAAGCTAATAAACTTACACCAAGCTGGGTTAACGAGTTTCCAAATCCACCAAGCAATCCTTCAAACAAGTTACCCTTTTCATTGTTCAAATCATCATCATATCCGTCAATCAAATATGTCTTCACGGTGTTTTTCCACTCGTAAGACCAACTTCGATCTTGAATTTCGTCTCTGAAGTAGTCATAGTAACTACGGACATAGTCTTTATTTCCAAGGAAGTCCTGCCAATCATCGCGAGTCACTTCTTGAGGAGAGTCCTCCTTCCACTCGTCCAAACTTGTACTAAGTCGCTCGTACATCTCGTAGAGGATCGCGGGAGTGGCGCCAAGGTAGTATGCCGAAATTAGAGCTTGTGCTAGTGGGTTGCATAGCTTGCGATTTGTCGAGTACAGAACGCAAAAATTATGATGGTTCGCAAGATATAGCTGTGTCAGCTTCTTTCGCGACTCTGTAGTCGGGGAAGGAAGATCTTTGGGTCGTGAAAGGTTCAGGCCGTCAAAAGCCAATAGCTCAGGCTGAGCGGTTGATTCCTTAGACAACGTACCTCCCATTGTTGATATGCCAAACGTGAATTGATATGAGTATCTGAAAAAATAAATAGAACTTGGAAATATTCAGGATGAACAGAAAGCAAAATGTGACAAAGAAAATGGCGTGAAAAATGGTACAAGTAATTAAGTGATGCGGTTGGGGGAGGGGTTTATGGTTTATCTAGACCCTTCAACCCATAAGGCAGAACGGCTGAGTCTTTGTTGGGATCCGGCCTCCTTTGTCATATTTAGTATACTGTGTTTCTCCAGTACTGACGAAAACAAGCTGTTAACGATGTTATGATGTAAACATGTATTTGATATAAAAACCAATAATACTTTTAATTTAAGAAATACATTATTATATAACATTTTTATGGAGATTTTGTTTACTATCAGCACCAACGAAAACAACAAAAGGGAAAACCAAAAGAATAACTACTGTCGAAAGCTTTCTAATATAAAAAAAACACAAGTATACACTATGATTTTTTCCCTCCGTAATGTGTCCAAATAAGATATTTGCAAGAATAATTAGATTGTTGTTTTAATGTAATATTTCGCTTGATTGTAAATGTTCGTTTCGAAATTGTTGAATTTAACAACTAATAATCCTTCGTCTAATATCATTCCAAAATAAAATAATTAACAAATAGAAACAACCATAATAGGCGTCCTAAAACGATGCGATAAATGGTAATGAAATGACTCTTTTTAAGTAGAGTTTCCACCAGTTGTAAAGAATTTCCCTTCAATTTCATCATAGTCCATCCATTGGGCAACCTTGGCCAAATCCTTCGCAAGTCTAATAATTCTCTTGGTCCTAATTTCTGCCAGGTATTTCGGACCTGATGCGGCAACATATGGTTCATCAGGGACCGCCATGTCAGGACAATTGAGCCAGCTATAGCGTGCTAGTCCAGCAGACCAAATAAAACCACGGATATGGTATTCTTCTGGAAGAGGGCGATCAATAAGCGGTGGTGGCTCTTCAATAACAAGTACAGAACGAGCAGAGGCAGTTACTTGATCAAGATTTTGCGAGGGGTAACCACCAGCTGTTTGGGCAGCTCGCTCCATTGCCTCAAGTGCTTTAATTTTTGCAGTACGAATGGACTTAGCAAGCTCGTCTTCAGGGAATACAGCCACAGGCGAAGAAAGTCGCTGCCTTATGTCATTACTTTGAAATCTGACATCTGAGTTGCTAGAAACACTGTTGACGTAGTATTCCTTCTTTTCTACAACCTCAATAATCCTGTTAAGATATCTAACAAATAGATCAGAATTGAATCGGTTAAAGTAAGCGGGTTGAACCTCTGGGAAGCTTTCACAAAGCGAAATAAAGAAGTAAAGCCAAACCAAGACGTGTTGTAGACCAATTGTCCACTCCGTTGTACTAATAAAGGTATAAAGTATGTCGTAAGCCAATAATCTAGGCATCGCAATTTGAAGAATGCGATCTGTAGATGGCTCTTCGGGAACGGCCCAATATTCAGCGTTAAATGGCATATCATTCTCATTTCCTTCTTCATTGGACTGAGACTGAGTGGAATCAGAGTTATGTGTGTGGGTATTCCTGCTTCTCTTTCGCTTGTACAAAGCTTGAAACATGGCAAACAGAGGATGATCAGGAGCTCCATGACCAAGTAAGGCTGCGATGTTACAAAGAGCTATAGTGGCAGCGTGATCAATAATGGGATCAACACCAGAAAGAATTGCCTTCTTGATCTCGGAGCCAACGTGGAATCTTCGGAAATCCAAGACACCAATACATTGTAAATGCAGAGTGCAGAATACATAAATAGACTGTGGGACTATTGGCGAATTAGAATTAGGGCTTCGTGACAAATGAGAGCGTCCGCTCAATATGAGTTCGTCAACAGGAATTATCTGATCTTTTGAAAAGTTAAGCATCTGGAGAACTTCCTTAGCATCAGCAGTAGACGGTTGCCAGGTAGTAAAGCTCTTGCATATATAGAACAGCTTATCAATCTTGATGTCACTGATAGAGGCCATGTGTCTATATACTCGGCCCGTTCCTGGCGTCAACAACAAACGTTGCTGATACCAGTAAGTACACATACTTGGCCAATCAGCACAGCACTTGACATCTGAAATGAGACACACAAAAGCTAGGTCTCCAAGACTTTCAATCCACACATGCCTTGTTTCGTAGATAGGATCTACAAAGATCATGAGCAATGACATGCAGTGCATAATGAATCTTCCAAGTACGCTTGTATACTGAGGTCTCGTATCACGGAGAGAGTCAATGAACAGTGAAATGCCGAGATTCCATAATCGTGTTGGAATTTTATATTTTCGAACCAGATTTTGTAAACTTTTTGATGCAGTAGAGGTTTGTGAGTAGCTAGATGTAGTTTGAGCATCATGAGGGCTTGAGTCGGATTGGTTTTGGTGGGGTTCGCCATCTTGGATGCTGGCAGATGCAAAATAGAGGAAATCGCAATACAGCTCAACTAGACGGATCTGTTCCTGAGCAATATCATTCCATTGATCTTCAGTATATGTTTCAAGACCAAGACGTTGTGGCTGTTGTACATCATCCATGGGATCATCTTGGATGCTTGAGTCTTGGGACTGCGAGCTTCCACGGCGGGACTGTGGCTGAGAATGGTCAAAAGTAGGGTCTAAAGCAGCTTGACACTTGGGTTCAAGAGCGGAAATTTCTTGAAAAATTTCCTGTAATTCGTGGATTGTTTGAGCGCGGTCCAATGGCATTCCAAGAAAGTGGGGGGACTTGTCCAGGGATTTGATTCTATCTTTGTAACCTTCATTGTAATGACGACGAGCAGAACGATTAGCATCAGCCTGCTTTTGAAGAAGTTCTAGAGTGGCAGGCTGGGGAGTAGAGGTTGCAGCCAGTGGAGGTGGATTCTGGTTTTCAGATACAGGAGTAGAGAAATTAGGGGGTATTTCGTCCCGTCGTGCTGCCGGGGCCCTGGGTCGTTCTGTTGTACTTCTTCTATCTCTAGTATCACGGCGCGAATATTCAGGAGAAACAGCACCTGATTGGTTTGCTGTTGAATCAGGACCTTTTGTCATCGCAGTGACCACGACAGCCGCTGCTAAAGCAGGATTGTCTTTCCTCATGAGTATTGGCTTGGACGTGCTCTTAGTTAAACCAGAAGATGTATTATTATGTGAGGCATTGGCGGTAGATTTTCTAGATCGCGTACGAGGGCTGGAAGGAGGAGGTACTGCATCTGTCGAGGGATAAGTCATCATAGTTTGACGATTAGATTGGTCGATGGTTGAAGGAAGCTGTTGTTGAGAGACATAAGACGTGGAGGCCTGATTGGGAATTTGGGACTGTGTCTGAGGTACTGTCTGAGGTGGTGGGTACGGTTTGTTTGAAGTGTCACCAAAGCCATTATTACTACGAACAGTTCCATTTACAGCAAGACTTGCTGGATTATTTGCTGGAGACACTCGCTGTGAACTTTGGACAGTATGTATTTGTTGTTGTTGCTGAAGCTTTTTACGAGCTAAGGAGGGCTGAAACAACTCCTTGTTATCAATTCCAGAAGAGCCTTGTGCGCTGGCAGAACCACGACGTGCATAGTCTGGATCTGTTTGAGCCATTTCGCGACTGCGAGCAAATGCTTCTTGATCATAAGATGATTGCTGCTGTTGTTGTTGATCGAAAGACTGCGGACCTCCTAAACTAGTTCCCATCAGAACAGGGGAACCTGATCGTCCGTAAGCTTGGCTATATATGTTTCCGTGTTGCATTTGAGGCATTCCTACAGCATTTCCTTGAAGAAGGTTATTTTGACCCGGACCTGGGGTATGAGATGGAGTGGGAGTCTGAAGAGGTGTTGTTGTCGGGACAGGAGTGCCAGCATTGAGAGGGGTGGCAATTTGGAGCGGCGTCGCAGCACCAGAGGCTGTGACAGAACCAGCCACCGCTGCGACAGAGCCATAATGAGGAGTAGGAGGAGGGCCGGAATCCAAGTAATAATCATAGGATTGTTGTTGTTGTTGTAAATTTGTCAGTTGCTGGTGTTGCGGGCCAGGACTGCTATTAGCATACGCGGGATGTTGACGAAAGACCTGTGAAGAATTTGGAGACGGCGTCGGGGTCTCAGCCGACGAAGTTTGAGGCGGGCCTGGCATCGCAGAGGAGCGTGGAGCCATGGGTCCGAATGTGGTTGTGGTGGTTGAGTGTGAAGAAGGAAAGGAGTGGTGGTGGTGCACAAAATACATTTCATTATCTACTACTGCTACTAAGCTACATTATCATCTGCCGCCCAACGTCTCCACCGCCTCGAGTACAACTGCCACAGCGTCTAACGTGCTGTTTACATTCACTCGCAAGACTCTGTCCGTCACGGCTTTCACTGTAATTTGAAGAATTGCCTTGACGTTTTTGGAGTCTGCTGGAGAAGAGGTTTGGGTTGGGTTTGCTATGTAAACAGCGTCATCACTAGGAACAGAGGCGACCTCTGCTTCTAGACCTTCCAGAACTTTTAAATGACGAACAGCCTGGTCAGGTTTTAGATCCTTATCTGGAGACAGACTTTTTTCAACATAATAGGCATGTTTGGCCTCGACAAAGGGCAGTCGTAAGGTTCTATTTCAAATAAATAAAAATATGATTGCACATTAGAGCCAAAATATATTCACATTTGTAATACATCATCACTAGTACTTACAATTGGTATGGTAAATTGGTAGTTTCAGTACTCATTTTCACCTTTGTTAGCGCTTCCTGGAGCTTTTTGTTTATTTTTTGAGCTCTATTACTGATCTGTTGTTTGAATATGGGACTGATTTGTTGCTGAAAAACTTTTTTGTGTGCATGATTTGTGGAGACTGTTACTAGCTAGCTTGCCTGCAGTTGCAAGATACCCACACACAACTACAGAGACCAGCCTTCGGCACTTTACTTTCTTTGAATTTTAAAGCTTTGATCTCTATTTACAATCACTAATACTATATAACTAATACTATATAACTTACAACTTACAACTTGTCGACATTATGCTACCTTATGAAAACATAAAGGCGGCATTTTGATAGAACTCTAGCATTGGGTTTTCTCCCGCTCGAGTGGAGGTTGTCTCTATATCCGCCCATTGTTCCAAAAACTCCTTGTGAGTCTCTGTCTTAACTACCTTGTTGCAAACTTTTCTGTAGATGGCAGCTGCTGTGTCAAAATCGGTAGGGAAAAGGATATCGAAGAATCCTTGAAGGACCATGTACGTCTCGACCGGTACCATGGTACCATTCAAAACAGTTTGGACGACTGGAGCAGCATACCCTGGGCATGTTTGAGGAAGATGTGTGAAATCTGAAGTTAGCAGACTGTGTTCGGGGAAGTACTTGCGTAGAACATCACAGAATTCCAGATATCTTGTAGGGATGTACTCTGCATCAGACAAGTTTTCTCTAAACGGCCATATGAGATTCTTTGCACGACGATAAAGGTATGGCTGGGCCAACGGATGATATCCTAACTGAGATACAGGGTTCTGCACCCCTCCAACATCCTCTCTCAGTTGCAAATATCTAGCTGCAAGTGGGTCCAAGTCTGGAGAATAAACCTCATGAAAATCGCCTTGAGCATCCGTCACGACATATGCCTGATATGGCCGTAAAGTTTCATTGTCGTAGCGAATTACATCATGTGCAAAATTGTCAAATACTTCGAGTGCTATGAAAAAGCAAGGATCGGGAACTCTTTGATTCCACTCAAAAATAGACTTGTTGATGATCTCGATTTTGTCCAAATGACCTTGCGATGAAGCCCTCTTCTTCAAGCTCTCTTGTTGCTTGGAAGCAAGATTTCCAGAAATTTCAATAATCTTATATCTAGTTCGTGAATAAACATCGGGCTGTGTTTCCCTAATATAGTCAAGAATGTTGATCATCAATGTACCATTACCACCTCCCATTTCATAAATAGTAAGATCAGCGTATGGGAATAAGGACAACTTGTAGTTTACCAACAGATAACGCGCCAATGCTTGTCCATAGTAAGGTTGGAATAGTTCTGTAGGGGTATGCCATAACTGTCGAGATCCATATTTCTTAGCCTTGATCGACTTTCCCTTGGAGCTTGTAACTGGGGGGTTGAGTTTTGGTGCGGAAATTCCGCTTTCCTTAGGCCTGATTTGTTTCTTCTTGTTAGCATCCTCACTAGTTGTTTCATTTTTCACTGCTTCCTTCTTCTCAACCTTGTTTGGCTCTGCTTTCTGTTCTTTTTTAGATTTACTCTTTGGTTCAACAGGATCTTCGTACCTCTGGTATTCGTCTTTCCATCTCACCATAAATTCATCAATGTCCTTAATGTGGTTATAATCAAACGGTTTATCTGGCTGGAAAATCTCTACTTCTTTTGAAAAGTATCCATACGTTGGATTATAAAGGGAATCATCAATAAAATCTCGAGCAAGCATGCGGACCTTTCGAGGTCGATCGGTGTTACGTGCCGCTCTTTTTGTGGACAACAAGGGGAATCGTTGAAAAAGATCATTATTCAAGTCAGTAGTATATGAATATGTGTCTGGAAGCACACCATAATCGTGTCGGAATTCTTTTAGTTTGCTTGTCTTCTCATCCTTTGTTTCTGATGGTGGAGTTGTTGAGTAACATTTGGAATTGCAAGATAGCCTCGACAATTGAGCCGAAATGTTATTAACAGATCCCAAATAAAGGGACCGGTTGACCCGAGTCAAACCACTTCGCTGAAGCATCATAAGTGGGCTTTTTGGAATAGAGAAAAATTGACCAACGCTGAGCCAACCTCGTTGATGTTGGATGGATGATCAGGTAGGTACTGGCTGATTGGTTGATATTACCCTACCGAAAGTCTTGGTCACCATCAAGTCTCCTAAAAAGCCAGTCAAGAAAACATGCGGCTGGATTTTTCACTGATATATACATTCCTGTTGTGTATGTAGGCCCGCTCTAAGAATAGCTAGTATATAGACGGGTGGTAAGTAGCACTGCTCGAATGTGACAGCAAGATTGACTCAAAATAAGAACCTACTTTGAATAACCATTCTTTGATACAAATCATATGTAATATATGTGTGAAATCTATAGCATTAAGTCGGCATTTGTTCCTTAATGACACAGCTGTAAAGTCACATGATCGATATTCTTACACCCATAACGTTAATCCCCGCAAAGCTGGCTTTTTTTTATACTCACCATCTTTTGTTATGCATCTGACCATCATCACTATTAATATAGAGGTATATACATACAATGATACAGTTATTTTTGGCATATATTTTCAATTGACTCTAATAACAGCGCGTGGCCCGAGGAGCTCTCGCGAAAAGCTCACGTTTGTTAATATACCCACGTGACTTGTTATTTAATTGTTATGACATTGATTCGAATGTTTTATGCTGGTTATTGGTTTTATATTATATCCTCTATTCATATGTTTGGCTCAATTTTAATGCTTCTATTAATTTTACACCAACCTCGTTGTTGTGTCTGCTGGAATACTAGCATGAGATTCACCATCCTTTTCAATTACATTGTTGTGCTATTCGACATGTCCTTTCTCCGAGTAATCTCGTGCATCGTTATTCCTAATAGATTTTTTCTTTCCTCTTTTACGTTCTTCAGATCACATTTGTTATTCTAACATTTACCAATGTCTCTTACCCAGGGATCGCTATCAGATACTGGTGTGCCTCCTGCTTATACTAACCTGAGATCGGTTGAAGAGTCGATGCAATTAGTACCAGCACATACTCTTAGCTGTTACCTCTCCACCGAAGACATTATTTCCCTCAGTCAAACCACTCAATCTTTACGCCGTAGATGGGCTTCTATATCATTCAATTATTGTCGCGTTTATTACTTTTGGCGTGACGATCCCCTCCCTACATTTCCCCTATTTTACAATTATCCTGAAACCAACTGTCACACCAGATCAATTCCATACCATGCTTTTGCGAATCCTCGAAGATACTCTTATTTTCATCGAAATGAAGTTTTGTCTATATCTTTTGGTGACAGCAAAGATAATGACTTGATTTTTAGAAGGGTTCTTGGGTGGGACTTGACACGGTTTTATCCTAAACTCCATTCCTTTTCTGTCCATGGTGATCCAGAATCATTCCGCCCAAAAAATGTGGCTTTTTTTGGTGGGAAGTGTGCAGTTCCTAACAATTTTCGAATCAATCCTTCAGGAGACCTTGAACCAATTCCCGCTCCAGCATATGATCCCAAAAAAGAAGTTGACCCAAAAAGGGCTTTCAAGTTGCCCGATGAAGTCCGTGTCACAGTTAACATAACCTTGGACAAAATGATTCCACATTTCGAAGCACTTGATCCTTCACCGTATCTGAAAAAGGTGTCATTTCGTGTTGTTGTGGATCCCTGCGTTGTGGATGCTTTGAAAAGGTTTCAGAGCCTGGAAGAGGTTGAGACGCTTCAGTGCTCATTAAGTCTTTCTAAAAGACTACAAAATGCATGTCTAGATGGAGCCTTTCCCAAGTTGCAAAAGCTTTCCCTTTATTTTGATATGAGAAACATTAATTCCATGAAAATATCTAGCGTCCTTTCACAATCTGTGGCTTGTATATTGCAGACTCTTAGTCTCCCAAGGGCAAATAATGGAATGGAGTTAGATTATTTTAAGATACCGAACTGTACTTTTGTTTTTCATCAAGAATATGATCACTTTGCCATGTTTAATCCTAATGCAAAAATCTTTGATGATTTCCATACCCCCGGTCCAGGTGGAATTGACGAAACGCTGAGAATTGGTACCATTGAGCCAGTTACCCCTTTAATACTGCCATATGTGACGGATCTGAGATTTATGAGTCCCAAGTTTCAGAAGTTTCCAATCCAAAGGTTTAATGAAGCTTCCAACTTTTCCAGGCTTCGGGCGTTAACTATTGATTTTATTTCATTTGCCGCATCTGATTACTTGGACGATATAATTCTCCAGCTCGAATACTTAAGCATTACTATTGGTGCAATTCAGTCAATTGGTACATTGGATTCACTTTCAACGCTTTCCCGGTATGACTATCCACATTTAAAGACTTTGATTTTAAAGAGTGGCTATGTTGAAGCGGCAGATGCTGATGAAAAAAACAGATACAACCGCATGTTTAATGACGTATTGGCTGAGCATCTTTACACTTTTATTGTGGGAGCAAAAGATGGGCATCAAATTGCCGAATATGACGAGCATTCAATGCTGGAAGAAGTTCGAATTTGGCTCATTGAAAACCATCGAGAATTTGTTAGTATATTAACAGAACATATGTATAGAGGCAGAGAAGTCAGGCCGGAGGACTATTCTAGGGAACTACTTGGAGATAGTAGGCTAGTGGTCTATTCCCAAGGAAAACGTACAAGAATTGAGGACTTGGAGCATAAAACTGCATTAATACTGGCCATACTTCTCGAGAACCCGTTGGAAAATAGAAACAAAATCATGAGTGCTATTCGTGAAACATCTTACTCTGCATACATCTGTATCGTGGAATACTTTTTATGGGATTGCATTTTGAGCATTGCACACGAAAGTATGCCCAGCTTGAAATACTTGAAACTCGACCAATGTCCTTCCACAATTCTTCAGTCCTGTAAGTTCCGTGAGTTGGTATCTAGTGGTAATATCTGGTTCTCGAAACATTTAAGACCCAAGGTGAATGATTTTGCTGGCCCTGCAAATCTTAGACAAGTGGAAGTGACTGTTAGATATTCCACTGAACAAAAGCTTTATAGCGACAATATGAAGGTTGTTCCTGTAAATGTTCCCAATAGTCGTATCCCATTCCAAAGATGTGATGAGCCCATCAAGCTCCCATGGTTTGTTGAGCAGATTGGAATGTACAACAGCAAAGAAGATCAGAGGGTAGTTCGCTATGAGGTTAAGAAACCAAGAGACGATGTGATTGACATGTGCCTTTACTATGATGTTGAAGTGCTCAAGAATTTGCATTGTGGTGACAGTGTATTGCTCAAGGAAAAGTATAATGTACACTGGAAACTTGATCCTGACAACAGGGCCATCAACGCTCATGCAATTAACAATCCTAATATTTTGGCAGCAAGAGAGTTCAAGGGATGGTGGTAAAATGTGTATTAAAAATTGTTTTGGTATTTTTCAGTGTATAATGATATTCATTGTGATTAGACAGTAAAAATCTGTTTACAATTTTTCGTGTTATTTATCTGTCTTTTGCTTGTATAATTTTCTCTTTTTTTAAATCACTTTTATGATGGTATAGAAGTAGGTTGAAATATAAACATGGAACTGTTATCTTATTACATGATGGTTTCCTAGACCTACGAGTCATGTGTGACTTGTGTTAAAAGTTGGGTATTTCCTGGTAGAATACTCTTATTATGAGGCTCTGGTATCAGTTTACCTATACACTGAAATAAAAGGTAGTATGTGGTCTTGGATGAGGGTATGATAGTATGAAAAAGGAGTGTTCCAGACGAATTGAAGATGAAGCTTTTTAGAGTCTTTGGTGACTAGCTGTTATGTGACATTACTTTTATGAAAGTGTAACCCTTATTTGTGTATAAATAATGGTATCAGAAGACTTGACGAGAGGCATTTATTGCGAGCTCCAACTTTTGGAATCAGAATATAAACTTGTAATCAGCTTGCAATGGATCGTTTTCAAAGTGAGGAACTGGCAGCTAATTTACCCTAAACCCTCTTGGTTTCCAGATGCGCACGAATCCAGGGGGGGAGCATCTTCAACAATTTAGGAAGCGATTTTTCCTATTTAGAAGGCATTATACGGCTTGTGATGATCCAGCCCAGAATATCCCGAGATGCAGGTATTTTGGCATCAGGACGTCATCTCACAAGTATATATGCCAACTAGTAGTAGTTTACAAAAGGGTGTATACCAAATCACACACTTGTGGCCCAGGAGACCCTTTCGTACATGTGTATTTAGCCCGAGACCAAGGAGTCCCGGATAGCCCCAGCCAATGCCGCTGCAAATGTGCTTGCTATGACCAAGTCAAGCAGAAGCATTCCGGCCTATTGAAACCGTTGAAGAATTGGCCAAAAACGGAAAGATATGTGATGATCTTTCAACTTTCCAGGAAAAGCAGAGTGGTACATTCTTTGGGCCTTTTGTCATAAAGGGGAAGCTCAGAATTAGGTTTCTTGATCTGGTTAGTTCGACAGGTGGGTAAACTGAATGCATACTCAGACCAGAACCGTTGATTCTGGCAGAACGCATTTGTTGAATTACCATCAATTAGATGAGTGCCCTTCAAGGGTGACATATCATGTAACCTTGGATCAGCATTACCCAAGAATATTCCTGTGTGCTGTTCATCAATGCTGCTCCATTCCTTTTTTTCTTAGAGAGGGTAGAGCCTTACATGTCTACTTAGAAATTGGGCAAAATCGAAACTTGGAGTCGTTCTAGTAGAAGAATATGGGGACATAATAATTGGGGGAGGCACAAACCCAACCTAGACTCATTTACATACGACTTGTAAACAACACACACAACATGTCCAAAACAAAACTATGTGAACGAAAGAAAAAATCAACAAGTAAACAAAGAAAAAAAAACTATTACTAGTCTTTTCAAAATGTAAAAACCATACCAAGTGGAATGCTGATCAAAAAAAATCGTTGCTTCGAGTCTTTATCTTGTTTGTTACATTCTTAGAGCATGCCCCAGCCTGCTAACTGAACATTCAAGACTTTAAGAATTGGCTCTTTTCAAAGTACAATAACCCAAGACAAAACAAGGAGGTATAGCTATATATTGATAACCAGGAGCACATGAAAATATGATTTGCAAATGGCCCAACGCTTTGGCCTAAGTGACATGCGTATTTGTATGCGAATCAACGTCAAGACTAGGCCGATACTTCTGCACTTGCCTTGAATTTTCCTTCTCCATTTCTTATTGAGTACAAGTATATATCACTTGTCAAATAGAACCCGAATATTACCAGCCCATTCTTGAGACGCATGAATAAAGTATTCGTGAGTTGGACAGGCTGCATTCTATGGGATGGGCACAGCCGTGCTTTATTTACGACTTTTGTCTACGTCATGTTAAACCATCACATCCAATATGTTGTGGCCAGCAGCGACTCCATCGGGATTCCAAAATACAAGGACTTGATGGAAATCCGCGGTACAGCAGTCTCGTAGCATAAATTTACCAGACGCTGCTCTATGCAATTGCCACAAGCACATATGGAATGCCCTGCCACCCTTTAACCTTATTTGTTTACACCAACAAGCTTGACCTTCAACCAGTTATACGGCAAATCTTTGCAAATATCCCCACCTGGCCATGGCGTCGTAGCAGCTTTAGAAAACTGAAGGGAGCGCCGAGTTCAACAGGCTGAGGGCTATAAATAGACTTTGATTTGCCTTCGCTGTTGAAGGCTGTACTGTACCAAAAATAACAAACTTTAGTGGCCGTTCTCTAAATCCCAAAAGAAGGTTATGGACTGAGATGGGTATGTGCAACAAACTGGAAAGCTTCTTTAAAGTTATATCAGGTGCTCAATCCCAATCTTATACCTTGGTTCTGTGCAAATCCAGCGATATTTTCCATTGTACCATGACTGGCGCCTTAGTCAAACCAGTTTAGATTACCAAACTACTTCTTTCTTCCAAACTAGACAGCTCTACATTGAGCGACTTGATCCTTAAAGAGATGGCTAGCAATGCAATGCGTTCCTTTAGCAGCTCTGGTTTCACCCATCTCTCCGTATTGATCTTTTGTTATGTAGACTTGCATCCTTTAAACAGGCCGACTGCCTAATTAGCTGACGTCCTTACGGAGAGTCTCACCAAAAGCAAATATCTGGATACTAGAATAAGTCCCTGAACAACTAATAAAGTGCGATTAACAGTTGCCTGTGTTTTACACACACATATATCGGTATTCAACGTATATATTGAAAAAATACCAAAAACGCTATGGTACGCTTTAGGGCATGTATATTGAAAAGGAGGACTATAACGTCATATGACCAATTGATGACTTAGCACACGGCCTGTAACTGCACATCGTGTCATCTATTCCATTCTCGCACTCCCCATCACCACTGTGGCCTTCTCAACTTTCCTATCACGCCAATACCCCCTCTCAACATTTCGGACAGTGCTTTGCTGGTCATATTCTTCCTTGTCATTCTTCTAGACATTCTCCGTGATCGTAACCGTCGCTTTGACCGTGGGTTATTGGCAATTTTCAGCATTTTCAGCGCCTTTTTTTCATCAAACTCTAGTAGTTTCATAAGCGCTTAGCCAGTATCAGTATATCATCATAACAATAATTCCACATTATCGCTTGAAAAATCACCCTTTTGTTTATACTCCACCTACACCTTTATTCAAAACCCATCAAGTACGTTTTCAATATTTGAGTCACACGCTGATTTTCTGTAGTCTGCCTTTCAGCTGCTTATTTTATCTCCTTTCTTTCATCACTAACTCCTGTTGTGTCCTTTCTAAAAGGTTAACTTTCATCGCGACCTGCAGTAACTAAATCACTGATTGAATCTTACCATACAGGCTCTATAGACCACCCTCTTGTTTTTTTGCCGAATCTCAACAGACTACTCACGTTTGAGCTTTGATCGTTTGTTCATAATATATGCCTGCTGTTTCTACCGCGCTCTCAACTACTAGTCTTCGATCGTTACTTAAATCAACAATTCTTACCTGGGATCGACGAAAGCGCGTTAGAAGTACACCCAAATACCACACTTTGTGATTTATACCCATTTATCTTTCATATTTTACATTACCTTCCCTGTTTTCTTGGTTTTTATTACTTGGAGATGCCTAACAATACTGGCAACCCTAACCACCCACCTGGATCTCCCAGGCTCGGTGGCCTTGGCCTGCTCCGCAGTTCACAGACTGATTCTCCGTTACCGTCGCATTCTAGAACTTCCACCTCGTTCAACCCCAATTCCCAGTCCATTAATGGTAATGCTGCTGCATCTTCAAAGCACCAGTACGACTATCAGCAAATTCCGCACGCATACCAGGACAAGCCCCCACCGGCTCCAGAGATTAAGGAAAACAGACCCTTGGATGACCGTAATGACTTCAACGGTGCATATCCTACGTCACTCAGCATCAATACTTCCATCGCTCAGAATAACCTAAATTCATACCGGTCCAACGTAAATCCGACCCCAAGTCCAATGCAAACATCCTTTTCTGCCTCTGGCCCTGGTAACAAGCCCTCACCATCAATGCAGACTTCACGACAGCCTTTTCACGGACACAGCCATAGTCAAGGTAACCTGCAATTCGCCCAATACTCAGAGATGGATCTTGCTTCCAATCCCATGTTTGCGCTACAAAACTCCAAGTCTAAGCAAAAGACAAAGTCATTTACTAGTAGCAGTTCAAATGGTAGTGCATACCCTCGCAGCTCAAGTCCATTAGCCCAAAATGCTAAATTGCCTTCTCAATCGAATCAGCCTACTGCACCTACACACTACTATCAATCTGCTACTCAGCTTGGATCCCATGGTGCACCGTTAGGTTATCCTAGCAAAAAAAATGCACCAATGTTGGCCACACGGTCTTATTCTGAAAGCGGAATAGAGGGTGGTTTAGGCATGATGAGCAGTTATGCTAATCATATTAACATGAACACTAATCATAATCCTAATTTATTCTCGCCCTCTGCATCAAATTCCCCTCCTTCTCCATACCAAAAACCTCTCCATCTGTCGCAGCTTCCTCCTCACAGCCAGCAGTTCCAGCTGAGCCCACAAACCAGCACATACGGTCAGCAGGGTCAGCACCAAAAACCCCATCAATATTCAGGCCAAACTAATAATAACACGCCTAGATCTACTCCAGGCACGACTCCAAGCCACACACCCAATTTGTCTTATACCAGCTACTTTCCTGGCCCAAGCGTTAACAATAGCCCAATAACATCCCAATTCCAGCAACAAAGTAATAGCCCGCTTCCTAGCCCTGATATTACCAAGTCTAACAGTTATCGGCCTCTGTCACCCCCAGAAGCGGTTCCATTTCGAACAATGTCTCGGAGTAGTGTGAACTTTTCGCGACCATCAACGTTCTACAAGTTGGAAAACACGACATCAAACCCGCACGACGCGACAACATTGGCAATGCCGTCTACAGCACCACCAATGTCGACTACCACGTCAACTGTACCATCTGTAGTCTCAACAGTGTCATCCAATATGTCAACAGTCCCTTCCTCCACTTCTACCGCTTTGTCTTCTACCCCATCTAACAGCTCTACCGCAATCACTATTAGACAAGACTCTATCTCCTCGGAAGACACAACTTTATCATCCCCAGGTCCTTCTCCTGTTCGCTCTATTAGTAGTGATTTTTCATCATCATCATCATCGATAAGGAAACCTTATTTGGAGGGGCCTCATGGTCATAATGGCCATAATAGCAGCAATCCACCCAAACCGTCTATTGTTTCTTCTAACGGCAAAGCTGGTTATCCTATAACACAGTCAACCGTTTCAACTTCAACTGTAGCATCGTCATCTTCCTCCTCCCCATTACCATCCCCAGTATCTACAAGTTACAACTCTGACGACCCGATGCGTTCTGGGACTTCGAACTTATCACCGCCCAAGCCACGGAAGCACGATGCAGCTGTGTCTCAGCCCAACAACGTTAGTCGTCAGTTCCCTATTCGAAGAGTTGACACTAATAATAGTAACACTAGTCAGTCAAGTCAGCCAAGTCAGTCATACCCAGGCGAAACAGGCCAAGGCACTGGTTCATGGTCAGACGCAACTCCTAGTACGTCTACATATAACTCTCGTAAGCCATCAATATCTGAATCGCCTTCTTTTGCATCGTCTTCAACGGTTTCTTTGCCTACTACTGTTGTTCCTGCTCAAAACCAGGTCCGCTCGGTATCTGATAGTGCTAATTCCAGCATGTCTGCTACAGCTGGGGCGCAATCTCACACGCATCTTCCTCTGTCACTTATTCCTGGTAACAGCATGGGCTCTGCATCCTCGGGATCTTCTGGGCTCATAACTCGTCAGGTGAACCATTCTCACGCACATTCATACTCGCATGTGCTTAACAACGCTTCTATTCCATCACCCACAAATGTGCCTAATTGGCAGTCATTTATTCCTACATCACCCTCACAGAAAAGGAGTAGCAGCATTACAAGCAGTAACAGTTTAACTCTTCAGCGTTCACGGCAATCAAGTGCATCTTCTATATTGATCAATAAGAGCTCAGGTGTTGTTGATGGCAGTTGGGACGCCGTACAAAAGTCAGAGGCTTCGTACACAAACATTTCCACACCAACATCCCCTACTACTCCTACTCCACCATCAGCAATACCACCAACTTTTTCTTCAAATGCTGCTCCCTACCCTTCATCTACTTCTGTCAACAACAACTCTGACACAACCATGCAGCACCCAAATGACTCCATTCACTCCTCGAACTCACAAGAGAAGGTAGAAAACAATGAATCACCCCTCTCTGATTCTTACAGTAATTCTACAAGCGCTCAAGTCGCGCCCCCGAGTACCAGTATCATCACGTCTACTCTTTCATCACCTTCAGAGACTTCAACTCAAATTTCAACTGTTGTATCACCAAATTCTGCAAGTTCTCTGATTGCTCCACCTTCTACAGTACATGAAACTGACAGTCCTGCCTCAGTGTTGTCACAGCCTGTCTCCTCTTTATCCCCCACTACCACAACATACTTACCGAACCGTATACCATCTTCTGCATCTTTAACTTCCAACCATACTCATCCATACTTAGATCAAGACGCGCTATCATTTGGCGGCAAACGGCCATTTGCACAGCAAGCAGACCGACACAGGAGTGTGATGGTTCTTCCCGAGGATGACGATGCTGATATTGCGCCTCTTCCACCCATGCCAGTATTTGGTAACACTAACAATAATTACACTTCACCCTCTTCGCCGTCGCCCTCAAATACAACCAGCAATACAAATCGACCCACGAACGCGTCTATATCTCCGTCAAGTGCTACAAACAACACCAGCAATGTTGAAGATGGCGACCGCGCTTATGCACAACCAAATGAAGACGGCAACGAAAACCCCAGCCATGAATCAAATGACGTTTCAAGTAACTCGGGAAGTTCAAACGGTGGTGACGGTAATAATAACGCCAATAACCAAAGCAATAACGATAAGGGCGACAAGGGTAATAGCGAAAACACCAGCACAGCAGTAGTAAAACCACGAAGGAAGCCCAAGATTTGTTTTGCTTGTAAAGAGCCAATTTCTGGGCACTTTGTTCGAGCTCTTGGATGCATTTATCATATGGAGTGCTTCTGTTGTCACGACTGTGGCAATCAATGCTCAGCAAAATTTTTCCCGGTGGAATCTCCCACTGAGATTCCAGAAACCAACAATCTGATCCCACTGTGCGAACACGACTATTTTCGTCGACAAGATCTACTATGTTGCGTTTGCGATGGAGCTTTGCGTGGGTCTTACATTACGGCGCTTGGCAAAAAGTATCACGTGGAACACTTCACGTGCTCGCTGTGTTCTACAGTGTTTGGATCAGACGATAGCTATTACGAGCATGAGGACAATATTTACTGCAGATATCACTATTCAACACTTTACGCCGCCAAATGTGAGGGTTGTAAGACTGCAATTCTTAAGCAATTTGTTGAGGTGTTTAGAGGTGGTCGTGAGCAACAATGGCATCCTGAATGTTACATGATAAACAAGTTTTGGAACGTTATGATTTCTCCTACGAAACTAAAGGTTTATGAGGACTATGAGAGCAAGAATGAAGGTGTAAAAGACCGAAGGATTGAGATGCTTGGCGAAGGCGAATCTTCTACAGAGGGTGAGAATCCTAACATTGAAAGTACAGCTGAGAGCTCCAAGAGCGAAGGCGAAAGTACATTGGCTGTCCAGTCAATTGAAGAGCGTGAACGTGTTTCTTCTCCTGACCCTCAAACTCGAGATGAAGTTCTTACAACCGAACAAGATACTGAGAGAAAAGCTTTTCATATCTGGTCTGTTTTATGTGGCTATGAGGAGGCTACGGCTGCTTGCATTTCCGATATGTTACAGTTTGCAACATCTTCCCGGTATAACGAGGCTTTAGTTGCTACTGCAAGATTGGTAACCAAAATAGAGGTTCTGTTATCAGCGATTGATACTCTAGTAGCTCATATTGATCCATTACTCAGTACACTTAGAGGAATTGAGGATTCCACTCCTAGTCAACTAGCAGAAGAAACTCCAGAGTTCCTTAACTTGATGGAGGTCGTACGGAATGCAGGCTTTACTCAGCTTCGCAAGGAACCTAAGACTCTTTGCAAGAAGATTGTTTCTTTCATGTCTCTTCTTTCGAAAAGTAGAGACAGAAGCGTCAAGGAGCCTGGCCCTTCACACGAACTTTTGGATTCTGTTACTGGTATGGCCCATTACTTGAAGCTACTAATTAGATATGGTTTGTCCAATTCGTTACGATATGACAGAGCTTTCCCCAATGGTAATCGTCTTGCCGAGTTCCTTGATAAGGTGGATACTCATAATAGTATTCCTGGAAATCCTTTAGAATACCTTTCAGTTTCTAGCGATGCTAATGATAAGTGTTTAATGTGTGGTGTCTCTACTGAAGATGACTGCGCATTTTTGGATGAAAGCAAGTTATGGCATCTTGATTGTTTGGCTTGCACACGTTGCAATAGACCTTTGGGCTCATGCGTTCGTGAAGCTAGATATCTTATCAAGGAAAAGTATGTGGTTTGTGATAACTGCTTGAAGCCAGATGATGAGTGTTTGGATACATTTGTTGTGGTAACTAAGTTAAACCAGTTCATTTATTTGGTAAAGATTGCACTTTCCAGATTACAACTTGTTCTCAAAACCTATGATAAGCGAGATGCGAAAGCTGCCGCTGGTGGCAGACCTTCTTTGGATAGCAGAAAATCTACCACTAGTAGTGTTCCTCTTTCTATCGATGCTAGAAAACTGCCGCTTCAGCCTACACTGCTCTCACAGCCTATTCAGCAACAAACTCAACTTTTGGTTCAACAAGCACCCTCTTCTATTCAGCCTCAAATTGAGCAGTTGTCTCAGCCAGCTGCCACTTCTAAAGCTCAACCGCCTCAACCGCCTCAACAAGCTCAACAACAATCTACTGGCAATGCTGAAACCAATTATATGACCACCTTGAAGGATATACGCAAGTTGAGATCTACTCATCTTAATCAGCGTCTCTCTGAATCTTCTCGTCGCGCTCGTCGTTCTCGAATCCTTGATATTCCAGACAGTGAACATGGTCTTCTTGGAAAGAATGACTCTTCCACGTTCTTACCTGCATCCGGTAGACAAGGGGAATTATACCAACAGGGTTCAGCTTCTGGTCAGTTAGTAGGTCAACACGAAAAACAGTTTATTGCAAAGACTAGTACTGGTCAATATTTGACATCAACTGCAGGCCAGGTTGCACAACCAGCAACAGTTTCTTCCTCAAAACCTAAGACTGCGAGCCAAAAGCAATCACCTCTGCCACCCCAGCAACAGAGCCAGTACAACTCACAGCAACAAGATCCCAGATCTCAGTCTCGCCAAGGCTCAATCCCCAAAGATGAGTGCATTCTTGACAATGTTCCATCCCCTAGTTCCGAATTTGGCACTATCAGCTTGACAAGAGATTTAAGTCCTGGTGCGGGTAGATCACAACCAGCTTCTCCTTTGCAAACACCATCTCAGGGCGGATACTTTACTGGTGGTGCACAGTCTGCTCCTGCGTCTGGAACTTCATTCTCTAAAAGTTTGAAGGGTAGAAAGTTTACCGGTGGCCCTAAACGTCGTCGTAAACTTACAATTGAGGATGATCCAATTCGTGGTAATTACAGTCAACTTGACCGTACTACTGACTTGCTTAAGAACGAAAAATCTTTGATTCTTGATGATATTCCACGTATTGTTGCTGCCGAACAGGCTCGTGAATTAAGACCAAATGCTTACAGACACAGACATCAAGAGCTCAATGCTGACGATGATGTGACTGTTCAAGATGTTAATGAGAAGAGACCTGCTACTGAGAAGTACATTTCTGAACTTACAGCTTCTGAGCTTTTTGTCGTGCGACACATTGCTGTCTCCCTCATTCACCCCATGGTTTCTCAATGGTTTACTATGGATGATCTTCAGGATGCTATCAATGTTCGCAAATCACCAAGTATTTGGGAGAAGTTTGGTAAAGCTTTCAATTTGAATGGTGGTGATCGATCTGCATCGGATGACAAGAAACGTTCACGCAAACCTGGAGAAAAGACTGGAGTTTTTGGAGTTTCTTTAGAACAACAAGTTGACCAATATGGCGTTGATTCTACATTTGGTGTTGGCCCTGTTTCTCTCCGCATCCCAGCTTTTGTTGATGAGTGTATTTCAGCTATGCGACAAATGGATATGTCTGTTGAAGGTGTTTTCAGAAAGAATGGTAATATTAGACGCTCTAAAGAATTGGCTGCGATGGTTGACAATAACCCAGATTATGCAGGCATGTTTACTGACGAAAATCCAGTTCAGTTGGCTGCTTTATTCAAACGATACCTCAGAGAGTTGCCAGATTGTTTGATGACTTTTAAGCTTCAGAAGCTTTGGGTTAACTCACAGGAGATTATTGATGTTGATGAGCGCACTCGAGTCATGCATCTAGCTTGCTGTCTTGTTCCAGCGGCTCACCGTGATGTTATGGAAGTTCTCTTTTATTTCTTGTTCTGGACTGCTTCCTTTTCACACATTGATGAAGAATCCGGTTCCAAGATGGATATTCACAACCTATCGACAGTTATTACACCAAATATTCTTTACACCCGCAGAAAGGAAGGAAGCCCACCAGATTCGTCCGAAGGATATTTCCTTGCCATTGAAGCAGTTGATACTCTTATTAAGGAGTATGACCGTTTTTCCAAGGTTCCACAAGAGATTTTGGAGATTCTTTTCAAGGAGTTCCCACAAGTTTCCAGTGATATCACTTCTAAAGAAATTTTTGCTCGCATTGATCACTACAGAGCTTCTCGCAAGGCCAATTCTTCCAATTCTGGATCTGGGGTTAGTGGCAGTTCAGGTTCCTCTTTAGTTTCTTCTACTCCCAACTCTGAGGTCAAGGACAAGAATGATATCCAAGCCCATTATGGCCCTAACATTTCTCAAGGTTCGCAATCTAGAAAGGGTTCAGATACTGCTATTCCTGGTGGAGTTGCACAACAAGGCAGTAGCCTTAAGAACAGTTCTAACGGCTCTGCTACAGACATGCAACCTTCTGGAGACGTATTGATGTCAAGCACTACTGTCGGAACTCATAGCAATGGTGCCGTTCTAGCAAGTGGAAACGGTAATGTCGTCTACGCTTCAACGTTTAGTGGAGGTAAGAAGGGAGATCAAGGCTATTCTGATACACCTATTCGTGTTGGAGGAACATCATCGTCGTCTAGTGCTAATCGACACGTGGCGACGGCTCAATCACATTAAACAGAAAGCATACCCTTTTTGGTTGTTTTTAAATCTTTTGGAATAAGCAACAGGTATACACGATAGATCTAAATCCACAGATACAATTACAGTGTGCAGATTCACAAAAAAACACATACTACATGTCAACTTTTATTATTATTTTTCTCTTCTTAATTACTAATTCTTTTTTCGTTATATATTTACACATAGTTGTTTTCTTTTCTTTTCGTTTCTTTGATCTTTGAATTTTTTTTATATTTGCCTCATTTTTATGTTTTTTCATTATAATTATAGTAATATATTTTTTATGATAACTACTAGATTTGAAAAGAAGTATGATTGAGTAAGAAGGTATTCTAGAGTATGGGAAGGCTTGTTCTTCTATACAGACAGAGAACTAGCTGGTGTAAGTTGATAAAGAAAATTGAATATATATTTTATTGTTATTATTATTATTATATGTGTTATAATTGGAAAAGTTGGAATAGTGAGAATAGGTCGGGATATAGAGTTGGAAAGCCAAATGCCTTAATAGTGAAGGGAAAAGGCGACACCAAAAGCCAAGTGAGATCTTCAAACCTGACACACGATAAAGACCAACAAGAAGAAGAAAAGAAATCCTCCAAAGTATAAAACATGAATTACATATATTTCACGCGAGTAATGGCCAGTGACATGTACCTGTAAAACAAAGAAAGAGAAAGAGAGAGAAAGACCAAAACAAAACAAAAAAGGAGGACTAATTGAGTGTTGGATAAGAGGGGGGGATCAAGGCCTACCCATAAAACAAAGAATGCGTATGTGTGTCTTGTTTATGGTGTGTCAATTGTCGCCTGTGTGAATGTGTTTGTAGCGTGGGAATACTTTTGGGTGGCGATTGAGTAGTGAGTGATATTTCTTAGGGGATATGTGTATTCCAATAGAGTTTTCAAGGTATATATAAAAAGATAACGAATTGAGCCCAGTGAAGGAGAGCAAAACCAGATTGTAAAAACAATAGTGTTGAAAGAGGTTTAAAACGAAGAAGGCCACTTTTTGTTGTATAAAAGAAAAACAAAATTTTATTTCTATCAGGCAATAAAACAATCAACTTTAAAAAAACCGTTTCAAAAAAAAAAAAAAAAAAAAAAAAAAAGTCTCGTCTCATTAATCGTTATCTTCCGCAACCAATTGGTTGTGTATATTTAGTGCAATGTAGTATAGTTATAGTGTGGCACATGTGAACAATTATTTATCGGCAACAGCAGCTTCCTCCTTGTGGTGCTTATGGCTGTGGTCGTGAGGGTTGGCTAATCTTAAAGGAAGACCAGCCTTAACCTCGCGCTCTTCTTCTTCAGCAACGATTTCCTTCCAGCTGTTGTCTACTTCCTTTTCCTCGACAACAACGTTGTAAGACTTCATGGACAAAAACATGGAACCGAGTAAAAGACCGACAGTCAATGCCTGAGCGTACATTCTTGCTTGGACGAGCTTTTGGGATTTGGAAAGGAACTTGTCTCTGTTGACAATCCAGAAGGATCCACCAAGAGAAGCCGCCCATAAACCGGTAATGACCTTGTACTTGTTTTCAGCAAGGTCGTAAGCTAGTCGGTCTTTCAAGGGCAAATCTTCATAGTCCTTCTTTTCCTTTTGGGCAATCTCTGAGGCTTCACCAAACTTGTACTTTGCTTGGTCGAACTTTCTGGATGCCCACTCGGCATTTAAGACACCCAAACCAATGGGTGGTGCGAGACTGAAGAATGTACGGGTTGTAGCAGTCAAAGTTTGGTAGAAACCGGATCGCTTGCGTAAAACAGCCCATAGACCGACACTTGTGGCAGTGCCGATGATGGCTCCCTTGAAGAAACCGTGGACAATGGCGGCACTGTATTCCTGAACTTCTTCTTTACTGGCGACTTTCATTGTGATTTGTAAGGATGCAAAAATGGATTGAGAGGGTATTAAATGTGATGTGTGTATGGGTGTATTATGAATTGAAATTGGGATGATGTGATTGTGGTAATGTAGAGAAAGAAAGAGAGGAAGGAAGGAAGAAAAGAGGAATTGGCTACGCTTTTATAAGAATCAGAGATAAACGTGTGTGATAAGGTTTGAGTAGTATTTTAATCAGAATTGCACGGACAACAACTTCCATTTCTTTCTGTGTGCGTTACGGGTAACTTCAAGGAACATGATATTCCGAAGAAAAAAAAAAAAAAGAAAAAAGGAAAACACATGTGACAATCATATATGATCATAACAATAATAGTAGTAGTAGGAACAGTAATAGAAGAAGATGTATGTCTGGCAATAACAATGAAATTGCCATTCAAATCCAGCTTTTTCAGTGTCATTTGCCGGATAATGCGGGAATTGTTGCGCTGTTACCTGATTGGGATATGACAGCCGCATGGAACACCCGGCTCGCTGGTTCTTGGGTGACACACAGCCGCATCAGCAATCTTCCGCAGAAACCGAACTGTGGGGACCCTAACCCAGGGGCTCCGAAATGCGCTTACCGGCTTCTGTGCACGGGAAACTGGGAAAGAAAAGCGGAAAAACGAAAAAAAATAAAAACGAAAAAAGATCATGCCATTAAATACTAAAAAAAGGAACGACCGGCAGGCTCAAACAGCCTTGCGTCTCTGACCCTTGTCACGCTTTGCCGGGCACCAACAATGACAGCATTGTTGTCAACAACTCAACCACAAAAATATAAAAATAATGGTCTCTGGCGGGATCGAACCGCCGATCCTCGCGTTTACTCGCAAGTAGTTGCTTGTTATTAGCACGATGCCTTAACCAACTGGGCCAAGAGACCAACTCTTGATATTTTTCAAGATTATGGCTTACAATAACATATAACATCAAATTTGAAAATAAAATAAAATCAAAAATCAAAAATCAGAAACCTAAACTAGAAATTTCAATCTAAATCGTATCAGTATTCATTACAAAACGTGTATATTATTAAAAAATATCTAAGGCATTAACTGAGACTTCAAGTTACTTGCTGTCACTTGCGCTTCCAGCGTAGGAGGACCACCCTGGATAAAAATCCTAACTTTGTCATCGTCATCATCATCATCCTCTTCGTCATCCTTGGCTTTACTGCCAGTAATGTTATCGTCTAACACATGTGGAGGCTCTGAATGTATTCGGCTATGCTTTTCTCCTATAATTGCGTTTCGTTTACTGTGTGGTAATCGTATTTCTTCGTACGGAAACTCGCGTTTACTACCCGTCAAGTCGATACTCACTCGTCGCTTTCCGGGAGAAGACAGTTGAGCAGAACCAATTCGTGTATTCTTGGATGCTGCTGCTCCATCATTAGTCTCTGCCGATGGCGGCGTGGGTAAACCAGCAATAAAGCCATATGATTCTCCAGAACCTATTGTGAGCCCTCCAACAGGAGCGGGTGCCAAAGCAGTATGCATAAATCTATTCTCGTGGGCTGCCTTTGATTGCTTCTTCATCAGCGTATATAACCACTCCTCTGAATATTGCTGCAGCGTGTCATTCTTATCAGAAGGTATTAGTGCCTTGGATTTGGATTTGTCCTCGGCTTTGATATCTGGTGTTTGTGAGCGCCCCAATTGAGGAGTTTTGGAGTCCTTGGTTTGGGCGGCCTGCTGGGCAGCTGTTAGCGGAGGGCGCGATACAAATCTTGCAAGAGAAGCTGCTTCACCCTTGGCCCAATCCACGAATTTAAGAAACCCGGCCACCGAAGGGTCCCGTTCTACTTGTTCTAACCCAAATGTCGTATAGTCGTACTTCTTGTTCAAGATCTTTAAATCGTGATTCAGTGAGTTTATTTTTGCCTTGACGCCATTAATCCCTGTGATTTGTTTTCGAATCTTGTCGTGGATTGAAGGATCTATTGCCGAGGCTTTATCTGCTGCTTTGTTTTTGGCAATCTTGTCTTTCACTTTAAGAACTTCGCGGCCATGTTCCTTCTTTAACTCTGATTCTCTTTCTTTAAGATGCCGTATCTCTTCTTCTATTCTGACTTTTTCTGCTTCTAGTTCTTTTAATTCTTCCTCTTTCTCTACCATTTCCCAGCCATCAGAGTTGTCTATAGTCGTAAAGGGATGAATCAGACCCATAGACTGCATCGAATCTGCCAAATCAGCAAGTTCTACCCGCCTTCGTCCACTCAGTTCTGCTCTTTCTTGACAGCGCTCGGCTAATAGCAATAGGTGGCGTCGCAGCAAGTCGGTCGCTGTGTCTAGTACTGCTGGTGCACATTTATCTATGCCTGCTGCTCTGAAAATCTGTGCCGTAGCTACGCGTAATAACGCGAAAAAAAACTCAGCGTCGGATGTTGATGATCGAACGACTTGTTTGTCCATTATTTAAAATGTCTTTAGGGTATTGGAGGTGTGAAATCAAAATCAAATGATATTATTAATGTATTGCAATAGTATTTCGTGCTTAAAAATGCATTTTTTTGAGTTGTTGGTTACATAAAACAAAACGTAATGGTTGATATTTAAAACTCACTGTAATTTCTCCCCAGTCAAGATAAGTCCTCCATAGTACAGCTTTGGCGGTTGGTTGTGGCCAGGGCCAAGGCTGAAAAATTGCAATCTGAAATTACCCGGCCTGAGTGCTTCCACCTGGCCTTTAGCACTTTGTGTTGGCATTACAACATCCCTTTCCTTCCACTACCGCATTCTCAAAGATTAGAATCTACAACTCTTTCGGAAGGACCTCCAATCTAAATAGTCTTCAATCCGGCCTTTTTGTTCTGATACGCACTTCTGTTAGACCTCTCCACCAGCACCTCCGACACATACACGTACCTCAGAAAATGATCCCAGAACCTACTTTGTACACCGTCAAGGCCGTCCTTATTCTCGATAAAGAGGGCAAGCGGGTTTTCGCTAAATACTACAAAGCACCTCATGATCCTCTGGCGATATCGTCTGTCAGCAGCAAAGTTGATACCACTAAAAAGAAATCAGACTCAAAAACCGCCAATGGCACTACCACACAAGAAGCTTCGGCACTCAGCGCTTCAGTAAAGGACCAAAAGGCCTTTGAGAAGGGTCTTTTTGCAAAGACAAACAAGCAGGCTGCTGACATTGTTTTATATGAAGATACCGCTGTTGTTGCATATAAGCAAGTTGAGGACGTTGTGCTGTACGTTGTTGGTAATACCATTGACGAAAACGAAATCATGTTGTACAATACCATGATCTGTCTCCGTGATGCCATCACCATTCTTCTCAGCCACAGCTTTAACAAAAAGTCCATTCTCGAGAACTACGATCTTGTCACTCTTGCTGCCGATGAATGCATTGATTCCGGTATCATTCTTGAATCTGATCCTATGGTTCTTGCCAACAGAGTTTCTAAGGCCCCAGCTAACGAGCCAACGATAAATAACATTGAACTTTCTGAACAAGGTCTTCTTAACGTATACCAGTTTGCTCGTGGAAAGTTGTCTCAAAAGCTCAGAGAACAGTTCCAGTAAGCGCGCGGTGAAATTTGGATTGGTAGAGTTTCTTGAAAAGGGGTGGTGTTGTTAAATGAGGTATGGGTTCATGCCCTGATTTGTAACGATTACACGGTGTAAAAATTTGTATTTAATGAAATATAATATGAACTTTTATTTTCTATGATTAAGTTTGAAATAGAATTGAAACGACTGTTTCCGTTAATGCTGAATAAACCAGCCTAATTGACTAGATGGCTTGTAACATAGCGCTGCTCCAAGGTTTGGTCACGTTACTAACACATGATTCGTTTGGTCATGCGCAAGACAAAGCTACTTGCATTTTTGTGAGTTGACAAAGCTCCAACCGTTCCATCTTCTTTCCACCTCACTTGTTCGATCATTTACAGGGAAATAGGTTTCTTTATGTATATGAGCTCTATCTTTTGATACTTTGACGCGTTAAAAACCACCTTTTATTTTTCCACTCCGTTAACTTTAGTACTGGTATGTTCCATCCTTTGAGTCTTTCACTAGCAGCTTTATAGTAAGGGGCCTGGCCATTTCATCACTTGTGCATTGTCAGATGATTGGAACTGCGACTCCAGCACGTATACTCTTGATGGATCTGCCTTTCATCGATGCCAGTACTGGTTGTCCACTATGCTTCGCGAGCGCTGCTTCAGCTTTGTTGGATTGGTGACTAACACTGGCGGCCAACCTGTTCTATACACCTTGGTTGTAACCTCTTTAGTGATTCAGTGATTCAGAAAACTTGAAACCAGAAACGAAAGAATTTTAAAAGAGAAGCAAGATTAGTTGAGTGCCAAGTTGGACGACGTTATCGGAATAATATATTGATTTGAATTTGAATTTGTGTTGTGAGTGTGGAATTTTGTTGGTTTTTTTTATTTTTGCATTTTACTATTTTGTTCCTTGATTATTCTCTATTTCTTTATTACTATTCTACTATTTCACCAGATGGACACACTATCTATAATGACCGTTGGACGATAATTATTGAGGCACTCGAGGGTTCTATTCGGAAGAAGTTATGGAAATTTGCGTGGATGCGTTACAAGTGGGCTTGAAGTTTTAAGACTTGATGTAAGTCAGATTTTGAAAAGGGTTGCTGGTTTATTCTCATGGTCACAAACTCACATTTCCGTGCTTCTACTAAACAAATGTTCAATGGGCAGTAGGATATTTGTGTGATTCAGAAGGGGGGTTTTATTATTATTTTTTTCATTTATTTATTTTTCTTCTTCTTCTTTTTTTTTTTTTTTTTTTCATTTTATTTTGATGTTGTCGATTAGGAATATGTGTGATTATTAACTGGACGTTGTACTACAGATTTGTTACGGAACTCATTACCACTACCCACAAATATTGCTACCTGAGTTTGAAATGTGTAAGGATTGATTGATGTTTGGATTTTCAGCGGAAAGATGTCAAGTTCATTAGCAGATGGAGGACGAAAGGTTGAATGTGATTCCTAGATGGCCCTTCCCTTGAACAAGACAACACACGCGAGTTTTGTGGAATTACCATGATGAGAACTGGGCAACGATTAACAAACGGACGTTTCGCTATTTTTATTATTTTTTTTAGCTTCATCATACCACGCTACCGACCGATCGTCTTATCGTCGAGGTGTAAGTATCTGCATTTGTTTTTGTCTGTCGCGGTATAACCAAGTTACCCGGCCCAAGCAGCCACGCGAAATTATCAGCAGCACCACCACCACCCTTGCCTCCCAAAAAGACTCACACTGCTACCCCACCAGTAGCACGCACTTCTTTCTTCCTTCCCTTCCTTTCCTCCCACAACACTACTTTTATTATCATTAGCCCCTCAGGTGTTTGTCAAGGTGAGTCTTCTACTTTCGGCCTGCGATTGATTATTTGGTGTTTCTAATAAGTCAATCATTGATTTTTCATGGAGGTTAGCATGTTCCTTTTGTTTGATTGGTGTGATTGGTGTGATTGTTGATAACTATTCATCGCGTTGCCTTTATTTGTGGACACGACTGTTTATTTTTGGTGGTTTTTTTGCAAACCCCATAATATTTTCAGTTTCAACCCATGTTATGACTGGTGAATTTGGTTTCATACGTCTGTTGCTCTACATTAATCTTAACATTAAAATGGCCTCTTTTTTTATTGCAAAAGAATATGTTTTCTGGTGTCTGCTTTCGCCCCTTGATTGGTTTTATATTATTATTATTATTATATTATGATTTTGACGACTAACTGATAACTTTAGTCACCCCCACGTCCTCAGTACGGATCTAGACATAGTCACGGGCGTTCACGTTCCAGATCTTATTCGCCGGATCGCAGAAGTTTTTCAGAAAATTATCAACAAGGAGATAGGTATAGACCCCGTTCGAGAGACGATAATTATTCCTCGTTTGAAAACAGCAGCAGAAGTAGATTTTTCAGTAATACTCAAGAGAATTTAAACATGTCTTCTACACCTGGACCAAGTACTCAAGACCGACGTGTTTTTGTCGGAAACCTCGCCTACGATGTTAAGTGGACCGAATTGAAGGATTTCATGAAGCAGGGTATGTTTTTCTTTTAGTGGAGTCTGTATTTTTCATTCTCGTCAACTAACCTTGTATACATTATTATTATTATTGTTATCATATATAGCTGGTGAAGTTGTTCACGCTGATATTTTAACACTTCCTAATGGAAAGTCCAAGGGTTGTGGTATCGTCGAATACTCTAACCCACAAGAAGCAGAGCAGGCTGTTGAGAAGCTCTCCAACTTGACCCTTAACGGCAGACCAATTTTTGTTCGCGAGGACCGTGAGTCCGAGAACAAGGTTGCTACCGCTCGTCCTCCCCGTTTCACCGGTGGCCGTTCCAGCGGTGGTAGCGATCCTACTCAAGTCTACGTTTCTAACATTCCATACTCTGTCACTTGGAAGGGACTTAAGGATCTTTTCAAGATTGCTGGCGCAGTCATTCGATGTGACATTTTCCAGAGTCAAGGTAGATCCAAGGGTACCGGTGTTGTTCTTTACGAGTCATCAGCCGATGCTTCTAATGCAATTGCTAAGCTTAACGGCTACGAGTTCCATGGCCGCCCTCTTGAGGTCCGTCTCGACAAGTTTTACCGTCCTGAGAACTTCAACGCTAGAAGCAGCAGGTTTGGTGGTAACTCCCCCCGCTTTAACGCTCGTCCTGGCAACAACAATGGCTTTGCCGGTTTCAACCCTACCCCTGTCAAGAAGTCTCCTTTCACTGATAGAGTAACCGGTAACGGCCCAGTTAGTGACACTATTTTTGTTTCTAACCTTCCTTGGGCTACCACTGACCGTGATCTTGTTGAACTTTTCCAGTCTGTTGCTACTGTTAAGCAGGCTGAAATTCAACTTGAGAGTAACGGCCGTTCCGCTGGCGCTGGTGTTGTTCAATTTGACACACCCGCTTCTGCTCACATTGCTGTTGAGAAGCTCTCTGGCTACAACTATGGTAACAGACCCCTTACCATCTCTTTCGCTACTTACCCTCCTGATGCCGACGTTTCTAACACTGTTGTCCCCACTGCCCCTAGTACTGCTGGCTCTGCTGCTCCTGCCGCTGCCCCCGCTGCTTCTGCTACCCCTTCACCCGTTGCATCTGCTCCTGCTTCTCTCGAAGCTGCTCCTGCTGCCAACTAAATGTTTGTTTTTGAAGAACGGAAGGATGTATGAATATTGAAGGATATTAAAAAGGAAGGGAATTTCGAATTTGCAATTTTGATTTGCTTAATAATTGTATTGACTATAAAATATTTGGATTATTATTTTTAAACGATTGGAAAACGATTGGTTTTTATGTGTGTTGACTGATATATTACATATATGTTATATTGTTATAGTAATTACTCTTCTTTAATTTTTTCTTATTATATCTTGCATTTCCGTTTGTTATCGGGATTATTATTAAAAATAGAAGTTTCATTATTTTTATTTTTTAATTGTTGTATTTTAATCTTTTTTAAGACATTAAAATTTAAGATTTGCTTGTTAAATTACATTACTATTTTGAATTTCTAATAGGTAGAACTAACCGGCGTTCAACTTCTTGTTCCTTATTCTCTTCTTCCTCCCCTTCAAACTTTAGACGACATTTATCTCGTTTCGTGCCCATAACTTCAGCCCGGTAAAATGTTGTGGTTTCCGGGTATCTAGCCAGGACTTGGGCGCCAATGGGGTACGGCGGGAGCTTAACAATTTGCTGCGGGAGAGTAGCAATGGGCAGCAAATCCTTTGGGGTTGCTTTGTACGACTGTCCCGGATTACCGTTTTCATCGGGCTCAGGGTCTCTGACCTCGTACCGCGTGCCGTCATTGTATATCTTTGTGACCTCGCACTGGATCCACTCCTCCTCCGCATTCAGGCGCGTTTTTGGCAGCCGAAACGCGACCTGAGCGCCGATGGGGAGCGACGACGTGGGAAAACCGCTGAATAAAACGGCCATGTAAGAATCGGTGTTTGTGGCTGCGAAAGAGTAAGGGGATGTCGAGCCTGGGAGAGGAGGGGAAGGCGATCCGGACATGCTGCGATGAGTGGTAGTAGCAGTAGCAGAGGCAGCAGTAGATGTAGTACCACTGTTTAGTTTGGAAGGTGAGGTGGATGAAGACATGGATACAGGGTTGGATTTACCGCTGGTGGAAATTCCAGTTCCAAGAAGCTTGGAGCGCTTGACAGTCGAGCTAAAAGGTTTGGTAGACTCAGTGCCATCAGAGTCAAGCCGACGTTTACGATGGCCAAGACCGCTAGTGGGGCCAGACAACGTTTCTTTTCCACTAGGGGGTAGTGCGTCTCCAAAAAGATCCTCAAACTCCTCATCTAGATCCTTATCAAAAGCATCAATGTCTGTAGGTTTGAAATCATCAACTTTTGTAGGGATATCTGCTGTTGTTGGTCCCGATTCTTTAGAGGCACTAACAGAATCGCCAGATCCGTTAGAAATTGTAGATACACTGTTCTCATTGTTATTAGCTGCCATGACAGCTGCCAAAGCAGAGTCAGGTATAAGCTTTTTAAGTGATTCAATGATTGTTTCCAAAGTCTTCTTCTCTTTTGCCAGTCTGGTTTTATTGTCCGTGTAAGCTTTTCGTAAAGCCTCAGCGTCGCGTTGTGACAGTTTGGTCAAGTCCTCAATACCATCATCAGACTCATCCATATCGTCATCCAGTTTTTTCTTATGCTGCTTCTTTTTGGCAACAGCCGATGCGTCTTTATCGTCCATCTTCTGTCGCATTTCCTTTTCAATCATGCCCAAGTAATCATTGACAAGCCGTGCCGGTGTATCAATGTCATAAACCGCCAACACACCACTTAATCTATTCTCATTGATAGCACTTCGGTATGTATCTGCAGTTTCTTTTTGCAATGTGCTCAACTTGTTCAATTCCCCGGCAATAGCTCGCCATAACCCGAATCCGGGACCACCAAGCGTAGGCCGCGTCAAGGTAGGTGGCAGACTGCCTCCACTCGTCGCCTTGCCGATACTTAATCGGACACCATTGCTGGCCACCCCTCCAGAAGTTGAATGGGAATTCAAGTCATAGCTTCCGCTCTCGATATCATCGTCTGCTCCATCTCCGCCAGTTCCTCCCGAACTTGTGCTGGCGCTGCGCCGTGGTGATGGAACCACATTAGAGGCATGGACACCAACATACGAGCTCCTAGACCTTCGCGATGTCATCATGCACTGGTATTATAAATTTTGGTTTCAAACAAGCTGTGAGCTGGCCTCTCTAATTATTCATACAAATCAGCTTGTAACTTTAGGGTATACTAGGTGTAATGCTGGCTAAACTTGAAGACAAACACGAGCTAATTTAGTTATAAATTGACGTGTAGCAACCTGCTAAAATATAACTCGTCCCAAACCTTCCGAAAACAACCTTTTTATCCAAAGAAATTATAACAGAGAGTTTGCTAGAATGTCGCTTAAAGAAGGACGGCTAACGTGTGGCTGAAAAGAATCGTGGGGGATGTAAAACAAGTGTTTTTGGGAAAGGGAATAAAAAAAAAAAAGTGGTAGAGGCTAGTTTTCGCAATGATGTGCGTGCAAAATGTACCAAAAGTGGCATCATCACGTGAGTTATTAATACGGCGATATTCATTATGTAATATATATTTCAGGCGTTACATAAGCGGTTTACTGTAATGATGTTCAGCGCTACAAGTTGGTTACTGTGTTTTATTAGATTCTAATGATACATTTTTACATAGCTGTACTCATATCTTATCCGTTTTATGATATTGGTCTATGCCTTTTACTTTTCCTTTTATCAACAAGAAAGTGTTTCATGGATGTTTCTCTTCCCGCGCTTACAACTTGTCGCCCAAAATCCAAGTAAGAAATCTCAGCGTATTAGTTGGTTTTCTTTCCTCATATTCATAAAGTGACACCTTTCTGGAGTACTTGAGAATGTTTACGACCTCATCTCTTAATTGCTTTTGCAGCTCTGGGTCCTTTGTGACAATGACTGCATTTGTCTCAAGATCGTGGGCATATGCTCGTCTAGTGTAATTTGAGGACCCAATGACAGTGATCACAGGTTTAGAAAGAGATTCATCAGCTTTTAATTCAGCTAGTGATCGTGGCTCAGCTTTTTGAGGTGGGGGTGGAGGAGGAGGAGGAGGTACCAGTTTTCCCTCTGAATCTACCTCGGGCTTGATCTTATATCTGAGCTCCTTCAATTGCTTTGCAATAGGTTCAATAATAGGCCGGAGAATAGGTCGAATGGATCGAATCCATTTGTTTTCCTCAACAGTGTCCTTATATTCCTTTTCTTCGTGCTCGATAGCCTCAAAATCCTTGTGGTCGCTGGGCTCAAAAATCCAAATGCCCTTGGCATGGTAAGACCAACCGCCGGGTGTGTTAACAGTACCCTTTTCCCACTCAAGTAGGTCAATTTTAGAATCAGGAAGACGGTTGATTCGAGTGTCGTAAATCTGTTGGAGAAATTTAGAAGCCAAAAGAGAATAAGCATCAGGAAGTAAACCAGAAACTCCCTTAGACTTGTAAAATCCATTAGCAAGAGGCGAGGCAGCGACAACAGAAGCATGAGGAGGCGATGAAGAAAGAAGTTTATCAGCATAACGGGGTAGAATGTTAAAGTAACCGGCGGTAAAAACCCAGTTAAAGTGATTAAGACTTAACATGGACAATGCACGCTCAACGACAGGAAGCTCTGTAGAGGCATCATTACTGTGCTCAAAAAGTGGAGAAAGCTGAGAAACAGGATATACATAGGTTAGTGCTTCAGCAGGCTGTTCCTGTTCACTTTCAGCACCCTTGATCTTTTTTCGGTTATTGAAGCCAACTGGTGAGTGGTGCGCATTACGGATAATTGGGCGAACGACTCTAGAGGCATACTCAATAAAGCCCCGAGGGTCCTTAGTGGGCTCTGGGATCACAACGCTTGGGTCCCACAATAATTTAAAAGTTGATTGCGGTTTTTCCTTGAGGCCAGCAAGTCCAAATGCCGTGGTTTTGGCTTTTTGAAAGAGAGTGGGTGCCGTTGGTGATGAGGGGTTTACAGGGACAATCTTGTACGACAGAGATGAAATGGCTTGGTGGAGCTCAAAATAGTAGTTTGTGAGTGAAGCCGACTTGAATAAAAAGTAACGATCCTGGCGATTCGTAAAGTAATCATTAGACAGATTCGCACCAGAGAGAATGATCTCATCATCAAACCCGTATAACTTCATGTGTTGGAGTCCCCATCCTTCATTGAATCGCTTGGGAACGAGCAGCCGTTGGAGACCATGAAGAGCTGGGGTATGGTAAAGACGGAGTTGAATGCGGCGAGGTCCAAACTCGGAAACAAGAGGAGCAAGCAAAGAAGCAGAGCACTGAGCAAATGGAGCTTCTCTAGTTCCTCTTAAGGCATCGGCAAGAATAAAAACTTGAAGATTTGGGTTTTTGACTAGAGCTTGTCTGATGGCATCAACCAGCTCAGTCTCAGAGGTACCAATATACAGAGAGGCGAGAAAAATACGATCCTTGGCCTCGGAGATTTTTTTCAAGAGCATCGCATAGAAGTCAGATGGAGTGGTAAGAACACTAATTGAATTTGCAGGAAGCTCAAAACGCGGAATCTGAAAAGAGTTTAGCTGGAAAATTGCCGACCCAACGCTTGGATGAAACCCGCTCGTGGATGAAGAGGAGGTTGATGAAGCTGAGAATGATCGAGCAGCGTTGAAAATCCCTTTGTGAGATCTTCGAGCATACATGCACGACACCTGAGCGGAGCAACGCCAAAAGGCGGCAGCTCGATGAACGGAAAAGGACATAACAAAGGTTGTGGAGATGGAATCGGCGAATGGAGAGCTGAGGAGAAAAGCTGAAAAGTTTCAGGCAGCCTTGATTGGGGCTGGTAATGTGACTTGGGACCTGGGACCTGAGACTTACGACTTGCGGTAACATTTACACTTACGACTCGGTACTATGTGGGCGTGTATGTCTGTATGTGTACATGTGTGTGTATCATATCCGACCCCATTGCCGTAACGCAGCTTTCTCACCACCACCATCCACTACCCGCCACTCCCAATCAGTATGCCCGAGTCAGCTTTACCCGAAGTATCCGACGCTGATAATGCGCCGGCCATGCGTAAACCCTCCCTCGACTCGGAACCCTTACCTCCTCCCGCTATTCAGTCCTTCTCTGAGCGTTCCGAGAAGATTTCAAAGCCTACATCTGTTTCGCCAGCAGTGACTCTAATGGCTCGCTCTGGCTCCACCCATGCAAACAACCATACTCCATTCCAGGCCCCAGCATCACCAGCTCCGGCTCCAGTCTCCGAGGAAGATGCTCAAAAGGAGGCTAATAAACTTACCGAAAAAATTTCAAAGGTGAAGGGCACTGTGGTTGTTTCTAATGATGGACCGGTTAAGGCGCCAAATATCCAATCCTCGCCTAGCGTGTTGGCAACATCGCCGCCGTCATCAATGTTGTCCAATTCCCAGCAGCAACCGTCCTCGATTGCCCCTGTTACTAGTAACACCGCTGCTTCAGTTGGAAACTCAGCTACTTCAAGTGCTGCTGGTGGCATCGCCAACCGATCGATATCACATGCCCCTATCATTGCCTCTAATTCCAGTACCGGCTCATCGCCTCAGTTGCCATCAGCTGAATTTGCTGCTAAAAGCGCGGAGAGCACAGGTGAGGCTGCTTCACAGAGGCCGTCTGTTGTGGGCGCTACATATCATACTAAACAACCCTCTGTTCATGCTCACTTTCTACTCGAGGAAGTTGTTGGACACAATGGCTTGAGAAGTAGAAGCAGCAGCAGCAGCCATCCGCCTGGAGTCAATCCTGTTTCTGGAATATCATCTACCATTTCTACGACCGCTGGCGGTGCCACTGGTGCTGTCCCTGCGTCTCAGACATCTTCAAACATTGCATCAACAAACGTTAACAGCACACAACGCACCACCAAATCACCCGAGCTTGCTGCTCAAGGTGCCTCTCTTTCAAATTCTACTTTACATGATTCATCTGGTTCTGTGATTGTATCACCTTCACTCAACCCTGTTACTAGTAACTCTAGTATTGTCAGTGGACCTGCATCGCCTCGTATTGATACCTTTGTGACACCAATTGATACTGTGGACTCCAATACCTCTTTAAACAAATCTGTCTCACCTCCACCTCCAATGTCGAACAGTGGCTCTTCAACAAAACAGACAGTTCCAGCTGGAACATCTGAAATTTCTTCGGACCCACGCCTTCCTCAGGACGATGGCAAACTTCACATTTTACTTGCTGCTACGGGATCTATTTCAACAGGCAAGCTACGGTTGATTATCAACAAGCTAAAGGAGATTTATGGGCCTACTCGAGCTAGCATTCAGGTGATATTGACGAAAGCTGCCGAGAACTTTGTCAGCCGTGGTGAGATTCCAAGTCAAGTAAGAATTTGGCGCGATCAAGATGAGTGGGCAACTTGGAGAAGTCGGTTTGATCCAGTTGTTCATATCGAATTGCGTCGATGGGCAGATATTCTTGTTATCGCTCCATTGAGTGCCAACACACTTGGTAAGATTGCTTTAGGTTTGTGCGATAACCTTTTGACTAATGTTGTTCGGGCATGGAATACACAATATCCGATATTGATTGCGCCCGCCATGGTTCCGTATGCATACAATAATCCCTCAACGAAACGACATTTACAGGTTATTAAGCAAGACATGCCTTGGATTGAGGTGTTGAAACCAGTTGAAAAGGTTGTTGGATCATATGGAGATATTGGTATGGGAGGTATGATGGACTGGAATGAGATTGTGAACCGCATTGTATTAAAGTTGGGAGGCTACCCAGAGGATGAAGATGAGGACGAAGATGATGACGACGAAGAGGAGGAGGAAGAGGAAGAAGAGGAGGATGAAGAAGAGGCTAAGAGCAGTAGGAATAGTTCCAAGGTGAATATATCGAAGATTGAGGCTTTCAAAGGTGTTTCAGAACCGTTGAGTAGTTTAAGCGCGCCTGCTTCATCATCTAATATTTCCGGTGGAAATGTAACAATTGCTTCTCCCCCTAGTAACGGTCTTTCTGGGGAGAGTCATACGGCTGGCACGATAGCTACGAGTAGCAGCACAGCAGGCGGCACAGTAAATCCTACTGCTACATCAGTAACAACAGCAGCAGTAGCAGCAGCAGCAGCAGTTGCGGCTGGCAAGAAAAAGAAGGTGGCACGTAAAGAGTTTGAAGAGAGCGAGTTTGACGATGATGACTTGGACATGGTGATTAACAAGTTGTCGCTTGCGGATCGAGATAATTTGACGGCCTTGAAGCGTCACAATAGATCAGATATATAAAGATGGGAAATAATATGATAATGCTAGTTGATTGAGTAACGATATAAGAGATTTAATTTTTTTTTAATTTTTTTAATTGATTGTTTTTAAAAAAAATTCTTTTATTTCTAAGAACACAAATGATGTATTTACACGATCCAAAAGACCAAAGCATGGGCTCAAGGAAGATTGAGAAAGAATAATGAAAACAAAACAAATAAAATAAAGAAAGATTGTGGTGGATATGGCAAACCCAAGCGGTGCACATCACATGAAACGTCCAGGATGCCAAAAAAAAAAAAAAAGTGGGTGCAAACGGCTATTACAAAAAAGCATGAGAAATTAGTTACGGTGGAGTTATATATATTATAGCCAGCAGTGTACAAAAAGGTGAAAAGGGTAGTAATGAAAAAAAAAAGTCAATTAGTAAGGGTAAATGGGTAAAATAGAAATAGAAAAGCAGAAAAAGATTTAAAAACGAATAAAAGAATCAAGTAAAAGAAGAAAAGAAACTTGCAAGAAGCAATAGGATAAGCTTGTGCGGCTAGTGCAGGATGCGGTGTTTTTGATGAGGGGACAATTGAGGAATTATTGGAAACCCGTTGGAGGGTTTGAACGGAGGGATCGATGGGTTTGAGTAATTGGGTATAAATTGCTCATGAGGGCGAGGCTGTTTTGTAGGGAGAAAAAAAAAAAAAAAAAAAAAAACAGAAAAAAGAAAAAAGAAAAGGAAGTTTATAGCTCGATGCCGATGTACACTCTATAGGACTATAATGTGATGAGAGTTTAAGGTTAAAACGAGAGGAGAGGGGACAAGTGATTGCGACAGCAATGGTGTATATGGTATATGGTATATGGTATATGGGTATATGGCGATAGTGGCGATAGTGATGGCGGTGGAGATAGAGAGATAGAGAAAGAGGCGGCCAGGCAGCGGCAACAAAACAGGCTGGTAAATGTAAATCGGCGTGTATGTAACGTTACATAATCCGGCGTAAGCTCAGCTAAGCCTCATTGGCGCGGTCGTGGTTGGTGACCCAAAGCCGTTGAGAAGGTGACATACATACATACAGAGACCCCGGACCTGCAACCCGCTGACAGGCAACAGGCCTAGTTGTGGGCAGCGGCAGTGGCAGTTGGCAGATGGCAGTCGGCTGAGCGTGGAGTAGTAGGATAGTGATACAAGAGGATGAGAATGTGCAGGAATATACACAGGAATATATAAGAATATATAAGAATATAATCAAGGGTTTTGAGCTCATTACGTCCCAGCTGCTGCCACCGTGAAAATGTGCGCTACGGCTCCAGAGCGGTCAAGTTAATGGCACATCTCGGCATTGTATCCAGGCAGGCAGGCCGAGTCGATGGAGCTACGACCGATGCAGACGGTGGCCCAGCGCAGCAAGCTTGAGTGTTTTTTGTTGGCAGGTTGGGGAGGTTTTGGTTTTGATGGGGGAGAAGGTTAAAACAGCAGTGCTGACTAATTAGCCTTGACTGGACTGAACGGGGTGGAGGAAGGGTTTGTTTACGGTTGCAGGTGTGGATTATGAAAGATGGACTATGAAAGATGAAATATAAAATATAAAATATAAAAGGGCGGGATGGGCGAGCGCCATGGAAGTGGAGGAGAAACAGCAATGCACATGGATAATATCACAATATCATAACATCACGGTATCACGGTATCACAGCATCTTGCAGGCTCCAGCTGTTTTTCAGCTGCTTTTCAGCTTCTTCGCCGTTACCCGGCTCTGTGAGGTGTCGGCTTGGGCAGCTGGTTCAATTGATTAAATTGGTTAAATTGGTTAGGTTTCATTATAGATATTTTTCACGACACATGTCGAATTCAATGCAATCAGCATATATACCATATATTCATATATAATACATACTCATATGAAATACGAATACTCATGTGTATATACTATATCAGATATGTGCTTGTTTGAACCGCGCTCTTTTTTTTTTTTTTTTTTTGCTTAAACAAAAAAGCTGCTGTCGGGGCTAGGCATAATGGAATAAAACCCGCATGGGCCAACAAAGCTGATTGGGTTTAATTATTCTTGCCATATACCAAAAACACAAAAAAAAAATTAAAAGGTTCAGCTCGTTTATATATATGTTACTAATACCGAATACCACTGTTATATCTAGCTGATAATTCCCGCTTTTCTTCTACCCTTTTTTTGTTTACTCTGCCTTTCTTTATTCTCATTCTCATTGTAATATCGATTCATTCCTATATATTTTATTTACTCATTTTTTTCTTCTGTTCTTATTTTCTTCTTCTTCTTCTTCCTCTTCTTCTTCTCCTCATCACCTTTTATACGGACTCTCTTTGCCGTAGCTATGACCTCTTCCAATTCTTCATTTTCTCCAACCTCTTTCCGCCTTTCCTACGCTGGACTCCCGTCCACAACCCTCTTCGCGGTGCCGAAAGGAATTGACCTTCCTCACGGCCCCGAAGGTCTCTTCAGCTCGTCCTTTGACTTCTTCATGGACGTCCGCGTTCCTCTGGCCATTGCCGGCGCCTACGCTGCGCTCGTGCACACTGCCAACCACTTTCGAAAGCACAACAAAGAGCCGCTGGCCTTTTGCAAAACTAGAGCCTTCAAATACATGGTGATTGTCCACAACATGGCTCTTTGCATCTACTCGGCCTGGACCTTTTCTGGCATTTTGGCAGCCACCTATCGCACTGCCTTTGAAATCTCAAAGGCCGCCATCCAATCCACCGTTGGCCCTGATACCATTGACGCCTATGCCGCTGGAACCTCTGGGCTGCTTGATTTCACCAAAGGACGCGGCGGGTTCTGGCTCGCGCTTTGCGACCTCAATGACGGGCTGTGGGAAAACGGACTTGCCTACTATGGGTACTACTTTTACCTGTCCAAGTTTTATGAGGTCTTTGACACCGTCATTATTTTGGCAAAGGGCCGCCAGTCTTCCTTGTTGCAGACCTATCACCATGCTGGCGCCATGCTCTCCATGTGGACCGGCATTCGCTATGCTGCTCCACCCATCTGGACGTTTGTGGTATTCAACTCGCTCATCCACAGCATCATGTACTTTTACTACACTCTTTCTGCCCTCAAGATTCCTGTCCCAACAATTTTGAAACGGGCCCTGACCACCGCGCAAATTTCGCAGTTTTTGCTCGGTGGCTCTTTTGCCCTTTCGACTCTGTTTAGATACTACTTGAAGCCTTCCACTGGAACCTACTGCTCCTGCCTGGCCAACCCCGGCCAGGCCTTTGCCCTGTTTTTCAACGTGTCGTACCTTGCCCCTTTGACGTATCTGTTTGTCAAGTTCTGGATCAACTCGTATGCCAAGGGCCGCAAGTCCAAGGCCGGTGCTGCTGCACAAGAAAAGGCCGCCATTGCTTCGTCGAGCGGTGTTGAAAGTTCAGTCACCAGCACTGCTGCCCGATCAAGAAAGGCTTGAGTGGGCACACACAATAATGGCTCAAATGAAAAGCCAAACAATAATAGTCAACTAGGATACGACATGATTCCTAGATAACGGAACCTTAATTAATTGAAACTCTTATTTACTATTTTTTTATACACTTTATAATTCTTTAATGTTTTTTTTTTTTTTTTTATACACATCTACATGTATTTGGATATACATACTAATTTAGTTGACGAATCTCTTGGTTATTATCTGAATCTGGGGTAGTTTGAAACGCAAAGTAGTTACAGCGAGCGCGCCAGGTGTTGCACGACGTGACATGCCACGCGCTGTCATTGCAGCCGGAAAAATGATGCAATTGCTGCACGGTGACGTCTGAACAGCCGATGCGTCTTTTGGTCTATTCGTCTTTTGGTCCTGGTCTTTTGGTCTTTTGGTCTTTTCGTTTTGAACAAATATAAAAAATAAAAATAAAATAAAATAAAAATAAAAATAATAAAAATAATAAAACAAAAAACTGCCAGTCATATCTTTCTTCATCTTGTACACACTTCTTCCTCCTACCGTTCTCTTTCTCATCAAATCTAGGCGTACTCCAATTTTCCGCAAGCTTTGTTGCTCTAGTTTGCTTGCCCAGTTATCAAGCTATCAAGCGATCCAGCGATCCAGCTATCATCAAGCTACTATCAAGTGACTGCTACCGCTACCACTGCTGCTAACTAACCCAGGTGGCATCTTATCTTGTGCTACATTTTTTTTATTTTTTATTTTCTTATTTTCTTATTTTTTCTTTCTATTTCTATTCATTTCAATCGGTCTATCATCACAAGATACCATTTTATTATTCTTGCCAAATCACTTTGGTATCAACACGCTCTCTCCTTTTTTATATTTTTATTTTTATTTTCATTTTCATTTTTTCATTTTAATTTTTTTAATCTTTATTTACTTTTTATTTTTCAACCGCAAAAGTGCCTTTGAAAGGTCTTCATTCTCAGCTGGCATCTTCCTCTGAGTCTTTGAATTCTCCTCTTTCATCTAAACCCAACAGAAGCTCCAGTAGCAACGGCATCCAATCGTTTGCAACCACCCCTGCTGCACCTGCCAGAACTTCTTCCTTGTCCCCTTCGTTATCAGACTCAAGGCCTTGGTTTTCCCCCTTTGACATTGACGATTCAGAGACCCTTTCAATTTACAGCACTCAGAGTAATCACCGGCTGCATTCTACCAACTCTACTCAGCCTCTACACACTCCGCATTCACCCAATCACCCCAATTCTCCTACAATGGGAACCAGGTCGTTTGACAATGGCCTCACGGGCAAACCTCTGCTCTATTTCACCACCATCTTCGTGTCGCTTGGCGTGTTTTTGTTCGGTTATGATCAGGGTGTAATGTCTGGCATCATCACCTCCCCCTACTTTCTGGACTACTTCAACCAGCCCTCTCGTGCCGAGATCGGCACCATGGTGGCCATTTTGGAAGTCGGCGCTTTGGTCTCGTCGCTGCTCGTGGGACGCATCGGCGACATCATTGGCCGCAGAAAAGCCATCCTCTACGGCTCGCTCATCTTTATCTTTGGCGGCGCTATTCAGGCCTTTACTCTCGGGTTCTGGTCTATGCTTTTTGGAAGAACAATCTCCGGCATTGGCGTCGGCTTTCTGTCGACAATTGTCCCCGTCTACCAGTCTGAGATTTCGCCTCCCCATAACCGTGGTAAGCTTGCTTGCATCGAGTTCACTGGCAACATTGTCGGCTACTCCTCGTCTGTCTGGGTCGACTATGCATGCTCGTATATTGAGTCGGACGCCTCGTGGCGCTTGCCCTTGTTCTTGCAGTGCATTATGGGCAGTCTCTTGTTCCTCGGGTCGTTCATCATTGTCGAAACCCCTCGCTGGCTGCTCGACCACGACCACGACGAAGAGGGCATGCAGGTCATTGCCGCCCTCCACGGTGGTGGCGACATTCGACACCCGGCCGCCCGACAAGAGTTTAAGGAAATCAAAGAATCCGTTCTCCTCCACCGCTTGGAGGGCGAGCGCACCTACGCGCAAATGTGGAAGCGCTACAAGAAGCGTGTTCTCATCGCCATGTCCTCGCAAATGTTTGCCCAGCTAAACGGTATCAATGTCATTTCTTACTACGCTCCCCTCGTTTTTGAACAGGCCGGCTGGGTTGGTCGACAGGCAATTCTCATGACTGGTATCAATTCCATTGTTTATATTTGTTCCACAATTCCCCCTTGGTATGTCGCCGATCGCTGGGGACGCCGGTTCATTCTCCAGTCTGGAGCGCTTGTCATGTGTGTTGCGCTTGCGTTGATCTCTTACTTTATGTACCTGTCGTTAAGCTATACCCCAACAGCTGTTGTTATCCTCGTCATCATCTACAATGCATTTTTTGGCTACTCGTGGGGTCCCATTCCATGGTTGTACCCTCCCGAGATCTTGCCTCTTAGTGTCCGCGCCAAGGGAGCTTCTTTATCGACAGCTTCTAACTGGCTTTTCAACTTTATTGTCGGCGAGGCCACTCCGATTTTGCAGGAGTACATTACTTGGAGATTGTACTTGATCCACTCCTTTTCGTGCCTATGCTCATTCATCTGCGTGTACTTTTTGTATCCAGAAACCATGGGTGTCAATTTAGAAGATATGGGCTCTTTGTTTGGCGACAAGTCTACCATTTCATCCAGTCTTCCATCGTCTGCGTCTTCGTTAGTCGGCGCTCAAATCGATTCTCGTTCAGTTCTGTCACAAGATACCCACCCGTATTCGCCGGTGCTCCAGCCTTCGGCTGCATCTCTTGCTCGCGGTGGACCCCCTCGCTCGCGTTCCAATTCCGGCGGGTACCAAACCCTCAACACTGGCTCAGCGCATTCGCATCCAGGAGGCCCAGCAGCTTCCGGTAGTTATGCAGCAGCACTCTCTGGCCACTCTGACTTTTCGTCACCGCTTGCACGTCCTCAAGAAGATGACGACGACGAAGACATTGAAGATTATGAAGATGAGCCATCAAAACCTAAGCCTACATCCAAGCATCAGACAGATTCAAGTACTCTGTCTGTAAACCCAGCACCGGGCGAGTCGACTACGATATCGGGATTCTTGGGTCGCATGTTTAAAAAGAATGAAAATGGCCAAGATTTAGAGTCTGGCGGATCGAGCCGGCCATTGCTGCAGAATAGAGACGATGAGTAAATGTCTTGTATATGACGGACCAGCATGTTACTTATTAGTATTATATTATCATTATTATCATTGTTTGAGTAATTGATCATTGGAGATTTCTCATGGTTAATTATTAGGGAGGTTTTCTTACAAGTGCCATTGGCTTGTTAGTGGTATCATGTCTTTATTGGCAAAAAGATGTTTTATTTTTGCTTTAGAAATTTTTGTAACTGTCTATATACTATAGTATATAATATATAAGTATATTTCATCATACTAGAAATCAAGTCTTTGGCAATTTTCAGAGATAGAAATGAAATAACACAATAAATAGTAAGGGCAAACCTGGATTCGGTTATCTTCACGTGACTAGTTACAGAAGTGATTCAAACGTGTTACAACATCTGTCACATGCAACGCTTGTACAGATCAGACCAAAGAAAAAAAAAAACGTAAACAAACAAACAACTCTTGTATATTATAAAGCAAATACACCAATTCACCAAAACAAAAAATATCAAGTGATAATATTCATATTTACTTTTCAATTTCAAGCCTTTTTGTATACAAACATTGGTTCTACAATCGTCGGGACTATTTGATCAGCAGGCTGTTATTGACTCTTTATTTCAAAACCCTCTATTCATACGATTTCTTATACATTTGTGTGTATATTTCATATTTCATATTCCATATTTGATCTTTGATCTTTGATCTTTTAAAGTCTTACAACCATGTCCATCGTTTCTCTCCTCAACGTCAGCATTCTCAACAACCCGGCGCCATTCACTGAGCCCTACAAGTTTGAAATCACGTTTGAATGCCTGGAGCTGCTGAAGCACGACCTAGAATGGAAGCTGACGTACGTGGGCTCGTCGACGTCCTTTGAGCACGACCAGGAGCTGGACAGCTTGCTGGTGGGCCCGGTGCCGGTGGGCGTGAACAAGTTTATTTTCGAGGCCGACCCGCCGTCGCCCGACCTCATTCCGGCGTCTGAGCTGGTCTCGGTCACGGTGGTGCTGCTGTCGTGCTCGTACGACGACCGCGAGTTTGTGCGCGTGGGGTATTATGTCAACAACGAGTACGATTCGGAGGAACTGAGACTGAACCCGCCTAGCAAAGTGCAGCCGGAGCATATTGTGCGAAACGTGCTGGCGGAAAAGCCTAGAGTTACGAGGTTTAATATTGTTTGGTATGTTGGTTTATGTTTATTTTTTTATTTTTATTTTTTACTTTTACTAACGAGTGGAGTGGTTTTTTTATTATTTTAAATAGGGATAATGAAACTGCGGAAGATGAGTTTCCACCAGAACAGCCAGATGCTGATTTGGCAGACGATGATGAAGACATGTATGCAGCAGAATATGACGACGAAGAAGAAGTGTATGAAGAAGAAGGAGAGTCTACTATAGCCCAAGAGCCTATGGAAGAAGTAGAAGGAGCTGAAGAAGTGGAAGAAGGCGAAAAAGCCGAAGAAGCTGATAGCGTTGAAGATAGTGTTCCAGAAGGAGAAGAGCAAGCTGACGAGGCGGCTGGAACTACTGCCGGTACTGCACCTGAAGCTAGCGTGACAGAATCCAAAGAAGGGGAAGAAGAAGAGCAAGAAACAAAGAACGACAGTGCCACCTCTGCTCCTGCTGCTGCTGGAAATGATGATATGGAGGTTGATTTGGAGGAAGAATCAGACGTCTCAGAAGAAGAGGAAGAGGAAGAGGAAGAAGAAGACGGCGAAGGTGAAGGCGAAGGCGAAGGTGAGGAAGAAGAGGATAATGATGAAGAGAATGAAGAGGAACAAGAAGAAGAAGCAGCAAGTAAAGAACAAAAGGATCAACCAAGCGAAAAGTAATGATCCATATACATATTATAATAATAAAAGTAATAACAATAATAAACTCTTGATATTCAACGTAAAATGCAAATACATGGGTTGTAAAAGCCGTTGAATTTATGGGGGAAATGGTTGTGTCTTAGGTTTGGGATCATAATAACTGGCAATACAAAATCAAAAAGACTCTAGTTACCAAAAATGAAATTAAATTAAATCCATTAAAGACATAAACCCCACAGTTTGCTAATCTGCTAATCTGCTAATCTTTATCTTTTAATCTACATCATCCAAATCCGTTTCATTTTTCATATTCTTGGGCATGTTTAAACCCATAATTATTGTATTCTCCATATACATACTTGTTATTAAAAAAATTAAAAAATAAAATAAAACATACAACTAACTAGTGAGTCAAAAAAACAAAAAATTATAATCATTAAAGCGTTGGGGTAATCAAGTCTGTTTGTTTTGGGGGTTTTTCTTTTTGTTTCTTCCAAGTTTGTATAAAAAGGTCTATCGTCGTGAGGTGTCTATTGGTTGTGGTACAAGATTGTCAGCAAGGCTGACGGGGGTATTCGGAACTGTTGGTAACGTGGGAAAAAAGGGAGGAATGCTTATTGGTAAATGATAAACGGCATCATCATGAAAAAATTAAAATCATCACCAATCCACGTCAGCCCGTAAACAATAAATCAAATTGAAATAATCAACTTGTTTATTGGGTCTTCTTAGCAGACTCAGAGGTATTCTTCAAAATGGTATGCTTTCTGGCAGTGGATGGGGTTTCAGTGCCCAAAAAGTAGTCCCAGTGTCTGAAAGAAGAAGAGTAGTTGCCAACAAAGTACTTGTGGTGGTCGTCGTGGTGGTCGGCACCAGCCCAGATGGGGAAAAAGTGGTGAAGGGACCAAGGGAACTCGTAGCCAGAGTGGGAATCAATAGCCTGGAAAAGACGGCCAACAACCCAAGCAATGACAGTAACAAGGTGAACGTTGCCAAAAAGGTAGCACCAAAGCAAGGGAGAACCAACAGTACCAAGACCAGTGACAGCAACCTCAATAGGGTGAGCATACTCAGCAGTCAAGCCAAAAGGAGAAGCGTACTTGTGGTGCTGCTTGTGGATGTGTTTGTAAAGGGGGCCAATGTGAAGAGCGCGGTGGAACCAGTAGTGCCAAGTGTCCTCCATGAAAAAGAAAGCAGCCATCTGGATAACAAAGTTCTTCAAGCTTGGAAAGTTGGCAGAGATGTCAATGCCAATGAGGTTGCAAATAGGCTGGAATCCAAAGATGGGGACGGCTTCGACGATAAAGTGAGAAAGGAGAACGTCCTTAAGACACTGGAGCTGCTCGGCATTGCTGATGGTCTTATCCTGAATCTTGTACTGTCTGAAGAGTCCACTAGCGTCAAGAATGTACCAAGGAAGGGATCGGCCAAAGTAAACGACCTCGTGCATCACGAGGAAAAGAAAGCCGGTAGCAAGAAAGTCGTTGTCCATCCAGCTGTAGTACGATCCCCAAAGGTTCTCGAGCTTGGAGACGAAACTGTTGCCGTGGGAAAAGGCAAAGTCGATAAGAAAGTTTGTCGATTCAGGGACGGTAGAGTTCATGATGATGATGATAAGGGAAAGGGGGAGGGTGAGTTAGGGGAAAGAAGAAGGAAGAAAGAAAGAAAAAAAAATTTTAATAATCAAGAGCGAGGTTAAAGATATTTATATTTGACAACTGGACAAAGCGACATGCCACTTTCTCGTGGTCAGGGGAGTTTCCTTAGTTGGAAAGGCTGAGTCTGGCCCTTGCCAAAATTCTCATATCTTTTTCTGTTTTTGTTTTGCTGGTTTGTAATTGCCACACACAGCGAGTCTGGACGTTCCTCCAGCGGTGTAAATTCTAGCCTGGAATCTTTTAGGCCATGGTGCTGGCAGCAACGCCTCTGGGACCATGCAAGCAAACTAAGGACAAGCGTGCATCAACACCCGCTTGGCCACCCATGAGAGGAGGAGGAGGAGGAGGTTTTTTTATTATTACTATGAGCTGCTTGTGTTTGTGTTTGACCAGTTCACACGGCGTCTGAGCTTCTTCAGACTCCTCGACGGAATCAACCAGGCTTTCGTCGAACTGGATAGATCAGTCCACGGGGTTCGAAGCCTTGAAAAAATAGCATGATTCAGTGGAAACGTTGCTGTTATATGGTATGCACACACACGTCTGATCGAGGACTGGCCCATCTCGCGTTTCTCGTGTCAACTCGTATTCGTCTTTGGAGAAAAAAGCGAAAAATATAAGCTGCTTCACGTGCTCCGACTCCAGTCCATGGTCCCGAGACACGCCAGTCGGGCCAATCTCATCGTGCGGCTGCCACTGGCATAGCCGATCAAGGGCTTACTAACCGGCGACTTGTCGTTCTTCTCGCGCTTTTCGTATGTGTCGTATGTGTCGTTTAGCCTTAGCCACTGTGGCCTTATCTAAAAACTGTAACTGTAACTGTAATTCCAAACCCTAAATTGCTCCCCTTCCGGCTTCACTCCCAGCAAAGTTACCCTGCCCAGCCATACTTTCTAGCGGCCAAAGTATAAATAGTGCCCTTCCCCCGCTCCCTTTGGACCTTTTCTTCTTTTTTTCTTTATGTCGACGTACTCTATAGGATCATTTCTATAGGTCACGTCCTCATTACGCTCAGATAATGAGCCACTTATTCCAACTTGGATGATGAGGAAGACACCTACACGCCCTAGAGTGAGAACTGTGCAATTTTGTCTTGGATCAATGGACTTGTGCCTTGGCCTTGGCGTTTTGTTTTTTTATAAGCCTCTGTCTGTTTTGACTCTTGCTTTGTCCTTGGATACTGTGAGATAGGACTGGAGGTGGCGATGATCTCGACCTTTTACATGTACTTCTTCGGAAGGGTTGTATTAGGTGGGCGCGTATGGTAGTCTGACAAGTGCCTATTAGAAATTTTTTTGTTTTTATATAGCTTAATAAATATTTTTTTTTTTACAACTTTTGAATTATTAATTTTCAATCTATTTTCCAGTTTTTTTTTTTTCTCGTATACTATACTTGGTGTTTAAATTTTAACTAATTGATTAATGTTTAACCAACTGCCTATTCAGGTGCTGTGTTGGCTCGATTGATAAAAATACACTGCTTCGTGAACCTCATATCACGTGACCCCTTTCCATCTTATGCAACATCATTCCCTAGTCCCTATTCTCTTTTGACTATCACCGCCAGTCTTGCTACAAGCTTCTTTTTCACTTCTACATTCCACCTCCCAGGCCTTGCTTATCTTTATGTGTCTTTCCTTCTAGATAGAATATACTTTTATTTCCACTTTTCCATTTCTTTTTTTAGACAATGGCGTCCATTGAAGCCATCTATATCATAGACATCAATGGGTATGTGCCACTATGATCTTATTTGGTTGATTCACTAAATTTCTAATCTCATTGTTGTACATTTTCTTTTTTTTTTTTTTTTCTCCTTGCTTTAGAAAGGTAGTTCTGGACTATCCCACAAGTCCGTCTCCGCCATCCATCCATACTTTAATCTCATATGTCATCAATCCTGAGAGTGGTGCTGTGTTGAGTGCATCCAATGAAACTATCCGATCAAACAACCCATTCAATTCCCAGTCCTTATCTTCTGGCTCCAGAAAGGATACCATTCAAGCTCCTATCATTGAAATCTCTTCCTCGCTCCTCTTATTTCACCAAAAATATGGAAACCTTGTTTTTCTCTTACCCTGCGCCTCTTCCACGCCAGCTCTGGTGCCATTCGAATTCATTGCCAGACTAATCGAAACCCTTGAAAGTTATCTCAATCCTCCTCTTATTCCAACGAAAATTGAGTCAAACTTTGATCTCATTGCTCTCATTCTCTCTGAAATGATTGATGGTGGTGTCCCAGTATACACGGAACCTGATACTGTTCATGGGTTTGTTCAACCTACAGGCGCAATCACAAGACTACTTTCGTCAGCAACTGGGTATGTACCTGTTTATTTATTACCATGCCTAGCAAAATATTAACCTTTTTTTTCAATTTTTTACTTGTTTGTTTTTTAGATCTGGATCAGCTCTTCCAAATCAGTCAATTAGTGAAATCCCATGGCGACGTGCAAATGTCAAACATACAAATAATGAGCTGTTTGTTGATATTATCGAGACGATAACTGCTGTTATACCACCAACACGTAAATCTAGTGGAAGTGCACTTCCCTCATCATCATCTGCATACTACAATGGCCCAACCTCATTTAACGGTACTAAACCGCTGATTTCCAGAGTTGACGGATCTGTCTTTGTCAGCTCTCAACTTTCTGGCATCCCGGAAGTCTCACTAGTCCTAAATACCGGCCCACACCCAATAATCTATCCTTCATTTCATCCATGTGTTCGTTTTGAGCGCTTTGAAAACTTTGACCTCGACAATAGTCATAAAGTCCAGCAACAACTGGCAGACCAACAGAAAATGGAAAAACTTCAACGCCAAATACGAACAAAGATTAATGCGAACGCTAATGATAATACCCAAAATATTTCCACCTTGTCCTTCATTCCTCCAGATGGAAAATTCCTCTTGGCTTCATACTGCTTGGAAGACAATGTTGGACTAGGCTTGGTTCAGTCCGATCTGAGAACAGGGCTTGGGCCAAAAAGAGACGAATTCGAGGTGAGAGTGTGGACTCTTATGTCAAAGGAAACTAAATATATTGAAAACCTGAGTGTTTCTATCTTTAGCGATAGTGATAGAGTCAGCGGCTTGAAAACTCTTCGAGTCACAACAGGAGAATTTAGCACGGTAGATGGCAGTGTTGCTAATTGGTCCTTTGCTGACAAGACTCCATTGGGATGGAATGCTACTTTACGTGGATTTTTGATCAAGAATGGTAAAGAAGATGATGATGTTGAATCATATGAAAATACCTATGAAAAGGAGGTAAATCTAATCTCATTTGATTCTGCTGACCATACTGCTTCTAACAAATTTGTGGAGGGAGCCGCTGAGAGTGAAAAGGCAAATGGGTCTGGAGCAGATGTAAGTTCTGCCGAGGTGAAGAAGGAAAAGAGTAAGAAGAAGAAGAAGAAAACCAAATCGAAAAAGTCTTCCAAAGAAGAAGAAGAAGAAGAAAATAATGAAGCGACTAGCAATGGAAGTGGATCCAATAGCAATGCTCGCAACACACCCGACCATCTTCAACATATTTCCTCTAATCACCGTTCTGCGCCTGCTCTTATTCATGATCCTAGTAATACCAGCGTTGTGTTGTCTTCTCGCAAAAGCCCGCCAGCAAACACTACAAATAACCAGCAAAAGAATCTTCCCAAGCCTATTTTCCCAACCCATGTTACCATTTCTTACAAGGCGGTGGGCCAAGTCCCATCTGGTACTAAAGTTAAGAGCTTGAAAATCAACAACACCCGTGGTTCTACAGACTCTAAATCAAAGATATTTAAGGGTGTTAGATATGTGACGTTGACTGGTGATTTTGTCATTAGGTGATGATAGGAAATTAATATCAGCAATTGAAAATGTTTGTAAGAACTTTATGCATTTGTTCTGAACATTTTGCCATCCAAATGTAAAATAAGCAAACCTCAATGAAAATGCAAATGATAGATTGCTTGTAATATATATATAAAACAGTACAATTAAGAAAAAGGCTGAAGTATATATGTATATATGATAATTCCATATGGCAGTGTACATGTCTATCTCTATATTTATAAGTGCTACTCGTCATTGACCTTGCTCTCAAAACCATCTTCAAGCAATTTAGTAATATCCTGGAGGTTTTCCACAGTGACATCAGTTTCTTTGGCCCTGCTGACATGTTCATTGACATGAGTTCTAATCAAAATGGTTCCAGCACCAGCTCTTCTTCCGGCCGTGACGTCGTCAATAGAATCGCCCACCATGACCAATTTAGTAGGATCCACACCCCACTGTCTAGCGATTTCCAAGAGGCCGAGAGGCGATGGTTTCGGGGGCTTAAAGTCTCTCGTGATGACGGGGGCAAACTTGTTTTGCTGGTCAATCAGCACGTTGTCCAGCAAATGGGTGACGGGGATTGGAAAATTGCGGGTCAAAATGGCTTTGGGAACGCCCTGGGCGTCAATGAAACTAAGCAGCTCGTGGACCCCCGGCGTGGCTTCCATTTCTAACATGGCGTTGCGCTCAATGGCTTGCAGCTTGGACTGGGCCACGGACTGCTCGGCTGCAGGCAGCGAGTGGATGTAGTCGAGAATGTCGATAGAGTTGTCGATTTCTAATGCATCCCGCATTTGCTCTATTTAAAAAAAAAATTATAGTGGTTAATGGTTATTTAAAATCTTTAATATAAATATATATATCTGCTTTGGCTTTTTCGACTTCAATTGATACTTACTGAACATCCAAGTCTGGGGCTTGCACAGCGTCCCGTCCATATCAAAAACAATGCCGGCAATGGCCACATCTGAGGCAGCCTTGGGTTTAAGAATGAGACGTCTAGTAGCCACTGAAGTTGCCATATTTCCTCTAATTGTGTGTTTATATATATATATGTGTGTGTGTGTCGGTGAAGATGGTTTGTTAAATTGAATGGATCAAACCTTGTCAAGATATAGGTGTAATCAATAACTGGTGTATAAGTGTGAGTGCCGATTTGACGTTACTTGATTCTTATGTAATACTGGTTGAGCACCTTGGAGAGTCCTGGCACGGAATTGCGTCAGCAAAGCTGAAAACACCAAATACACCAAGAATATACCAGTGATTCAATTCTCTCTTTGAACTACTGTGCCATTTCAACTTACTTTTAAAAGCATCATTATTATGTATATTTATCATTAGTTTTGCAAAGAAAAAAAAAACCATATTTACACATCTTTATATACAGTCTCTATTTAAAAAAATATTCACTTTGCTTGACAAGCTCAATGTCAAACTCTCCTCTTTCGGGGGGTTTGGGAATATGAATTGGTACAAAGACCTTGAGCCAATCCTGCTGATTAGGCGGCCGGTAGTTCTTTTTCTCTGAGGACCCATCAGTTTTACCAGTTTCACTGTTGGACTTGCATGTAGTGGCATCCCCGTATATAATCCCATTGTGTGGATTCAAGTAAACTGGTTCTTGGAGCTCGGAGATGATCTGCGACGGAGTTTCATCAAAACTAGACTCCACTTCCCCAGGGTGCTCCTGGTTTTGGAACTTTGTCCAGTTTCTGTATTCCAACAGCATTTCATATCTTAAAATCTGGGTCTCTGTTCTTCTTTGGAAACTGGACTTGTCTTGGCCATCTGAACTAGATTCATCATGGATGCCCTGGGCTTTCGCTTTCTTTTTAACCAATTGAACCACTTCAGATTCGTGAACGTCTCTCAATCTTTGAATTCGCTTGCCGGCCTCACTTTTCCTTCTTACGTACACCACTTGCAAATACCCATCATATCGAAGCTTCCATTCATTATAAAGCTCCACTATCAGGTTGGGTCTATGAAGCTCGACAAACTTTTCTCTTAGAATTGATGACAGTGCGTCAACATCAGCTGCATGTGTCCAATAAGAATCATGAACAGAGGCAAACGTGAGACCTCGGCGACTCATAGCAGACGATGTCATATGCAAATGAGTCGCATCAAGAGAATGAATGTAGTTCGGTGCTATTCCATTAACTTGCTTTGGCTTGACCACAAAGGCTGGACGGTATGGGTTATAGACAGTAATTCGCTGCAGAGATGTATGAACTTCTAAAGTCTCCATCTTACGATATGGTTGAACAACAGGAAGACCAAGCGGTGTAGTCCATACAATGGATGTCATGTATTTAGACAAAAAATCCTTGTCCTTCACAATCAAGCTGGCCAACCTCGAATCACTGGCAACTTTCCCAGGCTTTTTTTGACTGGCGAAATATTCATCTGCCTCTTGGTAGCTACCGTAGTTATCCCAACGAACGGACATGCAAATTCGACTGGCACAGTCCTCTAACCAATGCTGAATCATTTCCGCATTTCCAAACAAAGTACCATACGCTTCAAAAATCTTGTCTGCAATATACACACGATATTTCTTAATTTGATCATGGTCAAGTGCAGGGTTTTGCTTCAACTCATCTTCAACTTGCTTAATTGTTCCATATCTTGTGACACCGTAAACGCTTGTCATAACTGGCCGCTTGACGACTTTTCGGGTGATATGGCCTCGCAATTCCTCTGCTAACGTTCCTTTACTATCTTTTGAGTTGGAATCATTTTCAACAAGATCTGCCACAACATCTCTGACTTTGCCATAAATATCACGCGGTGGTGCTCTGACTCCGGGCTCAACCTCAGCTTGAGGGAGAAGATTAACCTCTGTTGCACCACGGATATCACGTCCAAGTGCTGCATAGTGCTGTAATCCGTTACACGTTCCATCTTGAGCAATACATAATCTTGAAACGAATGTCTCTGGGTTTTCTGATTCTATCGCGGCTGTGAGTTCAAAGCAAGCAGCAAGTGTTTGAAATGGTTTGTCACCTTCGGTCCACCACCGGTTTTCTTTGCTGTTTCCCAAAGGATCCTTAGCAGACTGGGAGATTTCATTCCAATGAGAATCAACAAACTTGACTTGATCTTCTCTGTTAATCTTATCCACGCCATACATATTTGCCAAGTGAATCTTGAGCCATTTTAGTCCACTCTTGCCTAATGGCTTTCCATACCAAAACATGAACAATGATCTGACGTGGTCAGGCCCAAGATGCCAGAATGCAGAACTTGAGAGAGGATACACCCTGCCTCTAAAGTCAATTCGGTGAGGGTAGTAAAATCGATCTCCATTGCGACCAAATATTTCCGCAGACCTTAAAATGTATTCTAGTGATAAGCGATCACTGTACTTGTAAAAATCTGTGCTATTTTTCTTCAAATCTTCAGGAGGGATCTCTGATTCTCCAGGAATACTCAGAAAATCGTTGCCTGTTTCCCAAATGCTAAGTAAAACGTTCAACATATATGGATTGACAGCCCACGCACAGTTACTTAAACCATTGAGCGAATCCATAAACTTATCCATATGATTATGCTTTATTGCGTTAATAACATATGAATACTGCTCTGGGACCTCTTCGGGTTTTCCGCCAAGGGTTGGTAAATTATTATACCAATATCCACCTCCCAAACTTGCATCCCAAGGTTTTGGCTTTACCAGCATTGGAGGAACCTTTGAAAGTGTGAGAGGAGTCAGTACATCTTGTTTCAGTGTTTTGGGTACTCGGGCCACTTTCACTACAAACTCGTGGGTAGGGCGAATAACGCCAACAAGTTTGTTGGTCCGCACCTCCATCTCATGTTTAAACGCAGGCATAAAAACTTCTTGCCCCGTACTTGAGTCGATTTGACTAAACCGGAAATTCTCTAGCGCCAAAGTGATTAGTGTTGCTCCAAGGCCAATATAATCCAACCCCATCATCTTAGAATACTGTCTGGTGGAAATTTCCCGTCGTTTGGGGTGGCTACTAGAAAACGCATGTGCTAGTTTTGCAACATTCAAATCAACTGGATCACTATTATTATTGTCACCGTGAGTGCCGGAAAGCCCAAGGTTTCGAACCACCTCTTTCAGTCGAATTTGTGCTTCAGCATTCTCAATGCTTTCACCAATAGATCTTGATATTTGAGCAACAGTTCGTTTAAATTTTCCATCATTTTCGTCAGATCGTGTTAAAGTACCAAATAAAATACTTGAAAGTTCCAACGTAACAATGTCTGCAATCTTTTTTGCACCTAAATTTGCCAAAATATGTCGGTTCTTCTTCAACTCTTTAATGATCAAATGTTGTCTGGGGTATTTATCCTCTAAATATTCATCTTTAGTGGTATCAGTTTGGCTTTCTTCTGAGCTTGTTACGCGTTGAGTGTGAGTTATCCTTCTTAATTGTCTTCCAATTTCATCTTTTAGCTTTTCAGACCATTCCGAGATATACCTCTGAAGACTAAAGTTAGATGGACCTAGGAATCTCTTAGATTTAGTTGAAGATGAACTCAACTCGGTTTTTACCTCTGCACGCTGAATGGAGAAATCCCGAAATTTCATTTCCAAGTCATATTGACGTTGTCGATTAAAGCTATCAAATAGTCGTTCGAATTTCATGAGTAATGGTGAACTGGTATCATAATTAGAATGACGATAGAGAGTATTGTACAACTTGAGATAATTTAAATTGCCATCGACTAAGCTTTCTTGCAAGACATCATCGCCAAATAGTGACTTGACATCAAAAGACTTGTTTTGCAAGATCTCATCCAGAGATTGACCAATTGATGTCCTCCAATTAAATTTGGATAGAAAGTCATCCGCAGAGACTGACTCATTCAACAGAGATTGAATCGTTACGTTCTCGCGTTTATTTACGGAAAGCATCTAAACAGGTTGTTAATTACACGGTCAATAAAGGTGAATCAAGTCAAAGCATAAAGGTTTTACTTACAAGATTGATCATCTGCTTATCTGTTTCCGTTAACATTTCTGACTGCTCTAGAACAGGGCCAAGCTCAAGATTAAACTCTCGCGACCACAAATATTCTAATCTTAAAATAGTATTGACACGCTCATGATAATCAACAATTTTGCAGGCATTATGAAAAATAAATGCCATTGCTTTATACGGATATGAGTCTTGCTGATCAAACTTCTTTAAAGCCGAATGGTATACTTGTAATAAGTCACCAACAGTATTCAAATATCCCATAGCAGGTTTATGTTTCAATGAGTTCATCGCTTCAATTGAATAGTGTAACAATAAAATGAAACAGTTTTCTTGAATAGTAAAGTGGTATCGATAAAACCCATCTTTTATCATTGACTCCAATATAAAAGTGGCAGTCCTGAAATCCGATGCCTCAAGAGCCGTAAGAAACCTTTGAACAAGAACATCGTTTGCGGAAAACAGGTTTTCATTCGATTCACGAAGAAGAACACTAGGTTGTCGAGCACGCTCCAACCGTTTATTTGTTGTCATGTTATCGAAGCCATCGTTGCTTGTTAGCATCTCAACAATCTCATTTGAATTCGGCAGCTTGTGCGCATCAGAAAACCGGTAAGAAGGTACATAAATGTGGCTTTTATTATCCCATTTCAGTTCCAAAACCTTAGATTTTTCTGAATATTGACCAGGAGCGTTGCATGTAGCATGAATCAACCGTCGGTAGCAATTAGAAATAAGAAAAGAGCGAGTTTTAGTACAAGTCAGAAAGCTAGGCCTCATCGTTGACTTGCAACAGCATATCATCCTAGCCTTAGCTATATAATCGCAACTGTACCGAAAACATGAATCCGAATGAGACAGTTGGATGGAAATTGAATGATTCCTCTTGCAATTGGGCGATGTACAAAAAAGTCTGAAATGAAGCCCTTACCTTAATATGTATCACGTTACTAAAGCATGACCTGAGTGAGGTAGTGAACGGCTGATGTACGGTCATATAGAATTGTCTCGTAAAAGCCTTTGTTATCAGAGAGGCAAAGGCAGAGTAGTTACTGTTGTTCGTTGCCTAGCCAGGTCCGGGTCCAGCGACCGAAAAATCTCTATGGATGAAATCTTAAAATGTTTTGAACACGGCCGGTCGCATTTGAGTTAGAAACCTTCTATTGGTGTATACGTGATATCTCTCAAATTTCTGATTCTGATTCCGAGAATTATTCCGTGATTACAAACAAGCTATTCTTTTCACATGCGAAAAATATCGGCTCCGGCCATCCACAGCTTTTAAACTAGCCAATTTAAAAGAGACCCACAGATTTAAGTTTGTTAACAATATCGGGATCTCATAGATAGCGATGTAGAAATACATTATCGATAGAAGGTTTTTGACTGAAGAGATACAAAGGGTAGACTATTCTCTAATAATTACTTCAACCTTGAAAGAAGGCTATAAACCTGTTGACAGCACACTGATGATTTGTATGAATCCTAAAACCAGCAATTGAAAGGTTCGGATATGACATGATCAAAAAATATTATAACCAATCTTTGGTTCGACATATTACACATATATATTAATATCAGGTAGAAGATTGCTACATGGCAAATTTATTGTGGACACTGCACGGAATGCTCCATAATCAAAATTAATAGAATTTATACTAACAGGCAACAATATATCTTGTAGCTAATACAACTGTAAAGCTTAACGGACTATAAATGCTTTCATTTCTTTTGTTTTCTCCCCCAGCCTTCTACCATAAACCTTGATGCGCTTTTCTGGTTTATAAAAAGGGCTTAAAAGACCTCACCAGTTTTTCCTTTCGCCAAATTTTTTCTTTCTCACGCTCAACCCATTTTGTATTCTCATTTCAACTCCACATAATAAAATGACCGTTCTCACCGATCTCTCTGAAGATATATTCTTACAGATTTTGAAATATATTCCTGATCAAGATGACCGCCTAAATTTAACTTCCACATGCTCAGGTCTGAATTATATGCTCGTTCCACATATTTGGAGAAATGTGACTCTCAGCGATCTTTCAATATCAGAGTATCTAGAAGGGATGATTAGCTGGAAGGAAGCGCTGAGGTATGAACTCAATACTAAAGCGCTTACAAGACGGCGATTTGGGATATTTAATATCTGTCCAGATACTCCAATAAATTCTTCCTATTCAAGCAGAGACGAAAATTGTTTTAGCACCTATCTTCCCATCAACTTTTTTAACAACATTCAAAATGGTCTGATTCGACCTTTTCTACTGGAATCTATACAACACTTTGATCTCAACGTGAATCCAAAGTATTCAAATCATAAATTTGAATCAATGACAACTACACCAACACGGAATAACAATGAGGGTGGTCTTTATCCAAAATTTGAGAATTTGTGTAGAAACATCATCAAACCTGAAATTTTTCCAAACTTGGAAACTCTCACCCTACACTATTCAATGACATACACCTTCCTAAGTGTTGAAAGAGCTAGCGTCGAAATGAAAGCCGCTCTTCAATTGGTTGAAACTATTTGTTCACGATACAATCAAATGATTAACATTGAACTTATGGGATGGTATCTAAAACCACTTTTACAAATGTTGAATTATTTACCAAATCTCTCAGCCTGCCTCCAATCTTTAGCTATACCTAGAGTTGAGCGTGATATTGAATGTGTTACTCTTAACCACAAACTTAATAGACTTACGAATCTTTCGCTAGGGCATTATTCTTCAGTTCTTATGGTTGAGAATGTGGTTGTTCAACCTAAGAATGTTCAAGCATTGGCACATTTTATTAACCAACTTGATTCTCTCATCCTTTTTAAGGTTCTTGGATCATCAGACTGTTTGACAACTGGACTAATCCCAAATTCTGTAAACTCTCTTGATTTTCCCTTGGGTGGTCTTTTTTGGAACATTACTAATAATGCGAGTGGCTTTGAAGGTGATCGAGCATCGCCATATGTACCGCCATATGAGACGAATTATATTCATCAGCACGCTCTTCCTGGTCCATACTTGGAGAATATCACACAGCTCTGCATAAGACTTGATGCGAAATTCATAACTGGACTTCCGCAATATCCTTCTTTGATCCCCATGTCAAATTTAAAGTCTCTAACTGTTTCTATTCCAGACCCATCGATATTCTTTCCTCTCAATGAAATACTAAACTTTTATTCAGCACTATTTGTTAAGAATCCTAATTTGGAAATGCTATCCTTAGATTCTATATTCCTCATGGCTTCGGAAACTATCTCCCATAGTTGCAAGAACCTAAAGCAGCTCTCGATACAAAATCCTTCTTTAGAATACATTTATTGCGATAACAATAAACATTTACTTGATCTTTCGCATATACCAAGTCTAGAATCATTTACCTTACATATGATTGGACCTCGACTTCAATTTAAAGCTTTATCTCAGTTCATGATTAGATGCACTTCTCTTAAAAGATTTTGGATTCTTCAAGAAACAACAAAGCGTTACAACTCTTTAGCAGGTGAAACGGTGAGTAACGTAATGACAATGGCAAATAATAGTTATGATGACTTGATCAGTCCAGGTGAGTTATCCAACTCTTCTGGGACAAGCTCTCCTAAAGATTGCGACTTTACGAGTGAAAATCAGAAGCTTTTAAGTGACTTATTTCTGATTGAAGAAGGGTTAAGAACAATCAACAACTTTAATTTTGAGGACATTGAAATTAGTGATAGAGTTGATTATGATGATCTTAATCTCAATTTAGGGTTGAGCCGACTTCCTCATGAGATTCAAAATTTTCGAGAGCTTTCGTCGGCAACACAAATATTTGTAGCTACAGATGGGAATAACACTAGAGATGTTAATATGGCAGATAATTCGACAAATCAAGCATTAGGTAATCTGGGAGACTGCATCTTTGAGCAATTTACAGACTCTCAAAAAAAATACTTTTCAATCCTGGATCAGTTCAGTGATCAGCCTTCTACAAAGTTTCTAGAAGCCGAAGAGACGCACTACATATTGATAAATTGCGACATCCCCTCTGTCAGAAAGGATATGCCTTGTTAATTTACTATATCTTTTATTTTCTTGACTTAATTTTGACTTTTCTTAAATATAAAATAATAATAATAATTTGCTTGTTCTTCAAGAAAGTAAGTGCAGACTAGGCATGTTCAAATTGCACACTACCGCGAGGCTGTATAGTTTTACCTTATCAGGCCAACCTCGTGGCGGTGGTTAGGGTTAAACTTTTTCAGCCATACCCTAAAATTTTTTTAACTTGATTTTCCGTTATTCCTTCGACAAGCGATTCTAATCACAACACGGTCCTTCTTCTCCATATCAATTTTATAACGGGAATGGGAGGTTCACAGTTAAAAGCCTTGAAGGCTCAGCTTAAAGCTAATGGTTTTATTGGTCAGACCAATGCCAAAGGCAAGAAGAAAGTTGCCCGTAACGACAGTATCAAAGACAGAGAACAAAAGGAACGAATTTTGTCTGGTATTAGAGATGCATTCCGACCATTTGATATCAAACGATCCAAGCCTAAGGTAGATGTTCAAGGGCGAAAAGTTGAAGGTGCCGTGGGAAGACCAGGAAAAAGCAAGCAGACCGGTCAAGAAATGAGACGACAGGCCATGAGAGAAGAGCGTGCCACTAAGAACAAAGTTGGTGGAATTATGGACACTCGTTTTGGTGAGAATGATCCCACCTTAAACCCAGAACAAAAGATGCTCGAGCGTTTTGCAAGAGAAAAACAGGTAAGTTTTCAAGTTACATGTTTAAAATGAAGAGAAGCTAACATTTACTATTTAGATCCGTGCATCTAAATCGTCTCTATACAACCTGGAAGACTCTGATGAAGAAGATTTTCAACTTACTCACTCTGGACAAGCTCTTGCTTTTAGTAATGACTATCAAGAAGAAGATGAGAACATTGATGGTGACGATAACAGCGACGACGATGCTGAGACCAAAGAACTTAAGGAAATGCGTCGAAAACGTAAGAGAATGGCAGAAGATGCTGGACTCACCGAGGATGGCGAAGAAGTTGAAGGTCCCACTAAGAAAAAGACTAAGGCAGAAGTTATGAAAGAGGTCATCGCCAAGTCCAAGTTCTATAAGCATGAGCGACAACTTGCTAAACAAAAATTGGATGAAGAGATTGACGAACTTGATGATAAAGACAACTTTGGTGCATTGCTGGGTGAACTAAGAGATGCTGGCAGTTTCAAAAAGAGTGAAACAGAGTTGTTAGACATTAACGATGAAGAGAAAGAGGAAGATGATAAGAACAAGGATGAAAACTATGAGGTTAACGTTCGAGAATTAGCATTTGAAAAACGAGGTGTGGCTGCTGATAGAACAAAGGGCGAAGAAGAGATTGCTAAAGAAAAGGCCGAAAAGCTCCAGAAGCTCGAAGCTCAAAGATTGGCTCGTATGAGAGGTGAAACTGTTGATGAAGATATTTCAGATGTTGAATCCGAGGTTGATGAAACTGAAGATATTGACGATGCCAAAGATTTTGGTTTCAAGTCTGCTTTAGATGCACAAAAGCAGGAAGAAGATGATGATGATGAGGAGGAAGATACCGATAGTTTGAATGGCAATATGCTTCTTGATGATGACTTTCAGCAATTTGATAGTGAAGGAGAGGATGGCGAGATTGAAGGCGAAGAGACTAAACCTTCTAGTTCTAAATCCAGCAAGAAGAGTGACTCCAAAAAGAACGCAAGTAAAGCTGCATATACTTTTGAAATGCCAGAAAGCGTTGCTGACCTTTTGGATATCTTTGGAAAATACCCTGCAAAGGACCAACCTAAGATTGTTGACAGAATATTGACCTTATACCACCCTAGCTTAAATCCAGATAACAAGGAGAAGAATTCATCATTCACCAATATCCTTGCAGAGTATATCATCATCAGTCCCGAGCTCGAGCCAGAAAACGAAGATGAAGATATTGCACCAGTCCTGGACAAGCTCATTGCTATTTTGAAAAAGCTTGCTGATAAGCACAGCGAGTCACTTGCTGAATTTTTCCGTGAACAACTCAACAAGGCTGAAGCCCGTATTCAGTCTGCTATTCTTAAGAACGATAACGAGTCGGTCACTGAAACTCCTTCCCATCTTTTCCTTTTCACAATCATTGCGGTTATTTTTTCCACTTCGGATCATTTTAACCAAATTGTAACACCTGCCGCTTTATTAATGGGTTTACAGCTTTCTCAAATCAGACTAAATAAGCCTGCCGATATTCTTTCAGGTCTTTTTATTGCATCCACTGCTCTCACTTATCAGCGCATTGCCAAGAGATATATCCCAGAAATCACCATTTTCTTGTCACGAGCTCTTTATCTTCTATCACCTACCGAGATCAAGGGTGAGGATATTCCAAATGATATCTTCCTTGGTGTTATGAATCCTAAAAAACGATATTCTGCCAAGCCTGGTTTGAGTCGAGAACAAGTTGTTGCTGAATATAACGATCCAATTCCCCTCCGATTGGTCCACAGTGTCAACAACGTGTCCAAGTCTGAGCGAAGCTCATTATACACTCGGATTTATGTAAAGGCTTTGGAGGTTCTTGAGTCTTGCATGACCTTGTGGAACGATGATGCCGCATTCATTGAAATCTTTTCTCCATTTGTGCCCCTAGTCAAGGACTATCCACCAACCTTGGAGATGCTTGAAAAGAGATTAAATTTTTCTCAAAAGGCCCGAATCCCTCTTACATTACAATCTCACAGACCTATTCCTTTGCCATCAAAGATACCCAAGTTCGAAGAGAACTACTCTGTGGACAAGAAGTCATACGATCCCGATGTGGTTAGACGCGAACATAAGAAACTCCAGACATTGGTTAAGAAGGAGCGCAAGGGTGCTCTCCGTGAAATCCGTAAGGATACTCAGTTTATTACTAGAGAAAGACTTTCTGAGCAGAAGCAGAAGGACAAGGCGTATCATCACAACCTTGAGAGACTTATTCGTACAGTTACAACTGAAGAAGGTGCTGAGAAAAACAAATATGAAAGAGAAAAGAGAGCTCGTAAGAGAAAGCATTAAATTTTGTGAATTAGTTTTTGTGTAATATTAATTTTGTTTTCTTTTTTAAAAAAATATGATGTATTAAAATCATTCAACTCGATAATAAATTATTTAAAAAAAATACATAAGAAACCATTTTAATTACTACCTTGCAATATGCATGAGTTATAGGCCACCATGATTTTGCATGCCAAAGTCTTGACCGGGCATCTGAGGCATTGGAACCCCACCCATTGGAACACCTTGAACACCTTGAACACCTGGAACACCTGGAACACCTGGAACACCTGGAACGCCAGCTACAGACATGGGCATAGGCTGACCAGGGACCATGGTTGTAGAGGGAATATTTTGCATCATGGGGGCACCAGGTTGCATTTGCATTCCAGAAATTTGCTGGCCTTGTGGGATATGTTTATTGGGTATCTGCTCTTGTTGCTGAATCTGAGGAACGTGTTGCTGTTGCTGTTGCTGTTGTGGTGGTGGTGGAGGTGGTGGTTTAGGAACAGGGCCTTTTGCTGCTTCAACAGCTTCCTTTGTCAACTGGTCGGGCACCTTGATAGTAGCATTGACTCGTTTAACGGGGGACTTTTCGACAATAACAAGGCCGAACCGTTCCTTCAGTTCCTTTTCTAGCGAATCTTCGAGGGCTGCTCGGTTGCCATCATTGGCCGCAGATGTTGACAATGAGCCGAATTCTTCGCGCAACGCTTCAGTTGCCTTTCGGTAAAAGGCTTTTAGTTCTTTGCTTTCCTCATCAATGTCGGCGATTGACGTATTCAAGTCTCGAGAAACAGATACTTTGTCTATGAATTCTGATTTTGCGGTAGCCTCAATGTCAGTGGTTGACTTTGGCCCAGCAACATATCGTCGTGTTTCGACTGCAGTGCCCAAGACAAGCTCCATCCATTCGTGGTATCTAATGTAGCGGCCTACGGCGGTGTCCCTGAAAGAAATAACATCAACGAAATCCCCAGTGCCGCCAATCTCATCTGCTGCGGTGATGCCACCGTTCGAGCTATGCTGTGATTGTGACTGTTGCTGGTTTTGATAAGCCATTGCCGCAGCGTTTTGTTGTTGGGGTGACATATGGTCTTGAGGATGTTTGGTGATTCCACCGGGTGTGGGTCGTTTGGAATAAGGCGGTACACTCTTCATGGCGGGAATAGAAACACAAGAACCGGTAACGTGGGAATAGATATGTCAAGGCTCAGAAAATCGATAGCGTGTGTGGTTTGCGTGGATGCAGTGGCAGAAAAACCAAAATTTAACAACGCGTTTATGACTACAAGATTAGTCATGGCAACGCGACAATTACCAACTCCTCGACACCGCCCCTTCACCATAACCTAAACACACAGGTGCCGACGTTAGAATTGGATATATTTTGCTCAGTTTGAAAGTTGACTCGTTGCCATTCTTGTGTGGTGAAATTCAGCAGCCAGTACCATCAAGAACAGCACTCAGAACAAGGGCTCCTGGTTTGCTATACGCATCTGACTCGAATCGCTTCTATCCCTAATCGCCGCTCAAGACTAAGACCAGCTGGAGTATTTCATACCCTTCAAGCATCTCCTTGATTTCTGGTTTGGATCCCACTAGGCTGGACATTCACACGCATCTCCACCAAGAGTGTTTCAATATAGCTCTGTCCTTTGACCCGTTACCATTTTCAGACTGTCTAAGTTAGCCAAGCTACTGGAATCGGGTGCAGGATACTGTGCTAAGGTTTGTCTACCAAGCTCTTTCAGCACACCACTATTTCTATAATCTTATATTCGCCATATAATGCAGAGTAGCCGGCTTCTCCTAGGAAAGCGCTCTTCCTTTTCCAATTTCTCTCAGTACAAGCCCAACACCTCCCCTAGCTATGATGATTATGCTAGGCAGCAATTGCTTCAACAACAACAACAACAACAACAGCAGCAGCAACAACAACAACTTGGTTCTGTAAAAGGAAATGAAGAGCAAATGCATATCGGAGGCGGAAATTCATATTCAGGCACTTACGGCCCTCCTGTACCATACCCATCAGGATCTAACCAGCTACCACAGTCACAGCATCAACCCATGTCCATTAACGACATCAACGGCTCTTCTTCTCCAGGATATCCCTCTTACAGCCAAACCTCTCCACAAACTCAGCCTAACCAAATGACCTCTTCATCGACTTCTACCAATTCGGCCAATCCTCCAGGGCATTACGAATCTCACTGGCCGCTGTATTCCATTGACTGGGCACACAATTCTTCTCATGACCACAATCTCATAGCAGTCACCACATATTCAGAGGACGTTACGAACAAAATCCAAATCTTGCATGCATATCCTTCTAAGCAGCCATATGATCTTGTTGTGCCTAGGTCTCTTGAATTCTCAGCTCCTGTAAGCTACAATGTTCCTTATCCATGCACCCGGATAGCTTGGACTCCACCAAATTTCCGGGGTACTCCTGATTCAATGACCCTTATCACCTCAGGCGACTGCTTAAGGCTATGGAACTATCACCCAGACACACATACCATTGTACAAAAATGCGCTCTTTCCAACAAGGCGAAATACAGTTACACACCACCAATCACCAATTTTGACTGGAACGCTGTTGATCCATCGATTGTTATTACCAGCTCAATAGATACCACATGTACTATTTGGGATCTTAACACCCTCACGGCGCGAACTCAGCTTATTGCACATGACAGTGAAGTGTATGATGTGTCTTTTGTTCACAACTCCACCAATGTATTTGGATCTGTTGGTGCTGATGGTTCTGTTAGAATGTTTGATCAACGGGCGTTGGATCATTCAACCATTATATACGACCCACCTACCCCTACACCGCTTGTTAAAATTGAAGCCAACCCCCGGGACTCCAACAGTCTTGCGATATTAGCCTCAGACACTAATGAAGTATACCTAATAGATATCCGAATGCCTGGTGGCTCAATTGCAACATTGTCAGGGCATCAGCGACCAATTAACTCTATCCGATGGGCGCCAGCTTCTGGAATTCCACATCCTCCGAATGTGAGCTCAAATACTCCACAATTGAGAAGTTTTAGGCATGTTTTGATGACTGGTTCTGATGATTGCCAAGTGATTGTTTGGGATACCAGTACCGCAGTTCAATATCCTGTTTTGGCAGGTTCCACGCCCTCAACGTCACGAGCAACTGGAGGAGCAACGGCATACGGCCAGTCTGATTCCAAGGACAACTATTCGATTGTTGCAGCTTATACCCATAAACAAGAGGTTAATGGAGTTGCTTGGAGCAGAGATGGACGTTGGGCTGTAGTCACTTCTGGCCGCGGAGTTCAGGCCGTTTCTTTGTAAAGCATACATATATTTTAGACTCTTGACGATAATTTGTTTGAAGAAATGGTACAGAGAGCTTGGTTCCACTTTTCGCATGTTATTTATAATTGCTTCATGTGCATTACTGAAATTCTTTTAAATTGTAGCATACATAACACATAATGGAATTGTTTATTTTTTCCCTTGACAGTTTTGAATGGATAATGCTGATTTTGATACCGTGGTTATATCTTTATTGACAGTTACGTGAACTCATATATATGGCTATGCTAGCTGGGAACGCACAGAGAGAATAAAAATAACGGGTGGAATAGCAGTATCTACATTTACTCAAAGATGCTTTTTTAAATAAAATAAAACGGAAATTCCACATCTCTTTATAGCACAAAGTAAAGTTTGTTGGATGTAATTCATTCAATAATGTAACATGTGTTTTTGTAATCATTATGTTTTTACCTTACTTTTATATAGAAAAGTTCTTGGGGATTTTTGTTGTTTCCTCCTTACCACCACTGGCCAGAAATCCACATCAACTAATACCTTTCATTAATTCCAACAAGTTGTAGTATTTGTTTAATACCTTTTTCAAGGTAACCTGGATGCAAAGATCAATAGAAATAATAATAAAAAAGCGCTGACTTTTTTTTTCGCAAGACTTTTTTCATGTATATAATGGGGTGAACTTGATTACTGTTCTAGGAAATTTAAGAGTAATTGCCTTGAAGTTGTCTTGGAGAAAAAGTCGTGACGGATATATGATAGCATGGTTTTTGTGTTATCAAGGCTTTTGAAATGTGTCTTGTGATGATACCAAGATTGTTAGCCGGGGCTACATACATGGTCATGTGAGTATCAGCTGACGCGATTCATATTTGAAAAAGTTGTTATAAACATTACAATCTCATATTGATGGTTAATCTAAAGAAATATAAAAAGAAGATTTTTCAATTTTGTTTTTGAAAAAAGGCGTAGAACCCGTGAATATACACATCCGTGGGAGTGTCATTACATTTTTTCAACCTTCGTCGACCGTGTGGCGATCATGGACAAAAAGGGAAAAATCAGCAAAAGCTGTGCAGATAAAATTACCATTCTTGGAAATAGCCATCCATCCAACAAATAGGAGCTTGCAAAACTTGTGTAGCCATATAATTCTTTGCAATAATACGACTGTCAAAAAATGGCTTTAAAAAATTACATTATATATTTAATCTACGAAAAAACATGTATCAATACCCAGGCGGATACTGTTCAACTCGAGTGAACAGCCGTTACCTGGTGCAATCACTTTCACAGAAGCAAAAGTAACCACAAACTAGATATTGATTCCCCCAAGAAAACTCAGGAGGTGATATATGGAAGTGTTTTAACGTCAGTTCAGTTTGAGCAGAGTGAAAAAAGACGTAAGTAAGTTTCCAGAAAAATGTATATTATATTAATATATTAGGTTTGATTGTGGAGGATACTGTCCTAGATGAAATCAGACACTTGAACACCAATTCTCCCGATTATTGTCAAGGAAATCCTCAACCAAACCCATGTAATTCAAATAATAGAAAAAAATCAAGAAAGAAGAAGAAAAAAAAGAGAAAAAAAAAGAGTGAATTCTTTTTATATTTATTTTTAAATAAAAGGGGCCACCTTAATAACGAGACATCTTCCAAGCCCTAAATCAAATTCCATGATTTTCACGTGGCTGCTATCCTTGGTGTTGAATATATCAGACTGGCGCCATAGTTGTGAGCCCGTGCTGGTCACGTTACTACTTTAGTTAAATCCTGATTCAAATTGGCAATTAACCAATTCTGAACGATGTTTTTATATTTGATATTTTGAAATCATATATACATGAATATACCAACAGTTTTACCATGATATTAGTATTAATGAGTAGATATCAGTTTAACAATAATGCTGACAATGAAAAAGGACTGCTTTTGTTAACAAAGCGTGTTTCGAACGTAAGGTGGTTCAAGATGTGAAATTCGACAAGTATTGTCATATTTAAACACCACTTTCTCATTTTTTTCTTTCTTTCTTTTCCTTCTTCACTCCATCCCACTGTTTCACTTTTCACCAAGTTTCATAGTTTTACCTCTCTCTAGTCAAAAGGTACTCATTTATCTACTTTACAGCTCTTTCAACTTCCTACCATGGCAGAAACTAATGAAAACGGCTCTCCCGTACGTCGCAGACACAGGCGAAAAGAACATGGCTATTTTTCGGAACTTTTCCGCTCAATCTACAAAGAGCTTCGGGAAGCCCATGAAGAAAGAAAAGAAAGAAAGAAGGTCAAGAAACAAGCTAAACAAGAAGCTAAGGCCTTGAGAGGTCCCCAAAAGAAACTCTCGGTCACCCGCTCTCTTAATAAAATGCTCCGCTTCTTTCATATCAAGGGCGAGTTTAGACGCGCTGAAAAGGGATCCCGTCATGGCTTTTTCAAATTCTTACCCAAATGGAAATACTTCAAGACTAAAGAAGAATGATTTGATTTGGAATTGTGTGCGTGTGTGTCTGGTTTTTCTTTTGTCAAAAAAGACTGCTTTAAACTAGCAAGTGGATACATGTCGACTCTTAGTAGTTGTTTGCTTTAAATTGGTATAATGAAGCTTCTGTTTCAATCTTTGTGTTATTATTGTATTTAAAATGTATTAAAAATGTTTTAATTAAGATTATATTTAATAAATTTGCTCAATTGCTTTTGAAACCTTCAAATCCATCTCTAACCTGATTGAAAATCACATCATTACAAGTCATCACCAAACTAACATCTCAGAAAACTAGAAAAATCTACATCACAAATAGAAATCTTTAAAATCTTCATTGTTTCCATCTCATGTTTTATATTTTAATTAAATACAATTTTAAAAATAAAGAACATTTCAAGCAAAGTGAGTTTGACAAATTGCAGCTTTAGAGGTTTCACTCCTGTTGTATTCAGGCAAGTATAAATAGAGATCAATTCCTTTACAATATTCACTCTCTTTTTTATCCAAACTCGTTTCTCTTTTGCAAATCTCTTTTTTTATATTTTACTGTTTTAATATTCACCTCTTTTGACAACGGCCCATGACTGAAGCAGGATCCTTTTATGCTGACCAGCACCAGTCTGTTTACGACGATCATGGCCCCCAAGACTTTTACCCCCAAGACAGTTACCCATACATGGACGAAAAGCAAGGCGAATCAAACCTGAAGCACTTCCGCGGGCTTGTTGAGTACAAAAGGTTGAACGGGTATCGTGTATTCATCTTTCCTCTTCGTCTTGCACAGGTTGTCGGAGCTCTCATCTTGTTTGGCATGTCTGCTTATTTGATGTCTGAGGCAGGCAAAAACCACGCTGCAGTCCCTAGCTTGTTCATTTTCACGCTGGCGGTTCCCATTATTACTTTACTTTCTTCTGTATACCATCTTGGGAACCACGATGGTATTATGCTTCCCATTGTCGATCTTTCCTTTGCTCTTTTTTACGTGGTACTGGCTCTCTGGTTCCGCGACTATGTCAAGCACTTTACTGACTGTGAAACGACTGAGTTTGTTGTTGATCCCTTTTCTAAGGTTAGCTGCAACCGTCTTAACGGAACTTTTTTCGTTATTGTACTCTCATCAGGAGTTTGGGCCATTTCTGGAATTGTCCGACTGGCGCTTCTTTCCTACAAGATTGGTTTTTTTCTTTAAAAACACCAATCGTTCATTTCTATAGCTTGTATTACTCTAGTTTAATCCATTTCCAACTCTATTTTTACAAACATCTGTTCATATATTACTCAAAGACAAGACAGGCTATTTCCTTAAACGGCTTGTTGCTGTATACCATCAAACGGTCAATGAGCTTACTACCCTTGTGCCTAGGCAAACCCGAGATTCAACTCATGCCAAACTGATTTGCATTATTGTTATTGTTTATTGTCAGCCGTTACTTTGTTTTTAGCATATACACCTCTCCCGTTGTGGCATCATCTTCTACTGCCTTCTTTGTTCTTCTTTCGCACTGATTCTAAAATCAAATTGCTCGTCTTTTTTGAATCTATTATTTAACCAAATTTGCAGTCTATTGCCTCTCGATTAATTAACCCTTTGGGTATGCAGTTTCCTGGTTTGGTATCTGCGGCTCATGTTGAATATGCTCATTTTAACAACTTCCTTTTGTTAACTATTTCATCATAACAGGGTATATAAGAGTCTCATTTTCACACTTTTTTCATATTTCTTTCTTCTTCTTTTCATTTTTGTTTATCTCTTTCATCAGCTTATTCCTTTCAATTTCTTTGTCTACCTTACCTTGCGTTCAAAACTACAATGCCTCCCGTCAACTTTCGAGAATTGAGAAGCTTCAAAGCTCTTGTTACATCCAATATCTTCCTCGTGGTGCTTCGTCTTGCTCAGTTCTTCTTTGCTGGAGTCATCATTGGCCTGATGGGCTATTTTATCCATCTGAACCTGCTTGAGCACGCCGGCCACCCGCCTGTTGCGTATGTATACGCTCTGGTTGTCGCAGTGTTCTCTCTCACCACTCAGGTTCTGTATGTCCTTGGATACGACCATTTTCTGACCTTTGCTTGGGAATTTACTCTTGCCGCTGGGTACATTATTGCCATGATCTGGGTTAAGAGCGATCTTAGCAGCACGCCTGGAACTCTTTGGTGCAAGTGGAGCGAGCTTAATCCCTTTGGATCCAACTACTGCGTCCAGTACCGTGCCATGATGATGTTTATGATTGTCCAAACCGTTCTGTGGGGTGTTTCTGGTGCTGTCCATGCTCATAGTGCTCATGTCAAGGGTTACCTTATTATGGAGAAGTAGATCATCTCACTTGTTAATGGAACCAGTTTATAAATTCACAGTGCTTATTCTTCGTGTCATTTTCCATTCTCTGCATATAAATGTTCCTTTGAAATTGGCTGTTGCTTGATCCCGTTGCTTTACTATGATATAAATCTTGATTAGATATTGAATGTATTATTAAAAATTTTTAAAAGATATTCAGCCCAATGGGTAATTTTAGTGTGGCTAGAAGGGTGCGTTTTCATTTTCATTTCCACACTTGCACTTTTTACCAATACCCCGAGCACACTTTCATCTTGATCAATAGCTTCATGAAGATTATACAAGAAGAGTTTTGTTTTTTATTTTTATTTTTTTAGTCGAACCGGAGCGTCATGTGAGCAAAGCACACGCGTGATCAACATGTAATGAATGAATGACCTTTGAATTGAGTTAGTCACACACCTCCTTTCGTCAAAATATACATCTTCAGGGTATTTTTTCGACCTTTCTCTTTCTTGATCTTACACTTTCAGTTTAACATTTGAAAGAAATTCTCGAAAATAACACAGTATCAGGTATTGGTTGGGAAATGGTATATAAACAGCTCGAAATCCTACTGAATGTAACAATTCAAGCTCAGCTCAGTCCTCTCCGCCTTTCAAAGTAGCTGGTTAACTCAACCCCATCGCCATCACAAGAGTTATTCATCAGCTCAATTCAATCCAATTCAATCCAATTACCAGTATGCGTTCCAAGAAACCCAACTCAACAGGTGGCTGCGGAAAGCCCAAGACCACGACCGATGTTGACAGAAGGTCTCACACCTGTTTCGACTATAAGAATACACTGTTGGTATTCTTGTCATGATATCCCCAGTTCCAGTTAGAACCAGTCATCAGACGGTTCTTATTCTTCTACATGTTGGTATTTATCGGCGGTCCGCGCAGCATCGCATCAAATATGGCCTCCATCAATGGTTTAGGGCAGGTGCATGTTGTGGCTTGCGTTTTATTTCTCATAAATTGTGGCGATTAAGAAGAAAAACAAACATGGATATAAAAAACAAAATAAAAAAGCTCCAAGCCTTGTTACACTTTTGTTGCGTGGCTTGTCATGAAAAGTTTTTTTTTGTCTTTTTTCCTTTTTTTCTTTTTTTCTTTTTATTTATTTTTTTTTTTTTTGCTGCTATTTTTGCCACTGGCTTTTCACTCACATACAGACTGTGTTTTCAACCGAGCGTGCCAACTAACCGCCCAGCCGTGCGTGTCACTACGTTGATACCGTTGAGAACCGTTGACTCGCATTCCTTTACAAATACACCGCTGGTGTTCCTGGTATTCCGGGTATTATCCACACTCGGTCACAATTGATCCGTTTGCTGGGTGTCATGGCATGCATTTGATTGGTCAATCGTGTAGGGTTGCTAGGCTTGCTATACTACTGCCAATTTTTGAGAGCTCGGTCACTTGACCTCTATTCCTCTTGGGTCCCATTGGCTTTTTATACCATACAGTTAAATCAGCAGAGCAAGCCCGCTCTCTCCACCATCCTAGCCAAGACCACCTAAGAAAAATCATGTTATCGATAGTAATTAGCCCAGTCCATATTGCGCCCGCCAAGGTTGAAAGCTATCATGTAGCCGCTTTTGGAATCGTACTAAAGTAACGTGTGATATCACACGTTTCTGTATCAATTGGGACTGTGTTTAAACCAATGTTTGTTTGTCCTCTCCTTCTCTTGCTTTTAGCTGTCTCCAAACGCGACGGTGCTCCAGTAACGTAACCGATACCAAGTTTTAGGGGAGTGGCTTAAGCCACATGGACGTCTTCTCACTACTGGCGTGTGCCTGGTGTATATTCCTCGGCACCGACCCTTTGCTAAGGTTGTTGTTGTCTTCAATGATGTCGATGTTTTTCTTTTTTTTTCCAACCTACTTTTATAAAGAATTTATAAAGAAAATACCTTGGCTGCACCAAACCATACAAGCGCACTCCATGACTTGCCATGTGGCTTAAGCCCTCCTTCCAGGCGTCTGTGTGACAAAACCGCTGTTACAAAAGTGTGTAACGGTCCGGAACAATGCTGGACAAGAACTTGCTCTTTGATTAGGTCTGACTATGAGTCGTCGTCCTCTATCGCAATTCCTATTTTTGAGTCATGATAATGATAACGACAACGATAGCGACTAGTGCTCCTGTTCTCCATGAACACACTCTATCTCTTGCCAATAACCTTAGATCCGCATGCTCCTATCTTGCTTGTCGCTAGTCGAACCCTAGCTGGTTCCTGCGAGCCATGTGAAAATGCAAATGTAAACTAACTTTGAAATAGAGTGCTAAAATGTGTTTTCAGCCGTGCACCCTATCGCCACCAATCTTTCAATTTCACGTGCGATGTCACTATTTCGTATTTCCCTGTCATCATCTCCAAAGGCCGTTTCTACTACGTAAATGTGATAAAATTTTTATATATAAAATTTTTATATGTCGCTACAAGCCCCTACTAGCGTCGTCCCCAACGTTGGAACCGCGCAAAAGCGTCTTACAAGCGCTCATCTGCCTTTTTTGGTTGTTTTTTTTTTTTTTTTTTTTTTTTTTTTCTCTCTGTGAGCGAGTAATCCCACTTTTCTGTGCCGTGCTTGTACCTCCATGCTGGATCCACTAGTAGGCTTTTCAGCCCGTCCCTCAAGCGTCATGTCTTGGCTAGCCAATATGTAAATATATATATATATATATATATATATATATACTCCCTCCTTTCCCATTCTAAAACCTTTTTATTCTTCTTGTTTCTTTTATATTCTTCTATCCAATCAATATATTCAATCAATTGATCCATACTCACACTTTACTCCCCATCTCACCATGTCAATATTAGTAAAGCTCGGGCTCAAAGATGACCCTAACAAGGTCCAAGGCTCTAAAAGAAACATCGGCATCTTCTCTGCCATCTTTTTGATTTTCAACAGAATGGTCGGAACCGGTATCTTTGCCACTCCTTCCACCATTTACAACTTGTCAGGCTCCGTAGGCGGAGCCCTGATGATGTGGTTCGCAGGCACTTGTATCGCTGCCTCAGGTTTGATGGTCTACCTGGAATGGGGTACATCTATCCCTAAAAACGGTGGTGAAAAGAACTACATTGGCTACTTTTACAAGAAACCTAAATACCTTGCCCTTACAATGTTTGCTTCCTACGCGGTTCTTCTTGGTTGGGCTGCTTCTAACTCGGTCGTCTTTGGCGAATACATTTTGGCCGCCGCCGATGTGGAGGTCACTCGTTGGAATCAGCGTGGTGTCGGTATCGCTTGCATCTCTTTTTGTTTTATTGTTCACTCTTTGAACGTCAGGCTGGGTCTTGCCCTCCAAAACTCCCTTGGTATCTTCAAGCTTGTCGTTATTTTTGTCATCATCATCTCTGGCTGGGTTGGTCTTTCTGGCCACCTTAAGGTTCCAAAGACAAATAACTTTGATCACGCCTTTACCGGTACTACTCCTACCGGTTACGGCATTGTCAACGCCCTCTACAATGTCATTTGGTCCTATATTGGTTACTCCAACGCCAACTATGCTCTTGGTGAAGCAAAGAATCCCGTCAGAACTTTAAAAATTGCTGCTCCTGCTGCTCTTATCGCTGTCTCTATCCTCTATATTTTTGTCAACATTTCATATTTCGCCGTTGTCCCCAAGGAAGTTATTGCAACTTCTGGCCAGATTTTGGCTGCCAACTACTTTGAACTTGCTTTTGGACAATCTGCTAAAAAGGCTCTATCCGTCTTTGTTGCCCTATCTGCTCTTGGTAACGTCATGTCTGTCATTTTCTCCCAAGGTAGAATTGTTCAAGAACTTGGTAAAGATGGACTTTTGCCATTTTCTTCTTTCTTTGCTTCTAGCAAACCTTTCAACACTCCTATGGCTGGACTTTTCACACATTGGGTTGTCTCCATCATCATTATGATTGCCCCTCCCCCCGGTGATGCTTACAATCTCATTTTAAATATCATTTCTGCCTCTTTGGCGTTTGTCAACATTTTCGTTGGCCTTGCCCTTATCATCTTGAACTTCAACAGGAAGAAAAACGGCTGGAACCCTCCCATCAAAGCTACCCAGCCAGTCATCATTTTCTTCTTCTTGTCCTCGCTCTATCTTGTCGTGGCACCATTTGTACCTCCTAGTGCAGGCCAATCTGTTTATAATGACCTGCCATACTACCTCCATTCTGTCATCAGTTTTGGTCTCTTTGGTGCTGGTGCTATTTATTGGTTCTTTAGATATCCCGTTCTTTCCAAGATCTGGCCAGGTCTATTCCCAGCCACCGTCACAGAGCATAATAAGGAAGAACTTGAAGACGATTCCTCCTTTTATAACAAAGATGGCCCAGCTGATTTTGAGTCTGGTACTGCTGAGAAAACCAATGAATTTATTCAATACCACACCACACAGCCCGTTATCAGCCAATCTAGTGAAGAATTCACGAAAGGCCGGGCCAATGCTTTTTAATTTATTTTTGTTTTGTTTCGTTATCTGTTTGTTTAAAAAGAATGCTGTTTTGCTTTAAAAGTTTGATTAATTTGATTTAATTTGATGAAAATATATTTGTAAAAAGGAGAGAATGCCCAATTATTGAAACTAGTTTGCTTCAGCCTTGCACTTGCTATACTATTTATTCCACAGGTATTTTGGTTGATTGTATTCGCAGCCTTGTTATTGAACGAAATCAAACAATGGCACAACATCATGACAGTTACATTACATGGTCTCTTGATATTCACGTGAACGGATTATTTGAACGGCGGTCTCTTTTACCCCCTCTTCACTTGACATGTCTCCTTGTCTCCCTATTCACGCTACCTCGATGTTGTATACCCGTGTGAAGATTTAACTATACCCATCCATTTAATTTGAAATCATAGGCATAACTCTGCCGAATGTCTTGGATCATTAAACGATACCAGTTTATGAATTTAAATAATTTTCAATTTATTTCAGACAACCATTTATACAAGTTACAAAAAAATAAACAATACAAGGTTGCACCAAAGATACACCATAATTAAACCTCAAAGGTTAATAGAATCAAGAAGATCAGAAGGCTCTTGATTAAGAGTAGCATGGGCAAAAATAGGCTCTTCCTCTTTAGAAAACGTAATGACGTGGTTATCAAACACAGTCTTTAAAATATTGGCCGAAATGGCTGGCTTTTGAAACATCAGTTCAACAAGACCACCAAGAGAAAACTCTGTGGTTTCATCATTCTGAGACTCCCTGGCATTTTGAGAAGAAACTTCAACTTCATCGTCAAACTCAGGTATAAAGTCAGAGTCAACAGATTGGATTCCCAGCTCTTGCTTAATCTTCTTGATACCCTTGCGGTTGTATGCTGGTCGTTCAAGGTACGTCAACTTGGGAGAGGCAGCAAAAGCTTCGGGCTGAGATTCAAAAGGAACCTTGTTCAAAAGAGCGCGAATAGGACGGCGGGGTCTCATATCGCCACGGTCCTTGTAGGTAGTTGAGGTAGGAATAGTGAACATCATGTGTCCAAGACTATAAATACCCTTGAGAGCATTCATAGTCAAGTCTCTAGCTCTTGCTCTGATACCTCTAGAGCCCCTGATACTAGCATAGTCTTCGTGGACATCAATAAAGCTAGCCCAGTTGTCAGGGATATCATCAGTGGGTTCAAACGCGTTGGGGCCGTTAAAATCGTAGGATACAAAGAGTGGAGCACGAATGATATTAGTAGCACGAACCTGTTCTTCAAAGTGAGAAAAGTCAGAAGAGACCATGGGCCACAAGGGAACAGCATTTTTGTTGGTACATTTTTCACCATCATCAATCAAGCTACCGGGACAGAGAAAGATACCGCCAACCCATTCGCCAGCAGGATACAAACTAATGGCCCGGTGAGCCATAGACTCGCGACGGGCAAGGATGTAGCAGGCAGCCTTGTCATTCTTCTGGCCAGTGCAAATCTTTCTTCCCCAGGGAACGTCCAAAGAGAGTTCGAGGGGAGCAAAGGCATCAAACTGGCGCTGTTGACCGTCAGCACAGCGAGTAATACGAAGGTGGTTCTGAGGAGGGTATTCAAGAGTCTTTTGGTCCTGGACAATGACACCAGTGAAGTTGGAGCCAAATTGAGGAGCAGTGCAGATTGTATTGTCTGCTGTGAGCTTGGCACCTGTGACAAGAGATTGAGACGCGATGATGGCGCCAATAGCGGAGCGGACAATTGTTTTAAAGTTCATTGTTGCGGTTGAAGTGGAAATTGAAGGTATTGGAAGATTGAAAGATTGAAAGATTGAAAGAGGGAGTTGGTAATAATTGTTATTATACAAATTGTTGAGTGTGTTGGTTAGAGAAAATGGAAGAGAACTGAAACAGATCTATGGGAATTGAACCTCTTTTTATACAATTTCTCAACAATTGAATAAATCCAACTCATTGACTGTTGACAAATTTATTTTCGGTTGGATAGGGGTAGAGATTGTTCTCATTTTGTAGCGTTGTTGGTAATAAGAGCTTGAGCCATGTCGTTTAGTTAGTTGGCTTATTGTTTTAGCCATACACCCTATCGCCGCTATCTAAAAATGTTTCGCTTGGTTAGTTGGATTTTGGATCTTAAGACGAAGAAACGTTTCGTTTAACTATTAAGAACCTTGGTAATTTCGAAAAGATGTTTCGCTCGAAAAATGTTTTTGATTAAGCATACTGTACGTGATGTGACCATTGCAAGGAGATTCCAGAACTAAAAGTTGTGATTTCGTATAAATATCATATGTCAAATAAAGCTATGGAATTTCTATATATTCAGCAGGCAAGTGTCAGCAACCCAAGTCAATCTTCATAGTTGTAAATATGAATGGATACCAGTTTTAAATGTATTCGGTCATACCAAAAACTACATGACATTAACCGCCTGGTAAGAGAGGTTACATTTTGTCAATGGAAGACAGTTTGATTTCATAATACTCGTGCAAACCTCTATTCGTTTCAATTAAAAAAAATTAATAATAATAGTAATAATAAACCGCCTGAGAACATATATAAATGTCCTGCTTATCTACACTGATATCGGTTATTATTTAAATTTTTATACGCGTTTGATGAGTGAGGTTCTATAAATAATCGCCATCTTTTGTCAAAGGAAGTGGTCTTTGTACTCCAAAGCTCGAATAAAACATAACTTGATTATCTACGCGATGGTAAGACTTTATGGCTTTTCAAAGTATTTTTGGCAGAGAATTGTATATACACTATACAGTTACGTTGAACAGAAAGAAATTTTGGTTTTTATTTGTCTTTATGAGAAAGAAATAAAGACATTTCCCACTAAACTGGTCAAGTCAAAGGAAGACCCACAAGATTTCTAACCAAACATTTTTTTTCTCTCTCGATTATATCCCGCCTTAAATTCTTATATTCATCTGTACACATTTCCTTCAATACCTGCAATGATCACGATTACAAGTCGCGTAAAATGGAATTGAAGCAGTATGGCTGCGTTAACAAGCCTTTGGTCCATTGTGTGGAGCTGCAACCTCACCATTGTTATGTCGAAACTATATGTGGTATAAACACTTGTATGTATCTACCTCTATATCACAAGGTAGTTTTGTTTTCAATGTAATAACTGAAAAAATGCCTTTCTTTTAAATTCAAAAAAGAACAGGTATATACGAGCAAGCAATCCAAGTTTTGCCAATTCACATTCTGACGATTTACAGTTATGGTGAATCAGTATATATTACAACTTACAAGTTTAATAACAAGTCCACCATAACCAGGCGCTTGCACTTAACACTAGTGTAGTTCAAGCCAGCCTCCCGAATATTGTGGTTCTTTCCCGAGTCTCGAATAACGGCGATGGAAAATGCAGTGAAGCAGCTGATAAATTCACTTGTTCCTAATTTGTATGCCAGTTGAGTTGCCGAATTGGTTAGCAAGCCTGACCGTAACTCTATGTTTTTCAATGATCTGTACTCTCTGTACCTATACATGTTCCCGTCCTCTATCAGTTAGGTATAGCAGGTCGTGAACTGTGGTCAAGCTGGAAAACCGTATTGACACTATTCCATCATTGGAACCGGTATACACATACTATTATAGATATTCATGTGCACTGTTATCATGCTGGATTTGTTAACCCAAGAACAGCATTATTGTCGACGAGGTTGTTTTAATTTTCCAGATTATAATAATTTAGGGAAAAAAACAGTTGGCAAATTTTTCACTTTATCCAAATTTTATCAAACTGAAATTTTCATAAATTGAAATTAATTATGGGTACATTGAAGTTGACCCACGCATCCTTTAAATGATCGTTATCTCGTATAGCCACAAAGCGTTTGACAAGTCTTTGGCTGGTCTTTGGCTAGTCTTGTGACAATCTGTAAGACTTTTATTAAGTCTTTGATGTTTGCCAGTCAGACTATTTAAAATGTATTGTTGGAAAGCCTGATGGCAACTTGCCAGACAACAAAGCTAATTGGTAAGACTAGGATGAAATTGGAACATGGTCTTGTTCTGCAGCTAGTAACTTGTTCCTCGTTTCAACTTGCTCTTCAGTCGCCTTATTTTGTTGCACTTTAGAAGAATAAGGAACAAATGGCCACAAAGCAGCGTCATCATTGCTATCGGTGCTATTCTTGATTGTTCAAGTTATCTTTTTCCGTTGTTTTTTTTATTCTTATTCATTTTATCTACATACATGTCTTGATATCCAAAAACATACGATCGTAGTGGACATGCCAAGATGGAGATAACTACCTTTGGTACATGACTGTGCTTACTGATATTCATTAGCACGGCAACCAAGCTTTAGTTTGTCATTAGTTTAATTATCATGGCAAGTGCCTATCCAACTGGAGCAGTTACCCAGTTCATGCACAGACAAGCTGCGAGGAAGCATTTATTTGAACAGCGATACGACGTTGTAAACATGATAAATGGACATTAATCAGATTCCGGATGTTAATAGATAATGCCAACGATATATTCTTCATAAGCAACTGTAAAGCCAATGCACACGTGCTTATCATTTACTAGGTTCTTTAAACTAATAAACAGTTTCAAAGTTCGTAAGGTTGATTAGTTAAATCCCTCTTGTTCTTTCAATTAAACTTTTGGTTAGATGTATATACCTTTGATTACCATCATCAACAAGGCCTTTTTGAAATCCTCATTGATCACTGACAACTACCTGATAATATACCGCTATTTCTAAGTTTAAGCATTGTTTTCATCTCTCATGCTCCACTGCTTCAAAATCGAAAAAGAAAATCAAAACCTGTTCATTACTGAGGCTGTTTATTAAGATGGTCAGTTATTCCGAAATGCCATTCCTTTTGATAAAGGGAGTTGTAATATCACAAGAGTCAATGTAATTGGTCCCGTATTTTATACCGTCATAGTTACCATAACTTGATAGTTGTTGTGTATTGTCATTCAGAGTATATTCTAATCTGTAATTGTATTTCAGAGTTTTGGTTCTTTAAATGTATGATTACCAGTCATATTCTGTTGTGAAAGAACTTTAGAATTACTTGATCTCTTGACTTGTTGAAACCACCATGATCTGGCCTCGTTTTTATTCTCCAGGGAAATAAAGCCACGCTTAAACCTTGTTTGTCAAAATTGAGAGATTATGGGGATGTTTGCAGGAATTTCCAAAGGTTACTTGATAAATTTATTTTATCATTTTATAATTTGCGGGTGTAACGCTGCTTTTGAACTCACAAACGGAAAGTTTTTGCTTTTTCCTGAAATGACCTGGTATTCCAACAGAATGCTCATAATAATAGTTGGAATGAGATCCATCCCTTTGTAGTTATACAAATGTGATACCAACGTGGTATTCATGTGACTATTGAACTGGCAACCGCCACACATTTCATTCCTGTTACGAATATGTTGAAAAAATAAATGCTATTACTTGGATATAAAAGGGTCATAAATACATAAAAAATAAATACAGGTGCTGTTCAAAAAATTAAAAACTGCCAATAAATAAAACGAAGAAATGTCATAAGACGATAACAGAAACATAAATGCATAGCATCAATTAAGCACGAATGGGTGAAGGCTCCAACTTTTCTGGGATTTCGGGCAGTCCGAACTTTGGTGGTTGAGGAGAGGTTGGAGGACTAAGGACATGCCACTTTGGAAGTGACAACAAATAATCCTTGTCATCGCCAATGTTGACTGGGTTAAAGCTCGAACTCTTCTCAAGACCGTTCATCATAACATTTGCATAATCCTTAATGCTGGGAAGCTTTCTAGGGATAGAGTTGAGCACTGGAGGGGAAATAGAAGAGGGGGTGGATAGGTTGAATGAAGAGGATGCAATGATTTTATTAATCATGTCAACTTCATCGTCATCAAACTCTTCAATGCTAGATGTGGATTTACGGCGGCGAGTAGATCCAGCAACTGGCTTGCTAGTCAGGCGTTCTCTAGCCAATGTAAGTTGGGCGAGCTCTTGTTCAAATAGGTCGCGAGGTGACATGCCAATATTCTTGGGTGAAGCATTGACTGGACTCCTAATGCTTTGTTTGTTTTCTTGAATAACAAGAGGGGCTGCAAGCTTCAACTGAAGACCAGGCTTAGACAAAGGGATATCAATAGGCTTAGAAAGTCTTTGCTTCTTAGCAGCATCCTTTTCAGCTTCTTCTCGAAGCTTTGTTCCAATCTCATCAGACATAAGAATACGAGAAGTGCGAGAATTCAACTTTTTGTTGAGCTTGTTGAATCGCTTTTCAGCACCAATCTGAAAAATACGCTTGCTCTGGTCAAGTGAAGAACTTCTAGGGGGAACAAAGCTGGCACCCAAGTCAGAGGGTGGGCTAGAGATTTCATCATCATACAATGTGTGCACCTTGCGATGACCGCGGGAAGGTGAACTAGCAGGAGAGTGTGCTGGTGAGGAAGAAAAAGAAGAAACTGGCGAGGTGCTAAGAGACGGTGGAGTAGTCTGTGGACTGAGATAATTAAACTCGTTGCTGTCATTAGAAGAAGTATCAATAGTAACATCTGAGTCTAATTGATCAACAGGAATACTTTTGTACTTTTCAACGATAGGGAGAGGCATAGACGCGTACCTTCGAACCATCTTGGCGGGAGAATAAAATGTTGAGACATCAGAATTAGAAGATGAAGTGGAAGAGGACTGTTGGTGAGCATTTCTTTGAGGAGATTTTTGCACATAGGTAGGAGAAGAGACGGTTCGTCGGCCATCATAGTGTGAGTTCTTTCTTATGTTCAATGGCTTTACTGACTTGGACCAGTCATTTTCTCTTGAAAAATCAATATCTTCAACACTAGAGCGAGAACGCTGGTGTCTCTGTAACTGGCGATGGTAAACTTCTGGGTGATAACTATACCTTATATTTTGCTGATCCTTACCCATGTGGATGCCCATTCCGAGAATCTCAGGATAGTGGTGAGGGAGAAACTCATGAGCAGACTGCTGACGAATATGGTGGGGTGGACGGTAGTAAGCATCTTGGTATGTAGGATACTCCTCATCAGAAGAAAGGGCAGACGACTTTATGATGATCGGTCGCTGTGTGTCATGATAGTAGTGGCTAGAATAACTAGCAGGGCCTTGGTGATAGGCAGAATGGTTATATCCAGCAAACTGGTATCCATCTTGGATGTGGGCCTTGCCGTGAGAAGGAAGTGCAAATGGCGTGGGTAAACTATCCTCCAAAGGTTCCAAAGGCTCGGTAGCATTTTTGTATATTGCTCTATTGAGGTTGAGAACACGAATCCCAAAGACTTCTTTTAAACACTGCTTCCAGACTTTGCGCTTCTTTTTATTATTAAAGAGAACCACAATGGACTGGACTTCGGAAGGATGGTGTTTCAGCCAGGGAATTCTATGTGGCAGTGTTTTGATGACGGAATCAAGTCGCGGCGTGGGTGAAGAGTGTGAAGAAATGCTATTTATCGAAGAGGTGGTGGAAATGACTGAGGATCTGTTTCCTGGCTGTTGGTTATTGAAACTCACTTGGCTAAACCTTTTTCTCTGGACATTAAAAGTGCTGTGTATAGCTGTTTCATCGCCACTTGATGAAGATCGAACATGGCTGTTTCGAAGAGACGGTGATCGCTTTCGGCTAGGGAGCTTTTTGCTGAAGACTAGAGCATATTGAAATGGAGAGGATTCTGTGTAGGAGGAAACGAGATCATAAGATGTGATATGGATAGAGGAAGAAGTTATAGGGCCAGTTCGGCTGCTGGAAGAGTGGGAGAGAAGGCCAAAGATTGAAGAAGGGTCCATTGCATTGGTGATGACAGACTTGTCGTTTGGGGTGATGGCATAAGTAAGGACATTCTCGGGGGTAAGAACGACGTGTTGTTGGTAGATTTCACGCGTCTGTGGCTTGAGCTCACGGTATAGTCGCTTTTGATTCTTGAGAAACGAGTAGGCAGAGATGTTTTGAGCACTGAGATGAAGAGTGGCGGCATCGTACTGAAGGAGCTGAATAGGGCAAGCGCCCACCTCGTTATCTAAAATGCTTTCATTGAAAGCGTTGATAAAGGCGAGATCCGTCATTTGAATGTACCAAGACGGACAATTGGGATTAAAAAGAGGGGAGAAGAAGTATGATAGGTAGAGTGAGTATTTGGAGAAAAAGGCAATCAAATGGGAAAATTCTAAAAGTGGAGAGAAAGAAAAAAAAAAGAGACAAGCTTGGATATTTATACAAAAGCCTTTATGTATATAACTATAGGCGGGCGCTATGAAATTGGAACCACAATACGCATGCACAACCAGACCTAACCTGGTATTCAGGATTTTTGTAGAGGTTAATAGCAGCATGCTATCACTCTTTGTGTCTCTTACAACCCATAACCTTAATCTAAGACATTCTCACAAAACTCTTTCTTCTCATCTTTAACAGCCTCTTTGCTTTGCACAGCAACTCATTATTAAGAGATTTCTGTTTTTTGCATCAACCTTTTAAGACAGTAGGGCATTATCAAGCCACTGACACTGTAAGGAACGGCCTATACTCCATGCCTTGTTGTGTCTTGTTTGCATGTGGAGAATCTGATATTTTGACGAAGGTCCTCTTGAATTGAATATGATAATTCATACCCCCTTTCATTTCTGTTAACTTATTTTTTTGCCTTTGCAAATATTGGAGCAGGTATACTGATTCCAATAGCAGGAGTTGTGGTATTATTTCCTTTTAGAAAAGTCTCAATCATGACAGCGGTTGCAATGCAATTCAGAGCTCAAATAATACGGGGCCGTTGGAAGAGACAGAGGCGTGTTACTGATATGAGTTCGTCGTCCAGTAGCTAAACTGAAAACCTTTTTTTTTTTCTCTCATTTGATATTGGATCAATCGAGGTATTGATGAGGGTCTGATTTCACGATTCATATAATTTTCATTCTATTCCTGCAAATATTCATTGTTATGGTTTGGCAGCCAATACTCCTACCCAACGCCATGGAAATTGAAGGATTCTTAAATTGTGACAATTGCCAGTATTATCAAAGTTCCTGCATCCATCCAACAGTACACTTTTATAATTCTTTTAATCATTTAAACCCTCCATCTTTTTCCAACGTTTTTTTGTTCGCGTTGCTGTGTCGTTATAAATGCAGTACCGGTTTGGTTAGGGTCGACCAGCGTTGATGTCTCATTCCGTTGAATGTCGGGTCAGTTGAGTATCCAAACCAAGTTTTCTCGTGTTAAACCGGCCCTGCAAACCCCAGGATCTTCAAGACTCCATCCCTGGGCTTTTAGTGACTTGAGATTACCTGGATTTGAATATCTCTGCGTTCACCTGACAGACACATGACTACCAAACAAGATTTAAGCTTGTGGATCAGTAGTGGGGAATTTCAGCCTTTTGATAAAGATACGTTCACTCCATCAAATTCAAAAATACCTTAAATTCCCTGACTGAAAATATTTAAACTGGTATTCTACTGAAAAACATTTTATTTTATTATCTAGAAATATCATTCTACTTTTCATTTTGCTATACTATTTCTGGTCGGGATCCCTATCTCTGTGGAGTTGTCTGCATTGCTGATTATTTTAAGTACAAAAGACGTGTCTCTCCTAGGTTATTCCCTGCAACTTGCAATGCTAACAACTTTTTTGGATTTGGGATAACAGCATATTGTATAGAACATTGTATACTAACGTTGGGAAAAGTCATTAAGTATAACCCAATCTCAACAAGTAACCCGAAACATTGAGTAAGTTGCAACTTAAGAATTGGCTCGACGTAGCTGCTATAGAATGGAAGACAAAATCAGAATTTGTAAAGAATGTTAGTGGAAATTACCACTGGCACAGTAATTGATGTTCAAATCCAAAAGTCGAGTAATAGTAGCGTGGAGAAATTTGTATTTTAAATCTTTTAGGCTCTTGTTTGAGCTTTTTTATTTTGTGTTACTCCATTCTCCATGTACGTTCACTCGGAAAAGATTACTGGAACGCGCACTGTCCTATTTCACGGCATTTGGTTAACTCTTTAGTTAGGTGAAGTATATATAGCCTTGGTATATGGAACTGATTCACTAGCAATTACGATTTGGCGATATCTTAGTTCTAGGCACCCAACCAGTCACACAAGTCTTACCATGTTTTGGTTTTGAACAAGAGCCAGCTAGTCAACAGCCATCTCAATTTTTGTATTCTCATCTGGTCTCATCCTAATACTTGCTTCAAAGTCTTTTTTGAAAATCTTGTGAATAGTGGTTTAAACATCAGATCCCGCTGAAGCAAGAAACACGTAGAGCAGCTCTGTTTTATAAATACATGTGCTTTTCTTTTTGTGTATGAGCTTGGCTGAGGAATCTGCAATTCTCATGTTTGATGAACTCAGTTTTACCAAGTCGATTGGTTTTCGGACTCTAATGTTAATATGGAAACAATGGAATGCCGCAGTACTGGATTATCAGGTTCCTTGGTTTGCAAAACAAGTTTGTAGGCAAGGGAGGCAAACGTGAGTAATTTCAATAGCCAGCAATGGCTACTTGACCATTATTGGAGCGGTGATCCCTGTGCTCTATCCCGTTAATGTGTAAAAGATAATATATCCAAACCTGCAAACCATTTTTGATCTGTGCTTTTGATGCTTTTCTGTAACTTAGAAAGTTAGACTTTTAGTTTTAACAGTTTTCCGGCCAACTTCCCATCCATCACCGGAATACATCAGCTGTACAAAGAATAAGGGAATCTCAAACTACGTGCGCTAATTTGTACTGCTTGGGTTTAAACCCCTTCAAAGCCTTTCCATGCTCAGTTTTACCATATAATTAGGGTAAACGTCCACTTAATACGGGAATTGTTTTTTCCAAGATCCACATGCCATACCCAAAAGGTTTGATCGCTTTGTGCCTTATTGATGTAGCAGTTTGTATGTAATTAGATAAACATTACAATCCCAGATGTATAAGCTGTATAAACAACCATCATAAAAACAATGTAATTTGTTACATAAAATGATCAATGTGTGGATATTTTGTTACAACATTTATGTAACACTTCTTAATATCAGACACGCTCTGGTGATAAACTTCAAGGCTGGGAAGCCAATAATACCTCCATATCCCCCGGGTAGAATTTATCTATAAAAGACATTATGATGGTTAGATAAGCCTTACAACTAAACAAAAGCTGGTAATAAGAATAATACTCACAGACTGTGATGTATAAAGATCGATATCATGTCTCATTGAGAGTGATTGGGCGAGTTGCTAGCATTCAATGGCTCTACCATATCTCTATGGAAGCTTGCGAATTTGACGCGACTACAGCTTTCACTTGTTCGTTTCATGGTGAGAAATATAGCCTACTTCGGGTAACTGAGCCCGTTAACTCTTTTCTTTTACATCTTAGAAACGTCATTCTCTAGAAGCATAACATTTGATACCTAATACCAGAGGCCTATTCCTACGACAAAATCATTTTATTTACTTGAGACTTTGGGATTGTTCGATACATGAACTTTTAGAGGTAAATACACATACTCTACATTGATCCTTCTTGGTATTACGTGACAAGCAGTCGCTTGATTAGGAAAGATACACGTTGGATGTGACAAACAATCTATGCACCGAAAGAACTCAAAGCCAATATATGATAGGGGCTCTCATATGACATTCGAAACAGGTCTTAGCTGTGCTATACTATGCAGTTACCCGTTGGTACGGAGCTCAATAACTTGTTGTAATCTTTATTACAAGCTGGAGGGTGGTTTTGTGAATATTTTAGCCTTTTAAAACTATCATAGGAACACAACTAGAAGTAATGCTAATGGGTTTCTCCAGAGTTTTATGATTATGGGCTCAAAAAGCCTATTATGAGTGCGTAAAGACTATAATCAGGGCAATGAATTCGCCGCTTATTGGCTTTCTATCAAAAAGATTTTTAATTGTGTCTAGTATGAAGTGTATCAAAAATCATCAAATATCCCAAAATACCAAGATGTTCCTTGTACGATCATAACACCGTTTGATATTTTAATACCATGAAAAGGAAATGTGTCAAATTTTCAACCTTTAAAAAGATATTTTAGGGCCTAAACGCAAAAAGCTTTTTTCTTTGCGAATAATCCAGCAAACAAATGTTAAAGTTATCAAACAGGTAGACTATAGTCACAAACAACCTAGTTATAGTTTCCTTTAGCAGCATGTCCTGACATCTTGTATTCTTTATTCAAATGATACAAGAACTTGCCGGCTTTCCGATCGTTTATGTCTATTTGCCCTTGTACTTAAAGGGGCAATACAATGAGAGCTGATGAAATATAATGCAGGAGCAGGGCCAAATACCCATATTTACTAATGATTAATATTTATTATTATTATTAACGTACGCTCTATTTACCTGTATCTTAATGAATGGACGTACAAAGCTATTCATATCAAATCCAGTTAACTTGAACTTTTTTGTAAAGTAAAGCAGTTAACCGTACTAGGTTTAAAGAAACTAAGAGATTATGATAGTGACAAGCACTAGTAACCGAGTGGATAACGATTCTTTGCGTATCCAAGATACACATATACTAAACCAGGAGATCGAGAACGCAATGAGAAAAGTTACTACTGTTATCCATTGTCCTCGCTTACTCGCCTTTGATATTTGTAAAATACTTGGATCGCATATTGCTCCAACTGTTTGCACAATACTTGCCACGAACGACTAAATGTGAAATGTCATATCAAGAAGTAATGAGAAAAGGCCAAGTTTGTGACGTGTCTGCTCTTAAAATCATTATAGATATACCGCCAACTAACAATCTCGGTGATGCACCCGTTTGTACCATAACTAATCAGCAAACAAATTTCGGATAGTCCACGTTTAAAACGGTAAATGCAACCTTTTCTAATGAAAAATTTCTCATGATCCGCAAACTGCTACTATGGAACAAATCAAATCCCGATTCTCAACGGGTTTCCGGGACAAAATAAACCTGTCAAACAAATACCCTTTTTCGAGTACAATGAAAGTGTCAAAACCATACGTTATTGTTCCAGTATACTGTTACTCCAAATGACTCAATGCTTTATGACGTGAATATTGGGAGTAAAAGCAAACCCGAGCCTTTCTTTTAGTTTTACGATTGTTTTAACTGGCTGAAAGAAAGCACTTTGAAAATCCAAAAGCCTTAGTTCCTCTTTGTTTAGCAGGACTTGAGCATAGCCTCAGTGTCAACCATTGAAGCTCTTGCAATCCCGCCTTTTACAAAACAGCGATCGTTGGCCAGCGGTCTCTTCTTACAGCTCTTTATCATAGCAGCCATAAAGACGGCCAACGCCTTGTGTTATTTCAAATAAAGCTCACTGCAAGAGGCTGACGTTGCAGGAGGTTGAGTAGATGCTATTAAGGTTTTGATGCATTTTGGAAAGCTTCTCCACACACCATCAGGCCCAGTCATAGTCAATCGCCGGGGCTTTGAGTATTTCAAACCTTTCTGCCTTTTATCAAATTGAGATTTAAATATGAGAGTTGGGCCTATGTAGTCCCAAGATATCGAATAAGATAGGATGTTGAATCTAGTTGGCACTTTACTGATTCACAGTGATTTAAATTATTTCAGTCTGTTTCGCCTTCTTTCAAAAGAGTTCTACAACTTTTATAGCTCGCACTCATTCAATAAAAAGTTGAAAACTTCAAGACGGCATTGAAGTTGGCACATGTTCCATTAGAAAAAGCAGTCCATTTAAAAACCAAAAGATCCAAAGAACTAGGAAACAGTTGCATTTATATTACTTAAATATTCATTTTAAAATAGACACGTTTAGCATGAAAGTAAAAATAAACTTTACGATTTAAAACAGTTTAAAATAGTACCTAGTTTCCATTGTTTTTTTGAACCGTTAAACTGGATACCTAGTTGCCATTGTCTTTTCTTGCGCCAGATTTGAGTAAGTAACAGTAGATCAAGTATTCACAAGGCATACACATGTTTCTCATTTTAATATCTAAAAATTCAAAAATTTGGTCAATCTACTATATAAACAATCCATGAGATTTGTTGTCTTGAAAGGGGACTTCACATCTAATGGTACCACTCACCATCAGGCGATTAGACAGTACTGTAATTATTTTGAAAAGCTGACCAGTTGGCCAAATATAACATTTGTACTTGATGATGGTGTCAGTGCACCATCATCTTAAGTTGATAATTAATTCTTCATTTGACAAACTTTTAATTTTAGAATATATTTTTGGGAAGATTCCATGTGCTTGATGATATGATTGCTAAAAAGGAAAAAATTCAATCTCGAGGATCCACTCAGACCACAGTTATGTCACAAATTAGAAAATCCAAACAGTTAATAATTCACTACTCAGAATTAACACATTTTGACTTTAATTCTGTATTAATGTTAAGCCACTGGAACAGCTATTTTGATCTCAACGCATACGTTGGCCACATTAAAATATCAAATAGATATTACACTGAGTGCAGTATTCTAAGATTTTTGGATGCTGAATCTTGCAGCCAGTGTATCATATTTCGAGAATAGAGATTAGGCATGGGTAAGTTAACTAGCTGAGTGGATCAGATCACGAATTCCAAATAGCCACTCTCTGAACTTGTCAAGGATTCAACGATTAGGTAGATAAGAAAAAAACCATAATAAAGCTACTCAACATAATGCAACGTGTTGTGTCATTTGGAGAATATTACCACATAACAAGGAATTTGCCCTTTAATAATACATTTTGAATTTAGTATCAAGATGTGATATCAACCAATATTAAGCAGAGCGTTAATAATGGGGACGCCAATTTCTTCTCTCGAGCCAATAAAAGTAGAACTATTTTTTTTAACATTAAATCCTCAGGAAAAGGGTCTCATTAAAGTCACATAAACCAGATCTAGTTCAAAATATTTCCAAATGTGTTCAACGACTGGTGCGGTGCAGTTTGAACATTGATATCCACACCATCAATGAGACCATATTTATCAAATAAGCTGCCTTATTTCCCAACTTTGTTCAAAACTGTAAGAATCAATGCTAGTATAAACTGATGTGAAACAAAAGTTCAAACTCGTTTCTTCTATTGGAGTGTCAATCCGGGGCCAATATGTAAGGATTTGGTTTAGTGATACAAACATCAATCAAAAGGAGCTGTGAACGCTAAAGAAATTTCATCTAGAGGTCAAACAGTTTATAAGTGGTCTTTTCAAAGTTATTCTTTTAATGGACATATAAATTTGTAACATGTGGTCTGAATTATAACGAATCTCTTAAACATAGCTAAGCTAACCGAAATGTTCCTGAATAATTCCAGATTGTTTCTACTTTTTGCAATTGTTATATTTTTGATACAGTTTCAAAAAAAGATATTTTAGCTGACTGAATCCAAAGTCGTCACAGCTAGTTTTGAGAAAACTTTGATATCAGAAAGTTCCAAACGTTATACGATATTAAGCATTAGGCATCTCATCGTGGTTGATATGTGAGTTTGGTGGCTCATTATCCACAGTTCCAATATCAATTAATCACTTTATTTTATAGAATTTGAAAATAGCAGTGTTAATCGAAGACGTAGCTGACTTCAATAGCCGGCTTGTTGGTTTGTGAGGAATGATAATGATAAACACAAGCTGTATGATGGTTGTCCGTACTAGGCAGATTCTACTACCATATATAGTATATATACTTGACTAAGCTATATTTCACCAATACTGCTGTTGTAAAATTAAAAAGGTTCGAAAATCATTGTGTTTTATTTTGAGAATCAAGATTTTGAAGTGATCAATGAGAAGAGCTTTTAAAGCGAGTGTGTATTAACTTCATCTAGAAATTCTGTTTAATAAAAGCAGAGTTGTGGAATTTTGAAATTCATGCAATTATAATTCACGATTTCATTTCAAACAGCATTAAAAATCATAGACTTTAAGATAAAAACAATGGAATCTAAAATGTGTTCATCTGAAACTTGAAATGGAAAGGTTGTATCTACAATTGGCCAAACATTAAGAACTTTGTTAGTTACGTTTGGTATGAAGTGAATGTCTTAGAATCGGAACATGGTTACTAGAATACCGAAAAGCTCCCGTGGTTAGAATCATACTCTTAATACTTTGGCATATATCAGGAATATAGTGGGACCTCTTTCCATCTTTGGAAAGTATTATGCAGAAGATGTGAATTTTCATTTTCAAATATTCATTCTTAGCCAACTATTAGCATATAATGTAAATTAATTGGTGGTAATTTTACATAACAATCCAGTTTTTCTTTCAACATTAATACAATGTATTGTCTTTTTATAGCATTAACATAGTTAGTAGAATAAAGGCAATGCTATTAATCTATTCACTCAGTTTCATAAACGTTTCCCAGGATTTCAGCTTGAATATCTCAAAAGGAAATTCTAGAATGTAATAAACGAACAACTCGTCCAAAAGAACTGAACCGACATATTGTTCCATTTATATGAATTAATTTTTTGGGAATTTACAGACAATTTGCCAAACTTATTTTAACGGTATTTCATTTTATGTGACATTCAACAGTACAAAACGGTCACCTCATCGCTTTTTGAAGCATCAAAGTCATCCCATAAGATTTGTGAGCCTTGTCTTGCACCAAAATAATAACAGTATTATTTGGAAAAGTTCTCAAGTTCATGTGAGTTACTCTTTTTCTTTGGCTGTTCATTAGTTATGATCGAGAGCGTAGGTTTTTCAAATTTCAGCTGATCCATTCCTGTCCCTTGAATCTCTCATTCATTGTTGCTTAACAACAAATTTATGTAATTTACCGAGTGTCTTATTTTAAAACTGTTGAAAACATTCCGCATTCCTTACAGGTTGTTTTGATTACTAAAAACGTATTACATAAATGAAGATAACATTTTCATTGGCTCTTTAGCTTGAGCTTTACATTTCCGAACAGATCCGCTTTTCAATTGATATCGGTAATTCATCACAAAACCGGTAAGTTTTCTTATTATTATATCCCAAAGTCTTCAAATATTCAAATATGAACTGCAAGTTTTAAATGAAAGGAACATTTGTAATAATATCACAATAATGATAGCCAACTAGAGAAATTTGTGATATGTGGTACAGTTCCATTTGAATTTATTAAATTCAAAAAAAGCTCGACTTATAATTTGAAAATAATTTGCAAATGTAAAAAAAAAGTTGTTATATTTCCAAAGCTTGTAACGTTGCTGAAAGCAAAGACAAGATAACATCACCAAATTGAATAAAACCAATCCCGGTAAACTGGTAGCACATACGAAATATTGTTTTAGATGTTTGGAGAAAGGTGACTGGACAAAATTAAACTTGATTGAGACTATGTTAAAGTCAAAATCAGGTTAAGAAAAGAGGATGGGCCGAAATTTATAAATAGGAAGTGTAGCTACGGGAAGCAAACTAGCTGAGATGAAACAGAATAAACAAGACTTGAGAAAAAGTACAGAATTACAAACTAATCGTGAACATTTCAATATATATATAAATCACGAAGCACATGTTGCTTTACAATTAGTACCTTATCGCATAGTTTTAAAATATTGAATTTGTTGGACGGAACTGAACTCTCAACATGACGAAAGTTCAATAAATCGAAGACAAAAATTCTTTTGAAGCAGCTTGGAACAGACATAAAAAATTAGCTAATACACCAACATTACTCAGCGTCTTGGATTTCAGAGTTCCCGTGTTTATTGGCCACCAGACCATGAGATCATTTAAATGCTGATGTTTGAGATAAGAGGCATTTTATTCTCGTCTGTCACTCTCATATTCACATGTAGGTTTCTCAATACACCAACCATTTTTTAAATATACATGACTGAAGCATTATTCAAAAATAAAATTATACATTAATTATTATCACAAAATTGCGCTACCCAAAAGGAATCTAAAAATCTATTCATGTTCATCTAAACCCGTACTTTTGATCCACGTCGGTCAGTTGGTCATTAAAAAGATGCAAGGTATCAAGAAGTCCATGTTTATCATTCAGCAGTGGAGCCAGCCACTCCAGCCTGGTAATAACCGATTCTATTTGGGAGGGGAACTTTTTCAACAATTGATTCTCCTCATCTTCGTCTTCGTCTTGACTAGCCTCGCTTTGGTCATTAGGTTCTTCCAATGTGGACAATAACCTATCAATTTTTCTTGCACAATCCAGTTCATTTTGCTTCTTGAGAAATTGTGTACGTGTTTGATCAATCTTTTCTTCCACGTCCAACCTTTGCTGACGGAGACTCAGTAGCTCTTGCCGTAATTCATCTCTCTCCATCTTGGCTTTCCTTGCTTCTCGCTCAAAGATAAAATTATTATCTAAAAGATCAACCAATGAAAGTAACCGGGTTCGGATAAGAGAGCGCCAGTTAGCCATAGCTGAACGTAGAATAGGAGCATTTTCATACTCGTTATATAGCACACCAGGTTCCTTCGACACATTATTCTTTTTTCTTCTAGACTTTTGTATCGAAGCCTCGTCAGTAGCCTGAATATCTGCTAGATGGTTCACAATATCATTAAAGTTGAATCCCTTAGATGGGGGTAACTCAGTTGCACCCCCAAGATCATTTTCATCTTCCTCTGAATCTGGTTGTCGGGAAATATCATGAAAGACATCTTCAGTAGTTTGAAGTACCATATCAATTGCATTAATGTGAGAGGTTCCACCCGATTGTTTGGGAATTTTGTGAACTGTGATTTCCATTCGAGGTTGACGAGGAGCCTGTTCTCTCCGGCGTTTTGGTTTAGGGGCTGAAGGTTTTGGGCTTTCTGTTCGATGTGCTATTTCTAAAGATGGTTCATCATCAAGCTCTTCATCTGTATGTTCAATCCTACTCTCTTCTTCGGCTTCTTTTTCTAGTACTCGAGACTGTAAGTGAGAGTCGTATTGTTTTTCAGCAGATTTTTCGTTAGCGGGTATTTCATTATTAGGTTCATCAATCTCATAATCATTAAAGTGGGTATTATTGTTTTCGTTAGGTTCATAGTGTTCATTAGTTGTAATAGATTCAGGTTGATTAGAAGATTCCCCATTGATTTGCTTTCTTTTATTTTTTGCATTTATCTGACGGTGAGATGGAGGAGATGATGTCTCGGATCTCAACAGAGATTGATATCCTGTAACATCAAGTCGCGACATTGGCTCAAGAAGCTTTGACGCAGATTCAGATTGCCTTCCAATAGATAGTGACTGTTTTCTTGGTCTAGGTGTAGGCGATTTGAACAACGCAAGGTCAACATTGGGTAATCCAGGGAGTGTTTCTGGAACTGAAAATCTGAGTGCCTCAGATCCATCGGCAGATGATGGAGTAGTTCTTGAAGGCTGTGATAAAGGCTTACCGAATTCTTCAAGTAAAGACTGTCTTCCACTGTTCCTTCCTGTCTGCATGCCTGTATGTAAGTTCAGTTCTTCATTCCTTTCAATAGCTTCAGGAACTCTAGAGGATGACTCTAAAGCAGTTGTGGTACCTGATGATCTTCGTTTTGGCCGAGATGACTGATACAGAACAGACTTTCGTTTTCGTCCTCTACCGGATTTGTTCCTAGAGCTTTCATCAGCATTATGTAAATGTTCATTCGATTCTTGAATATGCATTGACGTGTCATTGCTTACAGATTCTTCTAGTCCAGGTTGGTCAAAGATATTTTCATTCTTTTGACTAGAGCCAACAATACCTGGAGAATAATCTTTGGATCTTCTTGATCCTTCCAAGGTAAGCAGGGTATTGTTATTTTGTAACGATGCTCTTTTAGAACCAGATAAACTTTGCGTAATAATGGTATCGTTAATCTGTTGATGTTCGTTTTCAAGATCTCTCAAGAATTCTTCCGTTTCATCTGCTTGTTTGTCAGAATTGCGTCTTTCTTCGTCAGCTAGTTGAGAGTTGCCCCCTGTGATTTTAAACACCTGGGCCTTAAGAGGACTTTTCAGTCTGCCAGTCCCATCATGTGTTACTTCTTTGTCAATTGCTGGTTCAGGCAAACTCGGAATATTATCAGTGGGCTTGGGACCTACTTCACCATTTGTCGTCTCATTTTTCAAATGAGAATTGAGTTCTGGGAGCTCTTCATCATCGTCGGCAAATATTTTAAACTCAGAAACCTGAACTTGACGCGTACTATAGTAAATGTAATAGTCAATATACGTTGATCCAGCAGAAAACGCGTAAATTGTACGGTATGAACCTCTTTAAGTGCATCAGAAATATACCTAACAATATACCATGTGAAATAAAAGGAGATAGTTACCCAGCGCCACGAATACGTGCCTCGCGTCGCCCCTGTCGACGAATATTGAGGGCTAGAACAATTAAGCATTGGCAGTTAGCACTGGTCAATAGTAGCATGAACCACAATCACATTTCAGTGACAACTTACCACGTGGAGATGAGGCCATTATTGTACCAAAAAATTCATAAGTGAGACTAGTCGCTTATATTTGACAGTGCTCTAAAGCTGAACAGGTATGTGCTAGTTAATTTAAGGCAAGGCCTAGATGGTGATGTTCAGTGGTGGTGAGCTTTGGAAGTTGTGTAGCTACGACTGGAGCTTGTGAGTGGTAAGGGGTATGTTACAAGCCTGTTGTTACATACCAAGGCCTGTATACATGCCATACATAGTAATTCCCAAGACTGTATTTTTAAGACTTGGACAAGTCTGCAGCAAATAGCTCATTTTTAATAGTATAATTTTAAACAGGATTCCGGCATCTCAAAGTATCCGCATGTCTTTATCAATCTTTAATTATCAACAAGTGTATCTTGTTCCGTGTTGAAAGGTGATGCAAGGCTATTCTTTCGGCATTTCAACTTGACAGGGTCCATGCGAGGCCGCCACCAACACATCCAGCATTGTTCAGAGAGTCGCTGGTAAACCCTGGGTATTCTGAGAACCTATTGCATATTGAACAGGATTCCTTCAGTTCCTTTTATTGAGTTCTAAATAAGGTTGGAAAAAGGCGTGGGTCTGTCACGGGAGCTCCATACATGGTTCCAGCCATTACATAAGATATTATCCGATCATTAATTTAGTATCATCCATTCGGACTGTGAATATGCTTAAGCTTTTCTATTCTCTGTAAATCGGTGTTTTTCTTTAAACCTTTTCAAGTCTCGGCATTTCTATGCTTATTATCAGTTGGTAATGGCTAGCCAAGTCTGTCCTTTCCCTTCTTTTTTCTTTAAACATATCATCCACATACTCATATTATCAATAGTCAGCATTGATATCATCAAGTAACTTGCTCTCTCACGACACCTCTTAACTGACCATGTCTCTGTTTCAAAATATATTTAGTCCCTTTTTCGTCATATCAGAAAGAGCAACGCATCACTCTCTCGACCGTATCGCGCGCTCTACACCAGTCGAAGAGGATGGCTTCAAGCTCTACTCACTGCCGGTTCAAGAATTAGAAGACCGAAGGCTGCTTCGGCGCCCAGAAGCGTTGCAGTTCCACTACAAGGGCGATCTCTACAAGGTTACTGGTGAGCGAGCATCTGGGATATTTGAGCTGTTTCTTGATTTGCTCTATGTTGCAACGCTCTCCCTTTTTTCTGCCGAAGTATCTGAAAACCCCAATGGTCTGCACATTGCAAAATACGTGATTATCTTTTTCCACGCCTATCAGATCTGGAGCTATCTTCGTGAAATTTTTGACAACTACTATACCGATGATATCTTGCAGCGAGCGTTAATTCTCTTTTGCATGGCTTGTATGATGGTCTTTGCAAACAATGCCTCTAAGATAGGTACTGAAGAAGATAGCGATGATGCTGCCTACTATGCAGCCGTCGGAAGTTATTTGCTTGTTCATGGTGTTCTCATAATTTTCTGGTTGTTCACGTCATTATTTATTCGAGAACATTTTGTCAGAATGCGGTTCCTTGGTCTATTCAACATCATTTCTTTTGGAATTCGTTGCGGTCTCTTGGGTGCAAAATCATGGCAACTGCGAGCTGGGCTGGCGTGTGCTGCGCTTGGAGTGGAGCTTCTTTTCTGGATTTACATTTACTCACCCTTATTTGCACGACACGATCAGACAGAGTTCTCCACAGCTGTGAACATTGAGCACACCTCGGATAGAATGACAGCCCTTTACATTATCGTCTTGGGTGAGTTTCTCAACAGTTGTATCATTGATGCCCCTGCTGCCTTTGGCGTTCACCAAGCCGCAGGCCGTGCTATCCTTGTGCTTATAATTGCCTTTTGTTTAAACTGGCTTTATGTCCATAATGATGGTTCTGTCAAAAACACCCACGCGATTCGAAGATCTACTGTTTCAGCAATTCTTTATTTCTATATCCATGAGCCTTTAAGTGCAGCCTTGATTCTTTCCGGAGATGCTGCCGCCGAGTTTATTAAAGAAGACCAGTTGGAATCTCGCAATCTCTTTTGGGTCTTTTGCTCGGGAATCTCTATTGGTATCTTGTGTCTCTGGGTTTTAGCTCAATGTACTTTGGGTCGTCAGGAACTCATGTGGCCCAAGCAAGTTCGATTAATTTTCAGAATCATTGATGCTCTCATCATTCTCTTCTTGCCTCTCAGTGACTTGAACACTCTTTACACTCTTCTTATCTGCGCACTGCTGCTTATTATCACAGTTATTTGGGAGAACTACGGTAGTTTACCACGAAATACAACATTTGCAGAGCAAATGTGTGTCGACACTTTTCCAGAAAGAACGCCGCATTTGGATCACAAACACCAGGACTTGATATCTCGAGTGGAAGAAGACGTGGAGAAAGAAGCAAGTGAGCTGGCACATGCCAACGAGACGTTCAACAAGGACGTTTAAGTTTTTTTAATATTTGCTTTTATATCTTATGACTATGTCCGTTTTTATTTATTAATTATAACCAAACGACAACTTTTGGCCGGTTTTTCTGTTTCCCTTCTGCTAAAAAGATGAATATTTATTGTAATGTTGTATTACTACTTAATTTAAAAAAACATTTGTTATCACATTGAAGAGTGGTCATCTCGCCATTGCTAGTTGATCCGCATTTTTGGACAAGTCCATGGAGATTTTCTCGTCAACTGATGAGAGTCAACATGGCAATTGACTAATTTTCAAAATAAAATGAATAACTTCCTGGACCAGGGACGGGCTAAAGACCGATTTGCCTGGCGTGTGAACCTGTAGTTGAACCCAAAACCAGGCGCTTATAAAGGCCAAACCTTTACCCAAATCAGTTTCATTGACCTTCAACAGTGCATCTCAATCATGATAACAACAGAGCTTTCAGGTACAAATAAATAGTCAAAATCTTTTTTTTAAAAACTGTTTGACTCTTGTTTAATACTAATGTTTTCTTATCAATGGTTGTTAAATGTCATTAGGAAAATAAATCTACAATAATAATACAAAAGGAAATTGTTTAAAAAGTCTAGTAATCAAGAATAATATGTGTGAATCATTTCAATTTAAAGAGTGCCAAAGTTAAGCCTGTGTGTTTTCAGCAAGCTTTGAGTGGAAAGGAAGAACCAATCGATCAGTGTCAAATAATCGCACGGGTCTTTCAATGGTAATGTTAGGAACACCCTTTTCCAAATCGACATTCTTATCAAGAGCTCTGAAAATCTTGGAGATAACTGGGGGATACCAGAGCTTACCGTGTGGTTGATACCATCCCAGATGGCCACCAAGAGAGGTAGTGGTCAAAAGCAAGTATGGATTCTTGGATGCGTCAATGTAAGGAATGCATGCCTTGTGGGCAATCGGATCATCAAGAGCGTTTATAATGACGGTAGGGACCTTGATACCCATAATACGGTTAACCGGTGATCCGTGACGGTAATAGTCTCTAGCAGAATCAAATCCAAACATAGGAGCAGTGAAAACGTCATCAAAGTCGTATAGCTTGTCAACCTTCCAGCGGTTGTCATAGTTGAATGCTGGATTCTCCTCAAGAACGTGTGCGTGTTTCTTGAGAAGTATTAACAGGTTATCAGCCATTGTGGGGGAGTAAATGGAATTGCCCATAAAAGACTGGTGCATAAGCTGATTGCAGAGTTCGAGATCCCAAGGAGCAGCAACAATGATAGCACCGTCAATCTTGTTAGCAGGATCAGAAACTGCCAAGTCACCTTGCTGGCCTAGGTAGTTTGCGAGAATTGATGCGCCGAGCGAGTAGCCAGAGATGTAAATTCGACGACCGGGCTGTTCCTTGTGGAGAATCTGGATAAAGCGACGGACATCATCTGTCCAAAGGGCGCAGAACAGTTGGGGTGTGGTGATAGGAGTGCGTCCACAACCTCTAGAGTTTAAGACAACGCAATCAAATGGCTGCTCACTTCCTGAGGAAATGTGGTCGACAATAGCTCTAATATAGGATTCGTGAGAACCGCCAGAGAGACCATGGAGCAAGACATGGAGGGGTTTGTCCTCTTTGGTGTAGGTTCTTTCATAGGCCTTGATTTCTTCGGGCTCGAGGTATCTAGTACGAACTGGGTATGGTGGTGGCTTTTCTAGAGGGCTGTACTTTAAGCTTTCCTTCCACTTTTCCTTAGACTCTGGAGGGGGAATGAGGTAGTCGCATGAAATGATAGCGTTGTCTTCTTCTGGGAAAGTAATGATACGTCGGCCGTAGTAGACCTTGTTAGCATTGCCAAATCCACCAGCAGAAGCACAAACAGTCTGTAAATCGCCATTGAAGAGAGCAGGAGACATGTAGGAATAGGTGCCATCTTTCAACTCGGGAACATTGTCTTTGATAAGCTTGCTAAATGGCTCAGAAGACCCGTCCTTCAAAGGAAGGGAGATAGAGTTGTCTGGAGCCTTGAATTCAACAAAAGATCGGAGGCCAAAAACGGTCATTTGGAAACGAAAGTATATGGGGGGGAGAGCAGTGAGCAAAGGGTATTGGATCAATATGGGTCTTGACTGAGGAAAGGAAAAAAAGAAGGAAAGAAAATAACAAGTATTTGGAGGGAAGTAGTGGCTTTATTTATTTCCCAGTACACCATCTTATCAAGTTGCACGGACGCTAGCCAAGTTCCGAGGTTGAAAAGCAACACAGTCATGTGATCTCGGATTATTATAAATTTTTTTAACGCCTATCCATTTGGCCAAGATATGAATAATCAACAGGCCCTTCCGGCTGCGGGTTTTGTATTTTGTAGAATCTTTCCAGAAGCCCGACTATGGAATATATAGAATGTAGAATTGCCCAGGCGCAGGCGAGACTTGATTTCAACCGTCCAAATTCTGTGGGTATCACTAATCATCATGTTTTGGAAATAAATGGTCTCAAATCTGGTCTCTCCTGTCACATACTAGGTTGCTATATTATGACGAATAGGAAAAATTTTCTTGTTGAGGGCTTTAAAGTTCATGGACTTTCACAACGGGTTTTCTTTCTTATGGTTTTTCTTTCATTCTTTCTTGCTGTCTTCGAGTGTAATGACCGACTGCCCAGCTAGCACACCCAAACCAAGGCTCGTGCAAGGCTCACCAATATCAGCCTCACCGTTGATAAATGCAAATTAGTTAGCAAAAGGCTACCAGACACATACAACAGATACTGAGTATATCGCACAGACTGCAAGAGTGAAGTATGTTTGCTCGTATTTATGCATTTAATCAGTCCATCTTGTTCCAAGAAATGTGATTTCAAATTGATCTTCAGGTCAGGTGTCCTGAACACAACAACAACCATGCTACTCGTTGTTACTCTAGTGCGTAGTACCAATCGACGTAGAAATAGTAAAGAAAAGAAAGAAAGAAACAGGGAGGCGACATGAGAATTTCAACCAAGTGATTGATTGAATTAGTTGTTTCTCTGCTGGGAATTCCCAAACTTTTCTCTCTCAGTTTGACTCAAGAAAAGTGCTTTGAATACACGGCGCGTTATACATAGGCTTTTAGACGTAGTAATTTATTTCCCTCCAGGCCTCTTAAAACTTCATTCTGAGATTGCCAAAGCCTTGGTACAAGTATATTGCACTTACGAACTAGTGCAAATATTGGCCGCTTCACATAATCATCGACCTGCTATATCCCCTTACAAAATAAAATAAAAATAAAAGGTGTTACAAACCTTGGTATAACTATCGATTCAGGTTTGAATATGTACCCCTGGTCGACAGCTGCATTTTTCCAACAATTGCAAATCTACCTTTGTTTTTGAACGTCTTTTTTATTTCGTCTAGGGTTTCGGAAAGTTTGAGGGAAACCCTTGTTATTAAATGTGCTAACCAGGCCATCTGATAACCAGCGGTCTTGCCAATACCATGGTATAAGCCGTTCGATGGGGTTAGTCAAACATCGTTTACAGCTCTAGGATCCAGCTCTCCAAACTAAACATGAAAAGCTTGACTGGAAGTTAAAATGTAACGTAATTGTTAAATTACTGGAAATTAAATTAATCGAATTAATTGATGGCATATCGTGAAACTAATAATAATAAATAACGAACAAAAATGTTGAGTGAGCAGCTATAATACATGGAGAAAAAATAAAAAAATAAAAAAGTAAAATGAAACAAAAGTCCAAACATAATGAAAACCTAGCATCGGGGTATGTGTCCAGGTAAATTTTAACATGAGCTGTTTATCAAAACTGCATATCCAACCAAATGGAAACCTCTAAATATAAATGATCGTAAAAGAAATGAATGCTAATGTCTAAGAGAAAAAAAAATTATGCTTATTTGATCAATGTCTTTGCCCAGTATGATGAACCTGTAAACTCCCATTGAGTTCTACTATTAGAATATGATTTGTCGCAATATCAAGACCAGAAAACAGCCCAATATGACCAGATGCATCTGGCTATGGCGTGCTAGATCACTTTGAATATATCCTGCTGGATTATCAGGGAATCATACCATCTGGATATTCGTGTCACGTCACAAATTTCTTTTCCCATATATACTGAAGCCAGCTTCATTTCATCGGGTGACTAACGAGGTATCATGACACAGGAGAAATGAGTGTGGTCCAAACTTTACAAAGTTACCCTTGAGGAAGACGTGGACGGCTATGGGCTAATTGGATCGCTCTCCAAATCAATCTCATCTGCCTCATCCAAATAATTGTCGGGATTTCCAAGAAGGGTAGCATCGGAAGAGTTTGGTGAAAGCTGTCGATGATTTCTATTCATAAGAGGCGAGTAGGTCGTAGATGATTGAGATGAAAAGCCGGTCCAAAACGATTCAAATGGTGTGAGTAAGACTTGCTGAAGCCTGGCTACAAAAGAACCTTTAGGAGCACCGTTATATCGGCGAAGATTTTGTTGACGAACTAGTTGGCGGGCAAAACCAATCAAAACAAACGTAAAGTATATTCGAACAAGTAAAAGAAACACTGTGAAGATGATGGAGACTGCAGACTCGCGAGCAACACTTGCCGATTCATTGGATGGAGCAGCAATGGCAGCAGCAGCTCTTTCAAAAAGTTCGGGAACTGCAGGAGCAGTGGCGATTGAAAAGTCTGCATCTTCAACTGGAGTAGCAGTAAGGTCTATGTCGTCTTCTATGCTACTCATAAAATCTTCGGCAGCAAAGGTGGCTATAGTCTTTGCCTCGGCGATGACAGCAGCAGTAGTAGCAACGGTAGTAGCAACAATATCGGAAACAACTGGGCTTGCTTTTGCCGCAACTGCTCGCGCGTGGCTGAACCACTTGACGCAGAAGGCAATGGTGAAGCCAATATCAACAAGTGTATCGATAAAATACAGGTGAACAAACGACAGCATGTATAGGGCGTTGCGGGCGCGAACGGCACAAAAGGCGTAGATATATATCGGAAGTAGGACGAGGGAGAAAATGTGAAGAATCCAAGACAACACACCAATATGCGCGCCGGTCAGAAGCGACAAAAGGCCATAGAACCCGCTAGCTTTATTTACGATACCGGCTACGACAATGAGATCGGCACCCAAACTCAAGGGTAAGAAGAAAAGAAAGGCCTGCAACGAAATTAGAAATGAATCAAAGCGGAATAGAGAGCCATTGGACTTACTTTTGGAATGAGCGAGAACGACATCCGGCTGCTTAATTTTGTGACAGGCATTTTTGAGATATGGGTCAAGAGGCGGGCTAGAAATTTAATTGGAAGTAGGTTGGAGCAACGGTATTTTAAGGCAGCGAATCGATATTGAATGTTTCTAGAGTTGTACATATATTGGTATATCTAGGCGCGTATGTGGGTCGGCTCTAGCGTTGGCAAGGTACTGACGGGGTGGTGGTGGTGGTGGTGGTGGTTGGGAGAAGGTGCCTAGGGAATGGAGTAGCAGAATTGTCAGTCGAGTGAAGACGCAAATTTGCGCGATAATCGCACACAGCACCATCTGACAAGTCACGTGCGTGCATTCCAAAGATCGTACGCGCCATGTAATTGTAACAAACGGCCAGACAGCTGGTAATTGGCACTGGCTCTTTGAATACAGCAGCATCACCCCATAATGGTTTCATACTACAGGTCCTACTCATTGGGGACTCTTCTTTTGTTTCTTCAAGGACTGGACAATTGGTCATGCCATGGCTGTGGTGCTACTCCGCTGTGCACGGCGGCTCTATTTGTAGCCACAAGCACACAAGTACACAAGTACACAAGTAAACAAACAAACAAACAAACAAACAAACCTTTGCTCAGCTAGCAAGCATCTCAAAAAAAAGAGAGAAAAAAAAAGATTACATAACCGGCGTTGCCACACACAGTCCGCTCTCTCTCTTCCTTTATCACCCATCATTGTTTAAACGTCGGCCCGTACCCTTCATTATGTACTCTACGCCCACATCTAGACGCCGAAATAATGAGGTAGATCCTTTCAACGTCTCGGACATTCGATCGTCGCTCACCTCTGCCGCCAGAGCTTCTGGCTCCAGCAAACGGTTTTCACTTAGCGGCCTTCAGCAGTCTCTTGATTCTCTTGAATCGCCACTAAACCACGCTTACAATGACTACGAAGATGTGTCTCAAAGCAATATTTCTGTCAGAGATATCGACATGACGGACATTTCATACTCTAGTGACAGCTTTCAAGTCTCTACATACCCATCCACCCCATACCACAATCTGCATAACCATATTGGCGCTCCAACTATTGAAGACTCGATACAGGATATTGAGATGCCTGATTTGAGTATGGAAAAGGGGAGCACTCCTATGAACTCGAATCCTAATTTGCTGGACTTTGATCCGTCAATTGAAGCCCCACCGACTGCAAACCCCTTGTCCATATTGAACCCTGTTGGGCTAAAAAAGATTGCACAGAGATATCCCCATGATTACACACCAGACTTGATAGATCTTGGAGACGATGCCGATTCAAAACGTACTGAAAGTCCTGTAGAGGCAAAGGGTAAAGAAAAAGAGGAAGAGGCACATAAGTCTTCGGCATCTCGTTTCATTCTTTCGCCAACAATGGCCGGTGCTGAAATGGCTTTGGGAAGCCATGCGTTACATGTGTCTGATAAACAGGAAGATGAAAGCACAAAACCACCCATGGACAAGGCCGAGGAATCGCAACCCCATGGGCTCTCACTCCCAACTCCCACACCAGCTTGGATTTCTGCAATGACCCACAGTTTACGACGCCAGGAAGATTTGGCGGTCTCAGAACAGGCTGAGAGTCATAAACGAGAGCGCATGATTCTCATGCCATATGTCATCTCTTCCTATTTACAATTATTTTCAAATGTCGCATTAGCAATGCTCATTTCCTACGGGTTAGTACGTGGATACCATATTTTAAAACACGATGTGACAGCCAAGTTGGTCCAGCGCCGGTCTGACATTATCCAAGAAGCACATCGCTGCGCCCGTGAGTATGTGAGAAATGAGTGTCGACCAGATGTGCGGGCACCCATGTTGGAAGACTTGTGCAGCCAGTGGGAAGAATGCATGGAGAAGGCCTTGCAGTTTACAGGCTATGGAGCGATTCCGGAAACTGACGGGTTTGATGACGATCTTGTAGTTGGACAAGACTTGGGAATAAGCGATATCCAGAAAATTGCCGGGCTATATCACAGCAGAGAAGACTCACTATCGCACTTTGCCTATATCCCTGCCGTTGCCGAAACTCTAGCAGACATTGCAAATGCCTTTTTTGAGCCAGTGACTATTAAAACCTTGGTCATGTTTATTGTAATGGTTGTTGGACTAGTATATCTTTCCAATTTTACCTTTGGCTATCTGCGGGCAAAGGCATTCTATGGCCCTTATCAGGATCCAAACCCATATTATCCCAGTTATTACCAGTCACCTCAACAACAAACACAGCATACTGAACAGTACCCCAAAGAAAAAATTGAGACTTTGAAATTATTGTGAATATAATATTTTTTGATCTATGATCTATATACATGTATATTTGTCGACTTTACTTTTATTTATTTATTTATTTACAACTTTAGAATAATCTAATCGGTTAGTAAGGTTGAGCTCCAAAAGGAAGGTTTTGAATGTTAATGTCTTTGGCGCTATTTTTTGCTTCATTAAAGCGGTCTGTGACCTTGACCCAGTCGATTGAATCCCACACGTTTTCAAGATATCTTCTTTTGCCAAAGACACCGTAGTCGTGAAGGTAGGCATGTTGCCAGACATTAATATTTAGAATAGGAATGACAAAGGAAACGAGATGCGAACTGATGACAGAAGAGGAATCATCATTGAAAGAAGTCATAGAGGTGCTGTTTCTAGCCTTGAGGGCGGCGGCAGTGCTTTTGAGCTTGCTGTCGTGGAACATTGGAGGAGTTCCCCAGCCATAGGTGTTGTAGACGTAGAGCTTGTTGCTTTGGGGTTCCAAAACAAGCCAGGTGTAGCCGTCGCCAAAAATGGCCTCGGCCTTGGCGAGCAAGAGCTCCTTGAAGGAAATGACGGACCCAAAAGAAGAGGTGATGTCGGTGGTGAAGGAGGAGAGGTTGATCATGTTGGTTCCTTGGGCGGCGGAGGCGCCGCTGCCGCCGGATGTAGGAGGAACAACGTTGATCACGTCAACAAGCTCGTCACCAGAGGAAATGTCAATGTCACGGTATAGTTCGTCGCGGGTAGCACGCTGGATGGGTTCCTGGACACCGGTGGCATCGTTTTTCCGGGATCTTTGGAAAAGGCCCTCAATGAAGAATTGGTTGTTGTAGAGCTGGGAGGCATAGAACGAGACGGTTTTGTCGGCCTCGGCGGAGACTTTGGACATCATGATGGCAGTGCTGATGTCCAGGTTCTGGAGGCCGGTGGAGGCCGATTCTCCGCCCTCGGCATTGGGGGGATCGATTTCTTGAAGACGGGTGTTGAACTCAGCAGCAGCATGGCTTTGGGCCTGGCGCCAGACAATGTCAAAGCCTTCAGCAGAATACAGGCCAGGAACACCGACCTCTGCGTTGATGTGTTTCACCTCGGGAACCGTGTACAAAGTTCTGCGGGAGGTCGTGCTAGAAAGTCTAGCACGAAGCGCTCTAGAAATCGGTGATCGAATCATGGTGCTGTGCGCTATGTGTGTGTGTGTGTGTGTGTATTTGTGTGATGAGACTGGGGCTCGCGACCTCGTTCTGTCAAGATCCTTTGGAAATTTTTTTGGAGTGGTAGCGATGCGTTGATTCGCTCTGAAAAATTGTGTGACAACTAGCGAGGAGGGAACCATTTGTTGTAACACAATGCTGTAACACGGTAATTGCGGGGTTAGGGCATCTTATCGCTAATCAATATCATTAACCAGTGAACGGTTACCCTTGCCCTGAACAATCTGTCAAGCTGTGGCTACGGTCCAAAGTCCTTTTACACCATGTTTTCATTTTTTTTATTATCAAAAATCAAAATCAAACTTTATTAAGAATACATTCAAACAACTGATATATTTTTATTGGGAATCAGATCCATTACTATCAATTTTCCTAACAAAGGATCCAAGTCCTACTCTGTGGGTGGGAGCTCAAACACGTTCTCATTCATCGACAAAACCATTTAGATCTTTCCCTGGACCAAGTTGTTAAACATACTAATGGAAGTAAACTTGATCTGGTACCAGAGGTTAAAGGGGTCGAGACAAGAGAAAATGGAGTCAGCAAAGCCAAAGAAAAGCATGGTAGGAATGTAACCTTGGGCAAGCTCTACTGCAAAAGATCCAGCAGGCATAGAGTACTGTTTGCCATTGCCATAAGGAAGGTGGTGCATGTCACCAGGCTTGTAGACCTAAATTAGCACAAACAAATTAGTTAGTAAACACAGAAGAAGAAGAATAACAATTAGCCATCATAATTTAATAATGATCTGAGACTTACGGATGCCTCGTTTTGGTGAGAATAGGCGGCAGTCTGTTCACCAGAAAGAATAATAAAGTAGTCATCAGCAAGATGGTGGCCAGTGTGGCCTTCAGTTCCAATGGCAGTGCCAAAAACAATGAGGTATTCAGAAAAGGAAGCGTGGAAGATGAAGAAAGTGCCCATGGCACCGCCGGCGTTGGAGAAATGAAAGTTGTTGTAGTCGATGGGGTTTACATAAGAGCCATATTCCTCGGAAAGCTTGGCACTGAACGAGTTGAAAAGGACAGTGTTGTTGGCGCCAGGATTTTCATCCAACGTCTCATGGACAAGGGCTTGGATCTTGGTTGGATCAAAGATATAAAGGTGGGGGAGGATATACTCTCTGCACGAGTTCAACACCGAGTTAATAATGGTGATTGCGACAGGCAGGTAGACAAGAACCCTGAGGATTTTTTTGAAATTGATGTCAACGGCGACCATGTTGAAGAACGATTTAAAAAAAAGGCGGATTGTGCGGTGGTGGTGATGATGAGAAAAAGGTTGGGGGGAACGGACGGCGATAATAAGATCAAAATTGGTGGGTATTGGTAAGAAGAAAGAAACTTAAGGGGGGGTTGAGAAAGAATAAACAAAAGGAAGAAACGACGCTTGAAAAATCGGCAACCACTTTTCTTATTCATAATGGGTCTTAATCAGAGATTCAGCCAACATCGTGGCTGTTCTTCTCACAATCTTTTTTTTATTAAAGTTGTTTTTTTCCTTGTCTTTAGTCGAGCTTAATTTCCAATTTCTAATTCCCAAATTCCAAGCGACTGAACATTTGTTGATCAAAACTGCGCGGTTATAATGGGATAGTGGATGGTTTGGCATAGATGCTGCTCGTCTTTCTAGCCACATCTAGTTGTACTCGTGTGGTTTGCCTCTTTAAAACGACGTTTCAACGATACCAGCAGGACTTGACCAACGTTTACTTGTAAGAATCGTGTTCAGCGTTGGCAGGATTGGAGGGCATCGTACCTTGTTAGGGTATCATTTGCTGCTCAAGAAAGGTTTTTTTCTTCTTCAGCGAGACAATGTAAGGCTCGTTGATCAACTCATAACTAGGCCTAGAATATCACAGCATCGGGACGGTGATGGTTGTAGCAGTCAATTCATAAAACCCCAGGACAAATGTGTCGACAAATGAATAGATCAATAACATAAAAAGACATTAATAACTATAAAAAAAATAAAAAAATAAAAAAAAGAAACTGTCTGGAGATGTCCTTTTTATAAGAAACCGCAAAAACAACTCTATATGAAATTAAAAGGTTTATGTATCATGTATTACCCACAACTATCTTTCATCTACTAAGGTTTTGACCCCGTTGAGAATTCAATTGAGATTTGTCTTTACGAGGGAGAAGGAGACCCAGCTAGTCCAGCCCAAATTCAGCCACCCGTGCCAGTCACCTGATGTTTTTATCATCATGTGGCTTTCATGTGACCGTCACGTTCAATCGCATATTCTGATCTGTTATGATTTATTCTGGTCGTCTCCAAGAATAGAACAACAACTAATCAGCCCAAGCCTTCTTTGGCTGTGTTAACCCTTCATGCCATGGCGTCCTTTATCTCTCTTATACTTTGAAAAAAAATAAAAAATAAAAAATAAAAAAATAAAAAAATAAAAACATAAAACACACAACACACATCCACGCAACCCTCTCCTTTCTTTTCTTTGCACCACAAAGAGCCAAATGTCCCTCCTCGTACAAGGACAAGGTGGAAATATCTACAAATTATAACCTTGCCCCAGTTGTTTGGTTAAGAGCCGGTAATGCGTACTCCTATCCATGACAATTGGTGGCCCTACTAATGTAGAAATGTTTCACTTGGTGAATCTCTCAACTCCCTTCTCCAATCAAGTCGCAGGAATACATGTATATCGCAAAATAATTAAACACATCTCACTGTACTAAAGAAATATCAATTAAAAAATGGAAAATACTAATTCAAACAAGAATATTGAAAATGACAAATAAAAAAAGCTAGATTAAAAATCTCCAGAAATATGAATAGATAAAAAAAAAATTGTAAAAATGTAAAATGAGGGCGGCAAGATCCACAACGGCTCGCTGATAAGCATCGCAACCTTCTCAAAGGATATAGACAGTGGTGGTTCAGGTTTGTGCGCTTTTTATTCCAAATCATATTGGACCTTAATAACTAAATGGAATGTTTGCTACAATCTCTCAAAACCAATTGTGTATTTTTATAATTTTGTAAATTTATCAATGTTGAACGACCGTGAGGGCTTGAGATTCAATAGCAAACTCTAGATACCTGTAGATAACTGTAGATAACTGTCCATGTCAGTAGTGTGGCAATTCTGTATAAACTTTGTACGTCTCGGGTTGTGACGGTTTCAGGGGTAGTCCATAAAGTCATTCATAGCAACTGCTAGATTAAATACAATCAACAATTAGGCTCAAGTCGATCGCCTGGTTGAAGATTTAAGTGATTTGACTCTTCTTAAAAGCCCAGATCCGCCCGTTTGTTTAGGTGGTGGTGGTGCAGCCCTATCAAAGGGCCTTTGATCGGCACTGCTTGATGCAGATGAAGACCTGGGCTGTGGAGAGTGAGGAGATTCCTCTTGAGGAGAAAGGGGTGCAGTTCCGTATTTACCGTTCCAAGATACAACATCAGGAGAAGAAACAGTAATGGATACGTTTGCTTTCGAATCTCTAGTCATGGCTGAATCGTAAGAGCCTTTGCGAGGAGCTCCAGTGGTAGGAGAAGTTGGCTGTTCAGTATTAAGACGAAGAGGGCGGGGAGGAGCCGCGGAATTAGATTGGCCACGAAGTCTATTAACGAGAGATTTTTTACGCAAAATGTTGGCACTGGCTTGCTGGGCAGCAGTCTCAACAGCAGTTTTAGAGGCAGGAGTTCCTTCCAAGAAAGTGGACGAACCAAGACCCATTGTAGTGTCACCATGGATTTGAACGGAGCGAGCAGTAGGATCAACAACCACAGCACTAGACTTGGAAATTCCTGCAGTGCGAGAGGAACCAGGAGCACCACCGGCACTAAAGTCTCGGTAGGCCGGGTTTTCACCTTGCATCAAGATAGAGCTCTCAGTAGCGTAACGGTCACGGTTGATATTAACTGCCAAGGAGTTATTTGCACCATTGAGAGGGAAAGCAGCTACAGGAGCCTTTCTAGTATTCTTGTTACGGTGAGGGGTGCAAGCATCAAAAGGTCCGTCGTGGTGGAAAGAGCCAGGGCCAAAGAACCCAGTCACGTCTAAACGATCAATGGTATCAAGAGGAGGTCCCTTACGACGAGTTGTAGTCTTCTTATCCTTGCGTTTGCTCTCTGAGCTAGAGTGGTGGTGACGAGAAGATGAGGTATGATCACGAGAGTCTTTACGAGAACGGCGATACTCATCTTCGCTATCATCACCATCAACACGGCGTCTATGACGATCATCACGGGAAGAACGATGTTCTTTTCCAGAACGGTGGTACTTGTCCTCGCTGCTACGGCGTTCACGATCGGATTCGCGCCGGGCATATTCACTAGCGGGATTAGGAGGTGCTGGTCGGCGGAAATTGGAGGGTTCCATGATTGAAGAGTCAGAATTAGCGCGTAAATGTCTTGGGCGGGAAGGGGGAACTAAAAGGTTGGAAGGTTTGGAAGAAGAAGAAGGTTTAGGAGGGGCAGGGCGGCGAGAAGTAGATGCATCGTAGGAAGGAGGAGGTGGAGTGCTAATGGTTTCACGACTGCCATATGTGGGCAGTCGCTGATCCTTACTGGGTTGGAATGAGGCAAAAATAGAGTCGTTAGAGTTTGTACGACGAAGGACTTTGGGACGGTGGCGTTCCATGTCTTCTTCGCGAATACTATCTCGCACACCTTCACGACGGCTATTGCCATCAAAGTCAAAGTAGGTGGTAGCTGGGCGAGAGCGCATGCCTGAAGCTGCGGAAGGGCGAGCAAAGGGAAGGGGCGCAGGCTGACGTGAAGATTTTAGCATGCCGTCATCTTCTTCCTCGTCATCCAAAAAAGGGTTGGTATTGCTAGACTTGCGAACAGGCAAGCGAAAGGAGCTAGAGGCATGTAGTTAGTATATGACAATCTTGGGATTACAAACTCGCTGTTGAAAATTGGACAAGCAAGGCGCATCAAACTCTAAGCCAGAATTAAAATTTAAAAAATAAAAATAAAAAGTGCCAAAGCTATTACAGTCTTTAAATCCTTTTTTTGTTTTGTTTTTTGTTGCTAAATTGGTGCAACCCCTAAGGAATGATACTTACTTGGTGCTAGTTTCACTAGTTCTTCTTGGGGGCGTTGGACGAGCGGGAGCTCCAGGCCTGGTATTGTATTCAAGCACGTCGGGATCTTGAGATCTAAACACTGATTGATCAGAGTTTGAAAACTTTGAGTTTGAGTAAAAAGAGCTGACAGGTCTATTACGAGAAAAGTTTGGAGGAGGGTTGGAAGAAGAAGAGTGATTAGAATGTTCTTTATGCTGGCGAGGTTGTGACTCAGGATAGTCTCGAAGTGAGACAGATTGAGCCGAATGGGAGGTTGAAAGACGAGCGCCAGGAGGTGCTGGCGAATTGCCGGTGCTATTTGAGTATTTAGAAGAGGAGGTTGGATAGTAGTCACGCTGCGAAGGACGGCTATTCAAGAACGAGGAGTTTCTAGGAGAAGCGTCATCGCCAAAGTCGAAGCCATTGTAATTTTTGGGGCCAGAGGAGCGTCTTGGGGGCAAACCGGCGGCATTGGAAGAGTCCCTTCTTGGGTGCCCAGTGGGTACAGCTGGAGAAGGACGACGGAAAGGATTATTTGAAGAAAAAGCGGGAGCACTTGTTGACATTGTGTGCAACTGTTCTGTGTAGGACATGGCGAAAGAGAAAGAAAGAAAAAAAAGGGAAGAAAAAAAGAAGATTATTAAGAGAAAAAAGGGGTGAATGCAAAGGCTGGCTGGTTACACTTTGACCAATACAATGAAATATACCAGGTATAAATAAGGATCGAATAGATGAGATGGGTATTGAACAAGAAGACGAGTGCAAAAAGAAGATAGGAAGAAGATAATAAGAGGAAGAGGGAAAGGAGGAAGGAAAAAAAAAAAAAAAAGAATAAAAATTTGAGGATGGGAGGAAAAAGGAAAGGGAAGGAAGAAAGGAGAGGAGGTGTTTAACAAGAAAGAGTAATCACGGGTTACACGCCATATTAACTTTTGACAGCACTAGGCCAGTCTGTGTACCTTTAATAACACTGTTAGAATTTGAGATACGCGCTATCCAGAAAACTGAGTGAATTTGAATTTGAACGTTTGATATTTTAGGTTTCCAGTCCCTTTGATGCTGGTTTGGATTTAACAGGCAGTCTGTTGGATTGTCGCTTTCTCGCGCCTTTCTTTCTCAGTCGCATAACAGCACTTGCAGTAAGGCGAAATGTGGGGAGGTGGAGGAGCAGGGTAAACTGATAATGCTACTCCAAGGCACGACGACGCTGGCTGCTGTGAGAATATCCAAGGAGCAGCTTCTGAGTGTGTCAGAGATTAAATGAATCCAAGAGACTTTGGCATTGCTTGTAGATAATTAATCTTTTTTTTTTTTTAAATAGATTTCATACACGTATTTCTACAAAAAAAAAGCGTCTTTTTTTTCAAGGTTTTCCCGGAAAAATCCAGGCTGAGGCTTCGGAACTTTGACAATAGATTCAGGTCGGAACTCCCTCATTGCCAGCCTGCAAACTAGCAACCTACGGGAATTACAGGCAAGAGAAAAGCGGTTCTGTGACTAGGCTATGCGTTCCAATGCCTTTTTGTGCCACATACATATATCTACAAGCTCGAAACAAGCAGCGCTGGCTATCAAGCAGATCTGGTCACGTGCCGCGGTTGAGCCACTCTTGCAAGGCAGTGGGGCCCGTTGACACTTGTTCACATGTGTCTGAACGCTAGTCGGACCGTTTATGTTGTTGGTTGTGTTTTTGTTTTTATTTTTATTTTTATTTTTGTCAAAGGTGGAAGGGTCCTGGGAATTGCCGGTCGTTTCAGGAATGCTGCGTGCGCTGCTTGGGTTTAGATCAGGAGGGTGGTTCAAGCTGTAGTTGCCGAGTGAGCACAGGCACTTCTGTTTAGACAGCCAGGCACCGTTCCAGCAAGCAACTCAATTCGCGCTGGTCGATTTGGTTTCATAAAGGTGAAACTTTTCTGCTGGTGGTCCACACAGTACCATAGGTCGTTATCCTTCTACATGGACACTGAACGGAGGAGGTTGGACGCGAGCCAAAATACGAGATGGATCGATGTACAGGGAATCCACCAACGCATTGATGCACAAGGTAAGGTACATTGTATCAAAGGCCCTAGCTCACGATTAGCTGGTTTTTGCTCGCCTGCTATTAGTGACGCTATTAGCGACGCTATTAGTGAGACTGCTAGTACGTGTGGCAACACGCGTGTTGGAATGCTGGGCACCACGCCTGGCAATGGCAATGGCAATAGCAATAGCAATAGCAATAGCAGTGCGTACGGTGCGTACGGTGCGTACAGTGCTACACAGACGCGTGCGTTACGAGCTCGTCGTCTGAAGAGCCGTTGGTGTCTCCGAAAGGGCGTCCCAAATCGACTGTTTTCAGAACCAAGTCTTATCACAGTAATGTAGGGTGCATTTCTAGCGGCCTCCTTGGGCCAGACAAAGAACCGCCGGCACAGCCGCATTGTTGAATTTCAAGGGCTTGGGGGCGGTTTTATCCTCGCTGTACAGCTGGAGGGCCGTCCTTGGATCTACCATCTTGATCTTGCCTGAAACCACGGGCATTGCGGCATTGCGGCCTTGCAGCATTGCAGCATTGTCAAGGGGCTAGTCAAGAACACGTCGCTCCCAAACGGCTAGTCTGAAAGTCTGGAAGCCTGGAAGGGGGGCTTTGGGTGGCAACTACAACGGCGTTTTCAGTCATGGCGCGGAACACTGCCCGAAACAGACGCGTGTCTCAAATAGGAAACTGGCCAAGGCAGCTAAGTGCTTTGTTGCCTGCACCCTCACGTGGAAAGTAAACAAGCGTCATGTGATACAGATTTGGCTTGTTTGCGAGAAGACGATGAAATCCAAATCCAAATCTCACTCTAAATCTGATCCAACCTAAAGCTGCTAGCCTTGTTAACCTTGCTAGCCTTGTGTTCACTGTAACCAAAATTCACAATCCAAGACACTCTCGAAACAAATGACGTTGTCTTCGCCGATAGAACACGTGGAAAGTGATCGCGGCGTGGCTCACTGCTTTATATTTAGCAACACAACCCGCCTAGGCTCAGGTCTCGTGTCACGAGGAAACGAGCACATGTCATGTGACTGGACTTCTGTCATTTCGCTTTCAACTAAACCTCCTCCCAAACAACCCTCCATCACCATCTTTCGTCAGTTTCATGCAACGCCTCTTTGAGCTCTAAGGCTGGCCGTGCAGGTCGTGACGTAGGCTTTACCCAGAGCAACGGCCTGGAACCCAATATTGCTTTTTAATGTAGAAGGTTGCTCATCAACGCAGATTCATAGAACATTCACTGCCATTCAAGCTTTATCTATTCTTACATGGTATTAATCTCATATCAGCATTTAATAAGACTTGTAGCAATTGTCATCACCTCTATTATGTTCATTTTAATTAGTAATTTACTCCATCTATTCTCTATTCCCCTCCTTCTCTTTCATTGATTAATTGACTAATTGATTAATGTCGATGCGCCTGCCGCACAATCCTTGTATGTTAGACAATTTTGTTAACAAAAAAAAACCTTGTCATTCCACTCATGTTCCTTTCTTTAAACCATCATTCTCTCACCCCCAATTTTTTTTTTTTTTTTCTTCTTCTAGTTATATCATCTATTTTACCCGTCTTTAAACCTCTGCCTCTTGTTCTCACTTCAAAAGTCCTTGTCACCATTTTGAAACTCGACAAGCTACTTGACTCACACTAATTCGGTCTTGTTCTTGTTCTTTTTTCGCTCAACTTTCCCTTTTTTTGTCATTATTCGATTAAACTCTCTCGATCGATTCCTTTCAAGTCCCGTCCAAATTCCTTTCATATCAACATATATATTTCCTCTCAACACCCTTCTTGACTACTATCTCCCTCTTCAACTCCTTCTTTTGATAACATCGCCACTTGTCGAGACGACTTTGTCTTCTTCACCATGAGTCTACTCATAAATACCCTCCCGTTTTCCTTGTCCGCGCTCGCTGTCTTAGCAGCTGCGCATAAAATCCTCCCGCCTTTTAAGTCATTCCTAGACTACTCTCAATACTACCCTCATCAAGATACCCGCGATAGTATAAGTAGCCCGTCTGGCCGTACCGCAACCTGCTATAACCAATTCTCGTTAACGCTTGCCAAAAAACTGGTATTGTACCAGCTTGTTCTCAATGCAATCATCTACACAACCTTAACCTCCGCAGTGATAACCGTCGAGCTAGTGCTTTGCGAAATAGGCGACTGGCTATCAGCCGACGCTCGCATCGTGGTCTGGAAACTCGCAACTACCACGCTTATCGCAATGCTTGTCGTTGCTGTCCCACTCCTCGAGATATTCACAATCCTCTATACATCCCCCAAATTCCTCATTGCCCGTCTCAAATATCCTCTTACTGCTGTCATTTTCTCGCTGTGGCTGTTCTTGTTCTATTATCTCGGTCGTTTTATTCCTCTCCCGCCTCCAGAGCCTGCTAAGAAGTCTGTAATGATGACCACCCGATCCCTCGCTTCGTACTACTACAACTATTATGCTTCCAATACTCGTTCGTTTTACGAAGAAACCCTTTCTCGCATCGTGGTCATTGGCGTTTGTGCCATGGCTGTTCTTTCAGGCTTTGCAGCAGTATCGACACCCTACACAATCTTCTTTGCCAACAATCGCAAAGTGGATTCTATCGATATCGAGCTTGTACAAAGATCGCTTGAAACCACTAATGATCTTCTCGCTTCCAAAACTGAACAGTTGCAGGATATCAATCACAAGATACATGCTCGTAGCTCCATGTCGTCTACTAGTCTGCGGTCCATCATGATGTCTATTCGAAGTGCGGCCACCGGTGGTGATGCCCTCACTAACGAAAAAACAGGCTTATCAATGGAACTGGATGCCCTGGAGAAAATGAAGGATTCTCTCGAAAATGACTTGCAGGTTTTGAAATCTGCTTACCATGACCAGCAGTATCAAAAAACTCCCATGGGCCGACTCATCAGGCGTGCATATTTGGTATTTGCCCTCTACTGTATTTACCGTTTATTCACCGTTCTATTCCTGCGAAATCCTATTCAACGCGCATCTCATATCTTTACAATGGCAATTAACGCTAAATTTCTCGCAGGAAATACGGATACCGTAGCAGGGAGCGTTGCTTCTGCTTCTATTGGAAGCGCTGCTGCCGCAGGCGATGCCCTTGTTGGAACTGCTTCCTCTGTTGACCAGGCATCGAGTTCTGTCGATTCATCTCTGGTAAGATCAGATGCTCTTGCTATTACTCTTGCTCACATTGTGGTCAAAATTCGCCCCACTGCTGATATCGGCGCATGGACACGTCAAATTGGTTTCATCTTATCGGGTCTTTTGTTTCTTGGTTCCATTTCATCAGCTCTTACAACCTTTAACTCCCTAACCAAAGCGTTCCCTTTACTTCGACTTGAACCTCATCTGAAATTTACCAAATACCAACCAAAACATCATCATCATCATGATGAAAAACCAGTATACCATTCATACCCAGCTACATCAAGCAATTTATCTTCATCCAGTCCATCACTTTCTTCTTCCACATCTTCAACACCAATAAACAGTCTAATTGCTTCCTTTTTCGATTACCCAAGCTTTGCGTTGCTAATAATTTCCCAGTTTCTTGGAATTTACATCATTTCAACCTCCCTCTTACTCCGCAGTAACCTTCCCCAGGAAATGAGTCGTGCTATCACGAGTGCATTGGGCGCACCTCTCGATACATATTTTGTCGAATCCCTATTTGACACGCTTTTTGCGCTCGTGGCACTTGTTTCGCTGGTGGGTATTTGGCTTGCTGAGCGTTGGAAAACCAGTTTGACGGCTGCAGGTGCAGGTATGGGAGCTTCCATGGGAATGTCTCCATCTGCTCTTGGTATGATGTCCGGTGATGGATACGGCTATTTTGATGAAGAAAAGTTGCTGGAGTCTGGTAAGTTGGTTTAAGTTTGCTCAGACTGGTTATATTCTCTCTGGTTGTTTTACATCTAAAAATTAGGATTTAGCCTGCAATAATTCTTTTTCATATTGCATAGTATTGTGCGTAAACAGTTTTTATGGCATGTACGTTTTCGTTTATTTTTCATTTTAGATACTCATATTTTTCAACTTGTATTTCTAGATTTGTTTGTTGCACTTTTCATTCACTTTTTTTTATTTTGTATTGTTATTATTATTTTTGGAGCCTTTTAAACTTTTTCTTATCCACATTTTGATATAATTAATTATATGATTCACTTGTCTTATCCTTTTTATACTACTCAGCCATAGCTTGTTGGCGGAAATGCCTATGAACGATAGCCTTGGTGGTTTAGTGGTTGTAGCTATGGCATTCCAGCGATTGTGCTGTTAGTTTTTTATATTAAAACTTTTCAACATGCTAGATTATTTCTCTCTTTCTTCTCTCTGCCAATCATTCATCAATTTTATCAATTTTGTAAATAATACACTCGATACTCAGACTCGCTCTTGCCCCTCTTGTAGCTTTCTTTTCCATACTAACCCCAGTTTCTGCTGCTCCCCCACCAATGCCAGGAATCAATTTCTTTCGACTCCAAAGACTCCAAAGACTCAAAGACTCAAAGACTCAAAGACTTTGTGGCATCTCCCCAAGTTTGGTAAATCTGGGATCCCCGCGTCTGGCATTTGGGCCGGCGTGTCCGAACCATTACTCGCCCGAATCTCCCTAAAGTACTCTCTGGCCCATACGACCAATTGCAAGCATCTGCAAACATTTGCATATTCTGACAAAGTACTGCTTTGGATATCACAAGGAAAATGCATCCTAATCGTCGTGTTTACAGTGTTCACAGTGTTTAAACCAACAAAAAAAATTTAAAATATAATATTGTTTAACCTGTTTCATTTGGACTGAAAAAAAATAATGTCGGTTCTTTAATGGAATATGGAATATCACCTCGTACTCCAGTTATAACTCGTTTTTTGTTACTCAAATCTTGTAAAAGATTTGTATTCTTCTATCTATATATATGTTTTTTATTTATTTAATATAAGCATGAAAAAATAGATTTATACAGTTTCATATATTATCATATATTATCATGTTTGAGTGTCTAATCCAGCACGATTGGGTTGGACACTGCAAGTGAAAAAAACTGTAAGTGAAATGATGCTATGATGCTAACAAGGTGGTCTTGACCAGGAGCCTAGTTTGCTTAAATGTTAGTGAAACAGTGGTAAATCCTAGCCCAAATATCCAACAAACCTCCCAACACGAAATATCTTTCGGTGATTGACTATTGCTAATAATGCACGCCAATTACAACTAATCAGCGAAACAAATTTTAGAAATACTGATTCATTACGAGAAAAAAATAATCACATTATCCAAAAATATTTATAAATACTCTTCTTTTCCTCCCTTTCATTTTTCTCTCTTTTTTTTCTTCCCTCTTTTTCTCTACATCACAGAAACCTTCCAAAACTCGACTATCAATCACAATGCAATTCAATTACAAGAAATATTTTGCAACCCTCAAAGCCATTTTGATACTCGGCACAACTGTGTCTAGTGTTCCAATTTCTGAATGGGACAGAGGCACGCACTCGATACCTTTATCAACTGACATTTTGCAAGTGCCACCAAGACCCGAGATTTCCAATCTCGTTGAAATTCTGCCTCGTAGTTCCGAGACTGGCTCTGGTTCCAATCCTGTACACAAGATCAATATGGATCACACGTTTGTCTCCAAGTTTGACATTCGTTTTGACAAGCTACTCGAATCAGTTTTTAGCTCTCCTAATGTCAACAATGCAGACTTTGCTGGTTACACTGCCGAGCAGCGTTCTTCCAACTTGTGTTCCATGAAGCAGTTTGGTGAGGATTACACTGGGGTCATTATCAATGCTGAGCTTTCCAAAAAATCCAAGTTCAAGATTATATTCACCCGTTGTGTAAATGGTACTGATGTTGAGGATGAGGTTTCTTATACTTCTGATATTTCTGAAAATGCCAAAATGCCTTGGAGCCAGCCTCTCTGTCTTGGGGGCAGACTCAACGAAAAAGCTCAAACCTGCTATGTTGTTGCTCGCCGCCCTGCTCTTTTCTATATGCCCTTTGATGTTCACGCTCCCAAGACATGGGTCGGTGGTTTGTTCACTTGCATCAATCCTGATGAATGTCAGAATGAAGACTCCACCCCTATGTGGCCACTTTTTTCCAGTGAGTTCTTGACCTATATTGATCGTGAAGAAACAGCATTCCGTTTTCCCTTGTTTATTACTCAGAATGAAAAGATTATGATGGATACTCCGTTACTTGATGGCCAGGTGAATTGGGATAAAAGGTATGCACCTCAAAACTGGGAGGATTATATTGATATCCAAGAAAACTATGTCCACGTTCAAAAGACATTTAGCCGATTTTTGCTTGATATGTCCTTTAAGCTTACCAGAAAGTTTTTGCACCTTATCCACTTGTTGACTAGAATTCCTACTGTCTCTGCTTTTGACGAAAAGAGAATTCTTGCGGGTGTCATTGAACGTGATGTTGTTGAGCTCTCTGAGGTTGACATCTCAATGAGAGAAACTGACGAGTCTGTCGACTTTGTTGATTTTGACGAGGAAACTATTTATACATACGAAACCCCTAAAGATAATGACATTTACAGGGCCGCCATGGAATTCTCTGGCTCTCCTCTTTCTATTGATCATATCGCTGAGGCTGGGCTTAAAGCCCCCTCTTCTTTGTTCAATCAATTTTTGAACACTCTCTATACCTTTGACGACAAATTCTATAATCAGATTAAAAAGTCCGATAAGCCCAAGTACAAACATGCTCCTAAGCCTGAAAATCCTTCCAAGTTTCTTGACGAACGAAAGTAAAGTGTTTCCAATGCTGGGTCAGTCTATGAAACTTTTGTATTTCTTTATTACTATCGCTATTATCAATAAATATTCTTTTTAAAAAATGCATAAGATAAGGACTTTCTACAAAGTATCTTAGTTGAGAACTTTTACCCAAACTATTTAGAAGTAGTAAGCCCAGGTAACTGTTGTTCCAGATGGGTAGCAGCTTTAATTAAAGATTGTAGACTTTCATCAACGCTGTCTTTAGACTTTTTAGAGGTATTTAGCTTCTTTCCTTGTTGTAATCTTGGAGGAATCAAAATTACATTTTCGTCGTCTGCGCCTTTTCCATCTTCTAGTGTTTTGGGTGGCTTAACAGTCCACTTACCAGATTCTTTTAGTCTCTCTTCAAAAAATGTAATGGTTTCACCAGCTGTCCAGCTGTCAGGGACTGCTAGGTAGTATCGTAATGTAGACAATCTAATAGCTTCAAAGCTTGTAATAATGCGGTTGTAGGTTTGAGCCTGGAACTTTTCAAGCGATAATGCAACTAGTTGGTGAAGTATAGGATGACCGCCTTTAGATGGCTCTGCCCAAGGAAATGCATCGTTGAAAGAATATATTAATGAGTAGTTTGGAACCAAGCCAATAGCACGAATAGAATTAATCGTTCCAAGATTTTCGGCCTTTTTCCCCTTGATATCTGGTTTTGTCGATCCAGCAAATCGGGCTAATGTGGCAGGATAGGCGTTACTGAACAATGCGGCAGCTCTAGCGCTAATGGTGATTATCGTGTCTTGAGGTGATGAAAACAAAAAGGAATCTCTGTACCTTTTAACAATTGCTGCTGCATCTAAATACTGACCTTTACTTAAAAATGACCAGATATATAATGCAAAGTATGTTTCAAGAGCATTTGTTGAACTGCTGGATGCTTCTGGGTCTTTTTGCACCTCTTTAGATATCACTGTATCTTGTTGCTCGGGCCTAGGCTCAACAGGCGATGATGGTCCCTTAGACACAGGTTCGGATTCTGAATTAGCAGATCCAGTATCCATGTCGATATCAGATGCTGACTGTGCTCTGGAACTCTTGTCTTTAGGCTCTTCTTCCTCTTTTGCCACTGTGGTATCATCTTTAGGATTCCCTGGCAGAATTCCACTAACAGGAGCCAACTCCCTAACAACATTTACTTCTGATGGATACAGGTCGATATTAGCCCGAGGCTCACACTCAATTAGCTGATCGAGTATGTTAGCTGCATTTTCATCATCAAGCGTACTGAGTCTGTTAATTAAATCAATGTATGAAGGTCCTAGGAAGTCCATTTTTAAATTGAAATATAATTGTGGCAAAGAATAGCAAATTAGCCAAATTTAAATAGTTTTGAAAATAATTAATGATTGAAACTTTCGTGTCGTGTGTGATGTGAAAATTGCTTATCGAGCTGGGAAGATGATATTGAAGCAGAGGTTGGATGTGGATCATCCCAAACATTCTAACCCTAACCCATTTGGTTATGCCACGCTGGTCTGGCTGGAAATTTCACCTTCACTCTCTACCTGGTAATCACGACTACAGTCTCTACTTCTACATCTCTTCCTTTCAACAGCAATCCCTCGACGTTTGATTTAATTTTGCCCGTATCTTTTGGTCGGTGCAATAGTTGTTTTTTGGAACTGTGCCGGGATTCGGCTTTATTAGTAGTCAATTGATTTTCTTTAAAAATTATCAACTTTGCAAATCATATCACATCAACGCATCATGAGTAGCAAAAGCGCGCCAATCAATGACGTTAGCGAGTCGTCAGTAACCTCTTTGACTTTTAGTTCGAGGTCAATTGAGAATTTCCGACTCTTGCTTAAAGTTGTCATTTTGATTGCGATTAGTATTGCCGCTATTTCCTCACGTCTTTTTTCGGTTGTTCGTTTCGAAAGTATCATCCACGAATTCGACCCCTGGTTCAATTTCAGAGCCACCAAATACCTTGTTTCTCACGGTTTCTACGCTTTCCTCAACTGGTTTGATGACAAGACCTGGTACCCCCTTGGCCGTGTCACTGGTGGTACTCTCTACCCTGGTCTCATGGTTACCTCCGCTGTTATTCACAAGATCCTCTCTCTGTTATCTCTTCCTATAGATATTAGAAACATCTGTGTCCTTCTTGCACCTTTATTTTCAGCATTTACTGCCTTTGTCACTTATCTCTTTGCCACTGAAATGAAGGATGAGACCGCTGGTCTTTTTGCTGCTGTTTTTATGGGTATTGCCCCTGGCTACATCTCACGTTCTGTTGCTGGTTCTTATGATAATGAAGCCATTGCAATTTTCCTTCTTATGATGACCTTTTACCTTTGGATTAAGGCTATCAAGCTCGGTTCTATGCTTTGGGGTGCTGTCACTGCTGCATTTTATTTTTACATGGTCTCTGCATGGGGTGGATACGTCTTCATTACTAACCTTATCCCTCTCCACGTTTTTGTCCTTTTGCTGATGGGCCGATACAATAATCGAATCTATGTCGCTTATTCTTCGTGGTACGCTTTGGGAACTTTGGCGTCTATGCAGATTCCATTCGTTGGATTTTTGCCCATTAGATCATCTGAGCACATGGCCGCTCTTGGTGTTTTTGGCCTTCTCCAACTTGTTGCTTTTGGTGAGCATATTCGTTCACTTATCCCATCTAAGAACTTCAGGACTCTTGTTATTACCTCCTCAATTGTTATCGTATTAATTGCATTTGTCGCTCTTGTCGGTCTTACTTTTGCTGGAGTTGTTGCACCATGGACTGGACGTTTCTACTCTCTTTGGGATACCAACTATGCTAAGATTCATATTCCTATTATTGCTTCTGTTTCTGAGCATCAGCCTACCGCTTGGCCTTCGTTCTTCTTTGACAATTTCTTTTTGATTTGGCTCTTCCCTGTTGGTCTTTTCTTCAGTCTTATGGAACTTCGAGATGAGCACGTTTTCCTCATCATCTACGGTATCCTTGGTTCTTACTTTGCTGGTGTAATGGTGCGTCTTATGTTGACTCTTACGCCAGTTATTTGTGTTTGCGCTGCTATTGCTTTGTCTACTATTCTTGATGTTTACAGTGATTTCACTGACTTTTTCCAAGTTACTGCTGACGATAGTGAATCTGAACCTTCAACCCCTTCCGTTCCTTCAACTCCTGCTGAGCCTGTTTCTGTTGTTGCCGCTGCTTCTGCCGCTGTTTCTAGAAATCTTATGGATGAAACCCCAATATTCGAATATATTTATAAGAACCTTGGCTTGGTCAAGTCGATCTTTCCTAAGATGTTTGTTTTATGCTCTTTCCTTGGTTACTTGGTTTTGTTTGTATATCACTGCACATGGGTCACTTCTAATGCCTACTCTTCACCATCAGTTGTTCTTGCTTCTACCCAGGCAGATGGATCTATGTTCTTAATTGACGATTTCAGAGAGGCTTATTATTGGCTTCGTATGAATACCAAAGACGATGCTCGTGTTATGTCTTGGTGGGATTATGGATACCAAATTGGTGGAATGGCTGATAGAACTACTCTTGTCGACAACAACACTTGGAACAACACCCATATTGCCACTGTTGGTCGCGCAATGGCTACCTCTGAAGAGAAGGCTTACCCCATCTTACGCAAACACGACGTTGATTATATTTTGATTATTTTCGGTGGTCTTATTGGATATTCAGGTGATGATATCAACAAGTTCTTGTGGATGGTTAGAATTGCTGAAGGTATCTGGCCTGAAGAGATTGCTGAACGTAAGTTCTTTACCCCCAAGGGTGAGTACCGTGTTGACAGTGGTGCAACCCAAACTATGCGTGATTCTCTCATGTATAAAATGTCTTACTACCGATTTAATGAGCTTCAAGGCCATGGCTCTGCTGCTGTAGACAGAGTCCGTGGTCAGACTATTGACCAGCCAGTTGATCTTACTACTCTCCAGGAGGTTTACACTTCCGAAAACTGGTTAGTCCGTATCTACAAAGTCAAGGACCTTGATAATTTGGGTAGGGATCATACCACTGTTGATCCTGCTAAGGGATTGTCCAAGGGAGGTTCCAAGGGCCGTCGCCGTAAGCCTCAGGGATCTGGTTTGAGAGTATAGATTTTAAATGGGGGATTATTAAAAGAAAAGAAAAGAAAAATATAGTTTATATGAATGCCATGTAGAATTATTTACCTTGTATATGATTATCTATTGAATACACTTTTGATGTTAAATTATGGAACTTTGACTTTGGTCTCGCTCGGTCTGGATCCCTGTAGCGTGTGGTAGCCGTGCTCACGTGATACTGATTTTGTGTGTAAATTTTCCCTTGCCCTGATTCGGACTAGCTGATTGGCTCACACCAACCACTCCACCACACAACCAAATTTTCATCTGGATTCCACACCCTAAGCCAGGACAGCTTTCGTCACTACAGTTTGACTTATTCGCAACTCAAAGATGTCGGGCTTGAACCATCGTCACCTTCAAATTTTCAACAAGTTTGTTGGAAAATTCCGGGACGCAACATGGCTTAAGAACAACGGTTTTGGACCAGACGTTTATCTGTTCCGTAATCTTGAATCCGGCCAAGTTTTGTACACACAGCTTCCTTATCCACAAGGTTATAACATCAAGAAACAGTTTCAAAGACCCAATTGGCAGAACAAATTGCCCAATATTCGACAAGATATTTGGAGGCCGATGGCTGTTGCTGAGCTTCCTTCACACGACCTGGCCGTTGAGCTTTATGACAGCTTGGTTCAACTGCGGCACTATCGAGACATAGTTAAGCGGGATGAAGCTAACAAGATGCGCAAGAAGAATGAAGATGGAAACATTTGGTACAGTGCGCAATACCGTCCAACATACTCCCAGGAAGCTGTTGCTGACTTGTCATCCGTTCTTGATGCTTTCGAAGAGCCTTCAACCGTTCACTGGGACGGCTTGTGGAGAAAGGGCGATGACAAGTTCTGGGGCACACACATTTCACACACTGAGTTGCCTGCTATCTGTCAAAAAAGTCCCGTCCCTTCCCTTTATCAACTTACTGAGGAGCACCTTGCTAAGCTCAGTGAGTCGGCTGACGAACAACGCAGAGCCGCTGAGTTTTTGAATGATACCGCTGAAGGAGCTGGTGTCCAAGAGGCCAAGGCCTAATTAAGATGTGTACATTTTTGACTGGTTAAAAAAGTGAAGGAGGTGGTGATAGAACAGAGCATTAAAATAATTAGATGATTATAAAATTGCATATTGTAAGTTGTTAGACTTGTATAAATTTGTTTAAAATCTTGTGTATCTATGTACTAGTACTTTTTGTAAATAGCAAACTATAAGCAGAAATCAAAGATGAAATGATTCAAGGATTTCAACACCATAAAAATGTTCCGTTGGTTTGACCCCAGGTTGGAAGCTTTTTAGTTTGTGCTTATTCTTCCAAACCAAAACACTTACTACACACCGCCCTATTCTTTCTGGTACTCTTTGGCCAAGTCATATACCCGCGATTTCTGATATTACTAGCTGGGGATTATTTTTCATTAGACTTTTATGGAATCTGTTGACGATATAATTTGTTATATACCCCCATAACGCAGCTTACACACGCGTAATCATCGATTTTGATTATCGTATACCAAAACATCAACAATGTATGGCGGTGGCAACAAAAACAGCAACAGCAACAACAAACCTTCTAATGAGAACTATTCTGATACCAGTGTTCCTAATCTGAAAAGTAAAAAGCCTTGGCACCGCTCTGATAAAACCCTCAAGACTAAGACTTTACAGAACAACCGCGAAGCAACGTTAGATTTTGACAGTGATAACGGTTCATTCAATTCAAGTAGGCCATCATTTGAAGCCAATGCTGATAAGAGCAATAGTGTGCCTTTTACACGGCCTCCCAATAACTTTGGAAAGCCTGTTGATGTTGGCTCAGGCTCATCAGGGATTGGAGATTCTTCAATTGGTGGCAGAGCAAGTAAATCCCAGATTAATAAAAGTGTCGGCTCTGATATTCGCGACATGAGCTTCTCTGATGAGAAATCAATTGAGGACTACGTTGATGAGCTAAATAGTAAAGTTGGAGACATGTCATTGGATTCCAATGTCACACATCATTCTGTGAATGGAGGAAAGAAGGTTTGGGAAAGGACCCAGAGAAACAAGGTAAAAGAACCTGAGAAGATTCAAAATGTGGAACGAAAGCCCTTGAAATTGAAGCCCGATAATGCAACGACTGGACTAGTTATGAATGTGGTTAAACTTGAGGATACCCCTCCTTCATCAAAGTTAGATTACGATTCCCCTGCGACTAAAAACACTGCTGGGGGTATTAAGACTATACATAAAAAGCAATCCAACACGGTGAGAATCCAAACTCCAGGTCAAAACGGCTCTACGACATCTCTAGAAAGCGGGAGTACAATTGATGCGATTGCTGTGAATAAAGATTTCAAGACTTTGTCCAGTAATCAAGATGGGAATACTGCTCCCAAAGTTCAGCACAACCCGCGATTACACTCATCGAAGTCTGCACCAGTTCCTCGAGGTTTTGTTATACCCAAAATGCCGTTGGGAATGAGACGTCAAAATCGAACCAAGCAAGCTAACAACTCGACTACAGTAGTTTCTCAGGACAATAATGTTCCCAACTTTAAAAAGTTTGACCCATTAGAGCCTGTAAACCCCTCTCAATGGAATACTAACCCTGATCCGACATTCAAGTTTGGTATGCCTAGCTCCACCGAAGCTTCTGCGTTTAATGGTTTTGGACCAGGTGGGAGGACTGGAATGGGGGTTCTTTCAAAAAAATTTGGAGCATCATCTGATGGTCAGGATCCCTATGCGTATGGAGTTTCATCACTATCCTCAGATAATACCCCTAATTTTTCTTCTCCACCAACAGCTGCCACCGTTACCCAATCTTTCCAAGAATTGTTTGATTCTCTTGATACTGTGGAAGATGAAAATAAGGGTGCTGATTCAAATTCCGGAAAAGTAGAGGGTTTGAATGTTACGTTGATGGCACATCAAATACAAGGCTTGAATTTTATGAAATCTCGTGAAGCTAAGAAAGTCAAAAGTAAGGGTGGTCTTCTTTGTGATGACATGGGACTGGGAAAGACTATTCAATCTATTGCTCTAATACTATCTAATCCTTACAATTCCGAAGAGTGCAAGGAAGTATCTAATCAGATTCGGGGTACTTTAGTTGTTGCTCCACTCGCTCTGGTTCATCAATGGGCGGGTGAAATTAGGGAAAAGGCGCCCAAGTTAAAAGTTATGGTTCATCATGGAGCGAAACGTGAAAAAACTGCTTCTGAATTTCCGTCCTACGACGTAATTGTTACAACATTTCAGGTTGTTGCTTCTGAATGGCCCTCGGGACCGCTTTTTGCAAAAACATGGTGGCGTGTGATTGTTGACGAAGCGCATACAATAAAAAACCACAAAACAAAATCTGCACAGGCGTGTTATGGCCTAAAAGGTGGCCGTCGGTGGTGTTTAACTGGTACTCCAATTCAGAATGGTATAGATGAGCTTCAGTCTCTTATTCAATTCTTAAATATTGGGCCATATAATGATCGTAATGTTTGGAAGGAGCAAATCACATTATACATTAATAGGCCAGGTGGAGTTGCGACACGCAGATTACGTGCTGTTTTGGCGGCAATCATGCTTCGGAGGACTAAAGATGTTTTAAAAAAGGCTGGCGGCGATTCATCGTTTAAGATGAAGGGCAGGAAAGTTCACCGAGTTGTTGTCCATTTCTCTCCTAAAGAACAAGAAGTTTATCGATCATACCAAGAAAACGCTATTGGCCACCTTGGAAACCCAACAGCTGGGAAGTCACAATATTTATCAGCTTATGTTTTGCTCTTAAGACTCCGTCAGATTTGTGACCATTTTTCTTTGGCTGATAACAGGTTACTTGATTTAGATGTTGATGCTTTGGGTACCAAAGATTCAAGGCCGGATGATGGTGTTGGAGATGAAGTTGATAATGGTGACGATTCTCTTGCAGATATTCTAGGAAATTTGAGTATTATGGAAGACGACGAGAAATCTGTCTCTTCAAGATCAATCCTGGAGTCGCCTAGTTCTAAGATGAAAGCTTTACTTGAAATTTTACAGCAGGACCCCAAAAGAAAGACAATTGTTTTCAGTGTATTTACATCGTTCCTCGACATTTTGGAACCCATGTTGAAGTCTCATGGGATGAAATATGTTCGCTATGACGGGTCCATGAAAAGCGAGATGCGTGAAAAGGCATTGAACAATCTTCGAGAAGACGAGGAAGTCACAGTTTTATTATGCTCGTTGAAAGCAGGATCACTAGGCTTGAATTTGACTTGCGCATCTAGAGTGGTGCTAATGGACCCTTGGTGGAATCCAATGGTGAGCGAGCAAGCCATTGACCGGGTCCACCGCATTGGGCAAACGAGAGATGTGGATGTTTATGAGATGATGGTTGAAGAATCGGTGGAGGAAAATATAATGAGGCTTCAGGACAAGAAACGCCAGATTGCAAAGCAGGTTATTGAGAATGGTGGAAGAGGAGCGGCAAAGCTGAATAAGAATAAGCTGTCTATGGAGGAACTTCTTGCTTTGTTCCATTAATGATACCTTTTATTTTATTTTATTTTTATTTATTACTTGTACTTGTAGTTGGTTTAATGGCTAATAAGGTTGCTGAAAGAAGTTGCTATTTGAAGTATGATCAGTATTAATAATGAGGATGTTGAAATTTATAACAGATTTTAAAACTTTTGACATTCTAAATTCTCATTTTTGTATAGATCAAGTTAGATACCCTACAAGATTTTACAATTTCAAGTTATGACTCCGTGGCCAAGCTGGTTAAGGCGCACGACTGTTAATCGTGAGATCGTGAGTTCAATCCTCACCGGGGTCGCTTATTTTTTGTTAGTTTACAAATATTTTTTTTTTTTTGTTATTGATATTATATTACAAGTGATCAAGGTATTGTGTTTATCTCATTGTGTAACAGTGGGGGTGTAAGTAATGGACGGGTGCGCAACAGTATGTAATTGATGGTTTGGTAGTTTTGCTGCTTGCCTAGTTTTGATACGAGTATCCACAGTTTGAGCTGGCAGGGGTTTTCTTTTTCTTTAGGAATGGTCACTTCAGGTTATTTCACATTAACAGAATAACAGACTTGGTATATCAGGATACATGATACATTTTTTTTTTTTTTTTTTTTTGTTATTGATATTATATTACAAGGTTTTCAGTCTGAATAGTTTGCGCGCAGCTAAATATACATTAGTTTTTATTTAAGTTACAAGACAGTTCTTATGAACATCCCACAACAAGCCTTGATGCTATTGAATCTGGAAAATTTTAAATTTGAGCAAGAAGAAAAAGAAAAAGAAAAAGTTTTGGTCCTTTTATTTTCATTCCTGTAAACAACACATTCTTGTTCTGTTATATCAAATCTTCAAATCTTCAAATATATACACACCGTGAAAAACTACAATCTTACCGTCTCATAATATCATAACCCAGCCGCAATGAAGTTCACATCAGCAGCCGCCATTATTTTTGCCCTGTCTTCGTTTGCGTCGGCCGCTTCTCCCACCACCAGCGTTGCCTCTGCCACGATCACTCCTTCGGTTCCTCCGCCAGCCTGTGTCCTGGCATGCGTTGCCCAAGTTTCCCGCGAGCAGAACTGCCCCGGCATGGCTGATGTGTCTTGCGTAGGCGAGGCCCACGCCGCCCAGGTCGAGGCTTGCTTGAACCAGATTTGTCCGAATGGATTGGCCCCTAAAGCTATTAAAGCTTTCCATGCCTCCTACAGTGCCTACACGGCCATCATCAAGACTACTCATGTCCAATAAACAACATGTGTCTAACGGTTTCAAAGGTTTCAAAGGTTCTAAAGGTTTTCATAACATATGTATATCCATGTCCCTTTTGGCCTGTATTTCTATTCATCATTCATCAGCAGCATTCTCGTTCATAAAAGGCACTGTTGGTCTTTTGTTGGCATATTATGTTAATCTTTTAACGCAAATGTATCATGTATAATATTATTCTAGAATTAAGATAATTTCGAGCATTTCATGTCCAGTTCAGTCCCGGTTACTTTCATTTATATGTCATTATTATTTTTTTCAATTATGTTGGTCCTTGTTAGAGGATCAAAGACACACATTTAATCTATTTCTAACGGGTATCATGAACGTTTATTTCAAGTCTATGTCTATATTTTTAAAGAGTTTGGGTGGATCTTTTTAATAGAATAAGCAAAGCATGGAGTAAAAGTCGTTTAAATCAAATGTACTAAAAGAGCCCAAGACATATTGCTAATCCTTCTTCATTCCTACCTCACAACCAATTGGAACAATAAAAATAAAACAATTGTTCACAATTGATGAATATGAATACAGCCATCTATTTAAGCATGCACCGTCTTGCTATGATGGGTATTACGATATGAAATGAAAGCATTCCAGCCTACGCTGACAACGTTGACCGAAAACAAACGATACTGGACAGGCACCAAGCTAAAGTTGGCGACTTGAAACAATGGCCAAACATAGAGGTTAGTTTTGAATGTGGGCCACCAGTTGGGATCCAGCTTGGTTGTCTTGATCTGGTCCCAACTTGTCATTCCCTCAAAGACGCCCATTACAATGTAGTAGAAAGCACAGGCGCATGGCGAAAAGGCAAGCTGATCAAAGACGACTCGAGGGACGACTTGGGTCAGCAATTGCTCGGCTTTTCCGGGGTTGGCGGATTGAGGTGTAGAGGAATAGAACCGGCGCGGGATTCTGATTTTCTCAAGAGCAGGATAGTACTTTGTCCCGAAGGGAGCAAAGAAGAAAAAGCCATAAGCTACGGCCTTGCTGGTCCGTGAAAAGTCGAAAAGAAGCCTTTCGTCCTGGTGCGAGTCTGATGCTTGTAAAGTAGAGGCCGGATCAGGCTGAGAATCGGATGCCGATGCCTTTGCAATGGTTTGAGCAACCAGATCACCAGTTCCAAACAAAAGCTAAGTGAAGGAAAAACGGGTCAATACCTTGGACGATAAAATCAGAATAGCAATATGGTAACAATATGGTAACAATAATAGTAACACTACTCTAATAGCTGAAACCATTTATATATACTTACTTACACCGGTAGTAGCCATGTTTGCCAATAAAGGCCGCTTGGAAAAAGCCGCCTTGAATTGACCAGATAGGGTTGCAAAAAACGACATTGTGGATTAATTAGTCGGCTGGTCAGGTTGAGACTTGACTAGGACTCGGATCAACGCAAGGATGATTGGGAATATGAGTGTCGATATGCTGCGAGCAAATGATGGCTTGAGAGCATGGGTGGTGTGGAAAGGGGAAACGTGCTGTATGTCACGTGGTGTTTATTACCACCAAGCAAAAATAAAAATAAATAAAACATTGGCCAAGACTGTGAACTTTCAAATACAAAAAGAAAATGCGTTAGCCCGGAGTCGAACCGGGGGCTCGACGATGGCAACGTCGAATTTTACCGCTAAACCACTAACGCTTGATAAAACTACCAAAGAATGTGTAATTGAAGCTGTATGGCAAATTTGTGAGTTGAATTCAAGTGCAATTTTTTTAGATTAATCCACAGGAATGTTTTGGTTTCTGAAATTGTAGTCAAATAAAATCAGTGTTGTTATTAATATTACTACAGTTTGAGAGAAGAGTTGATTCTTTTTTTTGATTAAAAAACAAAAGAGAGAAGAGTAGGTTGTTCTTATCAATCAGTCAAAGCCAAAAGTAAAGGGTTACATAGACGTTACGTGTCCACATAAGACGCAAATAGGGGACGATAACCAGCTGGCTTTTATTCCATGGCACGTTTATAGCACGCATGTGTTTGTACATGCTGGGAGACGATCGATAAGATGTACGTGGATACAAGAGGAATTAGGAATTAGGAATTAAAAACTAGGAACTAGGAACTAGGAACTAGGAATTAGTCAAGCTTAGGCAGCATTCTTTCTGACCAATGCCGAGATTACAAATGGTCAGTGGGATGGGAAGATGTAGCAAGACGTGGTTAGCTAGGAATGAGATATGACTAAGATGAAGATGAAGATGAAGATGAAGATGAAGAATAAAAGCAGGCTTATTCCTGTTGTTGTCCCATGAACAGGAGGAAATGCAACGATTGATAAACGAGGACCGGTTTGGTGTAGGAAGAAACGGTGTCTTAGCTTTTTCTCGGGTCGGAAATGGAGAATTGTCCGAAAGCAATGGTGTATTTATACATACATGTATATATATATACATACATGCCGCCAAGAAGCGAATGAATTTCAAGGCTCTCTTTCCCCCTGAATTGGCTTCTGGCATTTGGCTTCTGGCTTGAGAACGGAGGACTGTGGAAACAGGGACTACATGTATGTATCATGTGAGCGGACATGTGATGAGCGCAGAAACGCCTGGTTATGCTGAGTCATCAATCGTGTGCCCGTTAGCCGGCCAATCACTGCCTAGCTAGTTATGATCGACAGCGCTGGAAGCTTGAGCAACACCAACAACTGTGGGATAAACGCTGGTTTTGTGCTGTCTTTCTTGGATGGTCCAGTCAGTATTCATCAAGGCTTTCTAGACAAGTTACATTGAGCCTGCTTTTATGTTTCCAAGCGGCGAGATTTGTTGTATTTTTGATGTATTGTAGTGTGTATACAAAAGGTTGAAACGAAGCTTAATGTCATGTTTAATGTTTAATCATTTTTGTTTTTGTTTTTACGCAGCAAACTTTTTTTTTTTTTTTTTTTTTTTTTTTTTTCGGGTGAATAAAAAGTTGGGTGGTCGTCCCAACATTTACACCAGCAGTTGGTGGAATCCGAAGAGGATGTATGTTCTATCATATATTCTATCATGGACATGGCATGGGATTTAATTGAACAGAGTATATATACATTACATGCGTGTGTCTATGTGTTTATATTTACAGGTGTATATCGGTGGTTACTCTGTATTATATATAGAAATGTCAGCTCAAACGGATTCAAAACCATGTAATGCTCAGAAGAGGTGGATAGTGTAATCTGAATGATTCTAAATATAGCACAGGGCAAGGGCAGCGACTGTAACAGGGTTGAACAATTCACGCAACTTGCTACAATCGACACTGCGACGACGCGTAGATGGAAATAGGCAGGAGCAAGACATTTGGTATTAGTGTGGAAATGCCAATCCAGCTCTGGTTGACTGATAAAAACAAGTGAGAATACAAGGTAATAGAAATTGCATATATTTTATCTATTTTATCTTTTTTATCTATTTTATCTACAAGCGACCACGGACCGCTTAAAGGCTAGGCTAATTCCATGTACAGAAGCTTTCTGGTGGCGTGGGTGCTTACCTCATTCTTGCCATGAAAGGGACCAGCGCGTGTTTGTCCAGAGAAGGAGGCCGAAAAAGAATTTCCCTGACTAGCAGAATAGTGAAACAGTGAAACAGGGGAGTAGCCCAGCATACTGAGTATGTGTGTGTGTGTGTGTGTATTTAAGGAGAGCTGTGGCCCTTAGCAAAGGGGTTCCAAGTATGCAACGAGTCACATGCTGGTCACTGAGGCAACAGCAGGCAATCTGCTGGGTTATGGGAGCTGTTTACCCAGTCTGTGCACGCCTGTGGGATATAAGAAGGATCGATAGAAAGATAATGAAATGATGAAATAATGAAAGAGGCTGATATATAAATATAAACAGAAAACAACATAAAAATATATATAAAATATATATAAAATAAAATACACACAGGAATTCAACGTGGCTAGTCAGTCGGACATTGTTCATGTTTATTTTTATTTATTTTTAATTTTATCAGAAATAGCAACCACCTTTTAGTGGCAAACCAAGCTCCCAGTTACTACCTGCTACGCACAAATATAAACAACATATAAACAACACTTCCAGCGTCACGTGATGCGTTTTCTGTTTTCGGAAGCCTACTTGCTTAGCATCCTTCCACCCAGCCATTGGTAGCGAGATGGCTTGTTTTCACAAAGGCCTCTGTACACCAAATTGTCGCCAGATGTGCGTCCAATGTAGATATCTTTACACGACTCATAAGGTTATCCCGCCTAGCTCGTTATCCACACGCTGTGGCTTTAGGCTCCGGCTTGTACGGGACGGGCCTGGTTTGCACGTTAATGCAACATCTTATCTAAAAGCCTTTGATGTCGTGGACTGGCAAATGCGCTAAAATCCGGTTATTTGTTTATATAACGTGCTCGACATATCCTTCTACCGCAGGATAAGAAAAAATAAATAAAATAAAATAAAAATAAATAAACACACTGGCTTACTGACTTACTGGCTTACTGGCTTACTAGCTTACTAGCAATGTCTGTTATATGGGTGGCACATGAAAAGCCATTTCACCTTTACGACAGACAACAGGGCAAGAACTCCATTGTTTGAGAGTCGACTGCTGTCTCGGACCGCATTGGAGGAGCAAACTGAGTTTAATTCCATGTAAATGTAAAAAGTAAAAAAAAAAAATACAAGAATCTTAATATCAAAAAGAGCAAGAGCTGCAAAGCTTAAAGAGGAATGGCTCTCTTGCTACAGCTGAATACAGTTACAACCGGCCGTTCTCGGTAGTTGAAAAAAAATAAAAGGATGGCTCGGAGCGACACACACTATTCTTAGTACATGCATGTATTACAGCTGCACATGTATGACACCGTTTGTAAGTAACACACAAATACAATACAGCACGCTTACATACACACACATTCTATCACCTCCTGTGTACCACCGCTTTCTCTGGTGGTGTGTCTCTCCTCGCTCGCTCTCTATTTTACTATATTACTACTATACTACTACTGCCTGTATATATATATATAAACCTTGCCTGATCCCTAACTCAAATTCTCAAAAAATAGAATTTTTCTTCCTTTTTTTTCCTTTCTTCTTTCCTTTCCCTTTCCCTTCATCTCTACCCTCTTCTTCCTTCCCCTTCTCCCTTCCCTCCTCCCTATTCCTATCCTCATCAATTCCACTCGTCTTTCTTATATTGATTTCATGTGGTTGCCGTGAACTCTCGTGGACAATTAAGGACCCCTTTTTTACAGTACATCTTTCTCTCTTTACTACATCCTTTCTTTTGAAGATTCATTCACTTTGATCTAGTCTATCCATTTCACTGTCGATTCTTTCATTCGCTCGTTTATTTTTTTTCTCTCTTTCTCACAGAATCAATTCCTCTCCTCCTGTCTGTCGTTAAAAATCTAATCAGCAATACCTTTTCAACCCCCCAAAAAAAACCAGTGTCCAATTCGCTTTTAGAAGTTTACTAAACTTCGTTTTAAAACAATGTAAGTCTTTATTATTATTTTTTTTTTCAATTTTTTAAAAATAACTTGCTTCTATGCTTTTATGCGTGGGCATTTATTTTTTTCGTGTTGTTATTGTTGTTGTTGTTGTTGTTGTGTGTCTTTTTTGATGTTGTGTATGTTTGCCTTCTAACCTTTTTTTTTTTTTTCCCTTGTTTTTTCCGCACTTTGTTGCGCCTCCTCGCTTCTTAACACTCAACCCCTTTTTTGATTGTTGGAATTTTTTTTTTCTTTACTATTCATTTAAACAGATGTCCTCCGGTTATGAAGAACATCATCCTTATGATGAGGATGAACATTATGGCCAACAGGATCAGTACTATGCCGATGAATATAACCAAGGCAATGCCCAGTACGATCCTAATGCTCAATATGACCAGCAAGCCCAATACGATTACAACCAGGCTCAAGGTCATCAACAGTATTACGACGAACAAGATCAACAAGATCAACAAGGTTACTACCAAGATGAATACTACCAAGACCCAAATCATCAACAACAGCCATATTACGATGAGAATGGCTACCCGGAAGATGCCTATGCTGCTGGTCCGGTAGACCCTTATGCTTCATCATCTCAACAACAACAGCAAATGCAACAAACCCGTTATGGTGGCTACCAACAACCCGGCGCCCCGGCTAAGCGTTTGGAATCTGACGAAGGTTCTGAAACATTTTCCGACTTTACCATGAGAGGCGCTGATGGCGATTACTACAGAAACAGCGATCAACACAATAACTACCTTCCACAATCTGGTGTCGAGTCACTTCAAGACAACAGTAGTGCATATGGCCCTAGTGCTGATAATGGCTCCCGACAAGCCTACAGAACTACCGCTTCTTCCCAAATCTCCTACAATGGTAACCGCTCTTCTGGTGCTTCTACTCCTATTTATGGCCTGGACTATCCCAATGCCCTTCCTGCTGGTCAGCGTTCCCACGAACCTTATCCCGCTTGGACTGCCGAAAACCAAGCTCCCCTTTCTAAGGAGGAGATTGAAGACATTTTTATTGACTTGGCCAACAAGTTTGGTTTCCAACGTGATTCTATGCGTAACATGTATGATCACTTTATGACCCTTTTAGACTCTAGAGCTTCCAGAATGACTCCAAATCAAGCCCTTCTCACTCTTCACGCCGACTACATTGGTGGTGAAAATGCAAACTACAAAAAGTGGTACTTTGCTGCCCAGTTTGACCTTGACGACGAGGTTGGATTTCGCAACATGAAGATTGGTAAGGTCACACGAAAAGCCAAAAAGAAGGCTAAAAAGTCTAAAAAGAAGAATGCAGAGGCTGAAGAAGACCCCCAAGCTGCCCTTAATATTCTTGAGGGCGACAACTCCCTTGAGGCTGCTGATTTCCGCTGGAAGAACCGCATGAACCAGTTGTCTCAACATGAACGTGCCCGCCAGATTGCCCTTTACCTCTGTTGTTGGGGTGAAGCCAACCAAGTCAGATTCACTCCTGAATGTCTCTGTTTCATTTTCAAGTGTGCTGACGACTACTTCCTTTCTCCTGAATGCCAGCAGAGAGCAGAGCCTCTTCCTGAAGGTGACTTTCTCAACCGTGTCATTACCCCCATTTACCGATTTATTCGTGATCAGGGTTACGAAATTCTTGACGGAAAGTTTGTTAAGCGTGAACGTGACCACAACAAGGTTATTGGTTATGACGATATTAACCAGCTTTTCTGGTACCCTGAAGGTATTGAGCGTATCATTATGGAAGACGGTACTCGTATCGTTGATATTCCCAGCTCTCAAAGATATTCCAAGCTCGGTGAAGTCGTTTGGGAAAAGGTCTTTTTCAAGACTTATCGCGAAACCCGTTCTTGGTTCCACATGGCTGTAAACTTTAACCGTATCTGGATTATTCACATTTCCATGTATTGGTTTTACACTGCCTACAACTCTCCTACTCTGTACACTAAGGATTATATCCAACTCCAAAACAACCAGCCTATTGCCCATACCCGTTGGTCTGCTTCTGGTCTTGCTGGTACTGTTGCTACCCTTATTCAAATTATTGCTACACTCTCTGAGTGGGCTTTTGTTCCACGAAAGTGGACTGGTGCTCAACACTTGTCTCGCCGTCTTATGTTTTTGGTTCTCATTCTTGTTGTTAACCTTGGTCCTGCTATTTACACTCTTGGTTACATTGGTATTCAGACTAAGTCTAGATCTGCTCTCATTGTATCCATTGTTCAGTTTTTTGTTGCCGTTGCTACTTTCTTGTTTTTTGCCGTTATGCCTCTTGGAGGTCTTTTTGGTTCTTACCTTACAAGCAAGAATGTTCGACGCTATGTCGCCTCTCAAACTTTCACTGCCTCTTTTGCCAAGCTTCATGGTAATGACATGTGGATGTCTTATGGTCTTTGGGTCTGTGTTTTTACCGCAAAGATGGTTGAATCCTACTTCTTTTTGATTCTTTCTATCCGTGATCCTATTCGAGTTCTCTCTACCATGGATATGACTAGATGTATTGGTGAAGTTTGGTGGGGTGATATTCTTTGCCGACAGCAGGCTCGTATTACTCTTGGTTTGATGTACGTTATGGATTTGGTTCTTTTCTTTTTGGATACCTATCTTTGGTACATTATTTGTAACACGATTTTCTCTGTTGGTCGATCCTTTTACCTTGGTATCTCCATTTTGACTCCCTGGAGAAACATTTTCTCTCGTCTTCCCAAGCGTATCTACTCTAAGATTCTCGCTACCACTGATATGGAGATTAAGTACAAGCCCAAGGTTTTGATTTCTCAAATTTGGAACGCCATTGTCATTTCCATGTACCGTGAGCACCTTCTTGCTATTGACCACGTCCAGAAGCTTTTGTACCACCAGGTTCCTTCTGAGGTTGAGGGTAAGCGCACTCTTCGTGCTCCTACTGTTTTCATTGCTCAAGATGATAACCAAATTGACTCTGAATTCTTCCCTCCTAATTCTGAAGCTGAAAGACGTTTCTCTTTCTTTGCTCAGTCTCTTTCTACCCCTATTCCTGAACCTCTTCCTGTTGATAACATGCCCACTTTTACCGTCTTTGTTCCTCACTATTCTGAAAAGATTCTCTTGTCTCTCCGTGAGATTATCCGTGAAGATGACCAGTTCTCTCGTGTCACTCTTTTGGAATATCTTAAACAGCTTTACCCTGTTGAATGGGACTGTTTTGTTAAGGATACAAAGATTTTGGCTGAAGAAACTTCTTACAATGTTGACTCTTCCGATAACCTTGGTGAAAAGAGTGATGAGAAGGACAGTATCAAGAGTAAGATTGATGACCTTCCATTCTATTGTATTGGTTTCAAGTCTGCCGCTCCTGAATATACCCTTCGTACCCGTATCTGGGCTTCTCTCCGATCTCAAACTCTTTACCGTACTGTTTCTGGTTTTATGAATTATTCTCGTGCTATTAAGCTTTTGTACCGTGTTGAGAACCCTGAAGTTGTTCAAATGTTTGGTGGTAACACTGAAAAGCTTGAGCGTGAATTGGAACGTATGGCCCGCAGAAAGTTCAAGTTTATTGTCTCTATGCAGCGTCTTACCAAGTTTAAGCCCGAGGAAATGGAAAACACTGAATTCTTGCTCCGTGCCTACCCCGATCTCCAAATTGCTTACCTTGACGAAGAGCCTCCTGAGAATGAAGGTGAGGAGCCTCGTATCTTCTCTGCCTTGATTGATGGTCACTCTGAGATTATGGAGAATGGCCGTCGTCGTCCTCGTTTCCGTGTTCAGCTCTCTGGTAACCCCATTCTTGGTGACGGTAAGTCTGATAACCAAAACCACGCTATCATCTTTTACCGTGGTGAATATATTCAGCTTGTTGATGCCAATCAGGATAACTACCTTGAAGAATGTCTTAAGATTCGTTCTGTCCTTGCCGAGTTTGAGGAGCTTAACCTTGATCCCGTCAACCCATACACTCCTAGTCTTCCTACTTCTACTTCTGGTGAAACTCGTGAACAGTCTTACCCTGTTGCTATTCTTGGTGCCCGTGAACACATTTTCTCTGAGAATGTTGGTATCCTCGGTGACGTTGCCGCTGGTAAGGAAAAGACCTTTGGTACACTTTTCTCTCGTACTTTGGCTCAAATTGGTGGTAAGCTCCATTATGGTCATCCAGATTTCTTGAATGGTATTTTTATGACTACTCGTGGTGGTGTTTCCAAGGCTCAAAAGGGTTTGCATTTGAACGAAGATATTTATGCCGGTATGACTGCTCTTTGCCGTGGTGGCCGTATTAAGCACTGTGAATACTACCAGTGTGGTAAGGGTCGTGATCTTGGTTTTGGTTCTATTCTTAATTTCACAACTAAGATTGGTACCGGTATGGGAGAACAGATTCTTTCTCGTGAGTACTACTACCTTGGTACTCAGCTCCCCCTCGATCGTTTCTTGTCTTTCTTTTATGCTCACCCTGGTTTCCACGTTAACAACTTGTTCATTATTGTCTCTGTTCAGTTCTTTATGCTCTGTCTTTTGAACATTGGTGCCTTGTCTAACCAAACCATCATCTGTCTGTACAACCCCAACAAGCCTATTTCTGATCCCCTTATTCCCACTGGTTGCTACAATCTTCAACCAGTACTTGATTGGGTTCGAAGATGTATTCTTTCCATTTTCATTGTCTTCTTCATTGCCTTTATTCCATTGGTTGTCCAGGAGTTGACTGAACGTGGTCTCTGGCGTGCTATGGTTAGATTTGCTCGTCACTTTGGTTCCTTGTCTCCTTTCTTTGAGGTGTTTGTCTGTCAGATTTATGCTCACTCTTTGCTTATGGATTTGGCCTTTGGTGGTGCCCGATATATCTCCACTGGTCGTGGTGTCGCTACTGCTAGAATTCCATTTTCAGTCTTGTACTCACGTTTTGCTGGTGACTCTATTTACTTGGGTGGGCGTGCAGTTATGATGCTTTTCTTTGCTACCATTTCTATGTGGCAAGCGGCTCTTCTTTGGTTCTACATTACCTTGTTTGCCTTGTGTATTTCTCCATTCCTTTATAACCCTCACCAGTTTGCTTGGACCGATTTTATGATTGATTACAGAGACTACATTAGATGGCTTTCCCGTGGTAACAACAAGTGGCACAGAAACTCTTGGATTGGATATGTTCGTATTACTCGTTCTAGAATTACTGGTTACAAGCGTCGTGTGACTGGAGACCCATCTGAGAAGTCTGTTGGTGATGTTCCTAGAACTCCTTTTATGAACTTGATCTTTACCGAAATGGTTATTCCAGGTTTTATTGCTGCCGCTTGTTTTGTTCCTTACACCTTTATCAACTCTCAAAACGGTATCTCAAGTGCCCATACTGTCAACTCTGTTCTCCGTATCGTCATTTGCACTCTTGGTCCTATTGTTATCAATGCTGGTGTTCTTCTTGTTTTGGTGTTTATTTCTTGTTGTGCAGGTCCTATTCTTGGTATGTGCTGCAAGAACACTTCTTCCGTTATGGCTGGTATTGCTCACGGAATTTCTGTCATTATCTACGTTGTCTTTTTTGAAGTTATGTGGTTGCTCCAGAGTTGGTCTTGGACCCCTGCTCTTCTTGGTATGATTACATGTATTGCTTGCCAGCGTTTCATCTGCAAGCTTATGACTGTCTTCTTCCTTACTCGTGAGTTTAAGAATGATAATGCCAACCGTGCTTGGTGGTCTGGTAAATGGTACTCTGCTGGTCTTGGTTGGATGACTATGACTCAACCATTCCGTGAGTTTGTCTGCAAGATTTTAGAATCTACCTACTTTGCCGCTGATTTCGTTGTTGGCCACTGGATTATGTTTGCTCACCTTCCTATGCTCTGTATCCCTATGATTGACAGATGGCATTCTATGCTTCTTTTCTGGCTTCGTCCTTCCAGACAGATTAGACCTCCTATCTTTTCTCTCAAGCAGACTAAGCTTAGAAAGCGCATGGTTAAGAAGTATGCTTCTCTTTACTTCTTCCTCCTCTTTATCTTCCTCATTGCCCTCATTGCCCCTGCTGTTGCTGGTAAGAACTTGAACACTGTCAGCATTGGTGACAAGCTTCCTTCCTTTGCCAATGGTCTCTTCCAGCCCAGATGGTCCAAGGGCGCTAACAATGATACTGGTCCAAATGCTCCTAGCACTATTCTCACCTACACTCCTCCTCTTACTAACTACTCTACCAAGCCATAAATGGGTTGGTAGCATTATTTACTGGCATTTTTTCCATACAATCATGATTCCTTTTGGAACACTTACAAACAATTGCTAGACATTTAAAACAACAATCCAATGGCTTATCATGAATAACAATAACAAGAATCATGATTTTATAAAAATTCTTTAAACTGTTTTATTACAAATGTCTTATTTTTGCCTTTTTTTTCTTCTTTTTATTTCTGGCAAGTTTTTGTTTTTATCTCTTAAAATATATGTATTTGTTATCTCTTATTTGTTTTATCATTATTATTTTTATTACTTTTTTATATATTTGTGTGTGATATATATTTTTATAGCTGGAATTAGTTTACTTCGGATAATTTTATTGGATAGATTATTAAAACAGAATGAAATACATTAAAATAACTGTTAAATCTTTTTTAAACACGTTTTGTTGTGACATTATCGGTTGTCGTTGATTTTGTGTACTAGGAAATAAAGTTGGTACAGTGGCTTATAAATTTCTACTACGGACAGACTAGTTTAGGCACACCACCTTTTTTTTTTTCTTCCTTCTACCTCCCTCATTTTATCATTTCTGTTGTGGCATATCAATCACTAACTCAACGACATAACCAATTTTCCAAAGTGGCTATTGCCTTTATTTGAATTACTTTTTACATGATCTTTTGATAATATCAGAAAAAAGCCATTCTCTTCCATTATTCAACTATTGGTTTTAGAATCTAGCATACCCTGAGCGAGTTTATTACCCTTTGGATTACCATTTCACAACAGCATCTAGCTATTCTTTCTTTTTATTTGCATTGCATTTTTAAATCTTTTGCAAGTCCATCATCAGATTCGTAAAGATTATTAATTTCATACTATACGACCTCCGCCCCCCCTTTCCTTTTCTCCTTTTAATAATTTAAATGAACTAATTGCATCATGGCACCAACAAAAGCCCAAATTGTTACTCGTACGCCGGCACACCAAATCTCCAGCTTTGGCCAGCCGCTGGCCCGGAGTTTGAACACTCATGGTTGCACACACATCAGCTCGATTTGCAAAACAGCAGCAGACCGCAAAAATATTTTACGATCGTATGAGCTGGCGGTTCGACTGTGCGTTGCGCGGGTTCAGCAAGTGTATCCGCACAAGAGCTGTAGTAAACGGAAAAAAAAAGAAAATGTCCAGCACCAATCCAAAAAACGAAGAACCATGAATAACTCGACTACACAAAAGGGTGAGGACGGAGATTCAATAGTGGAAGGCTATTCCAGAGGTTCAGAGCTATATAACAAGCTGCATGCCATCAAATGCCAGGAATGCGGGTCTGCGGCACCATCCGTAATGTGTTGTCTTCATTGTTCATTTGTCGGATGCCTTGAACATATCCAAAAGATTCATTATGCGCAAAACCAGACACACACTCTAGCTGTCGATTTGGTTGCCTGTGGAGAAGGCGTGCTTTACTGTGCCGGCTGTAATGACTATGTTTTTGATATGACCTTTGAACAAATCCGCATTGAAAAAGTCCGGCAGGTTATTGAAATTGGACTTAACGGACTCCCCACAGGTTCTATTTTTGATACAGCACCGCTTTCGCTAGAACATGGATCAGGTTTGAGAACAGGAAAAGTGTTTAAAGCAGAAAAAGAGGAAGAGGAGGAGGAAGAAGAAGAAGAAGAAGAGGAGGAGGAAGAGGCTGATGATGACTATGATGACGAAGATAAAGAAAAGAAGAAGAAAGAAAAACAGTACGAGGAGGCGGAAGACTGTACAAAGTATTCAAACGATGAGCGCGAACGTGCAGAAGAATACCGAAAAGAGTTGGGTCCTGGATACGAAATTGTTCAAAACAAGGCTTTATTACCTTCATACCAAGCAACTTCTGCGTTGAGAGGATTTTATAACATGGGCGCCACTTGTTTCATGTCTGTTATTTTCCAAGCCCTTTTGCATAACCCACTCATTCGAAATTTCTATCTGTCCGGTGGCCATGAGCGAGGTCTCAAGTGTGGCCAAGGCCGTAATCCTCGCAATGTGTCTAGCAGTGATGGAAGCGACGACTCTACAGCAACATCAATCACTGAGGGCGGAGGTGCCAGCCGAAGCAATAGTGTTGGGCTTGGAGGTCTTAATGGAGGGTTGAATGGATCCAGTACTTCAGGTAGCAATAACAAGGCAGTTCTTGACCCCACAGTATCTCTCAACTGTTTATCGTGTTCGTTGGATGAAGTTTTTACGGAATTCTTTACTTCTTCCTCGGTGGCAGGCTTTGGTCCTACAGAATTGTTAACCACGGCCTGGCAAATTAAACGGTCCTTAGGGGGAAGTTCCCAGCAAGATGCGCATGAATTTTTACAAGTTGTTTTGAACGAATTACATGCCTCGCACTATGACTCTGAAGTTTTTTCAAAAGGTGCGACGGCGTCGCTTAGAGACATTGGATACCAAGGCGAAGAAGTTCCTGACATGCTGCGCAAGCTCGAAGACGTTAAAATCCAGTCTTGTGGCTGCGTGAGCCACCGCACGTTTTGCGGAGAATTGGAGTCAAGAATCGCATGCCAGGTGTGTGGAACAGTGTCAAGCACTGTTGTTGATCCTATAATGGACTTGTCACTAGATGTCCGAGATGTCAAAAAGGGAAAAGACTCTCATTCTGCTAATGGATCAGGGACTCCCAACGGGTCATCGGCATCTTATGGTTCTGGAAATGGAACAGTTAAAAAGGCACTAGCGAACGGGAAGCGGAAGCAGCCAGTTGCTGGGAAATCTCTTCCGGGAACGACGGCAGCTTCTGCATTAGAGTCTCACGAAACCAATGGGCCAGCTACTAATGGAGCAGCAGATGCTAACAAGGTCACACTGGAAGAATGTTTACAAAGGTTTACGAGCGGAGAAAAGTTGGACACAATGTTTACTTGTGAAACATGCAAAGCCAAACGACAAATTGAAAAAACACTGTCAATCAAGCGGCTGCCTTCAGTATTGGCGATCCAACTGAAACGGTTTTCCCACACTGGATCGTCTAGCAAGATTGAAACGCACGTCAACTTTCCTCTAGTTTTGGATATGAACAATTATACCACGGAGGGTGCGTATGGCAGTGGCAGTGGCAATCAGCCAGATGAAAGTGAAAGTGAAGAAGAAGAAGAAGAAGAAGAAGAGGATACAGACGACGAAACTAAAAAGTCACCATTCAACCAAAAGAGTATACCGTATGAACTTTTTGGAGTAGTCTGTCATCAAGGATCACTGAACACTGGCCATTATACATGCATGATGAAGACAGCGCCAGGCCGCTGGTTTCATTTTGACGATGCGATGGTTACGACGATTGGCGTTAACCAGGTTTTGGAAAAGAATGCATACCTTTTGTTTTACGTTGTTCAGCAGCTTCCAACGATCATTTAAACTGTGTAAATATAAATATACAAGCATACATGTAAAGGAAGAATAAAATTTGACTGATTCTCAATTGAAGATGTAGTACGAAAAAAGAAAGAGGAGCAGAACTTGACAGGAGGTAGACACTGAACAGGCATGTGATAGGACTAGTTAGCGACCGGCAAGCTCACGCATTTCTCGAGCGCCCTAAATAGGAACGAAACACGAGCGAATACAGAGTGAAAAACCGCCAGAGTTGACTAAATGGGCAACAGGCAGGTACAAATGGAGCGGGCACGAGTGGAAATCTCCAGGGCAAGGGGATAAGAATGGCGAGAAGCAGGAATTAACCCTAGAAGAAGAAACCAAGCATTCTCTGGCCTACGCGCCGCCTGAGTAGGCGCGGGAACAGGCAGGCGCAGAAACCCAGCGCTGTGCCGCTGGGGGTGGCACGCGAACCGGGTAACGTGATTATAATGCATGTGATATCCACGTGACGATGCAGATCAGGATTTTTTTCTTTCGTTCGCTTTCTTGCACGACGACAGTTTGACAGCCCAGTGTGGTGGACAGGCTAACAGAGGTTACAAAAGGAAAAGAAAAAAAAAAAAAAAAGGCTTGGATGGTAGAGTGAAACCTTGGTAATAGAATCATAGCACAGCCATTGGCCAATTGGTAGCGTTGGACTTGAATTACAACAAGCTCGTAGCATATACATGTAGTAGTATATCGCACCATTGATGGCAGATCACAGAACAGGCTCCCTCCCCGGCAGCACCTTGGTAATAAGATCAATCCATCCAAATTATGTACAAAAGATCAATTGATGATTGCCAGATAGATGATACATCCGTCCAACAGCCGGTTAATTAGCAGCGTTTATTCGAAATAAGCGTATGTGTGCATGTGTGAGTGAGTGTATAATAAAATTTTCACAATATTTTTCAGTCTATTTTACTACCATCGCTTAAACATACACACACACACTCACACATACGGCCCGCCCTTGTTCTCTTCTCTTCCACCCACCAACCAACCACACCTCCAAATTTCCTCATCGCCTTTGGGTTTGCTCTCCCTTTCCTATCCTCAGCTCCCTGCCTTGCTTTTTTTTTCCCACAGCTTGGTTCTTTTCCTCCTACAGCTTCCTCGCTTGGTCCTTTTTTGTGTGCGCGCGTCTGTGTGTTTTTCTGTTTTATAGCACTACAACACTCATCTTTTGACAGCTTGCAAATCTTGATTGACTTTTCTTTATCCTCTCTTCAACCGTCTTTCGCTTGTCTCTTTCATAAGATTGCATATATTCCTTGATTCAATCAATAGATTCTCGTTTTCAAAACCAAAAAAAACACATACACACACACACACACACACACAGCCTTTAGGCATTGCAATTTTGAAAAACCACATATATATCCACATATATATATTTCTGGAGAACTTTCCACATCCACAAGTCCTTTTTCTTTCCCCCCTTTCACTCTGAATTGCACAGCTTTCTTTTGGACGTTTTCAAATCCATCTCAGACTTTCTTTTTCTCGGCTTGATTATCATTTACATTAACCTTATTTAAATTCATTCAACAATGTCCCAACCTACTACACAATACTTTGGTATGCCTTGATTCGAACTCTTTGTCTTGTTTATACACATTATCAATTTTTTTTTATATACTAACATTTCACTCTTCTTTTAAAAGCCCGAATACCCAAGTCTGTCAACCTTTGGAAGGCATTCCCAGATTTTAAAGCTGTTGAAGGCTTCAAGGCGTATGTTTTTTTCTCTCTTTCTTTTGCCAACTTGCCATGCAATTTCTTGATCAACGTTGCGCCGTAATACTAACTCTTTTTTATTATTATTCATTCGTATAGTCCTACTGGCACAGAAAAGGCCGATGAAGTTAGACAATCTATATATTCAGCTAACGGTAAATACTTTGCATACAATACTGGCGCTATGTAAGTCTTTTATTTCTTTCAGCTGCTTCATCCTTTGATCATCTCACTAACATTACTCCGTGCTTAGTATCGCAATTGTTGACCCAGAATCTGGCGCTGCTTTACATACCCTCAATGTTCCTAATACCCTTGAAATTGCATTTTCTCCTCTTGGAAAATTCCTTGTTTCTTGGGAGAGACCCAAGCGCGATGAGAAATATGGTGGCGACTATGGACCAAATCTTAGACTCTTTAGTACCGAGACTGGTGAGCAGGTTTCTGAATTTGTTGCTCGTTCGCAAAGCAATTGGCTGCAGTTTACATATGATGAGAAATACATTGCTCGCATGGTGACAAACTGTATTGAATTCTACGATTCCTCCAACTTGTCCAAACCCTGGTCCAAGTTGAGAGCAGAGGGCTGCTCAACCTTTTCTGTCAGTCCGGGCCAAAACTACTCTGTCGCTGTTTTTACCCCAGAAATCTCAGGAAGACCAGCCAGCGTCCGTGTTTACCAATTCCCCAACTTTGAACAAGCAGTTTCTCAAAAGACCTTCTTCAAGGCTGAAAATGCTCAAATGAAATGGAATAAGCTAGGCACTGCTCTTCTTGTTCTTGGATCTACAGACGTTGACAAGTCTGGCAAATCATATTATGGTGAAACAAACCTCTACCTTTTGGGTATTGCTGGATCTTATGACTCTCGCATTGATTTAAAACATGAAGGAACAATCCACGACTTTTCTTGGTCTCCTAACTCTAGAGAGTTTGGTGTCGTCTATGGTTTCATGCCTGCCACTACCACCATTTTCGATGCTAGAGGAAAAACTGCCCACAGTTTCCCCAGAGCCCCAAGAAACTCAATCTTGTTTTCACCACAGGCCCGCTTTGTCTTGGTTGCTGGTTTCGGTAACTTGCAAGGTACCATTGATATTTATGACCGCCAGAAACAGTTCTCAAAGGTCGCTACGATTGAGGCATCTAACACATCTGTGTGTGAATGGTCTCCTGATGGACAATTTATCTTGACTGCCACCCTATCTCCTCGTCTTCGTGTCGATAACGGTGTCAAGTTGTGGCATTACTCTGGTAAGCTTATCTTTGCTCAGGATTACAATGAACTTTTTGCTGCTTCTTGGAGACCTATGGACGCTAGTCTTTTCCCAATACGCGGATCTTTGCCTGCCGCTCCTGAGCCACATCCCTCTGCTCTTGTGTCTGTTGCTGCCAAGGGTGTCCCCGAAAACAATGGTGCTGCTGCTGCTACCGGTGGTAAAAAGCCTGCTGGTGCATATGTTCCTCCCCATGCCCGTAACAGACCTGGTGCCCCCTCACATGTTGCTCCTACCTCTTTGTTTGAACGTGAACAGAATAACAAGAGTCCCGGTATTCCAGGCGCTGGAGGTGCTCGCAGAAACATTCCAGGTGTTCCAGGTGCTCCTTCTGGACGCGCTGTTCCAGGCCGCAATGTACCAGGCGTTGCCCGTGTCACTCCTCCTGCTGCCGATGCAGCTGTTCCTGCCTCTGCCGAGGACAAGAACATTCGTGGCCTTGTCAAGAAGCTCCGTGCTATTCAAGACCTCAAGTCTAAAAGAGCCAAGGGCGAAAAGCTTGAAGATACCCAGCTTAAGAAGATTGAACGTGAGCACGAAATTATCCAAAAGCTTTCGTTTTTGGGTTGGACTGATACCAATTAAAGAATTAAATTATTGACTTTATATGATGATGACTGTTTTTTTTTTAAATAAAGGCGTGTTTAACAGGAGGTTTATTGATATCAGTAGATGTGATTTACTTGCATGTCTATTGATATATATACCCATTTATTATATATATATATATGTATATACAATATGAGTATATAATCCAACTGGATTTTGGTGTTTAAATTAATTGGCAAGATTGTGAAATCTTAATCTCGGGATGTTTGTAGAAATCAATGCTGACGTTACCATTTGTAAACTTGATTTTGAACAAGTTCCATTTGCTATTATAAATATAAAGTGATAGTGAGAGTTGGAGTATATGCTATATATACATTTGACAATAATCATAAAAAATAATAATAATAATAATATCTAAATTAAAGCTCAGGGCGTTTAACTTTGAGAGAGGCTTTAGTATCCGGGACTTCAACTGCAGCCAGCAGGCCAACGAGAACCAGCACGACGCCGCCCGCCAAACCCGCCGTGACCTTGAAAATGTACCAGCTGGTGCGTTTTTTCTTGTTAAACTCGCGCTCAAACACGACCAAGCCGCCGGAGCCGCCGCCGCCAATGATATTCCAGCCCTGTTTTTCGAGCTTCATGATCGATTTGATGTAGCGCTCGGGGCGCTCGAGGTTGGACAACGTAGTGAACAGGTCCTGTCCGGCGGCTTCGTTTTTGATGGGCCGTGAGCTGGTGTTGATGGTTTTTTGGGCTGGGGTGAGGATAATGTACTCCTTGGCAAGGTCGGAGTGTGATGTGGCTGGAGGTGAGTAGAAGCGGTCAATGTGGACGGGCGTGAAGAAATTGCCGCTTTCAAAGGTTCGCGGGGTGCCCGGGCGAAGAGTTTCAAGACTGTAGGCATATGCGTTCTCCTGTCGGAACCGCTCATTGTCATAACGAATTCTGTCATTGCGGACAAAACCAAGAGTTGAATCAAGATCTTTGATCACATCTTCGTTCAATACGTCCTGGTCTGTAAGAGATTCAATTCGAGAAGCAGTAGAACGTTCTGAAGAAGTGTGGGCTTTAGACTCTGAAGCATCAAGCGAAGAGGAGGGAGAAGGAGGAGAGGAAGAAGAAGGGCCATCAGGTTTAGCTGAAGTTGTTTCTTTATCAGCAGGCACTTGTTCAGATACAGCATCTTTAACAGAGGTTACTGATGGCTTCTCGTATCTCTTTCTAATAGCGTCAGGTGTAAGCTCATCTAATTCTGCCCTCCTAATGGAATCACCGGCGTTAACAGCTGCCGACCGAGAAATCTTTGGAGATGATCGAGATGCTGAACGGGTATCGCTCTTTGATGCCGAAGCACCCTGAAGAATAGCGTCATCAGACATAAAGCTGAGCAATCTGTCAAGATCCTTTTCAGAATTACGATAGTGGGTATTTCCAAACAAGTTTGAAGAAGCATCGCTCAAATTAGCAGAATGGACCTCTTGTGGATAAGAAAACTTGGGTATTTCAGCAGAACGAGCGATTTTGTCTTGCATATTCTTGACCCTTTCAAGGGCTTCATTGAGCTCTACCTCTAAAGCAGAAAGAGCCTTGTGTTTGTCAAGATCAGATAACAAATCAGGTTCCGCTTTACTGCTGGCCGCATTGTCAGGCTTTGGAGGAATAATAATGGGTTCAGATTGATCAGTAATGGGGGAAGACTTTGAGTTAACGATATGAGATGAACTAACAATGTTGTTTGTCTCAGGATCAGCGACAATTGTTGCCGACAGGCTGCCGGTGTCGCTCTCAGAAGGAGCTAATGGGTCAATTGCATTTACAGAAGAAGGTGATGGAGGAGCAGGCGGAACTTGTATACTGTTATTGGAAGAATCTGGAGACGAATGTTGAGTTTGAGCTTCACCCGATGTAGAACTCTCGTTATCCAATGCCTTCTTTTCAACCTCCTGCTTCTGAGAACTAGACTTTGGTTTTCTGCGAAGGGTTATCAGATCAATCTCATAGTCGTCATCTTTAGGAGGCTCACTATCAGCTTTCTCAACCATAGGCTTTGAAGTGCTATCGTTGACTGGCTGAGAAGAGCTAGGGTGTGGCGAGTCGTTAAAGATTTTATTCACATCATTGTAAATCTTATTTCTCAACTCCTCCACTTCTTCTGAATTCCTAGGTGGGGAGTTTTGAATGCCTTTAAACTGGTCAAACATGTGATTCATGAGGTTTGTTGACCGCTCCAGCTGCTGGTCTGACCAAGCCCGGGCGTTTCTAATAGTTTCTTCCATTGATTGCGAGACTGGATACTCATCGACATAGACTCTAGTCGAGTTTGACATCTTCTCAGCGTCTTTTTGCATTCGACGCATGCGCTTAGCAAGCTTCTTTGAGACCTTATCTAGTCTCTTATCGTTATCAGTGTGCAAGATACGATGACTGTGAAACCGACGACCCACGACGCCTCTACCCCAATCAGAATGCCAAACATGCTCAGAATTGGCATTAGAAGCTGGTTGTGAGGCAGGGGCTTCTGATGAGCCGTTAGCAAACCATTCTGGTGGCGTCCAGTTCTTGTGGCGGTAGGATCGAAAAAGAGCCAATCCCTTCAGGTAAGAAGGACGCTTGGTACGGGAATACATCCGATATAGGTATCTGTATGTGCTGAGCTTGGCTTGCTTCCAGGTTTGTGGGATTTCAGAGTGGTCAGTAAACTTGTAGATTTGCCGAGATTGATGGTGTGGAGAGAAATAACGTGAGGTGTAGTTATATTTATGCTTGAAAAGAGGATCGGAGGAGGAGCGCATTGCACTACGACGCCAAAACCACCACCCACACATTGTGAAGATATATTACGCCAAAAAGAGGTTGGGGCGTACAAAGCAGCGAATATGGCAAGTATGGAATATCGAAATTATCCAAGTGAAATATAAGAAATCAAGGTGGATTCTCTATATTGTGGGTGCGGGGTCCTCTCTATTTATCTAGGTTGCTGGTTACGACTATGTAGATTAACAGAATGCACAACGACTAGAGCCCAGAGGCCAATCACAGGACAATGGACGACTCCTTACTCTTAAAAAGAGTCTTTTGCGTGCGAGAACTATAAAGCCAGGCTTGTTTGGGTGCTATGGACAGTAGAACCTACGTCAATCTTACTCACATGCACAACAATCACAAATAACCATCTAACGTCCAATTTCGGTGCCGACCATTCAAGTTTACCAGTCACACGCTAAATGACTTGCGCAAACCCAATTCAGCGTTAGCCTCATGTTCAAGCCATTCTTAGATCGTTTTGTCATAAGCTGAATTTACTTCATTCTCTACATATATTCTAAATAAAATACTGGTACAGTCAATAAGGCCCTAGAATAACCTTCTCATAATCGCTTATTTGCTGGTCTTCTCGTCATCAGCACCTTCCTTGCCACTCTCTTCTTCTTTGGCGTCCTCCTTCTTTTCATCACTGTCCGTCTTCTCGCCAATTGCCGAGCTCTTTCTGTTTTCTATCTTGTTTTCAATCAAGTCGTGGAATGCAATAATAGCACGCACCAGACTACTGAGGTAAACAATCATCATGTCGTCATTTGTCTTGATAGTGTATGCCTTACTAAGTGCGTTAGGGGGCTCTGCAGAGCCATCTGAAGTTGAAACACCAGTGACGGAAGAAGCCGCTGGGCTGCCTGGTGTTGAGAGGTTAGGAAGAAGGTTGAAGACGTCTTGGAGCTTGCCCAAGATGACGTGGTTGACAGGAAGTTCACCTTCAACAACACGCTGGAGATAGAGGGCAATGTCCCGAATATGGCTTTGAAGACCCTTTAATGATTGTAGTAAGTTGGTAATGCGAATCGACAAGGATCCAGCGGCAGCGTCTCTGACGTCGCGCAAAAGGTGCTCGACACCGATTTCTTCAGCCTCTTCGGCCTCTATGGATGAGGGAATGTGGACAAATGTCTTTTCTGTAGATGTACCGTCTTCTTTAATTTCTTCAACGGCAATATATGCATCAGTAGGAATGCCGACGGGTTTAGGCTGAACATCGACAATCAAAAGGAGAGGGTTTGTCGTGTACTTCTTGAAAAGCTCATTGATCTCAAGATCAGAAGCTCTGAGCTTAGGGCCGGTGTGGTACCATCCAATAAGTTTTTCCTTAGCATTGACCTTTTTAAACATATCACCCATGGTTTCAACGAAATTGTGATCTAAAAACCAAACACTAGGCTTCTTGTCATCCTCCTCGAATGGAATTGCAAAACTGTTGGTAACCTTGATGGTCGAGCCTCTGTTATCACCTAATATAACACCCAATGCTCGCTTCTTGGTATCTTTAACACTTCGATCGTAGTGATCGACAACAGAAAGAAGCACTAATGGAGCGACGGTAACATTCTTGTCAGACAATTGGTGAGGAATATCTAAAGCAGTAGGCATTTTGTAGAGTTGTGTGTCGATATTTACTGTGTTGAAATGTGTGGCAAAAAATCACGTTTGAAATAACAATCAAATACAAAGTGGTGAACAAATAAATATGCGAATATAGGAATTGAAAGACCGATGAATAGTGAATTGAACACGAAAGACTGTCCTAAATTCAACAAGAGACTGTTTTCAGAGGCGTTCAAAGAATATTGATTGAAATAAGGTGTAAAGGCGATGCCAAAGATTGTGGGAGGCAAAAAGTTGGTGGCGATGTGTCGTGCTGAGATGTACTGAGAAATAAGCACAACTGGTACCTATTGCACGGCTGAAGGTGTTGACAATTGGCATTAGGCTAGCTTTGGGGGATTTAGCTAGTGAGAAATAGATGGAATATGGGGCTTTTTGATCAAAAATACTGCGGTAAATCTGTAGCAGTTTTTGAAGCATTTAACTCAATCCTTTTCCATGGTTCGTTTAGGGAGTGGATACTAGTTGAAAGCCTGAGAGCAGTGCGGCTGTACTGAAAACAGGCTTAACTTGTGATCTCGTCTTTTCTAAAAACCGTTCCAAGTAATCATTAGAAGCTGATAATATACTTGTATAATTAGTGATGCTAATGTCATTATTTATATTTATCTTTAACATGTGTTTCATGACTTCTGCATGCTCAAATAAAGGATTCTTCTGCTTACACACACATTCAGTAAATCATGTCTATCACGTGACACATATTTGCAAGTTTTGGGCTCTTAGCTCAGCCCTTGCCAGTCCAACTTTTTTTTTTCATTCTATTATTTCTTTTCACAAACCAACATCCTTTTTTCAACTCCCATACTTATACCAAAATGACATTTGCACAGCTGGTAATTGGTCCTCCAGGATCTGGAAAGTCCACGTACTGTAACGGAATGCATCAGTTTTTATCAGCAATTGGTCGAAAGACGTCAATTATCAACTTGGATCCAGCCAACGATCGCATATCCTACCCATGTGCTTTAGATATCCGAGACTTTACAAAGCTAGAAGATATTATGAATGAACAGAACCTAGGACCTAATGGTGGTATCATGTATGCTTTGGAAGAAGTCGAGAGCTCACTAGGCGACTTTGTCAACATGATTGAATCTTTAGGTAAACAGGACTATCTCATTTTTGACTGCCCTGGCCAAGTTGAACTATTCACGCACCATTCAGCGCTTCATAAAATCTTTAAACGACTGGAGAAACTGGATTATAGGTTGGCCGTTATTAATCTCATTGATTCATTCTATATTACTACCCCATCACAATACATTTCGATTCTACTTCTAGCTCTTAGAAGCATGCTCCAGCTTGATCTACCGCACATCAATGTTCTGAGCAAAATAGATTTGCTAAAAAACTATGGCGAACTGCCTTTCAACCTCGACTACTACACAGAAGTGCAAGACTTGTCATATCTCTTCCCCCATATTGACGCTGAACAAAAGACTGTGCTAGGAAAACGATATTCCAAGCTGACAGAAGCTATTGCAGATTTGGTGGAAGAGTTTGGATTAGTGAGCTTTGAGGTACTCGCGGTGGAAGATAAGAAGTCGATGATATCATTGCTAACTGTGATTGACAAGGCGACTGGATACATGTTTGGATCTACGGAGATTGGTGGCGATACAATTTGGGCAGAAGCCACCCGCCAAGGTGGATATCTAGGGGTTATTCAAGACGTGCAAGAAAGATGGATTGATCACAAGGATAAATATGATGAACAAGAAGACAAAGCACGAGAAGAAATGATTAAGACAGCCGAAGAAGAGTCACGCCCTCTTACTGAGGAGGAAGAATGGGACCAAGCCCTTAAGGATTTTGAACGACAAAATGGAGCCCACATGAAACAATGAAATTGATATATTGCTATTATTTGTTTATTTTGATACTTTGTACATTAATTATTAGTCTGTGAATATGCTATTTCCAAATAACATTTATGGCTGTTAGTCATATTAATAAATGGTGAGATCAGTTGGCAGAGCTTAAGAACTTTTCAACTTCCTCAATCTTGTCCTGAGCAGCTGTGTTTTCTTCTTCATTATCAGACTTCTAAAATAAAATAAAAAACAAGTTAATTGCCATGCTCAACATGTTCAAACTGAGTGATATTTAAATCTGTACAGGGCAAGGCCGTGCTTGTACTTACTCCCGCAGCCTTCAAGCTATCCAATGCAGCCTGGATCTTACTCCTAATCTCAGGAATCATCTTGGTAGTGTCCTCAAGGACCTCGATCTACATAATTGCAATTGTTAGAATGCGAATAATCACACATGACACAGTACATGTTGTTCATACCTGTTTCTTAACCTCGTATTCATCAGCTCCAGCAGCCTTCATTTTTTCGATAGCCTGCTTCTGCTCTTCAGCCTCCTGCTTGTAGAGACCTTCTTCCTTGACAAGGCGGTTGAGAGCATTGATCTTTATTTTGAGAGGAGATGGAGACATGTTGATAGCTAGTTGGACGAAGTAGTGGCGAAAAGGTGAATGAATGAATGAATGTCCAAAAAATCAAGCTCAAAAGTAAACATATGAATCAGGGTTAGGGCTGAAAAACTTCCTATCTTTCCGCATGGTTCTATATGAGTTTTTTGCCATTTTCATCTGTCCTCCCCGCACTCACCACACATCCCACCTGCACAATGGCATCCCCATCTCAACATGTTCAGGAACTTTCGATATCTCTGATAACAAACTTGTCCGCAAGCATTGAGCGTAAGCGTCAAAAGACCTATGATCGCCGCCAGGAACTCGTTAAAGCCCGCGAGCAAGTCTCTAGTACCTCAATCCAGTATCAGCAGAACGAGGTTGTGGTGCATATAGGCGATGGCTACCACGTCTCGTATCCTCCCAGGAAAGCCCTTGAGTCTTTGGATCGAATGATATTTTCGGCATCTAAATTCATTGCACAATGCGATAAGCAAATCGAGTCGGCAAAGCGTGCAGTCGCTGATTTGCAACGGATATCAGGCAATGACTCACATATTGGAAGCTCAACGCTGAATAAAAGCGACACCATCAATGCTCTTAGAGCACAATCTGGTGGCGATTTGGGTGGCACCAATGCTCTCGCTGATGCTATATCCAGTGGTGCTTTATCTTCTGAACTTGATGATGACCCTTTCTTGACAGAAGAAGGTCTTCCTATCATGGAGATCATGGAGGAGCTTGACGAAGACGGAAACATCACTTGTAAGTATTCTATTTTTCAACTTGAGTCTTCATCTATTGATCTCATTCAAATTTGACAAATTCATTGTCGGGCTACGGAACGCCTTCATCTTGATATTGATTACTAACTATCTCTGTGTAGCCTCACAAGTTAGACCCCAAAAATCGGTGGAACTTGCGGAATTTGCAAATAAACAGCTTGCCGGTATATTAGAAGGTCGTGACGATCTTCTCAAGGGAAGCGAAAGTAAAGGCTCTACAAAACGACAGTTCATTGACGGAAGGCCGGTTTTTGGACCAGAAAAGCCTGAATGGCTGCTCAAAGGCTTACCAAACCCTCACGAGAAAAGGCGTATTAGCGCCGGAATTTTCAAAAAAGAGTTATCAGGGACAAAGCAAACTGCCGACAAAAAACCCCAAACTGACAGTACTACTAGTCCAGCACCTGTTTCATTAATATCTGAAAAATCCACAGATTTGGAGCATAAAAACTCTGAAAATAAAAATCAATCTAAGCAGCCAAGTGAAGCAGCACCTGCGACCACGGCTAATAAAAATAAGGCCTCTAGTGATGAAAAAAGAGGGGTGGAGAATACTACGACCAAAACTGCAAGGCCCGACGCAGAGAAGCATGCCGATAAAGGCAAATTTGTACCATCGGTCAAGATTCCGCGCACTACTGATAAAAAATTAAAATTAACGTCTGATCACCCAGTTATAAGCAACAGTGATTCTCTCATCTCCAATGAGACAAAAAATCAAGATCATCAAAGCGCTTCAAGTGATGATGACCCCGACAGTTCTGGCGATTCTGACTCTAGTGGAAGTCAACCACCTGATGATATCCCTTATAACCCAGATCAACCTGCAATTCCAACATCTGAATTGTTGGAACTTGAGATTCTTGCAAATGATATTGAAGAAGAGTCCGACTTTGAAGGTGATGAAGCAGCATTTGATTTGACTGAGGATGGTGGTGATGAAGATGGTGATAATGATGAAGATGAAGATGCAGAAGAAGAGATCGATGAGGATATTGACGATGTTGAGGATGACGACGATGACGAGGATGAATTTGGAAGAACTAGAGGGTCACTCGTTCCATCTCAATATGCTAGCCGCATTCAGGAAGAAATAGCAAAACTGAGGGCTCAGGGCAAGTCTGCGGTTACAGTATCTAATGCAGACAGTGCAATTGATGACCAGGAAGAATATTCAATGGAAGAAGCCGCTACTTCTTCTTCTAACGATGATAGTGATTCAAACATTATCAAACCACCTAAAATTAAAGAGAAGAAGCGTGTTCGTTTCTCCGAAACAATTGAAATCAAGCGGTTTGAGAAGAATCCTCCAAAGAAGAAACCCGCCAATTCTACTGGAATGATATCTCCTAACTCAAAGACTGAGCCCATTAAAGATGCTCCTTTACCAAAGCCATCTTCAGCTCAGTCAGCGGCCAAAATTGCAGCCGGCAAAGCTGATAATGATTCCGATACAAAGAGACCTGCTCGAGTTTCAAAATTCAAACTTGAAAGAATGGAATCTGGAGCCGGTCCAAAGAGGCCAAACATTTTCATTCCCAACAATGAATCTAAGCCTCAAACATATTCTGCCGTCAAATCAAACTCAATTGTTAGCGACACGGTTTTAGAGCGAGATCCCAACCCTTCATCTCTTCCACCCAACGCTATTTTTAAAGGCTCTTTAAAAAGAAATGCAGTCTTTCAGAAACCCAAGGCTCAAGATGGATTGAAATCTATTTCATCAATTGCTCAACCCCCACCAAAGCAAGAGCCCCCAAAACCTGTTACTAACAAGTATATTGTTACTCGATTAGGTCCCGCTCCAGCAAAAGCTCCCACCAAAAATGGACATTCTAGAACTTCATCAATTGACTCGAAAAACCCTTCTGCATCACCGATTGGGTCAGGTCTTTCCCCGGCCTATAACTATAACATATTACCTTCAAAGGGCTCTTCGCAAAAGCCAATATCTTCACCAACATTATCCCCCGTTAATGGTTCTTCTTCACCTCCAACAGGTAAGCCACAGCTCAAGCCGCTTGTAACCTCTACTTCCTCACCTTCTCGCTCTCCTATCTCTAGTCCTGTTAAAAATGGTGCTTACCGCATGAACTCAATAAATGCCAATGTTGGATCTAACTCTCCATCACCTGTTTCATCACCATCAAGACAACATGTTCACATGACACCTTCTTACAGTTCACCACCAAGTGCTGCTTCCTTCAATTCCCCACCACCACGGAAGCCTTCCAGATTTAAGATCCAGGTTCAAACTACCAAAGGTGTTCCAAAGTTTCCCGTTTCGAGTCGAATTCAAGAATTAGAATCATATCAATTGAGTACTGATAAAGAAAAGAAACGTACTGGTCCGCCTGTTCAGATTGAAAAACCAAACAAACCATCTGAATCGGTCCCAACTAGTGCCTTGGTAAAGGATATCAAAGAGAAGGATGTTCCATGTGATGGAGAGGAAGACGTGATAAATGATAAACCTGTGAAAAAGGATGAGAGAAGGCAGTTAGATACCGAGAATCGTAAGGGTGATATCACAACAGCAACTACTGCCACCAGCGATCCTATTGAAAAAGTTTCTCGTGATGAGACTAAAAAAGCTGATGTGGATAGTGACAAGCCCGTTAGTGAAACAGCTACGAATGGTTCAGTTGATATAAAACAGCCAAAATCCGGTGAATCAGCCGCACGAGGTCATTTTGATACTACAGGAGTCTCAGTAAACCCTGCATTGATTAAAGGTTTACGTTCCATGTTTCCACAGGAAGTCTTGGACAAAGCCAATGATTACTACGAGGGATCATTAATGAGTGAGGCGGACTTCATTCGAGCTCATTTGGGAGACGAGGCAGATAACGAAGTAGATGCCAAAGCAGATGCTAACAAGGATACCAAGAAAGCGGACTACAAAGCCAAACCTGTTTTAGCAGATACCTTGGTTGAGAGAGAAGATGCACCAGATATTGATGGAATTGGTATGGGATATTTGCCAGACAGACAGGTCAAAACCCTTAAGAAAAAGGTGCAAAAGGCCAAACAGAACAAGCAAAAGTTGCGTGAAGATAAAGATGATGGAAATGAAAATGGGGATTTAAACAACGATAATGACGATGACGATGACGATGACGACGATGATTATACAGTTAGCAGGGCTGAACTGTTACAAGAATACCAAAAGGTTAGACAGACATTGATATATCAAACCGGAGGATATGGAAAATCACCCGAAGAGTTAGAAACTGAGCCAGTTGAGGAGCCTGTGAGAAAGGCGAGTAGGTTCAAGATGGCCAGACTTTCTAACAGACGACTTTGATGTCTATGTTGTAAATTTAGAAATGACTATTGTATAGAGGTAATACCAATATACCAAACAATATTTTTTATCCGTACCTGTTTAGAAACCGACTAATATTGGATATCTGTACTTGAAAAAATGAGGCTTGATTTCTACTTTGTTTTTTTAGGTACACTTGTGAGGTTGTTTCAGAGGAGTTTCTGTTTTTCTATTGAGAAGCGACAACAACTTTGAGGCGGCCCATAAGGTTTAAGATAGTCCTAGATCAATTTGTAAACCGGGGGCACTGTTTTTTCTTAGGAAGGACGGGGAGAGCCGGGTTACAAGTGAAGGCTTCTGACTCTGTTTATAGGCCGAGAAGAGTGATCTTCTCAGGCATTTAGACCTTGATGGAGCTCGTTTCCCTTCACACATTTGTATACATTTGTATACAAAAAGTAAAAAAAAAAAATAAAACATTAATAATAATAAAATAGAGGGAGTAATTAAAAGGCGTGTATATAGTAATTAGTTACTTATTTGCGTGAACAGAAAACCAGTTCTATATCAATTTGATACAATATGTTTTTTTTTTAAAAAAAAGAAAAAAAATCGGAAACAATTTATATATAAATGTATTAAAATCAGATAAATGGATCAATACAATAATAAATCCGGGAAATCCATATTTACTTTCCTTCTTCTTCTTCGTCTTCAAAGTATCCAGGCTTGCCCTTTTCAAACTTGTAGTATTTGTACTTGCCTAGCATACCCTTTCGTTCCAACTCTCGTCCTCGCTCAATTGATTCCTTGGTGAAAATTTTGCCAGGATTGAGAAGGTTTAATGGGTCCAGAGTCTGCTTGATTGTGTGCATGAGATCGACTGTGTCCGGCCCCAATTCATCAACCAAGTAATTGACTTTACTGAGGCCAACACCGTGTTCGCCAGTGCAAGTGCCGCCAAACTCTAAGCCTCTGTAGGTAATGTTGTGAGAAAGCTTCTTGACTTCCTTGTATTCTTCTTCACTTGATCCGCGGTAGATGATTCCAGCGTGTATGTTGCCATCTCCGACATGGCCCATGGTACTGCTTCTGGGGAACATTGAGTTTTCAATATCATTACGTGTCAAGTCCACGAGCTTGGGCATGTTAGAAATAGGCAGGCAAACGTCTGTGGCATAGTGTTTGGCATCTTTTGGGCCAAGAGCCAAAGCACTCCAAAGAGCCTCTTTTCTTGCACTCCATAACAACTGACCCTCTTCATTAGTTTTGGCAAACTCAAACCGACCAACTGTGCTACTTCCACAGGTGTTACAAATCTCCTTGGCCTTTTCAATCTGCTCCTTTACTGATCGCTCAGTTCCGGAAAACTTGAACAGTAGTGTTGGTTTCTCGGTCCAGACTCTTCCCGGGGTATAACCAGTCTTGTTGATGCACCACATTTGAATAGGGTCCATCAACTCAACACAATGGACAGGAACGCCTGCTCTAATAATAGCGGAAGATGCTGCGGCAGCGTCTCCAATAGTGGGAAATGGCGCGCTTGCTACCGTGGTTTTCTGAGGGATAATATCAAGCTTAATAGTAATTTCAGTAATCAGCCCGAGAGTGCCCTCAGAACCACTAAACAAATGGTTCAAGTTATAGCCTGCAGACGATTTTCGTGGGCGGCCGTTACCGCGGGTTTTTATAATAGATCCATCGGCCAATACAACAGTCATACTCAGGACATGGTTACGCATGGGCCCGTACCGAACACAGTTTGTTCCCGAACACGAAGTTGCTACCATGCCACCAATCTTAGCCACTGGACCAGGATCAACAGGAAAAAACAGATCTTTTGTTTTTTCATCCTTGGAGAGAACTTGGTTCAACTCCATCCATCCCACACCGGGCTGAACTGTGGCATCAAGATCATCTGGCCGGATTTCAATGATATTGCTCATATTGACAAAATCAATGCAGATTCCACCATTAGGTGCACTGAAATTTCCTTCTAAAGAAGAGCCGCCGCCATATCCAATCATGGGGAGACGATATTTGGTACAAATCTTTGCGATTTCGGATACTTCTTCGGTGGAGTTAGGGTATGCAATGGCAATTGGGTTGGTATCAATGTTGACAGTGGCCCACTCACTGTAACCATGACGTTTAAGATCTTCCTCTTCAATGGAAACGCGGTCTTCACTGAGTACTGCTTTGAGTTCAGGGAGTGCTTTGAAGAATTCAGCATGGCCCCCGTATGGTGGGGCTGTCCAATCCCTATCGATAGACGTGGTTCTGGTCTGTGGTTTAGTGAAATAGTAAGTAATTCCAGATCCAATCAATGCAGCAGCAGCAGAAAATAAAAAGACGTTAGACGAGGAGCTGGATGACGAGGTGGCATGTGATTCCGTATGTTTTTGTTCTTGACGGCGAGATCGGGCGGTGGAAAATCCGACTCTGAGAGAATGTGGGGTGTTAGCAACCCTGGATTGTATATTCTGGCGGCCCATGGATGACAAGAGTGTCATACTTCTGGATACTCGGACCTTTCTTTGGACTGATTGAAGCATTATGAGTACTGACTACGATGAGGGTAATTGTAGTGTTGAGAGTATCGATGAAAAATATGGATTAATGATGAATTATAAGAGAAAGTGGAAAGGAAAAGAAGAAAAAGAAAGAGAAGAAGAAGAAAAAGAATAATTGACGGGGAATCACGTCCTTTTAATACACTTTTTTCCCCAGGCGGATCAATGCATTGTCGGGAATGCGATATCGCTTGGAGGTTGTTGTTCCTCAAAGGTAGTGTCAGCCCGCGGTTGGCACAATGCACCCCCTCCATGATTTCCATTATGGGCAGTTCATTGACAAACGACGATCGCAGAGTCATAGAAGGTAAAAATTCGCGGCTGGCTTCTTTAAGACTCCGATTGGCCAAGTATTTAACATAAATTCACCTTTTAATTGACAAAACCTTATAAATATTTGAAATGATGTACATATAGATATAGCAAGAAACTAGCCAGTACGCTCAATCAGATGCAAACCACTGTCAGTCTCAATGACATGGCTAACTTCACCTGGCTTGAGAGCGAACGCTGCCTCTTCGAATGGCTTTTGCATTTGACCTCTGCCAAAGTACCCAAGATCACCGCCTTTGCGAGCACTAGAACAATCAGACTCGGTGACGGCGAGCTCTGCAAGACTGGAAGACCCGGTTCTGATTCTGGCCTCGTGGGCAAGAATGACGCTCATTGCTTCGTCCTTAGTTCTGGTGATTTCGGCTTCCTTCCAAGAGGAAGGTCTGCGACTGTCCTTGTGCTTGACAAGCAAGTGACTAGCACGAACCTTTTCGCCCTCTACATGGTCACTGGGGGCATTGGGAGGAACAGAAGACTGAGAAAAGTATTTTCCAACGTACTCTTTGAGCTTGTCGGTGTCAGTATCAGCAGGAGGCTCCCAAACCGATTCGCCCGTGGCAGGGTTGTGGTAGTACGGCAGGTTTCGAGATCTGGACTGGCGGATTTCCCAACCGCTGGGAAGACCTGATTCCTCAATTGGTGGAAGATCAGAGTGTGACGAAGACTAGAACAGCCAGTTCAATTTGTTAGAACTGATTTTAAACGGACAATGAGTGGCATATGCATCTCGCATCTCTCATTCTGCTCAAATACCCCACTAAATTTGAATTGAAGAAAAAAAATGTCAAAAAACTCACCATTGAAACTGGAGGATTAGCTTGGTGGCGAAACAAACAAAACTAGCAAGACGGGGTGAATGAGTGAAAGCTCAATTCAATAGCAAGTTTCAGTAGAATAACAAATTGTCAAGTTTAGAAAAGTACGAAAGAGAGAAAGAAATATAAAAAGGACAAGCTAAAAGCTAGAAACTAAAAAGCCAAGTTGGAGATTTAAAAGCTGTGTTTGTGTGGATTGTTATTTTATGATGCTGTTCACGTGAGCGATAATTATATTAAGCAACAATGTAGCAGAATCACCTGATCTAACATAATTGCTTACTAATTCTTAGTCATCTTTTCGTATTTCCCATCTAATTGCCATTCAAATTACTCGCAGCCAACGATTTTGCTTTCTTTCCTCCACCAAACCACCATTCATAGAAACCCCATTCTTATCTTCTTGGTCCTGATTTCAATTAGGATTCCACCTTTTCTTTTATTACTATTACCATACTTGTCGTTCCTTCATTGTAATTGCTTTGAGATTGATTTGATACTGTTATCGCTTGCTTTTTTGGTGATATATTATAAACTGTTAAAATTATATCTGTCACACATTCATCTCAAACATTGCACCTGTTACTGACTATCTTGGCTTTCTTCTTCTTTTGATTGATCACTCACACCTGAATGGTTTAATGGTTGTTTCTTGTGGATAAGTTTGTTATTTTCTTGCATCAACTGAATTTTTTACAAGGGATAAAGGAGTTAGAAGGAAGAACAAAAACAAGTCTCCTGAGGTAAATTATTTTGGGAACTTTGAAAAAGATAAAGGACGTGTGCTCGACAAGGTCTTTTTTTCGCGTACTGTTTAATCGCTGGATTACGGGGATATAATCTTATTTCTAAGGATTGCTGCTTGTTTACTCTTATTGCCGGCTTCACACTTGAAGGATCATTTAGTAAAGAAGACAAGGCTTACTGATTCATTCCTCAAGGACTGTTAGACAAGAATATAACGGTTGGAAATTTCCTAGTGCTTCTCTCATCTTGAACTGCGGGATTACTTTTTGATTAATTATTACTTACAGCCTTCGGAAACATTTTTTATTTTTTTGGAATTCTTAACCAACAAGTTTAAGAAGTAAAATTTCGTATTTATCAACTTTACAGCATAAACCATATCACAGATGTCACAAGAGGAACTCGAAGATATCCGCCAGGGCTATATAGCTTCTCTCGCTGATCTGACTGATAATTTCCGTCTGATTATTGACAACCTTACTGTCATAGCTCAGGAGAACATCCATGCTGCTAAGATTATCACAAAAACTATTGAAGACCACATCTCAAAGGTACGTATTATTCGTTCAGATCTAGGTTTATTTTTAGGTGGGTTGGCTTTACTGACATTGTGTAACTCTTTCTGTGTAAAAGTGTCCGCCGCAACATAAGCTTTATGGGCTTTATCTTTTGGATTCGATATCAAAGAACGTAGGAAGTCCATACACGGTCTTTTTTGGCCTCAATCTGTACAAAACTTTTGCTGATGCATACACACTGGTATCAGAAACCACACGCCACCGTATGGTAGAACTTTTTATGTCATGGAGACAACCAACATCAACAGGCGGCCAATTATTTGATAGCGTGCCGATAAAGAAAATTGAAAACTTTCTGAACCAAGTTGGCGCAACTCAAAAGTTCCAGCAAAGCAAATCACATCAATCTACCCCTACACCCACGCCACCGCCTGGCCCTGCCACTACCCAACCGAGCATACCCCAAGGCCCAGCAAAGGTGTCGCTTTACGACCAAGCCAGAAAGTTCACCAAATCAGGACCTTTGGCTCAACCTGAACTGCTATCTCAAGTTGGGATCCTTGTTGAGCTCGCTCGCCTAAGAAAGGAATCTACTCCCTCCGACCCCGATACTGATAAACAATTAAAGATTCTTAACGAACTTAAGAGTGAGCTAGGCACAAAAACATTTGGCTCCGATGTTTTATCATTTATTCAAACGACATTGACCAATTTTACAAACGACGAGCTTGATCTTAAAAAGAAGGAAAAATCCCCTGTTCCACCGTCAATCAAGAGTCAACCAGATGGAAAATCTCCAAGGACAGCTGCAGCGAGTTTAACCAAAGTTCCAAAGGGTCCATCAAGCATCCCTGATGGTCCCAGTGGGCCAATCTCCATTCCCTCTGGGCCAGCGGCATTGTCGCCAGTAACCAAGAAGAGAGAAAAAAGTAAGAAGCGGGAAAATTCTCAAAGCAGCCCCTACGTTAATCTCAATTTTACCCCAGCTCAATTGCAACAGCTTCAACAGATTGTTTCTGGTCAACCGGTACCTCAAACTCAAGCTCCAATGCTAAATGTCCCCCAGCAATACCCAACGATGAATCCACGATACCCAATTAATCCCAACTTGGGCCAAAATCCATATTTGCTCAGTGCGTTATTAGGAATAAATAATGCTGCTCCAAGCCCTGCTCCTAATATTTTAAATGCTCAAAATCAACAGCTTTTATCTGCATTACAAGGCATGCAGAGCATACAGACATTGGGTAATATTGCACCAACACCCATTCAACCAAAGCCTTATGAATCTACATCTAGGTATGGCAAACAGCCATCTGCCTATGAGATACCATCACAACCTGGCCAGAACTCTAATTTGAAGTCAACGGCTAAGCCGTATGGATCACCATCTCTCATGTCCTCTGCATCTAAAAAATCTGACTCTCAGCTTGCACTTGTTGACTTGACATCCGCCTCATTATCAAAGCCACGACCTGACTTGATCCCTCTTCTTTATGGTAGTATGCCCAAGCTTTGTAGTACGTGTGGTAAGCGATTCCCAGATAGTGCAGAAGGTCGGAAAGTCCGTGAAGCGCATTTGGACTGGCATTTTCGTGTAAACAAAAAGTTGAGAGAGGAAAATTGGACTCAAATGCGCTCGTGGTATATATCTGAGAAGGACTGGATACAGCTGCAAGAAGAAAGCGAGTTAGACGCTGCCCTTAAAAGCACTGCTGCTGCTCAACGAGCCAAGGCTGCAGAACAGGCACGCAATAAGAAAAAGAAGAAGAATGGAAGAAGTAACTCTAATAATATGGCACAGGGCCCAAATTTTGGAACATCTGGTGGTACTAATCCTAATGGATCAAATTCAAATGGTGGAACAAGTGTCAAGATTCCCAAATTAAATTTGATGAAGCTGAACCCTCAGCAGTTAAGATCCAAGAATGTTCCTCTTCCGACCGACAAAGCAGTTGTTGGAACTCCGTGCCCAATATGCCGGGAGAAGTTTGCGCCGGTCTTTGATGATGATACTGAAGAATGGGTGTGGAAAAATGCAGTTCAGGTCAATGGTAAGTTTTTTCATGCTACATGTTATGCCGAAGCTGAACGTGAAGGTGGTGAGTTCTTGACGAGGGTCTTGATTAGTGCTGGCGCCACTGGCCATGAAGGTGAAGATCACGGCGCAGCTGAAGGTGGAACGGGTAAATCAGGGTCAAAGCGAAACAAGAACAAGCGTATTCGTAACAGAAACAACAAGGGAGGTACCAGTAATTTTGGAGGAAATGATGGAAGTCATGATGCTGGAAACGACGATGGCAGCTTTAGTAAAGATACACCTGCTAATAACAATAGCGCTGCGCCGGGAGGAGCTCAGTCTGGTATTCCAATAATTCCCGGAGGAATTGATCTCACAGCCATTTTGGAATCCGTAAAGAGAAAGCGAGATGAAATTGGAGATGGGCAGGCGACTTCTGATTTTGGTAACGAGGATGGCATACCGGCAGTGAAGCGTGAAAAGGTCGAACAATGACGTTGAGTAATAGGCAATTGGTTATGACGTAATATATTAATTTGAAGGAATCAATTTGTTGAGTGATTAATTACTATTTAATACTTTTTACATTTATATCTGTATATGCATGCGTGCTTTTACATGTTTTAATTTATTTATTTGTAGTTATTTTAGAATTTATATACAACTTGTTCTAATAGAGTTGACACAGTGAGGCGACTCCGAGAGCCGGAATCAGCCATTAGCCATCCGAATTGAGAGTTTTGAGTATCATGGCGATTGTAATACGAGGTGCTTCAAAAAAGGCAAGAGATATTTTTAACAATGAGAATCATCATCATTCAATTTATTTACATAAGGCATGTAACGGACATAAAACAAGAGGAAAAAAAATAGTAAGGTGTGTGTGTGTGTGTGTGGGGGGGTTATTCATGAAAATATGCACTTGAACAGTGTATGAAGAAACGAGAAAGAAATAAAGAAAAGAAAAAACAAACCAAGTGACAAATATCAAATATCAAAAATCAAAAATTAGAAAGTTTCCATCTTAGTTTCTAATTCTTCATTCTTTTTTTCTCCTCAATTTCTAGATGAGATGATGCAGAGTTGCTTAAACACTTATTTGGCATCAGCAAAGCACTTGAGAATGGAGGCCCAAACGTCCTTGGGGTCCTTGGCGGCATCAACACCAGCCCAGATGCCAGTCTTCTTGTAGTAAGAAACGACGGGAGCGGTCTGGGCGTGGTAAGTTACAAGTCTCTTCTTAAGAGCTTCGGCATTGTCGTCAGAACGCTGGACAAGTGGCTCGCCAGTGATGTCGTCCTTCATGTCAACCTTGGGAGGGTTGAAAATGCGGTGGTAAGAACGGCCAGAGGCAGGGTGGATGAGACGGCCAGTGATACGGTTGACGAGGAGCTCGTCGTCGATTTGAAGCTCAATGGCGTTCTTAAGAGGGCTCTTGCGCTCAGCAAGCATAGAGTCCAAACGCTCGGCCTGGGGAATAGTACGAGGGAAACCGTCCAAAATGAAACCGTTCTTGCACTCGGCATTGTTCTCGAGCTCGTCCTTGATCATGTTGACCATGATCTCGTCTGAGACAAGACCACCCTGGTCCATAATCTTCTTGGCCTCAAGACCCAAAGCAGTCTTCTGAGCGACCTGGGATCGGAGCATATCACCGGTGGCCAAGTGACAAGCGCAGTACTTCTCCTTGAGGTTAGGAGCCTGGGTACCCTTGCCTATTATTGTGAGTTAGAAGCTGATTTGCGTTATAAACAAAGATTTTCAAAGATTCTCCAATGTATTCCAAAGACCATAGCTTTCAAACCAAATATCAACCACGAGTCCAACCGTCCAACCAGCAATGGTATCGAACGTATATTCAACATCTCATTCGACAATCGGGAAAGACCAAAATCATATAGCAAATTATATCACGATTAATCAAGCTCAACGGCTCAATCATCAATTTGGCAAGAACACGGCTTCAGAAGCTGTCTCGACCTGCCTCGATCCATTGTACGAGTCATAATTTCAACTCGCGAGCTACCAAAAAAAACATGAGCTCAACAGAATTTGACAAAAACGATTATGAATTGACATGTGGCTGTTTGGAAAGATAACTCTGTCCTATTGTCTTCAAAAAAGGACAATATATATATATATATATCGATGGATAGGACGAACGGATAAACAATCAAACCGTGATGCAACCCTAATACTGCACACCTCGACTCGGGAATCATTGAGTTTCAATTGAAAGAGCGCATTTCTTCAAAAAAATGAGCCAAAAAAAACAAGGCAATATTAACTTACCGGCACCAGGAGGGCCAATGAGGACCATGCGGATGGACTTGGGCACATTGACAGCGGGCTGGGCAGCAGGACTGGTAATCTGCTTCTCAAGGCTCTCCACCTTGTCGCTGAGCTTGGAAACAAGCTTCTTGAGTTCTTCGATTTCACTCATTGTTAATGTAGATGGATATGTGTTCAGGGAGAAAGATAAAAGAAAAGGTCAATAATGGAAACGGGGTGGAAAGAAGTGAAAGAAAAGAAGCACCAGGCAGATGTGTATATATATATATATATATAATTCGAGCACACCCAGGTGGAAGGGAAGGCGGGCCAATGAGGTGGGATTTTTCAGCCAATTGAAATTTCCACGCCTGCTCGGCTGTTTGGCTACCCCAGTCCTGCGTTTCCCGGCACCTTCCGTCCGGCTATCCAGAGTCTGTGTCATATGACCCGTGCCTGCCCCAATAGGAAGTGTGACACAGTATGTAACACACGCTGATTAGCTAATATCTGAGTTATTAGGTAATATTCCGGAGCCCCATGTATGCCCGTTTGCAGTATGCGCGGCTGTGCTCTCGAAAATTTCTAACCGTGCTCAAAAATTTTCCCGATCACGCTAAACGCTGTTTTCAACGGTCGTTCTCTCTTTTTGTTTCTTACCATCCACAGATATCCAATATATATTATATATTATACATATATATACCCATATTTCATACCCTCAAGTAACCATGTCTGGTCTCGCTGCTGAAGATACCCAGGTGGGCTCCACTGGACCCGTTTTAGCTACAGATGCTGTTCTCAAGCCTTCTGTCAGCCTCGACGATGCTGTTGAAGTTTCCGGCATTGATTTCGAACAGTACCCGGCTGACAAGCCCATTTCTGCCATTGACCTCGTCGCTGGCATGAAAAACATGGGTTTCCAGGCTACCAACCTGGGCACTGCCTGTGACATCATCAATGAGATGCGTGCTTGGGAAGGAACCCATCCTGAGACTGGCGAGAAGCAAAAGTGCACCATCTTCCTTGGCTACACCTCTAACTTGATTTCCTCTGGTCTTCGATCTACCCTCAAATATCTTGTCAAGAACAAGATGGTCTCTGCAATTGTCACAACTGCCGGTGGTATCGAAGAAGATCTTATCAAGTGTCTTGCTAAAACTTATATTGGTGAATTCTCTCTTCCTGGCGCTGATCTCCGTGAAAAGGGCTTGAACCGTATTGGCAACTTGTTGGTTCCTAACGACAACTATGTCAAGTTTGAGGAGTGGATTATTCCTATTTACGACCAAATGTTGAAGGAACAAGAAGAGGCTGCTGAGAAGCGTTTGGCTGCTGGTGCAGATGTCAACGATCCCACTTCTCCCGCTTGGTGGACCCCTTCCAAGTTCATTGCCCGCTTGGGTAAGGAAATCAACGACGAAGACTCTGTTCTCTACTGGGCTTACAAGAATGACATTCCTATGTTCTGTCCTGCTCTCACCGACGGTTCCATTGGTGACATGCTTTTCTTCCACACCTACAAGTCTTCCCCCCGTCAGCTTCGTCTCGACATCATTGCTGATATCCGTCGTATCAATGCCATGGCCATGTCTGCTCCCAAGGCTGGTATGGTAATCTTGGGTGGTGGTATCATCAAGCACCACATTGCCAACGCCTGTCTCATGCGCAATGGTGCCGATTATGCCGTCTACATTAACACAGGCCAAGAATTCGATGGCTCCGATGCCGGTGCCAGACCCGACGAGGCTGTCTCGTGGGGTAAGATCCGTGCGGACGCAAAGAAGGTTAAGATCTACGGTGATGTCACTCTTGTCTTTCCTCTTATCGTTGCTGCCACTTTTGCCAGTGGTAAATAGGTTTCTTGATTTAATTGTACTTTTTATGAGGTTAATGTTTTTATGGTCTGTTTTTATTATTACTTTTCTTTCATATTTTTGTTTATGGTTTTTTTGTTTCGCATTTTTGTACATTTATCATTTTTTCCTCAGGCACTAGCTAGCCTGACTTATAGACTTTAATATGCTTGTGCTAATAACATGAATATTTGTGTTTACTCTTTCCAGGACTTTGCTGAATAAATTTTGTTGAATAAAGGGATATTGTTTGACATCTACGAGTCGTATAACAAAAGAACAATAATATTCTCAATATACAGCCATTTCTGTTTTCCACGTGGAGAATTCAAAGCAAAAGGTACGTAGCAATTTAGAATATTTTTTCGTATTTAGTAAATAAAAAGATAGTTATTATATGTTATCGTCAACTGATATCTGGCCAAGTCTAGTGCGAGGATCACTTTGTTTTCTTTACTGATTCCTTCGTTCAGCACACAGCACCTTCCAAATATCAATAGTAATGCAATTATGGTATAAGAGGATGTTCTAAACAGTTTCATCACTGCCGTTGTCTGTTCATCTCGATTTCATAAATGGTTAATGGTTAAAATTTTTCCTTCTTTTGCTGTAAGATTTCCACAAACAAAAAAGACTCAAGTGCGGGACTGAACAACGGGTTTCCAGCTCTGGAACTTTGGCTTGACGGTATTGTATGTGACAAAAGCACCAGAAGTGCCGGTGCCATGGAGGTGAGTGTCGGGGGTAGGGTATGCGCGAACCGACTTGAATTCCTTAGCAGTGGCATTAGGAGGAACATCAACACCATAGCCCAACCAGTAATGCCAGCCGGCCTCTACGGAACTCATGTTACCGTAGTAGTCCTTGTATTCGACCCATCGGGTTCTCACTGTAATAATAAAACAAGTACAATGGTGCTTCAGGTTAGTTACACGCCTCTCTAAAAAAATAAAAAAATAATAATATTTCATGATTTGCAACTTCAATTATGCTTCCAAAGCTTTCAAATCAGAAATCCAGACCGCTAGATTCATAAATAACACATACTGTGGATTTCGTCTTCGTGGGTGTTCTCATAAAACTTGTTGCCGTAAGCATCGGTACCGACATAGGTTCCGGCCTTGGTGTCGCCGATTCGGTTGAGCTGGCGAAGGTAGCCTCCAAAGCCGACGCGGGAGACGTTCTTAATAACGCGGATAAGAGAAGAAGACATGTTTGGTGATGCCTGTGGGGTTGTGGGTTGATAATAAGATGGGTTTTGTGGAATCCAGGATTTATGGTCTTCTAGGAAGAGACTGCGAGAAAAGGGAGCTGTGGGTTCTGAAAAAGCATGCGGTTTGATTGGCTTAGAGTGCCCAAAAGAATAACGGTATGTAAGTCATTAGTCATCATTCGTAAACGCATCACATGACTAGTTTCAACCGTTAGTAAGCCGCTTCTACCTAAAACAGGCATCAATCATGGTTACGAGGTTTCAATTGCACACTGCATCTATTAACTATGAACTATTAACTATTGTGTCTTCAGCTGTATTGTTTTCAAGATCAGTTTTCCTAGAAAATATTTCATCATTTATATTCGCTCCATTCTTCTTCATGTAAACAAAAAAAAATCAAAAAATAGTCACTGTATATATTATTATTCCAATTAAACAAGTGTAACAAGCTCCTCAGCAGAAGTGGGGTGAATAGCTACACAGCTGTCAAAGTCCTTCTTGGTAGCACCCATCTTGATAGCAACACCAAATCCTTGAAGGATTTCACTGGTATCATCACCAACAATGTGGAGACCAACAACCTTCTCTTCGGGTCCGGCAACAACAAGCTTATAAATTGATGGGAACTTTTGTTCTTGGTCGAGAGGTGCATAGTACATTCCAGTAAACTTGGAGTTGTAGACCTTGATGTTTTCATCGCCGTATTTCTTTTTAGCCTCAGGCTCACTAAGACCAATTGAACCAGCCTCGGGGTGGGAGAAAATGACACTTGGAACGTTATTATAGTCTTGCTTCAAGTCCTTGTACTCTTCTCCACCGAAAAGTCTGGTAGAAAGTTTTCGTCCAGCGGCAATGGCAACGGGGGTCAAGTCGATTTTCCCAATAACATCACCAACACTGTAGATGCGAGGAACAGATGTGTTTTGGTAATCATCAACAGCAATGATACCCTTTTCGTTAGTCTTGACGCCAGCAGCATTCAAGTTGAGAGCATCGACGAGTGTGTGGCGGCCAATAGTCCAAATGAGCTCATCAACGATAATTGACTTGGTGTCGTCAAGCTGGACCTTCAATGATCCGTCAGAAAGCTTTTCAACACTCTTAACACTTAGAATGTTCTTGTGAACATTGACGCCGTGCTTTTCGTAGAGCTCTGTAATGTTATCCGAAATAACGGGATCAAAAGCACGAAGAACCTTGTCGTATCTGATAATAAGATGAGTCTCAGAGCCAAGGCCGTGGAAGACACCGGCCAATTCAACACCAATGTAACCAGCACCAACAACAGCGACACGCTTGGGCTGCTTTTCAAGCTCAAAAAAGCCGTCAGACGTGGTACCGTACTCAGCACCTGGAATGTTTCCTGGAATCTTTGGAGCACCACCAGTAGCAATTAAAATGTGGTCAGCAGTATATTGCTTAGTCTTGTTACCCTTGCTATCAGGCTCCCTGAGCTCGACTTGAACGGTGCTATCGTTGAGGAACTTTGCCCAACCGTAGACATAGTCGACGCCCTCTTTTTCGAGATTTCTTTCATAGATACCGTTAAGACGTTTAATATAGGCATCACGCTTAGCTTTAAAAGCCGCCCAGTTAAAGTTGGACGCAATTGCTGGGTCAGCATCGTCAAAACCATAGTTTCTGGCCTCAGTCAAGGACTTTGCCATAGTAGCAGCGGACCACATAACCTTTTTGGGGACGCAGCCAACATTGACACAAGTACCGCCGAGTCTGTTTCCCTCGATAACAAGGGCCTTGGCGCCGAACTTGGCAGCGCGACGGGCAGAGGCTACACCTCCGGAGCCACCGCCAATAACAAGGTAATTATAATGTTCGACGTCGATTGGAGCCATTTTTGCAGAATATGTGGAGAATGAAGAAGAGGTTAAAGTTGACGAGAACGAGGAAAGGCGCTGGATTGAGCAGGCTGAAGCAGTCGATCTGGGTATTTGGACGATGTCTGATTGAAGAAATAACCTGCGAAAGCTTGAAGGCAAACAAGGCATTTATATAGAGAAGGCTGGGTGGGTAATTTGTGCGAAAGAGAAGAGCGGCGAGAGGAAAGAAACGTGTGGACCCAGCAAATTAGAATTTTGCCAGGGCAATCATAATGATTTCTAATGATCGCGGCTTATGAATGATTCCGTCAGTCACGCAGATGTGATCTAATCGGCGCCCGTTACTCAGCAAAAGGGCTAGGGTACACGTGACGCAGAATATCCGACATCACCACCACCTGCACGCATTCTAACTACTGCCTTCCCTGGTATTCACCTGCATTTAGATATATTTGATAATTAATACGCAAACGCGAGCACACCAGCATGAGCACCAGTCCTTCGAACCCCGATACCCAAGATGCTAATGCAGTCAAGCCTGAGACTGGAGCACCAGGCATTGGCTCCTTAGCCAGCGTGCCGGAACCATCAGCGTCGACGTCTAGTATTTCTACTTCAGCGCCCGCTAGTTCGTTATTAAACACAGCCGAGAATACTGCCATAAACCCATCAAACCCTTCAAACACGTCCAGCACTGAGCTTACATCTTCCACTACATCTGCTCCTAGCACAGCTTTTAGTGCTGCAGCCTCTGGTGCCACTGCTGTGCCAGCTACAACACAGTCCTCATCCACACCGGCACCAACGACAGCGGTGAGCACATCCACAGTGCCTTTATCAGACCATTTAACAACATCCGCATTGAACGCCACCGCTTCTGCTACATCAGGAGCTGGCAACACGTCGTATGGTAGTCCAGAGAAGGAAACTTCCGCACACTCTGCCTCTGAAACACAAGCAGCCCCGACCGCACCACCGCTCGTGTCTGAGAGCTCTAAATCACTGGAGAACATTGAAATAGACGACGAGGATGTAGACATGGATTTGGGTGAAAAGGATATCGAAATGAATGGTATTTCAGGGTCTGAAGAAAATGAAGGATCAGCCACACAGTCGTCAGCCGCGCACCAGTCTCAAGGAGCAGTGAATGGTTCAGCGAAAGACAAGGACGATACCCCCGTTGCCCAGCTTCCCGACATGTCTAATTTCACGCGAAAAGATAAAACGCTTTTGGAGTTTCTTGATGAGCTGGAATCGTTCCCGCCTATTATTCCGGACGCTGTCACAGACTACTACCTGGCACGGGCCGGTTTCGAAACTGCCGATGTGCGTATTAAGCGACTGTTGGCTCTTGCGACGCAAAAGTTTGTGGCTGGAATTGCTGCTGACGCGTACCAATATTCTCGTATCAGATCTGCTTCTTCGGTGTACGCTGCTAATAATCCTCAGGCCCGTGCTAGAGCACTTGTGCAAGGTATGGCTGGGGCTGCTGCTGCCGCTCAGGCTGTTCAGGCTGCCAACGCTGCGGGTGCAGCAGCCTCTGGAAGCGACGATGCTCTTCAACAACAGGCAGCTCAAGCACAGGTTGCTGCCGCCCAAGCAGCCCAGGCAGCGGCCGCAGCTCAAGCTGGTTCCACTGCCCCGCAGGGATCAGCGAACCAGGGCAAACTGGTGCTTACTATGGAAGATTTGGGAAGTGCGTTGTCCGAATACGGATTGAACGTCAGGCGACCTGACTTTTACCGTTGAGGATTTGTATATTATGTCCTTAGATTATGGTTTGGTTATAACTTATTTACTACAAATGAATATTATATTTTCTAACTCTTTATTTGAATCACTACGTGCAAGTTTCAATAGTTTTTATCTTATACCTGGTATTTCCTTGACCGTTGTTTGGACAGGAATGTTTAGAAATGTTTAGGACTGTGCGTGAATGGTGTTAAGCCCACCTCCAAGTCAAGAACAAAAAAGTTGTTTACAAAAAAAGTGGAAAGGCCATTAGCAACAAAGCCTACATTACGACTGCCCTCAAAAAAAAAAAAAAAAAAAAAAAACTCCATCTTTTGAAACAGGACTAAATACATCTACTTGTCCATTTGATTTACCAAATCAAGCAAGAAACTGAATGCAAAAAGAAGAATAAAGACCAATTGGCAAGGCTGCGCATTGGAATTGTTTTCCATCTACAAGGACACAGACAAAAAAAAAATTAATAATAATAATAATAATAATAACAGGATTGCGACTCGTGCATTTTACACCAGATTAAATTGTAATTCCTTAATCAAGAATTCAAGTCAAAATAAACCCTTTTTTTTACAGTAAGCCTAGTAAATGGAGTCACAACTCTTTTTCATTGGTTTGCAAGCTGGTTACATCCAATTGAGATAAACAGTGTAGAATAAATTGTCCAAGTCCTGAACATCAATGTTGGTATATATTTATCATATAAGTTAATTGAAAAAAATAAACAAGGTTAGTTAAGTAAAATAGTTAGTGTTTTGCTAAAGAAAGTTCCAGGTTTTGACCGTGGAAAAAAGGAATAATTGTAAATAGAAAAAGAGTGCCATTAAAAGACGATTACTGCTGTTTAATAAAAGTATGTAACACAAATAGTAACAAATGCTGAATGATGGCAGAGAAGGGATTAAATTATATTAGCCTTCTCTCGAATTTTATAAGAGGTAGTTCTATTGAATTGTCGGCAAAATAGTTGAGAATGAAGCGTGGGACAAGTCTACTCCTTCTTAATGTGGTTGAACTCGTCGTTCCAGAAGAGGGTCTTGTCTCCGTTGCCCCAGAAGAACTTGTTGCGTCTAATGTTCTGGTACTCGTACTCAGCAGGGAGCTCGTCATCGGGAAGGCGGGGGTGAGCGTAGTGGTGGTCAAAGTGCTCCTTCTCAACAACGTAGGTGTGGTAGGCAGTAGCAAGAACAATGGGAGCGACGACAAAGATGGAGATCTTCATCCACAAGTTGGCGGTCTTGGCAGAGTGGTGAGCGGTCTCCTCCTCGAGAGTGATGTATTCCTTAGCAGCAACGGGGTCGGCGGCGTAGGTGAAAGCGGGACGGATCTCGCTCTCGTGGCCAGCCTTGGCATGAACCGAGTACATGCGTCGGGCGGCGAGGAGGGGAGTACGTTTAGCGAAAGCGCGGGAAAGCATTGTGGGAGTTGTGCGAGACTGTGGGTTGGGTGGTGGGGAAGGCGAGATGGATCTAAAGGGAGAAAGGAAAGGAAGAGAGAGGGTGGAAAAGGGAAAAATTTTAGGTGCAATTGGCGCACTTTGATTAGCGGGCAAGAGGTGGTGCCATATTCCAGCAGAAATCTGGTGATGGCGGACAACAGTAACAAAGTGTGGCCTGTGAGTGGTCAAATAATGGGGTCACGTGAGGATGATTGGTAATGTATTAGTAATATGTACATACATAATAATTATATAGATACATACATAGATACATACATACATATACACACATTTATATACATACATTTATATACATACATATACTGGGCATATATCTAATCAATTGAATATTTATTCATCATTCACCTACTTCACAGATCATCTTACTCATATATACTATGCTTGACGTCAACAATCTTACCTATGTCTTTGCTGACGGAACGGTCGGAATCCAGCCAACCACTTTCCACCTCCCCTCTCGTTCACGCACTCTCTTGATTGGCGCCAATGGCGCTGGTAAATCAACCTTGCTACGGGTGTTATCTGGAAAGACCTTGGCCAAAGCAGGCGCGGTGAGTGTCTACAACAAGGACCCCTTTCGTGATACCGATCTCTCAATTACATACCTGGGCACCGAGTGGGCGGCCAACCCAATCGTGCGATACGACATCTCTGTGGTTTTGCTGCTGCAGTCAATGGGAGGAGATGCGTACCCAGAGCGCCGTGATGAGCTCATTGATATCCTGGACATTGATTTGAGATGGCACATGCACCAGGTTAGCGATGGCGAGCGAAGGAGGGTGCAATTGGCCATGGGACTGCTTCGTCCGTGGACCACTCTTCTTTTGGACGAGGTTACTGTGGATCTTGACGTGCTTGTCCGTGCCCGGCTGTTGGACTTTTTACAGCGGGAGACTGAATCAAGAGACTGCACAATCATGTACGCAACGCACATCTTCGACGGCATTGGAGAATGGCCGACGCACGTTGTCCACCTGCATCTGGGCGCCGTGACATATTTCGGGCAGTACACGATTTCCGTGGAGGATCAGATTGACGCCACGGGCCACGCTCGCAAACGGTTGACGGTGGCGGGCGAAACCCTGGAGGATTTCAGTGGCAACAAGCTGGTCAAAAGGCAAAAGACAGAGCCGCAAGAGCAACAACACGGCGAGACAGGCGCTTCTGACGGAACGCTGTTTGTTACCAGTAACAGCGTGCTGCTTGAGCTCGCTCTGCAATGGCTGCGTCAAGATCTAAAGGCCCGTGGAGAGCGCGGCGACAAGGTCCGGTGGGAAGACATCAGAGATCTCGTGATGAACGCGCCCAAATAGAGCATGTATGTATGTACGAATAAATGTATGTAACAGAAGCACAAGCCCCGTGACTACTGCGCGCTCCAGGGTGGCAACGCGCGCCAGGCACGTGAGTCCGGCGAGCTCTGCTCTGTGGCTCTGCTGTGCGCTTTTTAGTGGCTCAGGCAGGCAGAATCCAGCAATAGCAGCGGGTGGATCAGCGCTTGCTTGACGTTTGTTTACTTTTCCCGGCTTTCTTTGGTGTTCCTTCCACTTCCACTTCCCTGCCAATATTTTTTTTTTTTTTTTTCCCTTTCTCTCTCTCTCTCTCCCCTCTTCCCTTTCCCGTCTCGCATCCTTTTACAAAATCCATCTTTTTTTAATTTCTAATTTCTAATAATCTTTTTCCTCAAAGATTTTTTTTTTTCCCGTCTTTTTCTTTTTCTTCATCCTGCCTACTAAACGATGTCTACTCCTCTAGAAATTTCATTGCAAACAAAGAAGAAACTACCCTCTACAAATACATCTAAAGCCACCACAGTCCAGCCTAGCACCGGCTCTGAGAGCAGGCATCAGGGCCGCCAAACCATCCAGGGGAACCAACCTAAGCCAAAGCAACAAAAGCCTGCTGGTCTAGAAGGTGTCCCTACTGCTCCAGCTGCTCTGCTCAAGAAAAAACCCTCCAACCAACAACAGCAGCGTAATTTTTATCGAGCCCGTACTTTTCAAAACAACAGTGCGTCCGCACAATCTAAGCAATCCACCCTCCAACAACCAGGCGACTCTGCCGTTTATGAGTCGGGCCTGCAGAAGAATGTGGCCAGCAGCTCTACATCCTTGATGAATGATGATACCCACAACAATTCTAATGTGGCCGGATTCAATGTTCTTCTTGGAAAACAGCCAACCCAACCTGGCGACTCTTCTTGCCAAGAGTCAAACAAAAGCTCTGGCTCATCGGACTTGTTGGCGCTGGACGTCGCTGCGATCCCACGGAATTCTGACAAACGCGTATCTTCTGTAAGCTCCAACAATATCCGCGTGTCTTTGCCACCCCAAGCCGCGACATCTGCTAGCCGAACTTTCCTTAACTCTAGTAATTCTAAATTTTCAAGCTCGACTTGTACTTCCTCTGATGGACCTGTGCTTAACCTCAAAGACTTTCCTGTGCTTAACCCTGCCTCTGATACCCAAAACTATGCCGGCAAGTCCAATTCTAGAAATACCTCGCAACAGGCTGTAAAGGCCCAGGCCTCTGAATCATCATCTTCTCCAGATGGTAGAACTAAAAGACGTGCTGTGTTCCGCAACAGTAGGGCTCACGCCGATGCAAGATCTGACAAGCAAAAGTTTGATACTACCAAGCTAGGCCCCGCCTCACAGTCTCTTTCTCCACCTTTATCTACATCACCCTCTCCATCTAGATCCCCAGGCTCACGCGGTGGATATCGCAATGCATCTGCACAAGAAACCCCAAGCATTTCCCTGTCTAACAGAGACAGAGATCTTTCTACTACCCCACCGCCACCTGATTCCTTGGAAAAGTCTGGGGTACCCAAGCCATCATCTGCAACATCAAATGAAAGTGATGAAACAATTTATTTGGCCGATAACTCTACCACGGTCGCTACTGTTTCAAGTACCCTTCACCCCGGTGCCCACGCTCAGACTGACTCTGCATTATGCGACAAACCCGATGATAAAAACGCAAGTGCTTTGGGTGTCGAATCTAATGCTGCCAGGATGTCTGTCGACAACCTTGCTTCACGACCTGGAACTGGAGGCTTTTTGCGTCCAGAGTCTAGAAAGAGATACAACAAGGATAACAAGTACAATAAGCAGAATAGCAAGTTGCTATCCTCAACATCAAAGACTGTTATTGTAGACTCATCCTCTATTCTTAGAAATTCCAAGGAACAATTCCAGAACCATAATTACAACCACAGTAATGATATGGTATTTGATCCTTCCATGATGGATCCTTCCAACCCATACGGGGCTCCTAGTATGGGCGTTCCATTTGGTGGTGGAAGCATTATGCCCAATGGCATGTTGCCACAGTTTGGTTATGGACTCCCACCCATGCATCCTCAACATTCGGGTCCTGACCAACAACAGTCGTGGCCGCATCCTCACATGCCTGTTGGCATTCCACCCCACGGTATGCCCATGCCTCCTCCGTTTGGCCCTTACATGGGTCCTGGTATGGAACCCGGTATTCCACCCCATCCAATGGGTGTGGATCCAAGCATTGGTAGCGCCTCAGAAGATGGACAGTACTTTTACCATCCCAACGGCTTTGAGGGCTACGAAGGATATGATTTGTACGATGGCTTTGATCCTTATGAAGGCTTTGGATATCCACCTCACATGATGATGATGGGACCTGACGGTGTGCCCCATTTTGATGATGGGTATGCTGAAAATGCTGCTAGAATTGAAGCTGTTGACGACGATGAAGACTCTGTCAAATCACTAGCCGTTGACAAGTTGGATATTGAAGAGGACTCTTTTGCCAACAAGAGCACGATGGTTGGAGACAAGGATGGACAAAAGAGTCCTTCCAAGGGTTCAAAGACCAACATTAGTTCTGTTCACCCTGCTACATATGGTGGAGTTCCACCTCCTTTCCATGGAATGCCTATTCCTGTTGGTATGCCAGTCCCGCCTCCTATGATGAACATGCCGCCTCATCTTGGAATGCCTCCTCAGCCTCCTTTTGGGATGGCTCATCCCCAGGATCCCAGCTATTTTGGTGCTACTGTGTACTATAACTGATTGGCAGAAATCAATAACTTTGAGCTGGGGTTAAATTGGTCACACGTTTAGAATTGTTACCAACAATCTACCGCCTACTCTCACTAAATATTGCCATTTGTTCAATATTGGTTTTTGATTTTCAGTTTTCAGTTTTAATGTGAGTGAAAACCCATGTTTTTTTTATTTATTACGATTACATTTTGATAAGGGGCCAGGAAACAAACGAGACAACGAATAGCCCACGCACTCTTTCACTTGTTGTAAAATACCAAAAATACCAAAAAATTTGAAAATTACAAGGGGTAATTTATTTTTATTTTATATTTGAATTTGTTATATATTTGCTTTTATTGTTTTAGTTTTTCACATCAACTTTCGTTATATATACATACTGTCTTTTTTTTTTCCCTCTCTTGTTTTTAGCTCACACGGTCCGGTCATTCTTGTGAAACAGTCCTTTATGAGTTTTATATGTATTTAGTTTTATATTGTTACTTTTAATTACAAAATCTCCTAATTCCTAGTTTAGCATTCTCTGTTTCTAACAGCGGTTTACCCAGTCAAATGTGAATACAGTGGTGCTCAGAACCCGTTCGCCAGCAGTTTAACAGTACACGAAACCCAGTCATAGTGACTAGGCACATTTGCTGCGTTATTGTGTTTGCACCAGGGTGAAATTTACAATACAGTGTCAGTAAAGTATGCTGCGTAAGTAGCTAGTTTAAGCCGTACACCTAGTTATCTTGCGATACGACACCAAGGAGGGTCGTAGGGGTGGTAATAGGGCCAGAACCCGGTTACCGAAGTTTGTGTACAGTTGAACAACGGCACAAGTTGTTTGTGTACATCTATGTACAAAACCGTAATTTCACTGTTGTTTAATTTCCAAAGTGATAGTAGGGCGTAGCATAATTGTGTGTATGTGAGTTAGACTAGACCATCACCGTTTCCAAATTTCTTTTTTCTAGAGGGATTCTTTTTTAAAACTTTTTTTTTATTTTTTATTTTAAAATTGAATCGTTGGAAAATATTTTGTTTATTGAAAAAAAAAAACACACACACACACATGAAAATTTGCTGATGCTAAACAAGTTGGAGGTGGTGGCCATTAGATGTGACAAAGCCTTCAGTGTTGGTAGTTGGTATCTCTATCGTCAAGTACTTGACTATAGTATCTCTTTTTCAAAAAGCAAACCTTGCTGAAGGGCTTTCGTTGACTTCTAGAGAAATTGATTTTGCTATTATACTTTTTATTAATGCATTTTTCTACCATCTTTAGGCATAACTGGTATTTAATGTTTCAAGAAATAAGCCCATATATACACCTCATTTCCCCTCTTTCACTTTTTCTTCTTCTTCTTCTTCTTTTTTTTCTTCTTCTTTAGAAACAATACCACTTCTCAATATCGGATGTTTTTGATAATTCTACTTCTACTGGCATCAACTGGTTTGGCATGGAATCTTGACAACAAATATGCCCCGACTAGAGTCGCCTGCCCAAGTGAAATCACCAACCTTCTTCGCGATGCAAACGGCCTCAATCCTGATGAAGCAGCATGGGTCGAATCTCGGCATGAGAATACCATGCCCGCCATGGTCCAGTACATGGAGCGAATGAAAATGAAAGACTTTGATCCCGAAGCCTTTCTACATAATACATCAATTAGCCTGGGTTTGGCGTTTTCAGGCGGCGGTTATAGGGCAATGCTAAGTGCTGCTGGAGAGTTTGCTGCTCTCGACAATAGAACATCCGGTTCGACCGATCCTGGCCATATCGGTGGCCTTGTCCAAGCAGCAACTTATTTTACTGGTCTTTCTGGAGGCTCTTGGTTCCTTGGCTCTGTTGTTGCCAACAATTTCTCAACGATTGACAATTTAATGTCAAGCAAAGATGTTTGGAATCTGGCTTATAGTATCACCAATCCAGGAGGATTTAACTTGGTTTGCAATGCCGACTACTACAGAAATCTTGCAACTGGGATTTTGGCGAAAAGGAGTTCCGGATTCAACGTTTCTGTGACAGATATATGGGGCCGTGCGCTTTCTCAACAGTTTATAGACTTGGACGGCGGAGGACCGGCAATGACTTGGAATGATATTCAGAATTATAAGCCATATATGTCACATCAAATGCCACTTCCCATCATCGTAACAGATGGACGTGCTCCAGACTCGAAAATTATATCCATCAACTCTACGCTTTTTGAAATCACCCCATACGAACTAGGATCTTGGGACCCTTCACTTGGCACTTTTACTGACTTGAAGTGGATAGGAACAAATGTTATAAACGGCATACCAGTCAATAATTCTTGTGTTATGGGCTATGATAACACGGGGTATATTATGGGAACATCATCATCTCTTTTCAATGAATTCTTGTTCTATGTCAATAGCACAGTAATAACTGGGGCTATGAAACAGTTGGCAACACAAATGCTGGGGGGATTTGACCGCACGCTTCAAGATGTTGCACTTTACAAACCAAACCCATTCTTCCGAGACAAGAAAGTCCACTCATCTATCGAAACCTCTGATTTCCTAGCCTTGGTGGACGGAGGGGAAGATGGGCAGAATGTTCCTCTCAACCCTTTACTTCAACCCGAACGCAATGTCGATGCCATCATCGCCTTTGATAATTCAGCAGATGTAAATTCTTGGGCAGCTGGAGTTTCCCTGGAAGCTAGCTACGCTCGTCAATTTGGCACCCAAGCACGCAACTATTTTTTCCCACCAGTGCCAGACAGCAATACCTTTATTAACAATAAACTAAACCAGAGACCTGTTTTCTTTGGATGTTATGCGTCCAACTTTACAGATCTTAGGACACAAACAAAAGCCCCAAGCTCATACACACCTCCCATCATCATTTGGAATTCCAACGGGTATTACTCGTTTCGATCAAACACTTCAACGTTTAAAATGAGTTACTCTGACTATGAAATGCGGTCCATGGTTCAAAACACTTATGCCGTGGCCACTTATGGCAATGGTACTATTGACCCAGAATACGGAGCCTGCATTGGCTGTGCTCTGATTCAACGGGAAGTAGAGCGAAGAGGTATTAACCAAACATATCAATGCAAGCAATGCTTTGACAGGTATTGCTGGGATGGCAGTCTGAATTCTACAATTCCATCTAAACAGCAAACCAACCAACTCTGGTCCGTTTCAAACACACCAAACTCTGCCATCCTCAAAGAACACCACGACCATCAAGAGATTGCTGGAAAAACATGCTCGCCAAAATACTCCAATTCTAGAAACCAGAACTCAGGGTATCAAGAGGGGTGTGTTCCTGTTTGCTACCCAGACGGGAGGTGTGATATGGTGTGGGTTGACGCACTTGGAAACCCTAAAATATGTTCAGATAGAAGAACAACCCCACAATTAGGATCAACAACACAAAGGATAGGCAATGACATTCAAAATCATGGCCCATCTACAGACAGCTAAAATGTTTACTAGATAGAACAGAATAGAGAGTTTTGATAAAATGTTATTTAAGAAATGATAACAAGTTTAGAAATATAACATGGCTATACTTATAAAGCAATACTTTTATAGTAGTTGGACGTAAATTTTCATTTCTAGGTATCACTGTTGTTGAGCCTTCTAGTGGTAATGTAATAAGCCCTCGTAGCCGTGTATTCATTATGCTTTACTCATTACTCAGTGATTCATTTCCACAATCGCATTGGCATATTCGGCAAAATCAGCATAATTGGGGCCCACTTTCTCGTGCAAAGATGGCTGACAAAAGACGGCCAAAGTGTTTCTGCAAATGCCCTTAACAAAACTGCCTCTCACAAAGTGGGGAACAGCTTTGAATTTACCAAGAGTCGTTTCTTGTAAAGCTGAGCCTGTCTGAAATGCAAGACAGTCGCGTGGAATATTGACTTTGACTGTTTCTCCCCTTCTATTCTTAATGTAAAGGCCAGCTTTGGGGTCGGGGCTTTTTTCCAACTCTTTCAATTTGGGGTAATCCGAGTCTTCAAGGAACATTGCAGAAGTTAATGCTGTCAGACTCGAGTGGTCAAGATGCTCACCACACCATGAATTCATCTTACTTTCATCCAAGCCACTTGTATCACTTTCAGTGGGGAAATAATGTAATAAACGGGCCTTGGTGGTGGTAGATGTGGAAACAATTCTTTTCAAGTAGCCTGGCTCATAACCGTCCAGTTTTCCACCAAACAATCGATCACACCCTTCTGCAACAATAGCAGCAGTATCAATCATCAGATTGCACAAGCTCTTAAGGTCGTCTTTAAAATGAGGAATCTCTTCTTCGGGTGGCCAAAGTGAAGGGGTGGTGTATCCAATGTACTTTTCATACTTCCCCGCAATCTCGTCCGCAGGAGGGCCGTCTAACTTGGGGTCCTTGTAAAAAGAACAGTTAGCATAGAAAGATCCCTTTCCATCGTCAGGCAAGCCATCAGAAAGAATTTCCTTTCCCTTAGACCAGCCAACAAGCCAATGTGATTCAGCGTGCTCAAGACTGTCAAGAGTCGATGGAGGGAGGTGAGCGAGCTTTGAGGCAGAGCCGAGTACCTTGGTGCGAAGAGCAACAAACTCAGAGGGCAAGTCTTTAACAATAATAATACCTAATGACTCGGGGCCGAACGCATAAGGAAGAAGATCATCACACTTTCCTGCCTTCAAATCAGCAAGAGAAACGCTCACAGGATTCTTGGAATAGTATTCCAACAAGTTTTCAGCTTCAGAAGACATTGCGACAGGGTATTGAATGTGAAAGGTGTATCAGGTAACAGGTATCAAAGCAAATTAGCTCAAGACATGCAGAGAACAAGAAAAGCCAAGGCTTTGAGGAAACGCTGATCTTTAGGTCAATTGACACCAGCTATCGTCAACCAAAGCATCCTCTAATCGGCGCCGATGGCCAATCCAGCGGGTGTCAGCTGATGGAATCACGACGATTAGCACCATGACGTAAGCTGGACGGCTGTGCCTATGTCACACCGTGCAACATAATCACGTGCACATCATTTGACACGTACAAAAGCTACAGCCTGGCTGATTTACTCCTTCCTGGGCAACTTGTTGGTATTTAAACTTTCACATTTTTCAGCTAAAGATCTTTATCTTTCTCACTCTCACATGTGAACAGTCTTTTGGTTACAAGACTCTTGTTAATGCACACTTTCATCTATCTTCGACACCATACCCCTCCTTCATCTCATTAGTTCCGAAACCAACATGAATGGAAGTTATCACCGGCTATCGGTGGATTCGGTCGCATCAGATATGAGCGTTGGCTTTGAAACCCCCAAAGGCCCGATTCCAATTCCATCGGAACCAGTCGAAAGCGTATCATCGTCAAACCCAGTACATCATGACGCGAATTCAAACACTTCAATAGAACCCCACCACCATCGGGCTTCCTTTTCCAGTTTGGAAATCAGCGATATGGAAGATGCAGCAAATGATATGGACTACGAAGGTCCTTTACTCTCGAGTTTTGGCGAAAACCAGGCATTAAAGGAACTTTCAGCAGATTCAGGAAGAAGCAACCTTAAAATGGCTTTCATGAACATGGCCAACAGTATCATCGGTGCAGGTATCATCGGCCAGGCATATGCTGTACGACAGAGTGGCCTAGTAGGCGGCCTGGTTCTGCTTGTTGGACTGACGATTGTTATAGATTGGACAATCAGATTAATGGTTATCAACGCAAAAATGAGTGGGACTGACACCTTTCAAGCAACAGTGTCACATTGTTTTGGAAAATTTGGTCTTATTACTATCTCGCTTGCTCAAGGTGCTTTTGCTTTCGGTGGATCTATGGCATTCTGTGTTATCATTGGTGATACTATACCCCATGTTGTGGTTGCTTTATTCCCATCGATAGAAACAATCCCCGTTGTCTCTCTGTTGGTCAAAAGAAACTCAATTATTATCATTTGCACAACCTTTATTTCTTATCCACTAGCTCTTAATAGAGACATTTCAAAACTTGCAAAAGCTTCAGCATTAGCACTTGTTAGCATGCTTGTTATCGTTTTGACTGTTATTATTCGTGGCCCTCAGTTGGCAGATAACTTTAAGGGCTCCTTTTCATTACCACTTTTAACTTTTAACACTGGCTTGCTACAGGGTGTCAGTGTTATCTCATTTGCATTTGTGTGCCACCACAATTCTCTTTTGATCTACGATTCATTAAAGAAACCCACCATAGACCGATTTGCTACCGTGACACATTGGTCAACGGGTGTATCAATGATTGCATGCATTGCCATGGGAGTTGGTGGTTTCCTTGTTTTTAAAGATAAGACAAAAGGAAACGTTTTAAACAATTTCCCCCCAGACGACACCCTAGCTAATGTTGCTCGTTTTTGCTTTGGTTTAAACATGTTGACTACCCTACCTCTTGAGATCTTTGTCTGCAGAGAAGTATTTCTAAACTATTTCTATCCGCCAACACTGGACGGTGAAGACAATTTCAATTATAAGCGCCACCTGATCACCACTACAGTTCTTGTTTTCTCTGCAATGTCAATCTCACTTTTCACCTGTAACCTGGGTGTCATTTTGGAACTTGTTGGCGCTACTTCTGCGTGCGTGATGGCTTATGTCCTACCGCCATTGTGCTTCATCAAATTAACGGGAAATAAAACATTGAAAAACCTCATTCTAAGTTATACTTGTGTTGCCTTTGGGGTGCTTGTGATGGTTATTTCTACAGTACAAAGTCTCGTTAAGCTTTTCACAGAAAGTGGAGACTCTGGACAACATTGTGTGTAGAAATTTCTAGTTGGAATCGTATATAGATAAGTAGTGTATATTTATTTATACGACATTTTGTAATTTTACGCAATATTTAATATTCAATGGTTATTTTAATTTTTAAATCCCACTTAAAACTGGACTCGAGCTTTGCTGAGGTGAGGCTGATAGCATGAGTGGTGCTGTTGCCCTGCCAAAGTTTCAACACCACCAAAACCAAACCTCCAAAAGTTTTTACACCAAAACATCATCAACACTGGGTCCCGTTTCTCAATTTATTTACGCTTTCGCTTCAGACATTATAACACGCAAAAGCCAGAAACACGCTTTCTTGAAAACGTGATTGATCTGACATTTAGCACAAACCACCCACCCAACAGTCCCAAAAACCAAGGATCACTATCACTGTCGAAGATTTGCAAAACACGAACCACACATATATATCATGTCAGCGCTAAAAGAATTCTTAAATCGTAAGTTCTTTTGTGGGCTAGATTGTGTCCCAAATCAAACATAAAATGCATTTTGTTTTCTATACCATCGTCTCAGTCAAAGATCACTAACTAAACCTCATTAGAACGCGTTGTAGTATTAACAACCGATGGCCGTATGCTAGTGGTAAGTTTTTTTTTTTTTTTTTTTTTTTTTTTTCTTCCTCAATTCTCGTTTCTATTATTTTAGATATATTGCTAAACCTCGTAATCTAGAATTTACTTGAAACTAAATAACATTTCTCCTTTTAATGTGTGAATATAGGGTAAACTAGAAGGCTTTGATCAAGCTACAAACTTGGTACTCACAGGCACCGAAGAACGAATAATAAGTGAGCCAGCAGAGGAGGTTGACGAGGATTCGCCAACGTCAATACCACTGGGAGTGTATATCTGCCGGGGCTCAAGTGTGGCGACGATAGGCTTGTTAGACGAAGAGAAAGATAAAGAAATTGATTGGAGTAAGGTACGCGGAGCTTCAATTGGAACAACGCGGCACGATCTTTAAGACCATAGAGAATCCTCGGAGGAACCTTTACTAGAAATAAACAAATCACCTGAAATCAAAAGTATTTCAGGCCACAATGACTCAAAAACTAATTACTTTTATGAACTATCCCCCCATTCACAACCTAATGAAACGAAAATATATTTAATAAAATTTTATGAATTTGCTTACTTTTTTGGTTATGACTATTTTTGAATTAATACATCCTTGATGTGCAATCCCACTAACTTGTTTGAAAAACTTGAGTATATATCTCGTATCAAATGAATATTAAAGCTAACATAAAATATAAAATCAAAACATGTGGAATAGTTTTTTCAAGTAGGGTGTACTGATGGGCACATTGTTCATTCATCATCGTCTGAATCAATTATTTTCGTTCGCTTAACTTTTCGTCCATTAGCATAGCTAGCGCTCTGATTTGCAATTGAATCATCGGCCTCGGGGCTCTTGCGTTTGACATTGGCGTCCTCGTCATAGGAGTCTTCTAATAAGTCAGCTATTCCATCGTTATCACTTATCACGCCGTCATCAACTGTTATTATACTCTCGGTTGGTTTTTTGGAAATGGACTTTCGTGTAATTCGCTTAGATTTTGGTAGTTCCTCTTCTGATTCAGCCACAGCATCGTCAAGTTCTGACTCTTCTATACCTCTAAAATCTTCTTCAGAGTCTGAATCTTGTTTCTTTGCGGTTTTTTTCGTAATATTTTTCCTCTTAATACTCTTCTTAGGCTTTGACGGAGCATGTTCCACATCGCCATCACTGTCATTGACGTCGCTGATAGTCAATTCCTTCTCAGCATTAGGACCAGTCTTTGAAGGTCGTTTGGAAATTTTTTTTCTGCGAATGTCAATCTTTCCACTGGTAACAGAGCCTTCATCTTTTTCATCTTCATCTCCATTTCCGATTTTATCTTCATCTTTATCTTTATCTTCATCTTCATCCACATCAATCTCAACGTCGCCAAGCTCTCCATCCAATCCAAATTCCCTAAGATACTTATCCTGCAAGAACTCCCTCTTGCCATTTTCCAAAACACGAACAGTGTTCAAGCTATTGGCCAAAGAATATTTCTGTCTCTGCCTTTCTTCTTCTTCAAAAAACTTTGCCATGTAATCCTCATCGAGTTCTTCATCAGAATCAACAAAGTCTTTACTCTTGTATGAAGCAGGGGTAAAAGATGGCTTTTTACGTTTTTCAGAAGGATCTATATCTCTTCTGTGCCGTCTGGATTTGCTTTTCTTTTTCGGAGATTTGGAACTACCAGAACGAGGTCGACGTTGTCGGGGTTCGCCATCTTCAAACTCAGCTTCCTCTTCACTCATATTTCCACTATCACTACCACTATCATCACTGACTAAAAATCCATCCATTTGACCTGAATAGTCATTATCATATTCGCTTCCACTTTCATCATTATCATTATTATTCCCTGGTTTACCCTCCAATTTCGAAGCTCTGGGTTGTCGAGGATTTCGCTTCTTCTCCAGAAACTCTTCTGCAACCTTCTGCTCGGGAAATTCAACTGCTTCATTTGAATATTTCTTCAGATACTTGAGGGTGGCTTGAAGAACGACGGTACTTTCGCTACTTAGAAGGACGCATTCAGTCTTGTCATCATTATCTCTTAACTCACATTCACAAGTAGTAAGTAGTAGGCGAAAGTAGGAATCCTTACGTAAAGCAATTCGCACAGCCCTAATATGGTCAGCTGTAAACGACTCACTCTCATTAAACTGAAAAGCTTCTTCAGGTGCTCGGGTGATATCGTCATCTTCAAAAAGTTTCTGTCGTTTTTGTAACACCCTATCTAACTCTCTAACAGTCCAATCAATCAAGGCTCTCTTTTCGAGGTCAATAAGCGTCGCAACAATTACTTTGAATCTATTTTCACGTAGCTCGACAAATGGATGGTTAACATAGTCAAACAACGGTGCAACTTTGCCAGAAATCTTTTGATCTTGTTTTGAAGGCTTAACTTGCGCTTCTTTTCCTTGAAGGTAAGGTATCGTCTCTGGGGTTTTGGCAAATATCAGCTCAACATATAAAGACGGAGTGCGTATTAATGAATTTTCCAATTTTCCCATAAAAAATTTCTCGAATCGCTCAAGTTCTGAACGAACTGCATGAGGTAGTCCTGAATACTCTAACATCTTATCAAGAAGAAAGATAAAATCCAATCTGAAATAACAAGTATGAAACTCCCCTTGAACAAAAATTCGATGTATAAACTTGATTCCAGTCATGATTTGCTTAGAAGTCAACTCTTTGAACCCGGAGAGGTATCTAATTTGGGTATCGACTGAGTCTTCATTCATGTATTTCATTAAAAACTTTTTAACAGAAAAGTCCCGGATGATTGTTTGCGATCGTTGTCGTTGGGCTTCTATTTCCTCCTCTTCCTCATCATTACCCAAGCCGTCATCTTCCTCAGCCTTATTTTTCGCTGACTTTTTTATTTTGGGCGGACGTTTCTTTCCAGATACATATAACTTGTGTTTCTTTTCGAAAGTCTCCAAAGCTTGAAGAAACAGGTAGTTGAGTTCGACGGAAAGTTTAACAAATGGAAATGAGTGTGATTTGGTGGCTGTTCTAAAAAGAAGGGCCATCATTTCTGGTCTGCTAGCTACAAGAAACAGGTTTTGCATAATGTTCTCAGCAATAGCATTCATGTCATCAAGCTCCATCTTCTCCATGATACTAAGAGATTTTAAAATTTCACGATACATGAGCATATCAGCATATACAACAGCCCATTGCTTAATGAGGGCAGTGACCTCCATAAGACGAGCGAACACAACCAAGCTTTTGCGAGAAAAAACCTCAGCAACAAAACCGAAACGCTTGTGGGTTTCCTCTAACCCATTATTCTTAAGCTCACTTAGAACTTTGGGGTTTAAAACGCATATTCTATCAGCTTCAGTAAACCATGCTGACAAAAACAAAAAGTGAATCATAAGCTCGTATGGTATGGGTGTTGAATCAAGAGTGAATGTTGCAGAATAAAGCTCACTCTCAAAGATTGAACGCTGCTGACCGATTAGGACGTTGAATGAGGATTCTAAAAAGCCCATTACAAACGTGCAAAGGTTTTCACGTGTAGGGGGCTCCAAATTAACAAATAGATCAGCTCTATTTTCTAGCATGATTTCGGTTCTTCCACCTTCTCTGATGGGCCCCTGTTTCTGCCTACTTTTCCTTTTGTTACTTGTAAGTTCAGCTAGTGTTGAATCATGTACTGAACCACCCGTTGCTTCAGTTGTGAGGGTGAATACTTCATTACCTCCTGAGAAAACTGAGTAGAATGCTCCTGTTCGGTTATTTTTCCATCGAGAAGTCGATTTGCGAGATGTATCGGCTTGGTGTTGTTCCTTCATTAACAGAGATTTGAGATCACGTCTATTAGAATTTGCAACTGCAGCATCTGCTTCTGATATCTTTTCTTCAATGCCAAATAAATATGAAACATCTATACCTCTAAGCATGTAATAAAGGCACTCTGTCAATGTCGTGCTCAGTTCTGGGTATTCTGATCTGACATTTGCAGCAATGACAATGATAAACTCATAAATAAATTGATTCTGAAAAGCATTCAACTGGGTATTGCGATCAACTCCTGAAAAGTCATCGATGTAATGAGAGCTGTTCTCTCTGTAGTTTATTCGACAAATGTTACGGATCAAAAAGATAGCACGCTTAAGAGTGTCTTTTTGCTTGTTGGTTCGTTTTGATAAAGGGGTCTTCATTGCCGATTCACATAATCGAATGATGGCCTTAAAAAAGTTTCCAGAAGGATGAGCCAAAATGGCTTTCTTATACTCAAGACGTGCGATCTGTAGATGGTTTGCATACCTGTCTTCTGACGATGGATCAATTGGCCATGTTAATGGGACTAGAAGCTCGAGACAACTCAAGGCGATTCTAAATCCCTTCAAGCGTCTTACTTGGCGACGATCCAAGTCAGTATCCATGGCTGAACTTTCAACATCATCTGTGAAAGAGCCAAATTTATTATCGTTGAACTCTTCCTCACGATCCCAGACACTCAAGATCTCCAAGATATCAAATGTCACAAGAGACGTCTGAGAAATTGCGTATGCAACATCACTCACTCGATTTTCCTCATCATATCCCCTTAGCCACCGCTTTAAATCCTTTAAACAAGCCAAAGCGTCATCACCTAGTTCATAAGGATTGCCTGGCTTACTGTAGTCGGGGCCACCCAAGGCAGAAACTAAGGTGACAACGTGAGCTTTAATATAGTTATCGGCAGTGCCAGAATCCTGTGGCTGTTCGTCATCAGATTGCTCGTATGGAGATTGAAGCTCTTCATCTTTGAGAATATCAACGGTAGATGCGATTTGTGTTGGCATTTCTTTGTAGTAGATCTATAACAGCCTTTTTAACTAATATTAGATATTAGAGAGATAAAGTAAAATTAAAAAAAACATGAGCTACTTACTGGAAATATGTAAACAAATTTGATTAACTATTAGGAGTTTATGATGTCGGCGATTAATAGAACTTGAGAGTATGATTTGATCCGATAGTTGAAGAAGAAAAATAAACAAACGCGTTGTCCTTGGAAAATAATCACAATCGCGTGTAAACCGTGTAAATCATGTGACATATGAGTTACGTGATTATTTCGCGTGCGCCTCTTTTTGAAGACACTGCATTAGAGAGCAATGGATTTTCGCAATTATTGTTAAATTGTTAAATATATATAATATTGAATTTACTAGTAATAGCATCAAAATGATATAACTCCAATGAATATGTGTTCTAATTAATTACAAGTATAAAGTATTTCGTCCAGTTCCAAAAGTCATTTATGAAATATATGCCGCCCAAGGAATGACCATGATATCATGACCTAATTTCCAAAGTTATACAGGGATTACACTCAAATACTCATGTACCACTGGAAGGTAAGGTGAATTTGAAACCACAAATACCACTCCAACTCCGACATATCCCCAAATTAAACCAGCCAGCTTTTCAAAGAAAGAGTGGAAATATACACCTGTCATAAGCAACATCCACCAGTAGACTATAAGAAAAGCCATAGATATCTTAAAAAACAAAGATTTAAAGACATCTGAACCGACAGTACTGGCTCCTTCACCTGTTGTTCCAGGCGCAATTGAGCGAGTTTTATAATGTTTGAGAATATATGGCAAAAGTTCTACCCAGATGAATAAACTTGAGTGCGTAATTAAAAAGGTGTGTCCACTAGGGTCGTATCCACCGGCCCAAGTTCCACCTATTCTTCGACATTGAGCAGAAGTAATAGTAGTCATTGAATTCTTTTCAATTCCAATATCAGAGCAACTGCCACCAGTTAAGATGAAAATTTTATCCATTATAGGAAGACCAAAGAACCATTGAGAGAAAAAGATCCACCATACTGTTGCAAGGGTATATCTAATAACCACGTTTCGAAGGGCAATTTGATTTCTAGTTGATTTTCGTGAATAAATAAGGTATGCGTGGTATCCAGTAATGACTGTAAGCCAAAGCCAGCCTCGCTTCACAATTACCACGTTGATAAGGTTGCGCTTATTACTAAAGTAAGAAGGAGGAGCTCCGCCAACAGCAGAAACCAAGGCACCGAGAAAGAGAGCAATAGGATATAAAGACATAATAGCCAACTCAGCAATGGTAATGCTACCTCCCAACAAGTTTATGCGAAGTGAAGAGGAGTTTTCGGAAGAGTGTGACTTTAACACGGGCGAAGAAAGACCATCGCTTGCCACAGCAGAATGGGTGGAGCCAAAGTAACCATTGGCACCAACTGAGTGAGGTGAACTATCTGGAAAGCTGGTTCCAGTTGTGGTATGGAGAGGCACTCTGCTCATATCGGCTGAATCTGTAGCAAGTCCAGCAGACATGTTAGTTCAGTAGTATGAAGCTAGCTTGGCAAAGTGAGACGATGAAACTAAGAGTCCACAAACTGAGGTGAGCAATAGAAAATGTAAGTATTAAAAAGGCGACAAGTAATGGGGTTTAAATAAAGACTGGCACGGTCTAACAAAGTTGCTGGGGAATTTGTTTTCTTGGGGTTGCTGAGCTGTTTGATTAGGCTGTAATCTAGAAGAATCTTTCAGCGCAAACCTAAATTTACTGGGAAAACAGCACAGAAATAACAGAAAGCAACACTTGGGAGCGTCTAAAGGAGCCGAGATATGAGCTAAGCGAGAGAAAAAGGCAAGCAAATGGGAATAATTCAATTTAACAACTCGGCAACCTTGCTCAAGAATGGATCATGTGAAGCACATGTGAAAATAACGTGACCAAGGCAAACATTCTCTTACGTAACGACAAACGCATGATTGTGTGACACGATCTGTCACATATGACTGATTACAGTCAGTCATTGATCAGCCTGTTGATATTCCCATCCAAAGCGAGATTGTGCAATTGTGTAAATTTTCATCCTCCCTGGTTCCCTTTCTTTTTCCTACCATCCATCTAAAAACCATGCCTGCCAAGCAAGAACTTTTCCTTCCAAGTGTTAAGGAAGCTTTGGCTGCTTCCGAAGTAGTCAAGACTGCTACCGCCACTTCAGCTTTTAGCAAATCTGCTTCCATTGTTCGCGATGAAGAAGGTATGGAGATTTCATTGCAATCCATCGCCTCAAATAAGACTGTTCTAACTCAATTCAATTGACTCTTTCATCTACAGCTTCTTCCATAAAATATATTATTTCTCCAGACGAAACCTTGGTTGAACCCAATGCTATTGTTAGGTAAGATAACACACCTGGTTTGATTTGCGTTGATTCTATCTATTTCCCCATACTAATCGCATTTCTATTAGATATCTTGGTTCTGTGGCAAACGCCCATCTTGATTCTGAGCTCATTGCCTTTGATGAAGCCTATATCTACCCTGTTTTGATTGGTAAAGAGTCTAACCTCTCGGTTCTTGAAAAAATTTCAGTTCCAAAGAAGGTCGATAACACAGTTGGCCAAATTGTTCTCTTTGGTGGTATTCATGGCCTTGTTTACAAACTCGGATCCAAGGCTAAAGTTTTCGGTGCCAACCCTGGCTTGGAAATGTGGTACAATGCATTCTCCAAGACTGCTGCTGCTTCTGAGGCTATTAAGACTTTGTCAACCCTCATTTCAAAGGCACCCAAGGCTGCCCCCGCTGCTTCTGCTCTTCCTGTTCTAGAATACACTGGACAGGTAAATGTGAATGAGAAGGCAGTTTATAAGAAGACTGAAGGAAAGATTCGTCCCAAGGCTGGTGAGCGAAATGTTTTGATCACTTCAGCTCTTCCATATGTTAACAATGTTCCACACTTGGGTAACATCATTGGTTCCGTTTTAAGTGCTGATGTCTACGCTAGATATGCTAAGCAACGTGGGTACAATGCTTTATTCATTTGTGGTACAGATGAATATGGTACCGCTACAGAAACCAAGGCTCTTGAAGAGAAGGTTACCCCATATGAACTTTGCACAAAATACCACTATATTCATAAGGAGACATACGATTGGTTCCAGGTCGGATTCGACTATTTTGGTAGAACCACTACTGAAAAGCAAACCGAAATTGCCCAGGATATCTTCCTCAAGCTTAATAAAAACGGTTATCTTACTGAGGAATCTATGGAACAATTATACTGCCCCGAGCACAATGGTTATCTTGCTGACCGATTTGTTGAAGGAACATGCCCTAAGTGCGGTTATGAAGATGCCCGTGGTGACCAGTGTGATAGCTGTGGTAACCTTTTGAACCCATTCGAACTTATCAAGCCTCGCTGCAAGATTGACAATGCATCTCCAATTTCTAAGCACACAAATCACATTTTCCTTCTTCTTGACAAGTTGCAAGATGAAATTGCCGAATGGAGTAAAAATTCTTCTACCAAGGGTAACTGGTCTTCCAACAGTATCAACATTACTCAGTCGTGGATTAAAGAAGGTTTACATTCTAGATGTATTACCAGAGATCTCAAATGGGGTACTCCTGTTCCTCTTGAGGCTTACAAAGAAAAGGTTTTGTATGTCTGGTTTGATGCCTGCATTGGTTACGTTTCTATCACTGCTAATTATACCGACGACTGGGAAGAATGGTGGAAGAAGCCAGATAATGTTGAGCTGTACCAATTTATGGGTAAGGATAATGTTCCTTTCCACACAGTTGTTTTCCCTGGATCTCAGATTGGCACCCGTGAGGAGTGGACCATGCTGCACCATCTTTCTACCACAGAATACCTTCAATACGAAGGCGGTAAATTCTCAAAGTCAAGAAATGTTGGTGTTTTTGGTAACCAAGCCAAGGAAACTGGCATTTCACCATCTGTTTGGAGATTTTATTTACTCTCTGCCCGTCCTGAAAGTCAGGACTCACAATTCTCTTGGGATGAGTTTGTTGCTGCTAATAACAATGAGCTCCTTCCAAAGTTGGGTAACTTTGTTAACCGCCTTGTGAAGTTCGTTGCTGCTAAGCAGAACAGTGTTATTCCCAAATATGATGCTTCATTTGTTGAGTATGACGCTTTAAAGAAGGACATTGACGCCTTGCTCAAGTCATACAACGATGCCTTGGAAAACACCAAGCTTCGAAGAGGTTTGGAAATTGCCATGGAGTTTGCTGCTCGCGGTAACAAGTTTTTGCAGGACAACCTTCTCAACAACGCTCTGTTGGCCAACTCTCCTGAAAAGGCTGCTGCTGTAATCGGTGTTGGTATCAACATTATTTATATTATTTCTGCCGTAATTGCACCATACATGCCTGAGACAGCGGACTCTATTCTCAAGCAGCTCAATGCTCCCGCTATTCGCATTCCTGATGAATTCTCCTTGAACATTCTTGGTGGCCACAACATTGGCAAGCCAGACTACCTCTTCACTAAGATTGAAGCTGACAAGGTTGAAGAGTGGAGATCCAAATTCGGTGGTAAGAAATAAGCTAGTTTGTGGCTGACTTGGAGCTCTTGTTGAAGATATTTGGTGGGATATCAATAGATGATTTTAAATTAATAAAAATGTATTTTTTATTATTATTATACATGTGTATGCTTTAACCTTGCTTTTTTCGTTTGTTTCGTTATTATTGTTTCGTTCGTTTCTCAGTATTATTTGTATTAGTCTGTGTATCCTTTTTTTAATTGAAAACTATTGTGAAAATGTGTTGAAGTCAAGATGGTTGAAGTAGTTTGTACGGAATTTACTATACTTAATAACCATGTGGAGGAGCCCCACAAGGTTACGTCAAACAAAAGGGCTGACAATCACACGTCTACCTATTCCGCCACTCTTGGATTTTTAACCATTTCTACAACAACCTGATTTTTTCACAGAAACTTGCCTGACAATATAAATAGCAACAGTCTGATATTTTTTTATCAAGTTCCTGTATATAAAAAGGGGCCATCTCTTTGTTTTTGTTTTTTTCTCAGCATCTCAATTCTATTACTTGTTGTTGACTACTAGGTGCTAGTTACTTTAGATTCTTTCTCAACTGTTTTTGATCACGACTGAATACCGCCTAGTAGAGTTACATAGTCGGTCTATCTAGCATTTTTACTCAATTTATTCCACTGAATTGAAAGATACCTATACGCATATTCCTTACTACTTACAAATGTCTGAATCTACCCTACGACACCGCGGCCCAAAGCCTGCCACACCACAAAAAGCAACTCGTCCTCAATCCAAGGCCAAAGTTGATTATGAAGAGTCCATATTTCGTCAGCTTTTAACATTCTTTGGTGGTTTCATTTTTCTCAACTTTCTTCTCTCCTATTTTGTCACTGGTGGAGCTACCTGGGGTTACGAGACAAAATTAACAAACCCTTCCTACCTCAAGCACCTGACTCTCCATCGCCAGTTTGGTCTTGCTCCATACCCTGTGTTTACTGAAGCCGAGTTGGCGATCTATGACGGCGCTGATATCCATAAGGAAGATGTGGAAAATAAGCCTTATTCCATTCTCTTAGCACTCAATGGCACTGTTTACGACGTCTCTTCAAACCCAGGAAGTTACGGCCCAATTGGACCCTACCACATTTTCGCTGGCCGCGATGCTGCTCGTGCTTTCATCACTGGCTGCTTCAGAAGCCCAGACCACTTGACTCACGACTTTAGAGGTCTAGATCCCGAGTTTGCCGAGGAAACAGTGTCTGGCTGGCAAAAGTTTTTTGGCGGAAGTTCGCATTACTGGAAGGTAGGAACTTTGAAGCATACCCATGACTACAACAGCCTGCCGGAAACTTTTGAAGAATTCGAGGCCTTGAAGAAAGATGGTGTCATAGCTCAAAGTGTGGAGTGGACGGATGTGCCAAAGCCTTGTGGAAATGCAAGAGGTCAAAAGCCAGGGTTTAGAGAGTCGTTTGTTCATCATGGAGGAAAGGCAGAGGAAAAAGGTCATCAGCACCACTAATAAGAAACAGGTCTTTAACCAACCTAATTAAGGTGGTGTATTATAAATTGCAATTTAAAAAGTAAACCAAGTGTTAAACATATATAGTATTCAATATAAGCTTATAAGTCGGTGTCTATGTGTACGTTGTTCATAAATAAAAGGTAAGTGTTTGATCAGGCTAAATTAGTAAACCTTCATCTGACATGTATTATACGAAACTTCTTGCCGCATTGATATATTTTTGACCACAATGCCCTTCACCTTTCAATATTTCCAATATCAAAGAGCCTTTTGTGTGTACAATTCGCCATTGACTTTTAGTAAGAATCATTTGAACTCTTGTAGCCTTGGCCTGTCCAGATTCTACTGCCGGATCTATTCGCTGACGCTTTCGAGAGGGTGAATCATCCCTATCGCTTTGGGCTGCTAGTTCCTTATGGCGCTTAAAATCAGGACAAGTTGCAGGGTCAAAAGGCTTGCCATTGACCACAATAAAAGCGTCGTCGGCACACACCAAGTATCCACCTCTTGCACTATGTGCGATTGAAATTTTAATGTTAGACTCTGACGAACTGGTTGGAGATGTCGAGCGTTTGCTCAAAGAGATGTCGTCGCCACCATTTTCATTGCCATTGCTAGTCACAAAGTCCGTTGTTGACAGGCCAAACTCTTCAAAGGGAGAAACATCCTCTTCACTCTTGATACGAGGCTCTTCAGGAAGAAACTGTGAGACATGGGCCTTTTGAAACTTGCGAGAAATCCCATTCGCTAGTGTAGTCAGAATGGTTTTGATTTTTACAGCTGCTTCGTCATAAAAAACCGCCTCCCAGTATCCATTTTCACTAGTCGGGGGCAGGCCAGCTGGAAGCGTGAAGCAAAGACCAACAGGCTCAAAATACGTGAATTCGGAAGAAGTGAGTTGGATGATAAGCTCTCTATCAGTGGTATCAACAAATGGACGCTTGTAAAATGCAGATAATGGTGTCAATTGGAAACCTTCATGATTCTCACTGGGCTGTATATGTTTTGCAGCACTTTTTGGAACGAGTACCTCTGAGATGTCGCGAACCTTTAGCTGTTTAGGTCGAATGTGTCGTAATTCTATTACAATCTCATCTACGTTTCTAGCCCGGTTTTTCCTAATAGAGTGTGCCATGAGCTTTTGTTCCAGACCAAGAAACCTATAGTATCTGCATTCTGCTAGCAACAGCGAACGGTGCTTTTCATCTTTGATATCGAGCGAAGATCCTTGGAGTCCTCTAATTAAATCCTTAAATAGTTCGCCAGACCTTTGAGGGACAGAAGGGGGAGCTAGAGGGGGTGGGCGTTTGAAAGACTTTCGGGGAGGTGAGATCTCGGAACCAAAGAACGTGGAAAATCCCAATGTAAAAAAGTTGGGAGTGTCGCCAGGACCGTTGAATACGTTGCGAGCAATACGAAACGATTCACCTCCAATGTGCACATGGAACTCAGAATTTGTCAATTGCCGAACCAGTCGAGGCAAATGGTAATAATTTGCGTCAAGAAGCAGGTACACAAAGTCAACGTCGTTATCAGGCTTGACATAATATCCTTGGAGATGGGACACGATCATGCTGAAGATTTTTGGAGACCGGTCAATATAGAGTATAGGCCACTCGCTGGCTGGCAGGTCTTTGTGTTTCAGAAAGAAGGTTGTGAAGTAGCTGGGAGCATCTGAAGAGAGCGATGCTCCACTGAGCTTGAACAAGTGTTCGCCGACTTGGATGGAGAATACCTGTTCATGAGGAAGAATATCGGGTATAATAGGGTCAAATTGGCCGAGCGGGTTTTCTATCGATCCTACACGAGAGGACAGCGGTATATGTTTATACGCGTCTTCAAGCTCTTGTTCAGATGGAGGTCCGGGCATTGGTAAGGGTCGGTATTGACTGGAAGCTAAAGAGGCAAGAGCAGCGCGGCCTGGAGCTTCGTTGAGGTTTGGGATATCGGGAATAGCAGGTATATGAGGAGCATCAGAGGCGGGGTCCATTGTGTATTTATATGTGTATAACAGCACCCGGATATGTATCGACGAGTCTCTCTAAGCTAATAAGGTAGTTGCTCGTTCGCTAGCCATGGATAGTTGCGAGTGTGATTGTTAATGATTTATAAACTGGAGAGAAGGCTACACGCCGGTTACATAATGCGCTTACATACCCCCTCTTACAAACACCATAAACCCGCGGAGCGGATGCCTTGTTTATTTCCACATCCTGCGCTGTTTGCAAGCCGACCAGCATTTCAAAACAAGACGAAGCCGGCAGCCATTTGCTCCACCCTTATTATTCGTCAGCATCATGACCTACTACGACCTCGAGGATCTCACGAAGGACCAGCAAACCCTTCCGTGCCGGTTCAACGTCTCCGTTCCCAACCTCGGGTACCTGGTTGGATCTCCGGGCACCGAAATCAAAAAAGACAGTGTGATCGACCTGCCTGTTTGGCTGCTAAGAATCCTCGCTCAAACGCCCATCTCCCCCTCCTCCGATGTTTCTTTCGTCACTCCTCTGCCAACGAGCGAGTTCTCCACTACGATCACCAACGCGCTGAAAAGCGATCCCTCGAATGTGGATCTCCGTCTCTTGTCTACCGTCTATTATAGGCTAGCTGGACAATGGCTTTCTCTCATGGAAGACAGAAGCCTCGCGTCCGTGCTGATCGACTCTTTTAAAACACGGGCTCAAGATATCTCGGATATGGCCACAAACTCACGAAACTCAAACTCCACTTCAGACACCGCAGAGTTCTTGTACAAGCTGGATCAGACAGAAACTAAGCTATATAAAGCTACCTATGAGGCCAATAAAGACTTGAAGAATTGGCTCAACTCGACAACTACTTCAAAAGAATAATTATTTATTTGCTAGACTTTTTGTAATTTCTAATCTTTTTTTAATGACCTTTATGACGCGTGGCTTGTGTTTTGTGATTATATTCACTTATAATTTATATAACGTAATACATATATACCAAATCGATATTCAAAAATTTATAATACACACCCAGATTTGAAAGAATACTAAACAATACCTAATAAACGGTTTACTCCTCGTCATCGTCATCATCAAGAACTCTTCCCGTTCTTCTCTTTTTGGAAACAGAACCATTAGCCTCCTCGTCCTCTTCCTGTTCATCAGCAGTTCTCTTCCTGTTTTCTTCTTCCGCATCGCTTCCGTTACCAAAAATGTCGTCGTCATCATCGTCCAGAACCTTGTTTGATCTTTTTGGCTTCTCATCATCAGTCTCCTGAGCTGAGAGCTCAGGCTCTGAATCACTAAAGTTGGCAGTCTCATTAGCTTGAACCTCATCCAATCCATCATCAGAGTCCTCAATATCAGATACACTCTTGAAATTTTTCTTGGAAGACTTGGCAGACCGCTTTGAAGCTTTCGCCTCGCTATCTCCCTTGGTTTTTCTTTCTCTAGGCTTCCTGGGTCCAGCACTGCGCTTTTCTTTCTTCTTCGCATGTTTCTCTTCTTCGCCAGATGACTCGTTCTCCAACTCCAAAGTGTTCTTTTCTGTCCATTCCCTTGCTTGTTCTTGAAGTAGCTCTCTTTCTTTAACACGCTTAGCTTCACGCTCTGCCTCAGCTTCAATTTTGGCCAATCGCTCTTGCTCAAGTTTGGCTTTCTCAGCTTCACGAATCTTCTTAGCTTGATCAATCTTGTCAGCAAAATTGAGTTCGTATTCACGCTGGGCAGTCAGAATTCGCTCCAATTGCTTCATTGTGGTGTTTTGTCCCATATTTGCTCTAGCTTCTAACTCTTTAGGTGGGTATGGTGGATGCCTAGCCTTTGAAATTTCCTTCATGGAAGTAATAGCCAATTCAAGTCCCTTAATTGCCTTTTCAATATCAGTCGTCGTTCTTTCTCGTTCTTGCAACTTTAGAATAAATTCTGCCATTTGGAATCTTAGGAACGCAATGTTGAATTCAAGGGATGTGTTAGATGGCTGTAGCTCCAATGCACGTTCAGTGTAGCTTAACGAAGTTTTAAGGGCTTCCAAGTTGCGTTCATGCATACCACGAGCGTACCAAGCACGCCCAAGAAATATAAATAATTGTGGATCACTACCGTTCTTGTATCTATTCAACGCAATGTCATAACATTCAATTGCTTTGGAATACTGGCGCAAGTCTACCAAACAGTCACCCATATTAATATGAATAGAAACATCGTCCAACGTTTCTCTAATCTTGCTGAAAATTTGAAGTGCTCTATCGCTCTGTTTAGTCTCTGCAAAAATGATAGCAATGCCTTGGGCTGCAAATGCGTTAGACTTGTCCACATATAATGCCTTCTCAAAAAGCTCTGCAGCCTTTGAATAAGTCCATTCCTTCTTTTGAACCTCAGAGTCATTGGTAGCACGTAAACTTCTGGCAACGCTCAAATACATGTTAGCCATTGCGACTAGCGAGTATGAGTCATGTTTATCAATATTTGACAGAGTGTGTTTGTAGTGCTTCATCTCGACATCATCATTAATACTACGAGCCGGTGGTCTCTTCTGGCGATGTAAATAGTAGCCATACAAGGCACGAACTTCCAAGTTTTCAGGGTGCTGTGACATGAGCTCCTTAACTTTGTCGGGGGAATCGATTTCACCCGCAGCAAGAGACAAATAGGTTGACCTGATTCGAGCAGACAAATAGTCGGGGTGTTCAACGAGAAGCTCGCCGTACAATTGCTGTGCAAGTGTGGCATTTCCACTAGCGTCTTCTAAGCGTGCCAAGTTAAACTTGATGGTTGTTTCAACTTCATTACCATTGTATGCATGCCCATTTGAAATTGCAGTAATGGCCAGTTCAAAGAAAGAACGTGCTGAGTCATAACTTCCCTTCGTGTAATGTAGCACACCAATGTCATTGTAAAGCTCCGCCTTAATTGGAATCTCTTGCGAAGTCAATAATAGAATAACATCATTCAATGTTTTGAGAGACATAGTAGTATTGCTGTCTTCAGTGAGTTTCGCAAGCATGAGCAAAGCTTCAATTAAAGGTGCCTCGTCTTGTTCGCTTGTGAGTCTCATGAAGCGTTCCAAGAAAACAATAGCCTTTTCGTTGTGGTTTCTCTGCACATACGCCAATGAAAGCAAAAACAATGCCTCAGTAGACTTGGGGTGTTTTTGGACAATGGATTCGAAGGTATAAATCGTTTCATTGTCGTTTTGTGCCATTTGAACTAAACCTTTTCCGACCTTTGCTACAAGACTTTGTGGGTTCTTCTCCTCTGCCAACTTGTAATATTTCAATGCCTCTTCTAGATTATCCAAGTAGTGGTGAGCACGGGCCATCCAGAAGTATGCATCACTGACAACAGAGTTAACCTTTGAGTAGTTAACGGCGCGCTCTGCCAATCGGATCACATTGTCGGTTTCTTTCTTTGAAAACAAATAACTCGCAATGGTTAAATCTGCTGGAGAATAGTTAGGATTCTCCTTGTAAGCCTTTTGTGTGTACTTCAAAGCCTTGGTATAAGTAGCCTCAAACGAAGGATCCTCCACGTTTTTCACAGCTTCATCCATGTAGTACAAACCTAGCAAAACATTAACAGCTATACTTTCTGGATTCAATTCTAAAGCGCGTTGCCAAGCAGCTAGTGCCATATCCTTTTCATTGAGTTGCCAGAAGCACAAGCCAATGCCAATTCTTGGGTCAGGCTGGAAGTCTGGTCGAGATTTTAGAATGTGTTGATAAAGCTTAAGAGCCGGTTTGTAAGATTTGGAGTTGTATAAGACACGAGCTTTTCCCAAATGTGCAAATAAGTTGGAGTCTCCAGATGATGATAACACGGTTTTGAAGGATTCCATGGCACGATCATAATCACCTACTAGGATTGAAAGTTCACCGCGTGCAAGGTATCCCACACTTGATGATCTATCAAGGGTAATGATTCTATTGGCAACTTGAGTAGCCATGACATGGTATTCCTCTTTGACTTTAGCCTCCATGGTTTCGGATGTTGCTGAGTTTGGAGCGTCGCGAAGTTTGCGATAATAGAGCCAAATTAGCAGCGAAAGGAATGGGAGTTTATCCTCTTCATGTTCACATATAGATTCTAGCGTACACAAGTAGGAACTGTTAGCTTGTCAAAACTAATTAAGCATCTCATTAATTTCTCAGAATAATTCATACCTTTACCGGTGTTTACCACTTCAATCGCGCTATCCACAAGGCCCAATCGAGCATACGCGGTCTGAAAAATTGACATTATATCAGTTAGTATAAAAATATTTAACATTTTGTCCTAATTTAATCAAATAGGCGTACCGCAATTGCTAACCAATAAGACTTGTCGGCATTTTCGTTCTTCAAGAAACCACAGATTTCATCTGGATCCTCCTGTAAGTCGTTGACTAAATCAAGCGTAACAACATTGTCTTCACCGACATAAATTTCAAGAATATTGGAAGGATTAACTGGTCTATCCTCATAGGCTGAGTCAAAGTTATCTTCCTGTGAAGATTCCATTGTTGCTGGTTGATGTTCTTTGTCAGGTTGTAAGTTGGATGCGTGTGGGCATGGAAATTTAGAATGGAGTTGAACATGGCACATGTGGTGGATGCCAAATATAGGTAGGGTAACTTTACAGCCGTTAGAAATTTTTTATTTTATTTTTTCAGATACACAGAAAATTGATTTCATCTATTCATTTCAGACTTTTTAATATAGTATATATCTACACAATTTTATTTAAAATGACTCAAAATGACCCGGATGTGTCTAAAAATGTGCGACTATTTGTTGGTTCGATATCTAAACAACTTGCCGATACGATAGAGGATTTGTCTTCTCGTTTTGAAAAATACGGAAAGATAATTACACCTATAGAACTTCACAAAAAACCAACCTTGGATACATACTTTGCATATATTACTCTTGATCTTACTCCTAAACAGCATTTAGCTTTGGTGAAGGCATTTAACAAAGTTAAATTCAAAGGTTCTGTATTGAATATCGACACAGCTAAACCGGACTTTAAAGAACGTTGGACAATCGATAAAGAGCGTAAGAATCCACCATTAACGAAAGCCGATGCAAAACGAAAATATGGTGCGCCTCGTCGAGAGATTGACATCATTCCAGGTCGAATGAGAACAACACCTCGAAAGAAGTATAGATACATGACTTTCCGAATCCTCCTTGGCAGCAAAAAGATAATACTCAAATGTCCTAGGAAAAAGCTCTGGGGTATTGTTAAGGACAAGAAGTTCGACGAAATGGTATGGAGGTACTCCAAAAGGAAATGGATGGACGGAAATGGTGATATCATTGAAACCTTTGATTTCCAACCGATTGCAACGAAATCTGGTGTTAGCTTGATAAAGCCAACTACAAATGCTCATGAGGAGGATGATGATGAGGACAAGTTAAATGGGGATGATGATGAAGAAGCTGAGAGACAAAGAAACTTGGATCTTCTTGAGAAGATGTTTGGTAGCGTTGCTGAGGACTTTATGCCTAAAGCTTCTATTGATACTCGGGCAGACGATGATGTTGCACCGATAGAGTCAAATAGTAGTGAGAGCGAAAGTGCTGACTCTAGCGACAGTAGTAGTGACAGTGACGATGGGAGTGATGAAGATGATGATGAGAGTGATGATGATGATGAGAGTGATGATAATGATGATGAAAGTGATGAGAGTGATGAAGAGGATGATGGGGAAGATGAAGAACAGGAGGAAGCCATTAATGAATGGGAAAATCACAAAAACTTTACGAAAGTTGACAAAATTGATTTTGAAGAAGAGCCAGAATCTAACCAAATTGTTGACGAGGACATTGATATGCCTGATCCTGAAGAGATTCCACAAAATATCACCAACAGCACAAGTAAGCTTCGCAGTTTATTTAATCCTGCTGAAGGATCTGGTGGATTTTCATTATTTGGTGGAAATGCTGATATCGAAGAAGATTTTGATGACGACGTTTTGAAAGAAATTGATGAAGCTGAGAAGGAAGCAAAAAAGCAGGCAAGCAAACGTCAATCTGATCCCTTGTTCTCGCTGAATATGCCTGCTGTTAATAAGGTTAGAAAGGGTCTGTTTTTTGGTCACTTTGATTCACCATTTTTATCAGCACAATCTCAAATCGCATTACTTCCTACATTGAACTTTGATAATGAGAAATGGCAAGAAACATTCTACAACAAGAGATCTGAATGGGCCAAGAAGTTTAAGAGCAGAAGAAAGGAGGCTCTTAAACAGGTCGAGAAGAAGAATAAGGCTAGAAGACGCACAGCAATGTAATTAAAAGTCACATAGAATATATCATAAATTTAATAACTAATATTTATTTAAAACCAGTTAAGAATATAAAAGTTGGTCAACAAGTGTGAACTGCGTTTGCTTCCTATTAGATGATAATGATTTGAAGCCGCGTGCTATCATGCATCCATCAAGCTTCATTGACATTAAAGTTTCAACAGTCAGCTACTTTATTCAATTATATAGCGACTGATGGCCCATATATATATACTTCTGTGGACACAGAAATGTTTTTTATGGAGCAAAAGTCTGACCAAGAAATGAAGGAAATTTTCTCCAAGGCTTAGAGGCTAATTATTCCAAGCTTGAGATATTCTCACTGAGCAGAAATTCTCAGATACTATTATCAATATCTATTAATCATGAGGAGCCTCCAAATCTCTCCATGAAAATGAAAATGCAAAGTTACCAAGTGAGTGAGGAGCAGCTTGATACCAAGTATGATCGGCATGTTAACACGGCTTCAATCCCTAGCCCAATATGCCCATGATTTCTATCTTTTACAAATGTGCAAACTCCATTAACCTTCCCGGGTTTCCACAATCCCTCAGTATTTGGAACGGAGATTCAAAAGAGTAGATTAACCGATAAATATTTATTTTATTTAAAAAAATTATTAATTGAAACACAAAGATTTTCACTGTTCAATTGTTACCTAGGGCAAACTTGGATTTTGCACGCAGCTTCTTACCATATATGGCAAATAGGAAAGGAACAGGTGCAAGCGCAAGCGCCACAAGGCCAAGTATAAGACCGGACCAATTAAGGCCAATGCCTTCAAACATGTAAACCGCAAAAAGGGGAGATGCAGCACCCATAAGGGATCGGAGAAATGTAAGAGAAGCCATTGCCGAGGCTGCAAAAAACAAGTAGGCATCAACAATGTAATTAATTGATGGGACAAATAGTCCCATTAACCCATAGCCAGTAAAGATTCCAGAAACAGTTGGAACTGCCCAGTGAACGTGTTCGGGATAGTTTGCTGACCAGAAGAACCAAATCAACCCAAGTCCGAAGATGACTCCTGCTGGTTTCATGGGCTCTAAACGTCCTTCAGGGACTGGCTGGCCTCCATTTGCGTCAACAAGCTTGTTATAGTTGCGTTCATAGTATGTCATCAACAAAGTACAGTTGATACACATACCGACCAAGATTCCAATATAGGGAAGCGTGGAGTGTTCCAATGGCCACTTGTACTTGGTTGTGAAGGTGTAAGGGTAGCTCGACAAGCTAAGGTATAGAATAGCATAGCAAAACCCATTGTAAACCGAAATGAGAAGAATAATAGGCTCGGTTACTAACATCATGATCGGGCGAGTTATGTTTTTTGTAATGATTTGTTCAAGGTCAATAGCAACACGTTCATGTGCAGCATGTACACCCCAATTATCTGTACGCTGTCTAATAATTTCTGCCTTTTTGACCAGAATAATAGGAGCATATGTTTCTTCAATTAAAAAAACGGATGCCAACAACGACAAGCCTGCAAGAATACCAGTAATGTACAAAGTCCATCTCCAACCGAGATAAGATTCAACAACGAAGCCACCGACAATTGGTGACAAAAGAGGGCCACAGAAGACAGTCATGGCAAAAATGTCAATAGCAATACCTCGAGACTTGTTGTTGTATATGTCAGCAAAAGCAGCTGCGACAACAGTAAGAGGCGCAGAACCACACAATCCACTGAAAAAACGGCAGATTAGCACTGTTTGCAAATTCATACCAGTAGCGGTTGCAAAGGTAAAGCATGTAAATAACAACATGGACAATACGATTGGAAGTTTTCTACCGTAGAGCTCAGAGAGTGGAGACCAAAAGATAGGGCCTGCTGCAAAGCCAAGCACATATAGTGAAATTCCCAATGAAATGACCACAGGCTTAACGTGAAATATCTGGGATAGAGTAGCGTTATCTATAGAGTAAATAGATGAGCCCCAAGTAGAGGTTAATGAGCAGAGTGCAAGACTTGCGGAGACCCTAAGCTTTCGTATGGAAGTCCAATTGAAAGGATGGTTTGGATCGTCAGGCCCATTGAAATCAACTTGGTACTGCTTGACGTCAGGCAAACCTGGAGGTCTAGGTCTTCCATCTCCCATTTCTGGAATAGCTGTCTTGTGTTCACTCTCTGATCCAGACATGATACGAGCAATCTCATTTTGATCGTCTAGGGACACAATCTCTGAGCGGAGGTGTAAAACTTGAGGCGGATTTTGAGATTCAATATTTTCTCCACTATAGAATTGTGGAATATCCACTCCCTCTGATGATGAATCTTTTTCATCATCATATTCATTGTAAGAATTGGAGCTTTGATACCCATTTACTGGACGTGTTTGAGCAGGAATTTGTTGAGACACCATTGTTAAATTTGAGAAATATGGACTTAAAAAAGAAGAAAAAAGCAAGATAAACAAAAAAGCTGGGAATTTGGAAATTTATGACTGTTTATATATCTTAAAAATCCACAGTTTTTAGGAATGGTATGGTGATTTCCCATATCTGAACATCATACTGCCCACTTTTTTAGAGATGTTTGAAAACTTTTGTTCACACGTACTTTAGGTTTTCAGGAGATGTAATTAAATGTTGTTAAGGCTATTAGATTTGTCAGATATATATCCTTTTTTTCACAGTATTAATATCATAGCTATGGGATCAGAAATATCATACCAGCTTAACGTGTTCAGCCATGTTCCATAGCCCGTGTGGTGATCCGTATAGTAAGCAAACTTGGCATCGCAACATCACTGCCTTAAAGTATGTCATAATAACTTTGAAAGTTGCTAGAAATATTGTTGATAATTCCCCTCTAGTTGTTGAACTCTGCCCATGCTTTGCTCCTTGAAGTTGACTGAGATCTAGTGATGGCGTTTATTTTTCGCATATGATTCTCTTGTGATTTATAAACTATTACACGTAACTGTAGTAAGAATTTCGGATGACAAAAAAATTCATTAGAGAAAAAATTATTTAAGATAAATGAGCTTTTTATATATATATTTACATTTTTAAAACTAGTGTTATTGATTGATTGCACTTCAAAGGTTTCCATGTTATTAGCTTCGGGGACACCTACCCGCGGGCTATCACCAAACCCAAAACCATGATAGGGTTCCTCATGTAATGTAAGCATTAACAAAGTGTTGGGTTGTTTAAATAGCTTCCGTATCTTTCGACACTTAAACAGTCAACAGCGGTCTTATATAAAGAAGATACAACATTGGATTTATGGAATTGAGCAAATTCAAGTATGATTTGCAGTTGCTCTAGTGTTTTTAATTGGTAAAGTAAGAATATGAACTTGAACTTGTGCATTCAACTACTCTGAAAATACCTTCCATATTCAGTTTAGATGTATCAATAAACAATCATCACTACTACTATCAAAATTCAAGCTGATTCTCTTGCTATAATTTTAATGCAATCTGTTAAACTTTCATTTTGCTCAAGTTACTTGAAAATGCTTAGGCACGGCTGCTTTTTGAGCCCCCAGTCCATAGCAAACCAATAAATATATATTATTGCCTAAAAGGGTAACATACATTATGATATTTTTCAAAAGAAAAGTACTGGTAAATAACTTGTGGTCGGACAAAAGGGGTTTGTATCAACCTTTTTAAACTTACGTTATTAAAATTTACGTCCGAATAAATTGTGCTAACGATTGGGAAAGAGAAAAGGCAAGCGGTCCCGCGGCACCACACCAGGAACGAACTAAACACGATACAGATAGTGACTAAAGAGATACACGAATCAAAGAGTTCTTCAAATAAAGCAACACGGGATAGTTTTGTAAGCCCGCAGAAGATAGATCATATCTACCGCTGTAATATAAAAAGAATTTTAAAAAAAGCGAAACATTGTATATCATTTTGACCAAGATACTCTTAATGAATGACTAACTATCCATGTAAATACATCAAAAAGTACAAATCAGTCAACCAAAAACTCACAAATGTTTGATAATCAAAATAGACATAAAATTCCATTTAATCAAATAGGCTTTCAACGTGCTTTATTCCATTATTAGTCCATTCTACGACCTTTCCTTGCCATCTTCCTTTTCCTCCACCTTTAACATCGGGAATGCTTGCTTTAATCTTGGCCGCAACATCATTAATGGCATTATTATCGGTTCCAGAAATGATAATAACACCAGCTTCTTTCACTTGTCCTCCAGCAAAGACAAACACAAATGGATTCTTTGTTTCCTTTGCAATTTCAGCAAAGTTCCCAATTTCCTTCTCAACTGTTCGGAAATAGTCAATGTTACCACGAGAGTTGTAGACAACATGTCCATTGTACTTGAACTTTCCGTCACTCGAGCTGAAAGCACCATCCTCCGCCTTTGTGAACTTGGCAACAAGCTCAGTCAAGGTTTTGGCCTCTTTGGCAGCAGCCTCGTTCAACCAGTATTTCTCTCCAACTCTAGCCGTCTTAAGCTGACCGTTTATCTCAGCGATTTTGTCATCAATGGTCTCGGTAGTACTTGAGATGGTAGCATTGATCTTTCTGATTCTGTCGTTTGCAGCTCTGGCATACTGAGAGACTCGATTTCCTGCCATAAAGAAAAGTCGGCAGTTTGTTCCGCGAATGTTTTGAACATTGTTATATAAGCTAAAAGACATAATATGAGATGTTGACTTTAAATGCGTACCGCAACAAGGGTTCAGATCTAAATCGCCAATTCTCACGTGTCTAATAACTCCCTTGTCATTGCCATCGATAGCTTGAGGTGATTGTCCTTCGGGTATCTCAACGGAAATATCCAACATGTCGGAGATTGTATCGTTTAATTCAGCCTGAACTTGATCAATTTCAGCTTGAGTAAGTTTTCGTTCCACCTCAATATAGTTGAAGTTGGGGATTTCCGTAGGATAATCCTTGGAAGCCTCAGATTCAACGGAAAAGTTGGACTTCTCAACAGTCTTGCCCATGCTCCAACTAAGAGTTTCAACATTTCGTTTATCCAAAAGAGCACTAAGCAGGTGTTGACCAGTGTGTTGCTGCATATGGTCAAATCTTCGACGCCAGTCAACAGAAACTCCAACTTCAGTGCCTGCTTCAATTGGCTCAGGTGTCTCGTGCAAAGCAATCAAGCCATCACGCTTAACATAGTAAACAGGAATAGTTTTGTTCGTGGAAAGAATTGTGAGCAAACCAGTATCACTTGGTTGGCCGCCACCTATTTGGCTATGTTAGTTAACTACTCCCTGATAAGTAGGTTGGTGGAGTCTTATCGGATCCCCCCACGCACCATATCGACAACTCTACTTCAACATGAAATATTTGAAAAGCAAAAACATACCTTCGGGAAATAAGATGGTATCGGCCAATTCGACGGCGTACTTTGCAATAAAGGGGGATTGCTCCACTTGAGCGCTTTCTTTCTTTGCGTCACCCTTCTTGTTCTTTCCACCGTTATCCGCCTTTGTGGCTTCCACAGGCTCAGCAATAATTTCTCGACAAGAGACAACCTTTGTTGTAAGAGTCTTTAAGTAAGAGTCAACCTGGCAAGCTAACAAGCCAACAACTGATGAAGAATACTTTCCGCGAAAAGCTTCAAAGACTGCGGGGCTTGGAACAGTCATTTTGATATGAATGAATGATCAGGGACCAGAATTATAAACAGAAAACACCACAACAGTAAGGATGTGAACGAAACGACCAACAAAAGAACAAAAAATGTTCAGCAACGAGTGAAAAAAGATATAAAGGAAATGCGTAAGTGCCATGAAAATATGAAAATAGCTCCACAGCGGCCGTCGCTGATTATTAATTGGAAAGATCCATGTAACGTGACCCAAATGTTACAGACAATCAATCAGTTGCAGTGTTTCATGAGGTATGTATTACACACTATGTAACATTTATCTAAGGGTTAGGAATACCATTTTTAAGTTCCTACAAACATGGTAGTAATGAGCCGACTGCGAGCAATTACTCGCTGATAATGAACCAATACCGGAAACTTGTCAACCAGCTACACTGGTTATAAAACTGGCGATCTCTGGTGCTTTTTCTTTCTCACCATCTAGACTAAACATCACATAGTCAATCAATATCTCAAAAACAGCTCCTGATGTCTATTCCCAGAGTTCTCACAATAGCCGGTATGTTAAGGTTATAAACTGTAGTTGACCCCGAACTAACCTCCAATTGCCTGCTGATCTAAAGGCTCTGATAGCTCCGGTGGCGCCGGTATTGAGGCTGACTTGAAGACCTTTACCGCTCATAATTGCTATGGTATGACCTGTATCACTGGCCTTACTGCCCAGAACACCCAGGGTGTCGATGCAATTTACCCAATTAAGGACGAGTCCTTCGTTCGTAAATGTATTGATGCTGTTGCCTCGGATGTTGGAATCGACGCTGTTAAGACTGGAATGCTAGCTACTGCTGAGACAGTGCGAGTTGTTGGCGAAAGATTGGGCGAGCTGAAAGCCCAGTATGAAGAGGAAGGGAAAAAGCTTCACATTGTTGTTGATCCAGTTATGGTATCCACTTCAGGCGCAAACTTGATCCCAGAAGATGCAATTGATGAATACATTGACAGTTTGATTCCTCTCGCGACTGTTTTTACTCCCAATATTGTTGAAACAAAATTCATTCTTAAACGTATGAAAGAAAACTTCTCAAAGGAGATTGGTGTAACTGCCAATGTCCAAGAGTTTAGGATTGAGTCTTTGGAGGATATGAAAGAGGCTGCAGAAACTTTATATGAGTACTTGGAGTGTGATAATGTTTTGGTTAAGGGTGGACACTTAGCTTTCACTAAGGACTTGAAGCCTTACGATTCCAATAAAGAAGATGGAGAGAAGACTGATCTTGTTATTGTTGATGTTCTATTTGATGGCACTGATTTTACTGTCCTACAGTCCGAGTACTTGTCATCTAAGTCAACACATGGTACTGGATGCACTCTTTCATCTGCCATTGCTTCTAACTTGGCAAAGGGTAAAAGCACTATCCCTGCTATTAAAGATTCCATTCATTATGTCCAAAGAGCCATTAAAACAGCATACCCACTGGGTAAAGGCTTTGGCCCTGTTAATCACATGCACAACATTCAGCATATGCCTTTTATTGCCGGAAAATTTTTGAACTATTTGCTGGAGCATCCTAAGATCAAGGAAATTTGGCACAGTTACGTTAACCACCCCTTCACTAAGCAACTTGCCTACCACACATTACCACTTCCAAGCTTTAAATATTTCTTACAGCAGGACTATCTGTACTTGAAACATTATTCGAGATGCTATGGCCTTAGTGTGTACAAGGCTAATGATATGGAGACCATAAACAAGGCTGCTTCTGTCATCCAACACATTAACACTGAGTTAAAGCTTCACGTTGATTATTGCAAGAGCTTCGGTATGACAGCTGAACAGCTTGAACATGGTGCAGAAGGAATTGCCACTTATGCTTACTCTCGTTACATGTTGGATGTTGGCTCAACCGAAGATTGGTTTTCTTTACAAGTGGCACTTTCGCCTTGCTTGTTTGGATACTTGGACACTGCAAAGGAACTGCTCAAGGACCCCAAGTCTGTCAGAGAAGGGAACCCTTACTGGAAGTGGGTTGAAAACTATTCTGCTGAAGATTATGTCCAGGCTGCTGCTGAAGGAAGAGATTTATTAGAAAGCCATGCTAAAAACCAATCAATAGAACAGATCGAGAAGCTTGTTGATATCTTTGCCACATCCACTAAGATGGAAATCGCATTCTGGGATGCAGCGTTGGCTGTAAAAGAATAAATCATACAACACTAATTAACGTGTGGATTTCTCGAAATGATACCAACTTTTAGGATTATCTAGTACATATATATTATAATTAATAACTATAAATAAAGAAAATAAGATGTATTCGTTCGAGTAGCACATTTGACTCCGCATCCAAAAGTAAACAAAAAGTTGTTACGTGAAATGCCACACCTTAGATGCAACTAGATGTAGCAAGTTCAATGTGGCCAATAAGAGGCGACTCTGTGACTATGCAGCACCACCACTTTCAAACCTAACGCTGCAACAATATTTTCATTCACCTTTATCCAATTTCTTATTTTATAACCACCACCCTTCTGGCTTTACGGACGTTCAAATCCCACCAGGATCATCCGCAATAGTCATTTCTTTATTTTGACAGTTCACCGCGTTTACCACTGTGCTTTAATATACTCATAATCTGATAAAGTTCATGAATTTGCATCAATATTTACAACATCATTGATCATTTAACAACAATAAAATACGAACGTATCTCAACGTCGACAAACACCTAATAACAGCATCAATATTTTGAAATACCTTCTATTGATACATTCTACTCCTTTCACACACCAACCCCATGGCGCCTCCGTCTTCTCAACCGCCACCGCTGTCCTCATCCTCAAACTTCCCGCCAGGTCAGTATGACCCTCGCGACTCTAGACGACTAGACTCTCGAATGAAAGAACGAGACCGTCGTGAACGCGAAGCTGCCGAGTATAAACGACGTCGTAGCGGCCCTTCAAAAGATATTTACGTACGTGTTTTGGAGTTGTTTAAATATTTTGTTTTCATTATTTCTAAATGTTGGCTGTTAGCACATCTGACCTATACACATCGCCACATATTGAGGTTTTCTATTTGACTAACAAACTTTTTGTTTTACTCTGATTTTTAGAGACGAGATCCTTCGCCACCACCCTACTCTAATCGACGTGATCAATACCCACCATACCCACCATCTTCAGCGTATGACTACCCTCCACGATCATCAACACATACACCGTCAGGCTCTCACTACTCGGGTACAGCAGCTGGCCCTAGCAGGCATCCTGCATCTTACGGAGACTCCACATATCCTCGCTATTCTGATCGAGCACCTTACACATCATCCTCATCAGGACAGGCCTTTCAATCTCCTTCAGATAGACGTCCTTCCCTTGCACATTCATCAACTTCCTCACATGATTACTCAGCAGGCCCACCACTTTCATCATCCACTACCGTAACCTCATCTAAATCATGGCAAAGACCACCACCACTTTCATCAACAACACGCCCAACGAGGTCAACATCGAATAGTTCTATTTATGATGATAGAGATTACCCAAAGTTGTCACCACTGGAACGTGATAGGGATAGAGATGTAAGAGATCGCGAGAGAGACAGGGATCGAGATAGAGACCCAAGGGCCACTGACCGTGGACCACGCGACCGGGAACGGGACCGAGACCGAGACCGAGATACTGCATCTGCATGGTATGGAGACTCCGAGTTCTCGTCGGTTGGCCGCCGCGATTGGGATTACGATTCTCGTCGGGGACGGGGCCCTGCTTCTGCTTCAGATGACAAACGTAAGTGGGGAGATGGTATAAGCAGCACTACCAGTAGTAGTAGCAATTTACCACACAAGCCAGTCCCTGGGGGGCCTGCTGCTAGCAGCACTCCAACTCTCCCTGGAACTGCTACTACGGTTCCAGGTGATGCATTTACAGTACCACCTCCAGGTGGCCTCAACCCCTCAAATTCTATATATTCCTCAAGAATTTCAAGGGATAGATGGGATGATTCTCGTGATTTCAGAAGAGATGGAGACAACAGAGATAGAGATCACGATTCAAGAGATAGAGGGAGGGAAAGAGACAGACACATTTCTTTACCTCCCTCTAAATCGGCTCTTCCTGGTTCATCGACTTCATCATCTAGCTCCAGCACATTGTCTAACCCTACCAATCCTGCTACTAGAGACCCAAACAGGGAACATGACACCCGATCCAGAGAACATGATCGCGAGCGAGATAGAGATCGTGAAAGAGATAGAGACTCGCTTCGTGATAGAGATCGTGAACGATCTAGTTGGTGGGACCCTCGTGATTCCAGAGATATTCGTGATAGAGATCGTTACGACAGGGAACGTGAAAGATATGGTCGTGGCCCCTTATCCCGTGATTCTTATTCTACGCCGTCATCTAGACCTGACTCCTTTAGACCTAGTGACTATTCCCGCGACAAGACTTCAGAAACCCCAGTTAGACCTAAAGAGCCCTCTAGTCTCAATGAAAGAGTAAACAAACCATATCGAGATGATCGTGACAAGTCCCCTGGCTCAGTTAGCTCTGGATCTCCTGGATCTTCTAGTGGTTATAGGAAACCATCTGACTCAACTTCAATGCGAAAAGCTGTCTCCGAACCAAATACATTGTCTTCAGAGAGTTCAAGTACCATCACTAGTGGGCCTACTGCTGGCTCCAATATTTTTAATAATGCGTCTAGTGGTAATAGTCAGACTGGAGATTTGGTACAAAATACCGTCAGTAGCGTATCCGCAACTAAACCAGAAGTATCTAAGGAAAAGGCCTCAATCGATGATGATTTATTTCCCCATCTTTTAGAAGAAACAAATAATGATGTCACCAAACCGAATCCCCTAAAACTTGATCTTGCTAGCAAGGTTCCATCCGCACCCAAGTCTTCAACTTCAGCACTTTCTGCCAGGACTACTCCATTAGGAACACCAACAAGTAAAATTACATCATCAAAGAAATATGATACATCCACATCTAATTCTCCCTTTAACAGCCCGCGAGATACACCTACATATTCAAAGAAAGATCTAACACCATTGAAAACTGAAAGATCAGTGTCAGCATCGGTATCAGCACCTAGCAAGCATATGGTGAGACATTCATCTGCTCCTTCGAGTGTTGTAAAGTCATCTGACAAGTCTGATACACTTAAACTCAAAACAACCACGAGCTCGTCCCAAGTTCATAGCTCAAGCTCCAGCTCAAGTGAGTCAAAGAAATCATCGCCTATACCAAAAGACACGGTGCCACTTAAGAAATCATCTGGAAACCTTTATGAAAAACAGGTGCCAATCATAGCTGATAAGTCTAAACCGAAGTCATTAACAGTTGACACGAAACTTGATGCTTCAAGAAAGCTGGCATCGACGCCTTCAAAATCGGACCCGGGAAAGAGATCTGTTTCGTCATCTAAATCATCGTCTCCTACTTCTATTACTTCAACCACAGTTGGTACGCCGCCTATTTCTAAACCCTTCGTATCGGATTTCCATAAAAAGATATCAGCAACTTCGTCTATCAGTAATGGGAAGAGCACACCCTCAACGCCAGTTTCAGATTTACACACTGGCTCTACCATTAAACCTAGGCCTTCGGCCGTTAAAGAGCCAGGAAGCATCAACATTGGTTCCGTTCCAACCGGCCCTAAGTCTATGGCATCTACTACCAAGACTGTATTAGATACCAAGAGACCAGAGACGACAACTAGAACTGTTACTTCGTTCCGAGATCGAATCGCTGCAAAGCAGAAGGAAAAATCGTTGGCTTCTGCGGTCAGTGATTTATCAACTAAATCAAAATCTAAAGAACCCCATACTACTACGGAAAAGCCAACTACAAACACATCCTTTATAGGAGCTGCTTCATTGAAAGCGACTAAAGCAGACACCATAGCCTCTTCTTCAGTTCCAAAAGATGGCACTTCTTCGTCAGATGCCCTAAAGGTAGCAAAAGATTCAAAGAAGCCTGAATCAAGTGTCCCAGAAACGAGACGCGAAGCTGTGAAGACGAAGGATGCAAGTAACGATGGTACAGTGGGAAAAACAGTCATTAAACCGACTGAAAAGAGGGAAACGGAGCTGCCAAAAGAAAATGACCGAAGTGTCGCCGTAATTAAAGATTTGGATCGTTCTAAAAAGCAGAATGAGCCTAGCTCATCTTCTCCAAAACCAGCATCTTTATCTAAATCCGTGTCTTCTAGCTCAGTGATCGAAGCACGTAAACCGACTGAGAAGGGATTAAAACATGATAAGTCTATTGCCAAGGAAACTAAAGATGTTGAAATGAAGGATATTAAACAAACATCCAAGTCTCTTTCCACCGATTCAGTGATACCTGCTGAGCCTGTTAAGCTTGAAAAAAGTCAACCTGCAGACAGATCTAAAGAGAAACCCACATCTCCCATAAATTCTGAGAGAATAGAGAGACAACTGGAAACACTTAAGGAAATACCAAAAGGGCCTTCAAAACTACTGGCATCCTCAGGTACTGATGACAGAAAGCCATTTTCATCTAAACCCCACTCCGATCCCGCTTCTTCATCGTCATTTATTCAATCCAGTAACTTATCTAATCACTCTCAAAAGAAATCTCAGGAAAACTCAACGGACGTAGGAAAAACTACAACTCCACCAAAAGTTTCTTCTGAGCCTTTCAAAGATTCTGTCTTGAAGTCAACTAGTAGTTCATCTTCTACGCAATCATCCTACTCACTTCCTTCATCTTCATTATCTAGATCAGCATCTTCTGCTTCGTTCCAAGCTAAACATAAATCCGATGAAAAAGACCGACTTTCTAAAAACTCGATATCTCAAGAACTTATTACCCAGACAATAGAAGAACCATCAAAAACCCAACCTGTTGAAAAGGCCAATAAGTCATCAACACCATCAGATTCGCCTTCTAAACTTTCAAGCAAATTACCTTCAAAGTCTGAACCAACTTTGACTGAACCTATCACGTTATCCAAACCTGAAACCCATGTATTGGATCGTAAACCTGAAACCCCAATTCAGACTACTACCAACGAGAAGAAATCGTTGCAATTGTCTGAGTTAACGAAATCCCAGTCAAAGATGGAATACTCTAGCATCTCAAAGCCTGTTTCTCCCAAGGATATTGCGGTAGAGAAATCTGCTACTCCAAATAAGAAAGCTAGTAGCCTGGAACCGAAAAATATCAATATATCAGATAGTAAGGCTTTTAATGACAAGGTTTCTACTTTGCCTGAAATTTCCCCGGATTCCCCAAGTGTCCCACTGGATAAACCAAGAATTGAAAAAACCTCTGAAGTCGAAGCCGAGAAGCCTGATGATATGGTAAAAGATCGAAATTTGCTTCTAGTTGATACTTCTTCATCTCAAACTGGTATTAGAGACGATCGATTAGTTCCGAAGACTGAAATTACTATCTCCGATTCTACAGTTGATGGCATTCAGAATGGCGATATAGACATGAATGATAAGTCTGAAACTGAAGTTTCTAATGATGATAAAACTGAGAAAGCAGTTAATGAAGGCAACAGCTCTGGTGATTCAACTGCAGCTCTTAAGTTACAACTTGTTCGTATCAAAGATGAAGTTGAAGAAGACGATTTGCCTTTGGTGTTCCCATTAAATAAACTTGAGCAATACGTTTATGACATCCAGCAGCTTCCTCGTGAAGAGTTTCTTCAAGACATGAAATACCTTAGCAAGACGCCTATTAAATCTTTAAAAGAATACCCATTTTATCGACATAATATACAGTTACACAATGCGTCTGTTAGACCTGTTCTTCAAGAAACAATATCGCAACATCAGCGAAAACTTTATGAAGAGGGAAGAGTTCACAAGACACAGTTTACTGAAATCAAGTCCGCATGGCTAAGGTTTTGTAGATACATGGATCAAAGCAGCTCTCCTAAGCAACAGCAAATCCTTCCACCTATGCCTCCTCCAATCCAACGAGATGTTTCATCTTCTGGTTCTGGCCGAAGGGGACGCAACCATGGCGACTCTGTGCGCAGTGAAGCCGAATTTCTGGAGATACTAGCCAGTTTCGAGAGAGAAAGTGCTAGAGATCCTGAGGCTCGCGCTAAGCTTACTTCAGCCCAAATTCCCGACTTGATCTATGACCCAATTGCTAGAGATGAAGTCAAATATATGGACTCTAACAACTTTATTGAAGACAAGACCATACCTTACCAACGACTGATCACCGATAATATCAATGATTTTTCTGCTGAAGAGCATGAGGCATTCTGTGAGGCATATACCTTATATCCTAAACAGTTTGGCAAGATTGCAAAAGCGATGGGTGGTGGTCGTACTTTTAACGATTGTGTTTTACACTATTATCAAACAAAGAAGCAGGTTGATTACAAAGGTATGCTTCTTAACAAAAATAGAAGAACCACGAGGAAAGGCAGAAAGAAGCAACAGAAGGAACGACAGCAAAGACAAGAAGCAGCGCAATCATCTACAACCCAGTTATCCGCGAGCTTTCAATTATTTCCAACTTCAGGGATATCCTCTGCTAATGAAACTGCTCCTGATACCCCATTAGCTTATCCTTCTAGTGCTGCAATTGCTGGTGGTATGTCTTCAATACCTCCCTCTGCTCCTGTTTCAACACCTGGAACTACACTGCCATCACCTGTAACTCAGCCTATTACTCTTAAGATTGGTCCTGGTCATCAATTTAATGGTGTTGATGACATGTCATCATTTCACATGCAAAAGCAGGACTCAGAATCCACAGAACCGTCTCGAATCAACACTCCGATTATTTCGGCTGAAGATGGTCAGCCTTCGTCAAATACTCAAAATTCACTGTTTTCATCTGCCCCACATGTATCACTAGTGTTACCTGATTCTATTTCAGCAGTTCCTTCAGCTCTCACTTCAGCCATTCCATCCGCTGCTCCTACGCCATCAAGACCTGCTTCACCTGCTTTGGGCTCATCTTCGGGAATTAAACGCAAAACTCCAGATGACAAATCGGATATTGAATCTCATACTGAGCCACGTAAAAAGACGAGGGGTGGAAAAACGTCAGCTCGAACAGGTAGAGTTAAAGATAAGAAAAGACAAGAAGGGGATCAGTTGGAAGAAACTGCAAGCCCTTCTCTTAATTTTCTTACTCGTCCTCAAACGCCTGACTCGGCTTCACAAGGAATACGCTCTAATGGCGAGCACAAAGAGCGAGCTTCTAGCTATTGGAGTGTTAGTGATTTGAATCTTTTCCAGCGATTGTTGGTTTCATATGGTACTAACTTTCAGGAGATTGCCAAGCATTTCAAGCTTAAGAGTGCAATGATGGTGAAAAATTGTTTTTACAAACACGCGTCAAAACGAGGTTGGGACAAGATTGCATTTGATGCGGATGAGCGAATCAACAAAGGTCTTCCCACACCAGTTCCGCCACCTATTTCCGAAGATATCGCTACTACTAATAAAAGAAGATCTCGGGGAAGCGGTTCAGGTACCAATCTACCTTTGTCTGCCGGTACTACGCCAATTCAGGCTCCATCAGATCTCACAATTCCAGATGATGAAGGTTTACAGCAGGGAGCCGCCAGTCTTCAGCAACCGCAACCTCAATATCAACTTTCACAGGCATACAATCCATCTCGAGATGAATCACAACATAATGCATATCAAAGGCCATCATCTCAGTCATCGTCGAGTGCTTATGCTGAAGTTGCCCTGTTAAACGCTCTTGATAAAAAGCGGAACGCCATTGCTTCCGCTTCTGCCTCACCTGCTATTCCTGAAAGTCAGAACGCATACATATCACAACCTCTTTCTTCTACCCCACCTCAACCTCAACCTCGACAACCGCAACCCACGTACACATATACACCAGTTCAGGCATCATCAGCATCTCAATATCCTTATACCCAAACGGCATCATCGTCCACTTCTTTGGCTAGGCCATCTGTTTCACCTATTCAACATTTGTTGCAGGCCACGGAAGAATCTCGGCAAATGCTACCCCCATTACCTGTGGGAAACCAGGACAATACCTCTCAGCATCAATCACCACAATTGGGATCTAGAACTGTCGAAAGAAAGAATTCATATACGTTACCACTCCCTGCTGCATTATCAGCAACGAGTGGAGCCAGCAGCTATTATTTGCGCAAGCCTAATATCCCAGGCCTTGACACGGCTCAGTCATCGTCTCCTATTCTTTCACAGCCACAAACACTAGTCCAGCCTCAGAAGCAAAGAGACGATTTAGAACGAGAAAGGAGAGAACAAATGGAGAAGGAGCTGCTTGAAAAGCAGAAAAGAGAACAGGAGGAGCGTGCGAGGGAACAGATGTATAAAGTGCAACAACAACAATTACGTGAAATGCGTGAAAGAGAGGAATATTTGCGACAACAAAAGATTCAAGGTCAAACACAGCCCCAATCTTATCAATTATACAACTCTTCTCCAGCAACTGAGAGACGAAGCCCATTACTTTCAATGTCTTCCGCATCCAGTAGTCCACCTCTTGGAAGAAGCATGCCTTCTTTAGTATCCCTTTCGGAAGCAGCAGCTAGTAGCTATGCCTCATCTTCTGCGTATAAAAGCCCTTCTATTAGTTCGTCAGCTCCTTCTGGTTCTGCAGGGACTTCTGCAACCACATCACGTCCAAAGGGGCCAGGAAGCAATTCTATTATGAATATACTAAACCCAGTTTCTTCTTCAGACGAAAGTTCTAGGCCAGCTCTCAGTACTAGTTCATCAGTTCCTGCTACACCTGCAATCACTGCAAGTAGTTCACGGGGGTGGTATGATCCAGTGAGGCAAATGTCTTCAAGCTCTGCCTCCACATCAAATAGTACTATCTCGCAGTTTTCTTCCACTGGTTCTAAGCCTTATTTACCGCCTCCATCTATCCCTTCTACAAGCCGTACTACATATCCTTCGGTTATTTCTGGAGTTCGACACTCTCCGGATTTGACTACTTCAAGTCCCCGATTGGGAACTATGACAAGTCAAGGCTCCCCAGGTCAAACTCATCAACATCCTGTTGCATACAGAGCTTCTCAAAACTCAAGTCCAGCATCTCTTTCAAATATTCTACAGGCTCCAAATGCTTCATCAAATGTTTCAAATTCTAGCAATATGGGCTTAGGTTTCTCTGGAGGATCATCTGCCTCTAGTAACTATTTACCAATCCCACCAGCACTAAGTGGCCGTTCTGATATTCGAAGAGTAGCATCTCCAGGTACTAAGCCTACACAATATGGATCATCCGCTAGCTCTCCAGTTCCTGTGCCTAGTCATTTACCTGCCACTCACTCTATTCATAACTCTTATTACAGTCAGCCATCTGGATCAGCTTATGTGCATCCTACAGCACATTCTCATGTTCATAGCGGCAATTCACCTCATGTACAGCCTTATGGATCTACTGGGACTTCCCAGCATCAGCCTACGGCTGGATACCCAGATTTGAGAATGTATAGTTCACACTACAGGTCTACTTCTTCGGATCAGTCGGGTGCTGCTGCTTCTGTAAATGCGAGAGAGCCATCTACCCAGGCACCTACTCAAGCATCCGGATTGAATGGAGGCCAGCAGCAACAGCAACAATCTCAATCTGCAGGAGCTCCTAGTGGTATGGCATCTTTGTTGAGTTCTTCTCCTAGAAGATTTGGATATGATTATACCTCAAGAGAGAGCAATGAACGAGGAATGCCGCCAAAGTAATTACACCAAAAGTCAAATTTCTTTTGAAATCCAAGAAAAGAAAAATAGTTGGCTGTGAGAACATGGTTATAATTGAAGGAATTTCTACACGTTTATCATTTGAGTCTTTTCAAGAAACAAGAGGGTTTCACATTTGTTAATTATTAAATATTTTTTTATACCTTTTCTATTATTGCCATTATTAGGCATGTTCATATAATGTTTATGTTCATAGCATACGAAATGATTATGATTTTATTATTACTTTAAAATTGGCAAAACTCTAGGTATGAAAACATTGCTTCTGAAGAACTGCAGCAATTCGTACTTAGCCACTTATACTATGAGGTCTTTTGTTCGAACACCTTGAAAACTACATTTACAATAATCTATTGACGATTCCGAATCTCATTAGAATTTAATAGTAATGTCTATAAAAGGCAGGGAAAAAATATATTTCCTAATTGTATTGGGCACTAGCAATCAAGTTGATATATACGGTATAACATACAATTCTCATCTATTCTATCTCCATTCCACTAAGCTTAGAGTTCGTAATCATTCTAATTCAACTGTAAAACACATATTTTTTCTGCTTTGCGTTTAAGAAAGACTCTTGTTCATAAATCTTCTGCGGGTAAAGGCAAGCCAAAACTTGTTGGGAACCTGCTCACCGTTAGGATAGATTCTCTCAATAAATCTTACTGCCAGCTCCTGTCTGAACTGTGTAAGATATTGTCTGAGTAGGTCAGCTTCCTGTCTGTCTCGAGGAGGAGAGTATAATGCATTCAATGGGAAACTGGGCTCGCCAGGAATAGAAAAGTGGTCCACAGCAAGGGTATTTAGGACTTTGTTTGCCTCGGAGGGGGATGTGTTGTTCTTAAGCTTGTTCAGGCAGTCAGAGATGAAGAGAATACCGTAAATCAGGGTACGATCAGCTGGACCCTTAATCTCAAAGTTTCGGAAAAAGGAATTAGCGCGGAACAAATCAATGATTTCGTCAAGGATATCATAGTCATCGTTAGAAGGGTATGCTGGACCACGGAACTTTGTGCGAAGTGGAAGAACCGCGAAATTACCAATGACACGGTCGTCAGAACCGGAGACAAGAAATGTAGAGTGATAAGCCTGAATGAAAGCAATTGAAAGAAGTCAATGTTATTAGAAATCTCTAGTCTATAGCAAAATGCCAGGAATTGAATGCTAACTTACAGGCATGACGATATATATATATGATGATAGAAGCTGGTGAACTGTGGAGAGATGTGCTTTGAGGTGTTTCTGAGGAGGCGGAGCAGCAGCAGGGTAAGCACTATGGTCGACGTGACAGTTATGCTACATATTGCAACACATGTCATATGTGCATCACGTGCACAGCCTCACAGTCACGCTGATTTCACTTGACATGATCCGTTGCTTTAAGCCTGGACGAAGGAAGTATATAATCTACACTTTTACACTATTCAATACTCACTACCTTCTCTTTCCTTTACTCCTAAGCTTCAATTACAATGGATTGCCGAGATGAGAACGACAGGCTGAGTCATGGCCATTCACATAGCCATGGTGGTCATGGACATGACGACCACGATCATGACCATGTTCCGCCACCAGACACCAATGAATCCCAATCCCTATTCCAGCACATTTATTTGGAACATGTCCGTACACTCAATGAAGCTGAGACGGACATGGGAAAGTCCGTCTTTAAGGCATGGGATGATCGACTGAGCACTGCAAAGGTATGATATTTATTTTCGGATAATGACTGTTGAACATAAACTAATTGACTATCATAAGATTTTGGAAAGTGATGTTGATGAGGAATTGCTCATTTTTATTCCGTAAGTCAGTTTTTGAACCGTTGAATTGCATATTGGGAGAAGCTATAACACGCTGGATTTCAATCTAACCATGCACATGCTTGTAGATTTACTGGGCTTGTTCGGTTACACTCCATTTTAATTCGAACGACAGCAGATGAACATGCACCTTCCGTAATCAAAGTTTTTAAGAACCGTGACGATCTGGATTTCTCTAGTGTAGCCGACATGAAGGCGGTCACTACCTTTAACCACCCTGAAGGATTCGGTGTGGACCCTGAAGTGGCATCCAGCTCACAAACCCGGGGGTCTCTAGAGGATGATGGCATTGCCGAGTATGCTGTCAGTAGAGCAGCGTTCTCCAATATAACCAGCATCACCCTGTACATCCCCGCTAACCATGGCGAAGAAACTACGAAGATTCTCTATATTGGTCTTCGGGGTGAGTGGACCAAGTTGAACCGCAATCCCGTCATAACCTCCTATGAGGCTGCAGCAAACCCCAAAGACCACAAGAATCTAGTTCCTGGTGAAGAGAGAGTTGGATGGCAGACCTGAGGGTGTAAACGTTGCACTTGGGACATAGGCAGATAAGCAAATAGGCAATAGGCAATAGGCAATAGGCAATAGGCATATTAGCAAACAATAAAAGAAGTCACTTGAGCTGACAAAATAGCATGTAATGTATCACAACCCTAACCCCGCAGATGCTTCCTGACAGCCCAGTCCTGCTAAACACCTCGTCCTTCCATTCACCACCAAATCGCTGTGTCGTGTCCCGTCTGGTCCTGCTGCTGCGCCTCGTATCCCGAATTCTTTGATGTGCGTACGCGCACGACCTGTTTGAACTCAACTTCCATCACCGAGCTCATAGCCCAATGGACGCTAATCACCACCAGCGGCCCCTCGGGCCCACTCAGCGCGATGCTGCTTTTTCTAATATCTTCGGTTCTTCCCGTCCTCCTCCCGGGTCTCACAGCCCGTCACAGAACCCACAGCACTCTGGAGGAAACGGTCCTGCTAACCAATATGCTAACCAGCAATTCTCAAACTCACAGCAACAGTATGGTCAATCTCCTAATGTTAGTCAACAACAGCAACAACAACAACAACAACAACAACAATACCCACCCCAGTATCGCCATCAAAGCCTACCCGGAGGCAACTTTAGTCCTCATAAAATGCCCAACTTTGGGTCGGTTTCAGCAGCCGGAGCTCCTCAATACCCTTCATACACAAATCAACAAGGTGCACCTGGCTTCAATAGCTCGGCTGCAGGAGGTCCTCCGTTTGTTCCACCACAAATCCCTCGATCAGGTACTCCAGGATCGCCTGGATCTTCTCCATCGTTAAGACCGTCAAAAATGGTTCCAATACGTCAGTTACAGGACTTGTCAATCCCAGGTCCTAATAATAGTGATAACGGGGGTGTGACTAATGCCAATTCTCCAGGACGGCCACAGAGAGACAACCTATCCCACTCTATGCCACTTGGCTCAAGACCGTCTAATCCCAATATATTTGGAAACGGCACGAATAATCCGCCTGTTGTGTTTAATAACAATTACTCTGATCAGCAGTCTCGTAGAAACGCTCCACTTCTTCAAGGGCCTAACTTTGGGTCGGGTAGAAATGCCCCTCCACCTTTTATATCTCCGTCTCCGAGCCCTTTACAAATTACACCGGTATCCTCAGCTAACACTGACTCCCAAGACAACGGGAATAATCCGCCATTCTATCCCCCTCCTACTGCCCAAGTTCCCTTTAGACCTGCGTCTGCTGGTCCACAGCAGAGAGCTCCTCCGTTCATTGAAGACACAAACAATGATTCCAGAGGCTCAGTCGACAAGACTGGGTTTGACTTTTCAAACTCTTACAGTAAAAACAACTCTGCTAATCCACAATCCAGACCCCAAAACCTCAGTCTAAACCAGTCTAAATCTCCACTCCCATTTTCTCAGGATATGCAGAGACCCGCATCTTATGCCCCAAGATCAGTCTCGGTTTCTACTACCCCCAGGTCTCCTTCTGTCCCGCACCCAAACATCCCACGACCACCTGCAAATCAGTATAACCAGAGCATGGTTCCAATCTTGCCTTCTCATCTTGCTAATAAAGATGGTTCCGCCATGCGCAGCATGTCATTGACATCCTCTTCTGCCCGTCCGCCTGTTCCTGGTACTTTTGATCGTGAGCACACCAAGAGCCAAACAATGACGCTTTCAGGCCGTGTTATTCCTCGTCGTCAAGGCGGTGAAATTATGCCGCATTTGCACCCCCATCATAACCATAGCAATCATGGAAGCACCAGCGGTCCGTCCAAGGCTGGAAATGCTCTTTTGCCAGTTTCTAAATCTTCTACGTCGTTGAAGCAAAAGCCTAGCCAAAAGTCGCACCGATCATCCTCCAACTCTTCAAGCAGGTCATCTAACAACGATGAGTCTCTAGCGCCAGTGAAGAGTGGTTCTAGCACATCTCAATCAAATGCACCTACTGGAATTTTCCCCGGTGGAGGAATGAGAACACCATTTCCCCCATCAACGACTATCATTACTACTTCACGTTTGGTACCCTTGGTATACCCAGCACTACTCTCAAAAGTTGCGGCAGAATTCCGTAAGCGGGTTAGTTTGAGGGATCATATTAAGAATGAGCTGACTTATTCTAACTCATTCACGGGTTCAGAAGCTGTTGATTTGGTTGCTTACATCATGAAAACCCCCGATAGAAATTTGGCTCTATTACTCGGAAGAGCTTTAGATGCCCAGAAATTTTTCCATGACGTTACATATGAGCATCGCTTGCGTGATCGCCAAAACGAGGTGTATCAGTTCAATGAGATTATGGTCGATAACAATGATAATGAAGATGAAAAAGCTTTAGTCTCTGCTGGGCACAATAACCCTCATCGCAGTAACACAATAGGATCTCTTGATGCCACTGGTGCCAACACTGCTGGTGGGTCAAATACAGTGTCAAGTAGTAGTAAAAGTCCTAGCGCTGCCACTGTTCCTGTTAATGGTGTCTTTGTTGTTGCAGCAAACTGTTATTCACCGACATGTACCCGAGACCGGCTATGTTATTCTATTACATGTCCTCGTCGTCTAGAGCAGCAGGCAAGACTCAACATGAAGCCTAATAGTGTCTTGAAACGTGCAGAATCCCGATTGTCTTTGCATGGCGATGACGAAAAGGAACAGAAACTTTGGATTCACACAGTTTCTAAAGAAATTGCTGATAGTGTTAGCGATAAGGAGAAGAAGCGACAAGAGGTTATTTGTGAGCTTATTTATACCGAGCGAGATTTTGTTAAGGACTTGGAATATCTTCGCGACTTTTGGATCAAGCCCTTGCGTGCATCTAATATCATTCCTGAAGCACGTCGGGAAACATTTTTGCGAACTGTTTTTGGTTCAATTCATGACGTTCATGCAGTTAATGCTAAACTTGCAGAGGCTCTAACGAAGCGTCAACAACAATCAGCTGTTGTTAGACAAGTTGGTGATATATTTTTAGAAATTGTTCCCAAGTTTGAACCGTTTGTCGCCTATGGTAAAAGGCAGGTTTATGCAAAATACGAATTTGAGCGTGAGAAGAGTGTGAATCCCGCTTTTGCCAAGTTTGTTGATGACACTGAACGTCTTAAAGAATCTAGAAAGCTTGAACTTAACGGTTATCTCACCAAACCTACCACTAGATTGGCTCGTTATCCACTGTTTCTTGACGCAATCCTTAAGGCAACTGATGACTCAAATCCAGATAAGGAAGATCTACCTCGTGCTCGTGCACTTATTCGCGAATTCTTGACTAAGGTTAACGTTGAAAGTGGTAAAGCTGAAAATAGATTGAAGCTAATGCAACTGAACCAGAGCATTCGATTTAGACCCAACGAAAAGGTCGATCTGAAACTTACTGATGAAACGCGTGAAATCATTTTCAAGGGTAACTTAAAGAAGCGCACGCAGGATAAGGACAATCAAGGTGATGTTCAAGTTTATCTCTTTGACAACAGTTTACTATTTCTTCGGCCCAAAATTGTCAACAAACGCGAGCTACTTACTGTCTATCGCAAGCCTATTCCGTTGGAACTTTTGGTCATTACAGAAAGTGATGAAGTGCCTCCAAAGATATCAAGCAAACGTACATCGTCATCTTTGATTTCCTCTGCTGCAAAAGTCACACCAATCAGTGCAAACGCTCAAAACAAGTATCCTATTTTGTTCCAGCATCTTGGTCGACGTGGTTACGATCTTATCTTATATGCGTCGACATTCATTGCTCGTAAGAAGTGGGTTGAAAATATTTTGAACCAGAAAGAAACTCTGCGTGCTAAATCGGATGTTTACACTGAACATGCACTTATGCAAAAGTTTTTCGACTCTTCTAACCGTGTCAACTGTGTTACACCACTTGATGGTGGCCGTAAACTACTTTATGGTACGGACAATGGTGTTTGGATATCAGATACTAAAGCATCAGCTGTTGGTGGAAGAGTCACTTCTACCCCACAGAAAGTTATTAATATGATGTCTGTTACTCAAATTGATGTGATGGAGGAGTATAATACATTATTAGCACTTTCTGGAAAGACATTATACACCTGGCCATTGGACTGTCTTGAAACTCTGGATCCTCAAGGTAATGAGCGAAGAGCACGCAAGGTTATTAGTCATATTAATTTTTACAAGGTTGGTCTTTGTCTTGGTCGCATTTTGGTTTGCACGGCCAAGAATGGATCAAGTACCTCTTATATCAAGGTCTTGGAGCCTGCAGATCCTATACCAAGGGGCAAGAGGCCGCCGTTGCGAAAGTTTTTACAAGGTCAGAACGAAGGGTTCCGAATTTTCAAGGACTGTTATGTTCCATCAGAAATTGTTTCTATTTCCTTCCTTACCAGCATGCTTTGTGTTGGCTGTGCCAAGGGCTTTGAGGTTGTTAGTTTGCAGACAAATGAGACTCAGTCGCTGTTGGATCCTGCAGATACATCTCTTGATTTTGTTTTACGACGTGAAGCATTAAAGCCCATGGCAATTTGGCGACTACACGGCAACTTCCTTTTGAACTATTCTGATTTTACGTTTTATATCAATCGCAATGGTTGGCGTATGCGTGGTGATTGGATCATTCACTGGGAGGGTCTTCCACAAGCATTTGCATTATCATACCCATATGTGATTGCATTTGAGCCCAATTTTGTTGAAATTCGTCATGTTGAAACTGGAGAGCTAGTACGAGTGATTACAGGTGAAAACATTCGTTTCCTTCATGAGAATACACGTGAAATCATGTATGCATTTGAGGATGAGAATGGAAATGATGTGGTTGCTACACTTGATTTCTGGGAAAAGGGAAAGGCACAAGAACAGCCGCCAGTTGGAGAAGGCAGCGCTCAGAACCAAGTACATTCTGGCAGTAAGCAGGACCCGAATCAAATTCAGGGAACCAAGCCAATACAATCTCCAAGCACAGCAGCAGCAGTTCAGCAAGTACTAGTCCAGCAACAGCATTTGGCTGCTCAGCACAAGCAATCATCTCAGCCGCAGTATAACCAGGCAGGCAATGCCAATTTGACACCGGCCAGTTCACAAGCATCAACGCTGTCTACCTTAGTATCTACTCGAAATGCTAGTTCAAGTTCTGTGAAAAGTCAGCAATCTCCACATGGATATCCGCAACAAGCAGGACAGATACATAAGGGAGCGGCTAGTGCAGGAGGTAATCAAGGTGGTGTAAATGGAGGGTTTAGCAATAATAACAGCAATCATGTGGTAGGGAAGCGATGATGAATTTCCAAAAGTACCAAAATAGATGAGAAGTATTGAAATGTTGGAGTATTGGAATATTGGAATATTGGAATATTGGAAGAGGTATATAATAATGAGAAGAAGAAAAAAGAGAAAAAAAAAGGACAAAAGCAATATTAATAATAATATAATAAGATAATATATATACATAACCGTAATAATATAATAATATGATAAAGTTATTTCAACTTGAAAATTAGGAGGGAACAGATCTAAATAGGTAACTAGAGTGAATCAGAAAGTGAGAATGTCGGGACGTTAAATATTCCGAGTTCCGCATCTCTGCGCATGGGGCCAATTTTTCCGGAGCAAACAAGTTTGGGTTGCATTTATAAAAGGAAATAGAGGAAGGAAAAAAAAAAAAAAAAAAAATGAAAAATGAAAAATGAAAAATGAAAAAGGAGGAGAGATGTAGAATGAAGGCAGTTGGAATGAAAAATTATAAAATTATAAAATTATAAAATTATAAAATTATAAAATCAAAAAATCACAAAATCAGAAAAGATGTTATATATCCATAATCCATATAGATTGGTACATGATTGACGGATTAGGAATAAATACTGATTTGGATGAAATGTATGTAAGTGCTGGCTGGTGTTAGTATGGGCGTAAGTGCCAGGCTGGCAGAAAGCAAAAGCCGCCCACTCCACGTGACCTGGTCTGGGGAGTTGCAGATACAAAGCGGTGTATGTAAGCACGGCGGTAGCGAGATATTTAAGAAACGCACCACAGGAATGGCAGGAATGGAGGGTTGCGGCCGGAATAGGCATAAAAGGGCTCAGCAGGGAACAATCAGGGGGAGGCAACGTGGTGGAAAGAGAGTGGGCCAAGGCTGTGAGAATTATGAGAGATTGAAAAGGCTTGAAACAGCTTGAGAAGACTTGAAAATGCTTGAAAATGCTTGAAAATTCTTGAAAATTCTTGGAAAGACTTGAAAAAGGACCGTAGTAAGCATTAGCCAGCAGAGAGCCACAGCCATCCTCGACGGCTACATATATTACATATATCATGTGATTGGCTCACAAAACAAGCTTCAAAATTCAAATTCAAAATTCAAAATTTCCCAAGGCAAGACCGCTTCGAATCTGAGATTTAAACTAGCTCGGCGTGTGTATACATCTACATTAAGGTTACTGGTCGTTTTGTTTCTTCGTCTTCCACTCGCTGGAACCCAGCCTCTGGTCGCAGCCCCTGGTCCCTAGCCTCTGCCAGCCTTCAGTTATACAGCCAGGGAGAAGAAGAAGAGGGGAAAAGAGCGACGACCGTGATTGCTTTTTGGACATGTGAAAAACAGAAAGTCGCTGGTCAATATGGCCGCCACGTGATCCGCTGCCAAAGGTTGGTGACGCCGAATGTGTGTTGCTGGTTTTTTCGGCCTTTTCTTTTTTTTTTTTTTTTTTTTTTTTTTTTTCTTCCTGACCTCCTTTTCTTCTTTTTCTTTTTCTTTTTCTTTTCCTTCTTCTTTTTCTTCTTCCTCTTTTATCTCCCTTCTCTTTCTCTCTCTCTCTCTCTCTCTCTAAAAAGCTTTCTCATCCTTTGTTCAAACCGACCCTTCTTCATTCCTTCCTTCCCATCACATTGTATTCTAATTTTTAATTCCTTCTTCTTCTTCTTCTTCTTGTATTATTAGAAACCTCACGTTGGATCAACTCTGTTTCAACTGAGCTCTCTTTGTTATTTTGACCAATCTTGTTTTTTTTCGTTTTTCTCCAATACATCCTTTTTTAAACTTTTTCATATTCATATATATTTCATCTTAAACAATGGCTGATCCAGTTAGTGTTGTCAGCGAGTGTATGTTATCTTTTTCTTTTTTTTTTTTTTAGTTTTTCCAACCTTGAATCATTCTCATCTAACATTCTTCTTGTTCTCCTGTTTTTCTTAGCCGTCTCTTCTGTCGTTTCTGCTGCTGCCTCTGTGGCTACAGAGGCTGCTGCTACTGCCACTGGAGCTATCTCATCGGTTCCTACTTTTTCTGTCAATGAGTTTGTCAATGCCTTTGACTTTCAGACTCCTTCCTTTGACAGACCTTTTGGCCTTTATCTTTGGGATGTGTTTGCCTACATTGTCCCTATTATCAGCAGAGGAAAGTTTGATCCCAATACCTTTGAATTCGTTCAAGGACAGGTTCCCTTCTCTACTAACCTCCCCGTTGCCGCCATCATCATTGCTTACTATGTCATTGTTTTTGGTGGCCGTGAGGTTTTGAGTGCTACCGGCTTGGGCCCTTACAAGTTTGGTTTGCTTTTCAAGATCCACAACCTCTTCCTTACTATTCTCTCTGCTACCCTTCTTGCCTTACTTGTCGAGCAGGTTCTCCCTATCCTTTACCACGAAGGCCTCTTTTATGCCATTTGTAATGACGATAGTTGGACTCAGCCCATTGTGGTTGTTTATTACCTTAACTACTTGACCAAGTTTGTTGAATTCATTGATACCGTCTTCCTTATGGTTCGCAAGAAGCCATTGACTTTTCTCCACACTTACCACCACGGTGCTACTGCTCTTCTTTGCTACACCCAGTTGCTTGGTAACACCTCTGTTTCTTGGGTTCCTATCGGCATCAACTTGCTCGTCCACGTTGTTATGTACTGGTACTACTTTCAGTCTTCCCGTGGTGTCCGTGTCTGGTGGAAGCAATGGGTCACTCGTGGTCAGATCATCCAGTTTGTTATTGACATTTGCTTCATTTACTTTGGCACCTATACTTACTACGCCTACAAGTACTTTAGAAACATTCTTCCCACTTACGGAACCTGTGCTGGTGAGGAGTTTGCTGCCACTATTGGTTGCGTTATCATCACTTCTTATCTCTTTCTCTTTATTGCCTTCTACATTAGAATTTACTCCAAGTCCAGTGCCAAGAAGAGAGCTGTTAAGGCTGAGAAGTCTGCCGCCGCTGCTGCTGCTGCTCTAGCTACTGCTACTACCTCTGGTGCCTCCACTGCCACCACTACCAAGTCTCGCAAGGCTTGAATAAATATAGATTGCAACAAATCCAAGCGATGATGATCTAGTTTACAGGTGTATCTTGGATATTTTTGATGGATTGGGTCAACTATGATGTTGACTATGGAATAGATGCGTTTTGAACGCCAATAATAACATTACCAGAAAAATCGTTGGATATAATGAAAATACCTAAAACGCCCTTTTTTTAATTTTTTTAAATTTTGTAACATATTTGGCTTGTTTTCTTTGCTATTAGCATTAATTAATATTGGTCTCTTTATTAAGTTGGTTTTTATAACGTTTTTTTTATTTTTTTTTATTCTGGAGTTGATCTGCTGAGATCACTTGAACTGCTTGCGTTATTATTTGTTTATCTCTTTGACAAGTGTTGAACGAATTGAATACCGCTATATATTTATAATACTGACTTGGAATATGTTTTTTTGGAGGGGACGTGAAATTTGTGCATTTTATTGAAAATCAGCCGTAAGGCTGAACTTCAATCTGTTGGTGTTGTCGAGGCAAAGGTTGTGATACTAGTTAAAAGACTTGGAAATACGCCCGTTTTGCAACATTTTTTCCTTGTGTCTATTCATATGTATATATATGTATTACACGACTTTATATTTTGCCTCTCCTGTTGTCTCGTCGTGTCGTGATCGTGTTGTGTGAATTTTATTATATCTTTTTTTTTTTTTTAAATTTTTTTTAAACTTTTTTTAAATTTTTTTTTTTTTGCGCTGTTTGTTTGTTTTGTCAGGTGGACTTGATTTGTTAATGTCAAATTTTTTTTATTAGACAGAGGCATGCAGTTGTCATGGCGATGCGCGATCACGTGAAAAGAGCTCGAAATGCTTGAACGTGCAAATAAATTAAAGGAATAAAAAGAAGCCCTACGTGGGGGTCGAACCCACAACCTTGAGATAACTTGTACTCTAAGAGTCTCACGCTCTACCGATTGAGCTAGCAAGGCGTTGAAAAGTAAATCTTTGAGCAGAACATAAACCACATGTGCAAAACTAAACATAAACAAACACAACATGGTGGCCGGAAAGCATCATCAATTTTTTTATACATACATACTTCGCATTCTTTATCAATTATATCTACCTGCAAAGAACAATAATAATAATAATAATAATTATACACATATGAATATTACAATTCCTTCTACTGCTCTTGCAACGACAACCTAAGAGCCAGTTCCAAATCATCTTCCTCTTGAGTTCTGCTATTCGCCGGAGCTGCTGCAGAAGGAGATCCTTGGCTGGCTATAGCACTCCAACTGCTCTTGGCCGTGGCCTTGCTACTACTGCCATTACCATTGCCATTGGTACTCATGCTTGCACTAGACTTTTCACTCATCTTGCCCTTTTTGTTGCTAGGCTTTGACTTTTTAAGAGCAGCAACCATCCATGAATCCTCCTCTTCTTGTTCTTGTTCTTCTTCTTCTTCTTCATCTCCAACAATTTCCAACTCTGGTCTTTGCTCATTAGAATTATCATCAATATAACTCTTCCAAGCTCCAGATCTAGAAGATGATGAAGTGGACGACGAAGATGATTTGCGTGAAGATGATCCATTAGGTGAAAGCTCAGAAGGGGGTTCACCCCAATAATCTTCGTAAAGATCATTGTCATCTTCGTCATAATAATCATCTTCAAATGTATCTTGGTATTCTACTTCCTTTTGAAAATATCCCGATCCAGGAGAGTCATTGTCACCATTCTCCAACAACGACAATTGAACTGCAGCCTTGAAATCTTCATCCTCTTCATTAATATCAAGCAACTCTTCGCTTGGTTCTATAGGCTTAATAGGTTCAACAGTATTAGATTCCTCACTAAGAAGCATGGCATACCGAATTTGATCTTCTTCAGTCATGTCGTCCAAAAATTCCGTTTCAACTGTCTGTCCACCAAACAACCGAGCTTCGGCAGCATCTTGCTGATGTTGGGTAACAATTTCCTTGGCTAGCTCAATATCATCCTCCATCTCCTGAAGCTTTCTCATATCACGAGGCGAATTCACTCCGGAGCCAGAATATCTTCTAATACCATGGTAGTTTGTAGACCTCTTCTTAATGCCTTTATTCTTTGACTTTTTGTTACCGTTAGCTCCATTATTGGTTCCATCAACTCCGCCAAAACTAAAATGCTGAACAACGTTATCAATAACCAAAACACCATTTGTCTTGGTGGCGTCTGGGTTCAACTCAATATGATAGCTATGTGTAGGTAGTGCCGACATATTCCAAATATTGCGAGAAATTCGTCTAGTACCATGTCGGTATACCTTACCAGTTAACGCGTCATGAATGCTCAACCTTCCACGATCGGAGGATATGGCAAATACCAGTGAATTCAATGCAATGGCAGTTACGGTAGTTCCAGAACCAAAAGGATTCTCAAAATGCAAAAACGGCTTAATTTGGTGAACATCTTTAGCCCCAAAGTTTCGAGAGAATACCTCACGCATGTCCCAGACATATACATTGTTGCTTAAAGTATATGCAGCCACAAGGCGGGAGCCTTGACCAGGTAACAACTTTGGTGTTGTTGACGTTGTAATACCAGTATAAAGCGACTCATCTAATGACAAACCAGACATGCTTTCATTGGGGAACAAAGGAACCAACTTGGTACAATCGCCCTCCTTTTCAGTCAAATCATTAGAAATGTTTGTAGAGGTAGGATCCGTCTGCGTTCCGGTATCAAATTTTATTCGTAAAATATGGTCCGACTGGCAAGCCAAAACATATCCAGCAACAAAGTCTACTGCAAACTGATCCTTGTGTCTAAGTGAGTAAGGTGCATCATCTATACGGCAATTCCCAACGTATCCACAGTGATTGGTTTGGCGATTATACCTGAATACCCTGCCATAGTGGTCACAAACAATTACAAGATTTTCATAGTCACATTCAAGTCGAATAATGGCTGCACGTTCAAATTCACCTTCATTCGGAGTTTCGGCACCAGAAGCAATAGGTGTGTTTGTTGGCACCGCTGGCATGTTGGCATCATTGAAACCATATGGATTCACAATATTCATAGTGCTTTGAGAGTTGGAATGTCCCTTGTAGTAAGGAACTGAAAACTCAAACAGCAATTCACCTGTGGCGAAATCCCAGCCCTTCACTGTACCACCCACATCTCCAGAAACTAATGTAATCTTGCCTGGTGTTTTAGGGGAGGTATTTTGGCAAGTCCACAGGGCTGTGACCGGTTCATTGTGGGCATCAGGAAATCGTTTGTACTCACGAACCGAAGTTCCCTTTGAAAAAGAAACAGTGGTTAGCGAGTTATCCCAAAAGGCAAATGCAACACCATACTTGGACATGACGGGTAAGGAAGACAAATCGCCATGATCGGAAAGTCTGGAAGCCTTAATAGAAGGGAATCCAAGTCTTCCGTTAACAAGATCAGCGGCAAATCCCTTTTGGAACCTAAAGGAATAAGTAAGGATTCTCAGGCCAGTAAAGTCCACAGCAAAAGTATCAATCACGGGAACGGGGATTTTAAAAGTGATCACACCCTTGGAATTAGGTCCGTCACGTTTCCAGCGACGAAGGGCATTAACTCGTTCAAGATATTCAATGCGCCATGAAACACTAGAGGTTAGGCGGGAGAAAGTCAAGACGCTGTTAAAGTTGTTATTGAATATTTCGCGCCAAAGGGAATCGCTCTGAATAATGCGACGCCATTTGGTGCAGACCAATGCAGCAGCATCGATGGAAGGTAAATTAAGCCAGCTAAAAATTTGAATCAAAACTTCGCTGGGAAGTAGTGAAGGGATTGTAAGACGTTCAGAGTCAGCGTCCGAATCAGAAAGAGAAGAAGAGGAAGGTGAATCGGGGATCGGAAAGGTGGCGATTTTGGCCTTGTGGTTAAATTTGCCCTTGCCTTTCAAATCTAAATTTTCTTTTTTAACATCAGAAACATGAGATTCGGCAGTTTTATTCAAGAACTTGTGGGACGGAGCGTCAGGCTTGCCGACAACCAGTTCTTCAGGCTGCTGTTGACCATTGAGAGGTGAAACTGACGAGCAAAGGTCATGTTGGGAAGAGTGTCGTTTTGGGTCTGTTTGGTGTAGTGGAGTTTCAGTTAATTTTGACGGCAGAGAAGAAGAGACTGGGATTGGTGGCGGCATAAAAGATTGAGTAGTGTTAACAGGGGAATAATGAGAGAAACGCAGATTCTAAGTGATCGTATTCTCTCTATCTGTAATAATAATAATTGATCCAAACTAGATGTACTGTTGGAACAAGGTGCAAAGGGGGGTTGAATATAAAGGTAGTGGGAAGTAGTGGGACTAAGCTGAAATTTGAGGCTATTGTATCAATGAATGAATGAAAAAAATTCTGGCTTGGTTTAGTAGAAGAGAAAGTCTGCAGAAAAGAGAATAGCAAAGTTTTGAATGTGCAAACTAGATGAACGGTTAAGACTGGAAGTGAGTCACATACTAAATGCTAGCTGCTGTATATTGAGGTCCGGTGGCGTATACTTCATCACCAATGGCATTGCAAACCTACAACACACACACACACAGAGAGAGACACACATGCCTTGCACGTTTTGACAGGAATCAATTCTGCGTGGCGAGCTTCCGGAACCTAGAACTCTCATCTGGATTCCCAAAGGTAATAAACACACATCTACCAATGCTGTCTTCACCAGCGCAAATTCTTCGGTCAGTTCGATCGGCAAAAGGGTTGCCACGAGCTACTATTCTAAGCTCGGGGTTTAGACATAATGCGATTCTTCCTTTATTAGTTAATACCAAGTGTTTAGAATCTAGGAAACCCAGTTTAGGAGTACATATCCACTCGTTCCGATCGTTTCACACCTCACGGCCTGCATTTGATGACTCAGGAATTAATCCAAACTATCCTGATGAACCAGCCAAAATCCCAAGGGTCCGAAAGCCGGGTCGATACTTTGCTGAATCAATAGACAGCTCTAAATACCGATTATCCAATGATCCCATTTATATCTCACCCGCCGGTCCTCAAATAGCATTTACCAAGCGAGCGTCATATGGTCTGGCCGCTTTGTCGTGCTACCTTGCGTACCTTGGCTCTATGACCACTTCAATCTCACCGCTTGTTGCTACGCTAGTCGTCCTTCCATTAACACTACCCATCCCTTTTTTCCAATATCTGTCCGCGCCTTATGTTAACAGAGTCTTCCGTCTGTATAAAAAGGTTCCTCCTGTTGAACGAGTAAGAGCTCTTACCCCAGAAGAAGAAGCAGAAGAGAAGGCTTTGGGATACACACAACCTCGAACTTACTTGGAACCTCAGCCCGATACATTTGAGAGTATCGTGGATGATGAGACCCTTGTGGTTGAGCAAATTGGAAAGTTTGGTCGTTCGACCAGTGCTACACAAATTAAGCTCTCAGATATCAGGATTGTTCATGAACGCTTTGGCTGGGTCAATTGGGTTTATACTGATCCAGAGACTAAAGAGGTTATCAAGCTCTATATTGCTGATAATGTTGGTGGAATAAAAATGGATAGAATCTGGGGAATTATTGAGAAGAATAGTGGCATCGATAATGGTAGGGGTTTTCTGAACCAAGAGTAAATTAAATACAACGGATAGACTTGTGTAAATAATAAAATTGATAAAAACTAAGTTATATATATACATTATAAATACAGTTACATTCTAATGAGAGTATCTATAACCGGATGACGATGCCCTTTTTTTTTAAAACAATCCCAACAAGATAAAGCACAGTTGCATACACTGCCAACACAACCACACCTTCTAGGGAGGTAGAATCTAAAGTGTTCACTGACATATTTATCAGGCCAGTTGTGATGTTTGCCAGCAAAAAGACAAAAAGGCCACTTGTATTGACAGCATCAACAGATGCAGGTACTCTAGTCTCGTATGGAAAGGCATCGGGGTTTCCAAAAGATATTAGTTCCACTCCAATGAAAAATGCAAGATTTAAGGTGTTGTAAGATGAAACCCAAAGAACGTATGGCAGATTGGCAAATCGGCGACTGACAATCAGTCGAAGGTGAGTGCGGCAGAAAAAGTATAGTGCGTGCAAGAAGGCACTTGCAATGATCAGCAAGACAATCTTCTTTTTACGGGCAACATTCTTTTTCTCCAAACCTGATGACGCCGAAATGTTTTTGAGTGTGTTGAAATACTCCTTGCTAGTCTGAGGGTAAAGCATAGTATTTAAAGAAGCAGCTTGTGGTAATAGATAGTATCCAGTCGCTCGGCCTAGTAGAAAAATGGCAAGGTATCCGATAAATGACAAAATTCCCTCCTTATTTTGCGAAATTACATTCACTCTGGGGGCTGTGATGATCCAAGCCGCGAGTCCCAGTTTATTCAGAGCAAACTCGTAAAATGTAGCAATTGCAAGTGCCAAAATACACGTTGGGACTCCAGCGTTGAATAGAGACAATAGTCTAACTGGGAGCTTTACAATTGCAAAGGCACGGCACTGGAATTTGGCAAAAGCACTTGCATTCTTCTTGTGTTCGTGGGTTTTTGGTGAAAGTTCTGGAGAGGCAGGCGCTGATATCAGAGATGAAGAAAGTCTGGCTGGGAACACATAGTCCAAAATAGCGACAACTGGGGGGAGGAACCCCAATGTCATGAAAAAGTTCCAATGCGCGCCATATTCAGTGACATGTTCCTGATAATCTAAGAATTTGACAAAGAATAAACGCAAGAGACCTAGAACAAGAACCGTCAGCGCATGTTTAAAAGAGGTGATGAACGCTTTAAAGAACGAGGGTTGCCTTATGTGGGTATCTTTGGTGGCCGTATTAGAATTGAAAATTTCAATCAAAATCACCCTTGCTGAGACTAAGCCCATCGAGAAAACAAAAGAGCCGACGCCCAAGTCCATAAACGAGGTTCCCCAAGTTTCCACTTTTGCAAACCGGCGGGGGAATATGGGGAAATCCACCGCAAGAATAGCCAGACACGTAACTATCATCATCTGGCCACGGTACACAGTAAGAAAAGAGTGTCGTGGAAGGTACGATTTTAGCAGAGAGCTGGATTGATCGGGTTTTCGATCAGACGCGCTGAAGATTTCATCGGCCGAGATTTGCTCTGAAGCTCTAGAGATGAAGGCGTCATTTTTCTTGTTGGTCAGCCATATAAGCACTGCTGGACTCAACACAAGAACATTGAGAAGAAGGTGTTGGTTGGAGTAAATTGTTATTGACAAGAGCATGCTTAGCCAATTAAGGGCCACGTCTACCAAGGTAGGGAGTGACAAAAACGGAGCCGGTTCTAATTTCTGGCAAGGTTTTCCTGATTCACCTGATTGAGCGGTGTGATTTTGTAGGTCTTGCTGTTCTATACTTGACCTTGTTGTCGGCGATCTGGTACCACTTTTCTTATTCTGGGTAGTACAGGGCCTTTGAGTGCTGTTCTTGTCAATAAAAAAGCCCAGCCTTGCTTGCAAAATGCACCATGTTGCGTAGCTGGAAACAGCAATGATTGTGCAGATGTATACTTCCAAGACAGTGCCGCCGGTGAGGCCAGAGACAAACGCTTCCTTGCGCTGTTTAATGGTAGAGTGGACCGACGATTGGGACGCATCTGGGGATATGATGGGAATGCTGGATGCACTGCTAGTACTATATGCCGAGCCGTGAGACGATACGGGAGTGAAAACCGACGTTGAAGAAGAGAAAGGAGCAGCTGACATTGTGAGTGTTGTTGATCATTTAGGGGTAGACCTGTCAAATCAAGTTGGAGGGAAGGGAAAGAGTGAAATGCAGGATGTGAGCACGTAGATTTGACCAGAAGGACCCGCCAAATACAAACACAGTCGAAACAGAGGGAGTTTTGTGGAGCAGAGACGCGATGCGGGTGTTGTGGTTCTGTTGATTGAAGCGTTGGGGGGGGCAGAGAGGGTTCTGGAGGTACTGGAGGTGCTGGAGGTGAAGATGGTTAAAAGTCTTGTCTTCTGTCGACGTCTACGTAGAAAAGAAGCTCTAAATTAAGGTGGCCGCAGTGAAGGGTGACCATTCATGAATAGAAAGGGCGAGAAGGCGAATATATGGAGATATATATTCAGAGGGAAGGGGATCAATCGTAGCGAGGGTGAGCCGGTGAAGGATTTTGGTGATGAATGGCGAGATGGGCGGAGCGAGAGGTGGGTTTTAGGCAGAGGATAATAATAGTTGCAAAGGCCAGGCAGAGGGTAATAGTAGGTTGGTGGATGGATTGGGAATAGTGAACCAAAGTTGAGTACGTGGACAACTCATCAAAAATGTACTCCTAGTTTCTAACGTGAGTACAAGAAGACGGGAATTTAAAATTTTTATTTAATAGAAATGATAATGATAATAAAAATAATAATAGTGATAGTGATAGTAATGATAATGATAATAGTAATAGTAATAGTAATGATATAATAAAAATAATAATAATAATAATAATGATAATAGTAATAATAATAAATTAATAAAGCTAAAAAATTTTTTTTTTTATTTATTTTTTTTTACAACAAAATCACCCATGTAATAGGTGTATATATATATCCATATAGAGCTATATACATCATGGCGCTTAGAAAATAAAAATCTGGTCTTCAGGCTTAGAAACAGGTCTAGCCTTCTCATAGCCCAAGTTGGCAGTAGCCTTCTTCATGGCAGAAACCATGGGAGGTGGACCGCAAATAAAGATCTTGGTGTCTTCTTCGGGTCCTGCAAACTCCCTCTTAATCACCTCTTCAGTGACAAACCCAAGAGATCCAACCCACTCGTCGGGCTTGGGGTGCTCGTTGAGAACATAGTGGACCTTGAAGTTGGGGTACTTGGATGCAAGCTCGTCAATGTCGTCCTTGAGAAGAATGTCCTCGTGAGTAACGTTGGCAAAAATCAAGCTCACGTTGGTCAAGTCCTCGGGGTTGCGAACAATGGCACTGATGACCTGCAACATGGGGGCAATACCAGTTCCACCGGCAATCATGCCAATGTTCTTGACCATGTTGGGCTTGTACTGGAAACGGCCCTTGGGGCCCTTGACCTTGATGGACTGGTAGAGAGAAAGATTGTCGAGGTGTCTGGAAATGTTACCCTTGGGGTAGGTCTTGACCAAAAGCTCAAAATGGCCCTCGTCGTCTTCATTGGAAATGGGAGTGTAGGATCGGGTGACCTCCTTACCGTCAATGTTGGCACCGATGGTAATGTGCTGGCCAATTGGGAGACCAAGCCTGTCAGTAGCACGGGGAAGGCCAAACCTGTAAATGTTGGTGTTGGCAGAAACAGGAACCTTGTCCATGAGAGGAAACTCGGTGTAGTTCTCAGGGTCGAGGATCTTTTTGGCACCTAGAATGCCAACGAGTTGGCCAGCTGTTAGTAAATAGTCCATCCATGTCGCAGGAGGTTCCTAGAGGTTCATATATCTTCCTAGAGGTTTCTGTATCTTCCTAGAGGCTCATATATCTTCCTAGAGGTTTCTATATCTTCCTAGAGACTTCTATATCTTCCTAGAGGTTCCTGGCTATGCGGCTAATGAAAGGTTTTAGAAAACCAAGACAACTTACGGCCACGCCAAAGCTTAAGACTGCCAAAGAAGACAACCAGCAAGACGGCATAAGGCAGGTAGCGCCATTCGACAATGGCAACACCGACCAGAATCAGGGCCGAGGGAATGTAGAGCCCGTGGAGAGGCGTGCTGAGAAGTTCTTCAGGAGTGAGCTTGGTCATTGTGGGACGACTTGTTGGGGTGGAGATGCAAGGTTGGGATGGGTAGTTAAACATGTTGGCTGGCCGGCCGATCGAATCGAGGCGAGCAGGGGGAGCGGCATGACAGCCCGTGCAGTGCCACCGCCAGCCATTGCACCCGCTGTAACACCCCGCGCCAGCTAACCAAACCCTGAGCCTGCCTGTTACATACACACACAAGTAACCGGTCATGTAACAATCCACCTCCACTCCACTCCACTCCGCCATTCCATCTTTATCTTTTTTCTTATCGTAACATATATATATACAACTCTTTTTCTCTCTATTTACACTCTTCCTCTCTGTCGAAATTGTCTCTCAAGTATTCGATTTCCCCTGCTTTTACTCTCATCTCTTCGTTCTACGATCACCAGCCCCCACTTTGTCAAATCTGGACTCTCAAGAAGCACACCCAGTCTCCGGTCGCAGGCGTAACGCTTCGTTCGACAGTGATTTGGACTTGGTTCTATCCCCCTCAAAACGCCACCGCCCTGAAGTTTGCATACAGGACTCCTCCTCTCTCGCTCAATCTCGCGCTTTCTCTTCAGCCCCATCTGCTAATACATCGGCCTCACCAAGCAACTCACTTTCAAATATCGCCATTTCTTCCCTCCTAAACTCCCCGCCTCAACCCCACTCCTCACCCACAATGCAGCTTAATGGTAGTGGTGATCAGAGCAAGGCTGCTCTCACCAATTCCTCCTCCTCTTCTTCTTCTGTCTCTGTTGCATCTTCCGTCCCTCTCTCGTCTTCCCCTTCCTCATCTATTTCCGCTGCATCCTCAAGTCTCAAGCAGAAACTCAAATCCCATGCTACCTCTAACGGCACATCTGCTTCAATTCCGCCCTTATCTAACTCCTTTGCTGACACTGCACCGGACGCTGAAAATACTGCAATTGCTGCGTCTCCAACATACTTTGGTCATGACAAGAGTGAGGTTTCCCGTCTTATTCTCCAGACCCTTATAGACTTGGGCTACTCAGACGTTGCTTCTCTGCTCGGACAAAAGTCTGGTCTCTCAATTGAACTCCCTGTTGTAACCCAGTTCAGGTCTGCAATCTTATCCGGCGACTGGGACGTATCTGAAACACTTTTATCCAACATCAAGCTTCGGCCTACTGCCGATCGTAAATACATGTCGTTTTTAATCCGCCGCCAACAGTTTCTCGAGCTTTTGGAGGCAAAAGATACGAAAGCTGCCATGACCATCCTTCGTACAAAGATCTCAACACTTCCCACCCAGAACCCCCCAGAATCTGACTTGCCAATAGACGAAGAGCCACATTTCCTTACTCAGGAAGAGATCCAATCACGCCTTCTTCAAATAGCACAACTTTCAAACCTCGCCATGTATTCTCCCGAAGACATTACTAAGACTCTTTCTCAAGACGGTGCCAGATCTCATTCCCGATATTACCTGCTAAATTCTCTACAAGAACTCATTTCTTCCGACATGATGATTCCTCGTCATCGGCTTGCGACATTACTTACTCAGGCGCAGGACTTCCAGCTCTCCCGTTCCAACTACAGAATCAAAAACTCTGAAATGTCTCTAATTATAGATTATCCTGATAACAAGTCTAGCTTCCCTCCTCGTACGATCCAGCTCCTCACTGAGCACACGGATGAGGTTTGGTTTGTTAACTTTTCGCATGATGGACGTTTCCTTGCTACAGCATCCAAGGACTCTACGGTAATTGTATGGAGGGTTTCAGATTGGTCTATACAAGCTCGCTTACTCGGACATGAGCGTGGTGTGATGTGTGTAGAATGGTCTCCGGATGACACTATGATTTTGACTTCTGGATCAGATCACTTTGCCCTTCTGTTTGATCCAATGACTGGAAAGAAACTTCAAGTTTTTAACGAGCATGCTGATGTTGTGGGATCATGCTCTTGGCTCCCAAGTTCCCGAAACTTTATTACCGCTTCTCCCGACAAGAAGATGATTCTTTGGTCAACCTCCGGAGCCATGATTGATGCATGGGAAACGTCTCGAATTCTCTCCATGGCTGTAACTCCAAATGGTAAGCTTCTTATTTCCATTGCGCATGATGGCAGCATTAGCTTTTGCAATTTGACAACAAACGTCCGAGTCACGCGATTAGACGCAGGTCCGATGAAATCAATCACAATCTCTCAAGACTCTCGATATGCTTTGATTTACCTTGAAACTGATGAGATTCATCTATGGGATCTTGAAACCTTGCTTATTGTCCGTAAATATTTCCAACAGCCCGAAAAGATTGTCAAGAATTGTATGAATGAGCCCGAGAAGTTTGTTTTACGATCTTGCTTTGGCGGCCCCGCAGACAACTTGGTGCTCTGCGGCTCAGAGGACGGAAATATTTATTTGTGGAACAGAGAGACCACGAACCTGATTGATGTTATTAGGGGGCACACGCACTCTGTGAACTGTGTAAGGTTCAACCCCAAAGTCCCGGACATGCTTGCATCATCAAGTGACGACTGTACTGTTAGAATTTGGAAGTTTTAGAAACAGTACTACTTCTGACCTTGTTTGCACGTTATCAGTATGGTTAATTAAATCCGCTTTGTACTGATAACTAAACTGAACTGAGCTGTGCGTGAGACGTGAGGCATATGACGGCATTTCATACGAGGATACCCCAGACTGTTAACCCCGCTATTATCTCATAACTATAGTAACTTCAACTATAAGTACATGTCTTTGGCCTTGACTGAGATCCTGTACTGGTACGTTGTAAGAGCTGATTCTATGGGTTATGCTGTCTTTATTCTTTTATTTTATTGTCGCTGGCTCTCTGATGATACTAATCTCCATCAGATTTTAAGTTCTTTTCCTGTGGCGTTGCTTTCACTTGAATGTAATTCAAGTGGTTTATCTTGACGTCTTTTAACATCAGCATTTCTCGTCTCTTTTTTATTGACATTGTGTACTTATTTTATTAATGTGATTTCACTCTTGATGATCTTATGAATACCTTGACTCTTTATTGTCTCTCTCTCTCTCTCTCTCTCTCAGGTACTTAATTTCCTTTATTACTTTGGTTTTTTTTTTTTTTTCTTTTTTTTTCTTATATAATGCTTTTCAATAAATTCCTACACATTTTTATTCTTTGACGTTTGAGATTTCAGATTTGAGATTTTGCTTGAATCAATGTACATTATTCCAAGAGAATTTTTTGTCTTTTTATTGCATTTCTATTCATCATGTACCATCTTGAAGTATTTAAATATCTAAAAATAAAATGAAAAGCGAGTAGACTTAAAGCAAACCATTAATCTTAGCCCAATTCTCACCACTTAAAAACACATTGCTAGGATCGTTTTCTAGTCTTGTACGCTTCCAGGCATTCAAGTCCTCGCCAAACCATGTGGAAACCTGTGGTTCCAACCCTCTCATATAGCCATCCTCACCCATCTCCTTCTGAACAGACTCGGTTTCCTCCACCGTAAGCTTCTTTTCGCCCAAAAAGTTCTTGGCCCAGTGAGGCTTGCCGCCGGCTTCGCCCACCAGGTCTTCAAAATCGCGGAACCACTTGTCAATGGGGCTGTTGAAGCCAAAGGGTCGGTACATGGTGGCATTCAGATACAGTGTCAAGTTCTCGGGTTTGGGCTCGCCGGGAATGGGAGCAGCATAAGGAATGCCGTTTGGCGAAGGGTTCAAGAATGGTGCAAGGGAGTTTCCGGGGATAGATCCAATATGGGGCTTTTCATGGTTGTATTTGGGAACACGATCAAGCAGCTTTAGTGTGGTCTCATGGGAGTCCTTGGGATCCACAGTGGTCAAATTAGAGCATCGGACTTCAATAGGAGAATGAACATAATACTTGCCGTCGTTGGCAGCCTTGGTAATAACGGCATGGAGTTCCTTCAGCACACGCTGACCCTCACGTAAAGGCAATCCCCATTCGTCAACAAACTGAGAAAACAAGCAATCCATATTCAGTCCCTCAACACTTCCTTGAACAGCTTCGGATGCAGCGCCTTCAACGTTATAAGTCTCGGTCATACCATACTGCTTATCGAAAATAAAACGTTCAATAGCAGGAGTCCAGCCGGGGTTGATCTTAACAGCAAGCCATAACAAGGATTGGTAGAAAAAACGGCCCAGGGTGGTACCGTACCAGGATTCACGGGGCGCTGATAAAGGTTTGACAGATTTGTTGGCCCGCCACAAAATGCACCGGTTGGTATAAGGGAACCACCACACACGAAGATACTCAGATGACGTCCAAAAGGTAGGCCAGATTTCATTGACGAAGCGGTCAAAGGCGACAACTTCTAGCTTGGAGTGGATTGTATAAGCTGGCACAGTTCTGAGGGTGGCATATACGATCAATCCAATTTTACCAAGAGAAAGCAGCGATGCTCGGAACAGGCTAACGTTTTCCGTCTCGGAGCAGTGGACAATTTCACCGGAGCCAATTACAACGTCTAGTGACACAATTTGCTGGGAAACAAGGCCGTGGAGTGCACTAGATCCGTGAGTGCCAGTAGAAATAATGCCTGCCACACTTTGTTCGGAAATGGACCCAAGGTTTTGGACAGCCAAGCCGTGTTCCTTAAGGTACTCGTTGATTTGGTAGATTCTCATACCAGCCTCGACCTTGACATCAGTGTAACGGGCATCCTTTGGTAGTGTTCCGGGTCCATCGACACTGGCTGGGGTTACAGAAATGGGCTTGTTGAACTTGTCCAAGTTGACGATCCACTCGCCGGCCGAAGCAGAGCTTGTCCGGGGCTGAGTCATGGTCAAGACAGAGGGCGAGTGGCCCGAGCCGGTCAGCATGATACGCTTGTTCAAACGGTGTGCCTCTCTTACAATTGATTGGACATCAGTGATGGAGGCTGGTTGCAGGTAGCGATCCGGCACACATGCAAAGGTGCCGGCCCACGTGCGATGGTTTCGGCCAGGTATCGTAGAGCGTTTGACCGCCGATTGATCCTCATTGATTGATTTGGTGAGGTCGGCGACAAAGTCCGAAGAGGACTCGGAGGAGGATGTCATCTTAACTGAATTCGACTAGTTGTTGTAGAAAAAATGACAAAGAATGAAAAGAGAAAAGGGAAAAGGGAAAGGAAAAAGGAATTGTGTGTGGAACAGATATTGGGTTTATTACTAATTTTCAAGCCTTTTTGAAGGTTGGGCAAAGACGACGACCTCGACTCTTAGCTATTTAGATTACGACTGTAAAGTTTTTATGAAACTGTGAAGCCTCTTTTTGTATTAATATTTTAAATTCAGATTCAAACATCTTTTTTTTACTTTTGGTCAAACTGAATACTTCCTATGACAGGTAAGGTACTTAGGCCCTCCGTCATTGAGGCTAAAAACATAGGATTCCAGTCTTTGGTCAAGCAACTCATAAGCAACTGGTTAATCTTGTAATATATTCAAGTACAATAGAATTTGATTAATTTAAAAGAGGTTTCAAAGCCAATCTAAGGAAATTTGGGCCCTGTCGTTTGCATCGACTTGAATCTGTCTTCCGTTTGGCATGTCCGCCAACCCCATTAAAGGATATTTATGTAATGATTATTAATATATTAGTTTATATCACAACCGTGTGTAATAATAGCACCGGAAACCTATTTCGATTCCTCATTATTCATCTAAAGAGGCTAAGAAGCTGATAGTGTTGGCCAATCTGGTCAGCTTCATGATTGCATATGGCCAAATATATCTGTGACAGTTTTTTTTTTTTTTTTTTTTTTTTTGGCAAAGTACAAGCCAAATGCTCCTGGTTGTCTTGGAAGGTGCCCTCACGCGTTATATTCGTGACTTTTCCGTGACACGCGTTTGATTGCAAACAATAAAGCCGTGTCTTGATAACTTCAAACCACCTTCTTCTGCCAACTCAATTCAACCAAAGCCAAATATTTGATATCAATATCCAATGGTGTCTGTCGGCGCCAAGCGCAGCACTGATCCCAAGAATAAGAGTTCCTATCGAGCAGCTGTCAAACGGGGGAAAAGGTCCTCAAGATCAAGCAACGATGCAGCCGACCCGCAAGGGGAATCAGTGCTAACAGCATATACCAGCCAGGAAAAGTATATGATGATGAAGCAGAGTATAGGCGGTGGAAGGAAGCGAGCTCGAGCAAGTGATGAATACGATATTTTTGGGAGATCCAACCGGAGAATGGATACTGCTCAGGAAGCAGATCCCATGTTTCCTGACAGTACAATTGGCCGAGTAATTAATTGGGGAACGTTGTCGCATCACGAATTTATGGACCCATATCTATACTCAATCATGTTTCCAAGCAAATACCCATCATGGATTGAGTCTGTTTGCAAAAAGGATGAACACGGATCTCAGACACGGCTTATTGAGCCTACGGGTGCACGGTCTCTCAAATATTACGTTACGCAAACTGTTTTGGACCATTTTCAAGAAGCCCCGCAAGACATTACCCCTCGAATACTGGGTCAGCATAATAGCGGTGATAATATACCAAATGATGGTGGATACGAACTACAGTCTCAAATCCCGTGGTCAATACTATGGAAAGCCGTTTGGAATATTATGACAACAAGTGGTGGAGACACGTTCCAAAACTTTCAAATGTTTGCATCGGCCTTTTCCAACGAATTGAGTTTCTTTTGTCATGACAAGCATACCTATCATTCAGGAAAAGGTCCAGATGGGTTAAACGGACTACGGCGGACTTATCTTCGAAGCAAGCTTATGGCTGTGAAATTCAATCACAGGTTTGAACATTTGGTGTATAATACGCACATTAAAAGCCTTGTTCAGTCTCTCAACCAGCAAAAGTTTAATCACATTGCATTGCTTGACTTGTCGTACTCTAATCTGGATCGCAGGGATTATATTGAGTTGACCGCGCTTCAAAATTTGGTGGGTTTAGACGTTACAGGATGTAAGCAAGTTGACCAGAATGTTCTATTTGCATGGATCCTTGCAATGAAGAGGAACCAACAGAATAGAAGAGGAAACCGTGATGAAATGGAACGTTTGTGGCCAAACTTGCGGATGCTATGTTTGGGTGCGACCAAATCCTTGGGTTCAAAAACGGTTGCAAAGTTGTTTACAGAGTGCAGCAATCTGACATATATTGAGGTTGATGAAAAGTATCTAGAGGAACTGGATTCTTCGGCCAAAGAGTTGATGGGAATTGAAGAGTCAAAAACAAAGCCGGTCTGGGTACCAAGAAAGAAATTAAACGATCGACTATTGTCGGTTATTAGCGCCCAAAGGCCGAATCCAGACCAAAGAGTGCAGCAAAGTCTTGATGCGCTTGAAAACTTTGGCAAAGTAAGCAAGAGTTACAGAAATGACGGGCTCTCAATTGGTCGAATATATTTCTTGTTACGAAGCTTATATCGGAATGTTAAAATAGCGGCATCGTCATTATCTACCTTGTCGGTGAAAGACATTATGATTAATCCTGAGGTCGGAATCACCATCACGGCCAACAATAATAGGTATATTGTTCAAGAAATGGAGCTTGCAGCGGGTATACCTTCACCAGAACAAGCAGAAGTTTATAGTAAGTTGTTTTGTTTTGGAATATCTGGGGTGTATTATCTAATTTTTTTGTTTTTTTGTTTTTTTGTTATTCTAGATACATTTGGAAACTCTCTGTTGAATGATCCAACACAATCATTATGGAAACGGAATGTATATGCGCAAGTGAGCAGTACCAGGCGCATTTGTGAGTTTTTCCGAGTAGCTGAAGCTGAAAACACCAGTACTTGCTTAGTGCCAGACCGAACCACGCAACCCTACAAGCGAGTAAAGAAGGATCCTGCCACTATTTCCAACTGGATCAAAACAACACAGGAATACCAATCGATTCCGGATTCTTGCTCACCGGTAAAAGCAGAAGACGAAAAGCGGAATCGGTTATATCATGCAAGTCAAGATCAAACGATTGATAAGATTAACTTTGAAGAGTCTGCAACTGGTATTGTTCTTGCCGATGATGGGCCTAGCATGGTTCCAAATAACAAGGACCATGCGTCCAAGACTTTGAACACGTCAAGTTCTTCTATTATCAAGCCATTGACAAATGTAGATGCTTCTTTGTCTGGACGGCAAGTTCATGCAACCTCCAGTTTTAAAGCAAGTGGTATGGTTTGTGACCAGGAACCTGGGAACTTGGGAGCCATCATTTACCAAGCCAACAGCAGCGGTAATACAAAGCCAAGTACTATTACGATTTCTTCTTTTTCCAAGGGAAACGACAGGCCAAGCGGTTCTAAAAAGCAGCAGCAGCTTTCTGCCGACCAGTTGATTGCAAAGAAGCTTCAGAAACTAAAGGATGAGCAGCACAAGAAAATTTCGGGCGCCAGCAACAAAAACGTGAACCAAAAGAAGGCCCGGATTGATGTACAATCGTTTTTAGGCTTGGATAGAAAGTGACGAGATGTATATTGATCTATTTAGTCGGTTTGATATCAAAAATGAAAACATATTTGCATTGCTTGTCCGTGACTAGTTTGGCATACATGAAGTATTGTTTAGAGCATGTTGAAGCGAGGAATAATCAAATGGTGAAAAAGATTAGTTCTCCACAAAAAGTATACAAACATGAGTAGAAGAGTGTTATATAAAGTTTGAAATCAAAGTGTGTTCTTGGCATTTGAAAGAAATATATATATATATACCGCCCCCAAGCCATGAAATTAATTAACGGCAAAAGGGTATTTTAGTGATTCAATAAAGCAACAAGTTTGATCAAACAATGTTGCAAATGGTAATGAACGAATAGACAGTATTGGTATTTCTAGGTATTTGAGAGAAAAAGAGTAACAGCGCGGTAGCAGTATTTGGAACCTGGGACTTGTAAGATACTTTTAACAGAATTCACAAAATCCAAATTCAGTTGTTAATCCTCTTTCTGGGTATAAAACTGGGTTTCTTCTTCCAACCTTGGTGCTGTAGTGATATAGTAAGATATCACAGATCATATATGGGTCATAGGCCATAGACCGTAGACCTAAGACCGTAAACCTAATACCGTAAACCTAAGACCGTAGACCATAGTAGCAACCGCTGTGACAAATGCTTTTTTGTACCATCCACTTGTGTAATGTATTGTGCAATTCTGCTAGCTTCTCCGCCTTTTACCAAAAAAGCGAAAAAAAGCAGCCATCAAGACCGTTCGCCTAACGTTATTGAACTCTACCCAAAAGTGTACGCCAAACACCATCTTGGCCTCTCTATCGCACCAAGCATATCACCGACTCCACTATAAACGCTATCTGCAAGCGTCACGGCCCCTATCCAATGGCTCCAACAGCCCCTTCTATTCCAAACGCTTGACTAGTCTTTCCAATCCGTTTGCAAACCCAAAAAAGGCAAATTGCACTACTGATCAGTACATTCATATAAATGTACAAATTGTAAAAAAGGGAAATAAAGATTTTTTTTAAAAACAATTCTAATCGCCAAATTAAATTAAACAAAAACAAAGAACAAGAAAAAAACAAAATTTACTAACAAGTCATAACAAAGATTTTTAAAAATGCTAAAATGATTAAAATGAGAAAATATTAAAAATGTCTAGACATTTTAAACCTGCTTTTCAGCGGAGATATCAGACTCGGAGCTGGCAAGGTTAGCCTGGGTAGCGAGGTGACGTTGCTTAGCAATGTCGATTTCACCGTGATGCTTCTCACAGAGCTCTTCAAGAGTCTGTCTCTTAGTCTCAGGAATAAGAGCAGTAGTAGCACAACCAAGAAGCATGAAGAGAGCGTAAATCTCCATGACGTGAGGAAGCCAACAGTTCTTCTCAGTCTTAGGACAGTTGTGGTTGATCAAAGGACCAAGGACACACTGGGCAATAATGGCACCAACCTTACCAGAGGCAGCGGACATACCGTGAGCAGTAGATCTGTAACGAGTGGGGAAGATTTCACCAGGAATGATAAAGGTGGTAGTATTGGGACCCCAGTTAGAGAAAAGCTGACAGAGGACGTAAAGGGCAAGAAGACCGTGGCCAGAGAGCTTGTGGTAAGCGAAACCAATAATGCAGAAGAGAATGGTAAGAATGAGGAAACCACCAAACTGAATGGGCTTACGACCAATGCGATCAATAGTAGCAACAGAAAACCAGTAACCAGGAATGGCACCGGCACAGGTCAAGATAATGTTACCGACACAGACATTGTACAAGTTCTTGTAGACGTTCTCCTGGCCAGCGTAACCGATAGTAGCAAGAATAACAGAGTTGTTCAAAGAAAGACCGTAGTAAGCAATGTCGACAAGGAACCAGGAACCGGCAGTACCAAGAAGAATCTTTCCGTGCTTCCATTGAGAGAAGTGGGACCAGAAGTCAGCCCAAGAAGCTTTAGGAGGCTCGTACTCGTCGTCAAGTTCACCAGTGTGGGTGTCACGGACCTCAGTGATTTGAGCCTCAGTGGCAGCACCGAGACCGCCGGAAGCAAACTGGGCAACATCGCGAGAGACGTCAAAGGTGTAACGGGGAGTTTCAGGAATGGTAAGACGGAAGTAAAGAGCACAGACAGCAGGGACAGCACCGAAACCGATAAGAATACGCCACATCTGGTCGCAAGCTCTAATACAGTCGTCACCACATTCTCTCCAAGTAGTAGCAGGGTTCAAAGCATCCTTGTAGCCGGCAACACAGACAAGAGCGACGATACCACCAAAGAGCTGGCCCCAACCCTGGTTGGCAAAGACAGCACTCATAATGGCACCACGGTTTCTGGTGGTAGCGAATTCAGAAGTGATAATGGAAGAAAGAGGGTAGTCACCACCAATACCGATACCCATGATGACACGCCAGAAAACAAGGACGGCGACAAAGTTGATGGCAGCAGAGTGGCCAGTGATGACCTGACCAATAGTGGCAGCGATGATAATCATAAGCTCGGTACCGTAAATCTTCTTACGTCCAACGGCATCAGCAAGCCAACCGAAACCCAATTGACCAATGACGGTACCGACGGAAGTAGAAACCTTAATAAGAGTAGAAGTGGAGGAAGGCATGCTGTTGTTGTAGGGAGTGCCGGCGGACCAGAAGACATAAGTAAACATGGAGGTGGCAATGTTAATGGAGAAAATATCGTAAGAGTCAGTAAGGAAACCAATACCAGCGACCATGATGGCACGGACGTGGTACCAGCCAAAGCTGGCGTTATCAATCTTTTCAAGAGCTAATCGTCGTCGTTCATAGGGATCTTCAATGTGAGCAAAGTCGTTGACAAAGTTGTGGAAGGCGGCGTTACCACCCTCGGTTCTAATTCCAGACATAATGGTAGTAGTGTGAGTTGTTGAGGGAAGCTGATCTATGTGAAGGATATAGAGTAAAGTATGCTTGGAGAAAAAAAAAAGAAAGAGAAAGGGAAAAAAAACAGTAGAGGGTTAAGGAAAGGCCAGGATATTTATACGTTGATGGAAGGCTCAAACAAACAATAACAGGGTCCTATTAGAGGTGCTGGGTAGGGTGTGTGCTGCGTAAAAGAAAAAAATTTGTGCGTGAAGAATTTTTACACCGCCAAACAAAAACGTGGACGGTTGCACGCGAGAAACGTGCTTGGATCTTTACTCCACGTTCTTTCTGGCACCCGGTCGATCCACCGCCAAATTCACGAGTTTTTGGCCCGTATGGAAATTTGGCAGTGTGCGGTAGTGGTTTAGTTTTCGTGTGTATTGTCATTTTGAGTGTTGCCGTATCTGGTCTTTGGTCTTTGGTCTTTGCCTGTTTGCCTATTTGCCTGCAATGCTCCATGGGTTTGCATGTGTTGTTTCTTGGGTGGGTGCACCTCTTAGCCTGGCCTGCCAGCCGAAAACGTGCGTGCCTACTCTTAACGTGTTTGGCTAGTTGGCCTTTGTCAGCAAAAAGGTATACATGAGGTCGGCTCCACCAAGCTCAGGACATGGCATTGGAAGTTGCAAGGATCAATGGAAATGGATCTGGGGTCGGATGTTGTTGGTTTTGATTTCTTGTCCTATTGATGATTTTTATTGCGTTGGAATTGATCTGGAAATATGGCAGTCATAAGAATGATTGATAATAAAGGGTTCTAAAGTGCATTTGCAACGTCTTTGCGACCGGATAAACTTGTCAAGCCTTGAAAGCATCCTGAAAGCATCCTGAAAGCATACTGAAAGTATCCTGGAAGTATCCTGGAAGTATCCTGATTGTTGATCATCTCGTGTTACCGAATCAAGTTGGATGTCTATAGGATGTACGTTTAATGTTGATCTATATTTGATTATACAACCAGGAGCCAAAATGGACAAGTGTATATGGTCATAAAAAGTGTTTTACTACAAAATACACGGCATTTCCAAAGCTTTACAAAACATGCGTAAAACAGTCATGGATAAACTGTTAAAAATGGAACAGACGAGGTAATTGGATTAAAGCTCGGTTAAGAGCAAATGGGCTCAATAGCCTATAGACCAATGCCTTTGATAATGGAGATTGATACTCTACTTTGAAAGGGTGATCAAAAGGGTTTAAATCAAAAGGTTTATTGTTTTATATCTGGTGTTTTGCAAGTCATATAGACAGCTTCTATAAGAGTAGCATGAATCAAAGCCAAGTTGAAAAATTACAGTTACTTTTTGGGCCATTGATTAAACGAGGCTTCTCTTCGGCTTCCATATTAGGAAACTGTGCATGAATGGTGATTATTGGCTTTCTTTAAACGCGAGATGGTATGAATGACTGTTTTACCTATTGTAAACTTGAAAAACCTGCAATGATCATTTAACGATTTTTAACAATTTTTAACAATTTTTAACTTGAACCATTCCCGTTGGAACTGTCTTTTGCAAATCATGCGTGCGAAAAGGACCATGAGAATTTGATTCATCCTCCAGTTTGAATAAAGCGTTTACTATGTTTCGAGTCCAGTTGCAAAGTGATCACACTATATGAACCAGGCTGTAAAGTATTCACTGAACCACTTTTTATTTCGTATAAACAGTCCGTGGTATTACGGAAAATGGCATGAGACTTGACTTTTATAACGAGTACTCAAAAACCAATAAGGGTTACCAAGCAACGTTACCAGAAACCTGTATTCGAGCTGCCATTAAACAAAGGGCAACAAGCTTGAGCATGAATCAGGTAAGCTAACAATACAAAAGGTTTCAATCTAGCAGCCATGTTGTAACTTTTTTATCATGATATACGGGAGGGAAAGAGTGGGTGCTGGTGTGCCAGCGATTCATGCTCGTGTGGTGCTAGTTTGAAAATGGTTGGTTTAGAAGCGCAGTGATCAGTGACCCTAAAGAGAGTAATCATAAATTACAGCAAGTTATCATAAACCGTAGCCGATATCGATGCTTGATTGGGGTGAAAACGCTGATAGTGGGCATTTGAAAGGCAACGACATGAAATGGATATCCGTAGGGTTTTCGTTTGGGCAGATATGTCCACACATACATTTCCCAGTAACTACCCTAGTTATGAGGCAATCTTGCCACCCCTCGAAACTGCCAGACTTGACGAGACTTGGTCTGTATTATAGTTATTAATAGTATTAATAGTATTAATAGTATTAATAGTATTAATAGTATTAATAGTATTGTTGGCATTGTTGGTTCTATTGTTGCTGTTATCATATTATCAGCATTGGGCTTGGATTTACAAATCCGCGTATAGTGTCAAGACGCGCGGGCTTTTTATTTCCCAGCCCTCACCGCTCACGGAACGCTATCCAACCGTCCATCCATAGCCTGATTTATCATACACTAGTCGCAGCGAGCCCAGCGATCACCAAAAGCACAATGAGCTAGCAGACAAAGCCTTCAAAAAAATTTTCAGTGTCGCTGTGTGCTGCTGTTAGCTCCTACAAAAAGCGTTGGCGCGTGGCTTGGTTTGGACCTGCGGCTCTGGGACTAGTGCCATTCGAGAAATGGAAGCGAGGGTCGTGGGCAAACGGGGGGCTTTTATTGGCCGGCGTCCATGGCCCCTCTACCCCAAGCTTTTTAGGAGCTGCCACCGGAAAAAAAAAAAAAAAAAAAAAAAAGAATTTTAATTAAATTAAATTGTCAGCAGAAATGGCGATTAGCTAGAGATCTGGCTCAAACAAACATATGCTGAGAGCTATATAAATCCAGGGTTTACAAGCCCATTAGCCGGAACTACTTGCTGGCTCTTTTTGACAATTCGGAGAAACACTGGAAAAGAAACAATAATGTACTAGCATTTCAGATAGCGAGCTATCGCGCTGTAAGCTCTGTGCTTTCGAAACTCAAAATAAGTGCAGCTTGGGTGTTGGATATCGCCCACAAAACACAACACCCATTCCTAGGTTCATTCCTATGTTCATTCCTAGGTCCTGCCACCAGGGTGCAGCCAGCGAGTATTGCCACGATGGGGGTTTGGGCCAACAAACGAAACACAACGGCTTTCATGTATTCGAGTCTTTGCCGTACATGGCCGTTCAACAGGATTGACGAGTCAGTACAAGCGAGCGCAGGCTCACAGACGCGTGTGTATATTTAGCATGGCGGCACCGTTCAAGTCAGGCCAGTGTAATCGGTGTGCGTGCAGCCAAGAGGTGATGGGCAATGTCCTGTTAGGGAGAGTTTTCAAGCCTGTGCGAGCAAGGTGTTTGTGTTCTGTCAACTGGGAGTGCTGCTGCCAAATGCGTCATGAATTTGTAATTAAACACAGTTCACAAGGCTTTAATTGGCTGATATTTGGACATGTACGTTTCCTCTTCAGATCAAACCAGAAACAGCCAAAGAGCTGTGTGTGTGCTTTGGCGGTTTCGTTTCGCTTTCTGTGCACGCTGCTCCGGCTGACAAAGAGTCGATGCCGCGGCTTGCCAAAAAATACTAGAGCAAAGGTTTAAAACTTTAAGCAGTTTGGCGGTGAAACTTAAAAATATAAGCATACAGGTCTGTATACAGTATTTTTGGATTCTGTGCCTGGCCGGCTGGTTTCCTTTTGAATTGAGTTGGAGATATGAAGAACCTGGGACTAATACATTACTACGATTATATATTGATATGGAATGGAGTTGGTTTGCCACCGTCAATGTATAAAAGAATTATGTTTGGCGCACCGGTTATAAAGAGCTTTGAAAGGCAGGGTAAATAGTTTGTTTTATTTTTTTATTTTTTTATTTTTTATTTTTTATTTTTGCAATGGAGCGGCTACATAAGCTTTTACACACCGGTGCAGGTGGCTTTTGCTTTTTTGTGCTTTTGTGCTGTGTTTTTCCGCAAGCCATCCCACATTTTTGGCCAATCACGGGCCGCGCTGCCAAAACGTGGGATGGCCGTCCATCGCCAGTGGCCCTGGGTGTGCTGTGCCATGTATGTAACGCCGGGTATATAACGGACCCATCCCGGTTAACCACGATAATGTTTTGATATGTTGCCGAGAGCCCTTTTGAGCAGGTGATTGAAACATAGAAATAAGAAGAAATGCACCGACCAGCTGCGGATAACAACTGCGGATAACGAGCTCGTTACTGGAACTCATGCTCTGAAAAGTAAAAGTAAAATTAAAGGTAAAAAGTGCCACCACCCATCCCTTTTGATGTCGCTTATGGTTTTGATTCAGGAATATTTGCAACCGCGGTTCGTTCTGCTTGTTGTCGCATCAATGCTTGGCTTGGTTAATTTGAATCAGGCTGTGTTTCTATTGTATTTGGTGAGTATATCGATAAGATTAATGTGATTAATAAGATTAATAAGATTGGTAAGATCGGTATGGTTAATCTGATTATACTTGTATATCCAATGCAATGATTGTGGTGATGCTTATTTCGTAGCTTAAATTCGAGTGTATTTTGCATTACACAGCGCTGAGTCACCATCCATACAGCCAGTACGGCAAATCCTGTTTGAATATAGGTTGGGTAAACAACTGTTATAAAAACGTCAAATATGTTTAACCCTGACTGAAATCATCCTCATCTGTTGTATTCCTATATACATTGCTGCGATTTGGAACGACAACTGTAGTTTATTCCACCTGGCACTAAAAACGAGCAACACCATAGATTTATTCAGCGTGCCATGCATGCAATATCCATTATCCAATCCTGGTGCCAGGGTTGAAAAGTAGTCTTCTGGAACCTTTGCTGACAAGTGCCATCTGTCTAACATGACTCCAGTCCAACGTTTACAATTTCAGCGTTTACAATTTCAACGTTTACAAGCGTGTAAATATACATAAAGGCCGGTGGTTCAAGGACATACAAAGATAATCCGAAACCGGCAGCTGTCCCACCTTTTACCAAATGCTAAACGGCCGGTGCACAAACACGACACACACGTGCTCAGTTTCCTGTCTTATATATCAACTACGACACACTACCATCAAATCGAATTTAAGGGCCTTGGTGTTTATTTTTTATTTTTTTTGTTTTACGTCAATGTAAATTGAGACACCTATCGGAACCCTGATTCCTTGATTCCTAGACGTTTTCTTGTGCTATATTCTTGTAGATCTTTGCGCGGCTAGTGATCACATAACAGTCGTGTAAAAAGCATATGGCCAGTTGTACAATTACTGCTACTAAATACCAAATACTACTATTAGTACTAATAGCAGTTTCAATCGTAAATCATTCGTACATTTGTATTATCGCATAAATCCCTGTCTGTCATTAGAACGCTTTCTGTTTTCTGACATTCGACAGTAATAGACCCTTTGGAACATCTCCCACGTCATTCAACCTTTTATTTTTTTTTTTTTTTTTTTTTTTTGTAAAAACGAATTCCAACACATTGTGCCTTGTGCCGCTCTCGGTTTCTGGTAAATACAAAATACTGGGTAGAAATACACTCTGGAATCATCACACAAACCGAAAAACGTGCAAGGGGCTGTCCGTCCCCATTGGCCAATAATACCAACGCCGTTACCAGTGGAATGGGTGCATACACAATAAACACACAACCTATAGAGGCTACTGCCGTAGTGCCCAATCCACTTACTCCGGCATATAGTGTAATTCTTGAAAATCCAACAGTAGTTGGCAGCCCTGTCGAAGATCCGGACGCTTCCTCCCAAGTAATTAAGTAATGGCCGTGGATCTGCTAGTCCCGATATTACCTGCCTTTTGTCCTTGACTCAAGATAAGACCAGTGATACTGACTTTTCAAATACACACACGCTTGCGTCCTCAATCACAGCGCAAATCCTGTTTTCGTTTTGTGCTTTCAAAAGTCATTCGTTCGGTTCTGGCCCTTGGTGCGGGCTCAGTGTCCGGAACGACCACATGTATTCTCAGTCCACCTTTCATTCGGTCCCACGACGGTGCTGCTATTATTACTGCTGCCATCACTATCTTGGTTTAGTCTGGGGGTCTCCAGACACTAGGACCAAAATTTCCACCAGGACACTTGCTAATTGTCACAATTCGACTACGTCCAACCTTGATCATTGAGCTTTTTTTATTTTTATTTTTTATTTTTTTCTTTGCTGATATCTGAAGCGACTATATATTTCAACTTGAAGTCTTTCGTAGATACCCAGCATCTCCATATAGTATTACAAACACATCAGTGCTCCCAGAATTGGTAACCATTGGTCCATAATCGCCTGACAATAAGCACAAACTGCCTTTGCCATAATCTTGACTTTTTTTTTTTTGCCTCGTTCAGAGTTGTTTCATTTTACCGCCGGTGGACATTATTAATTAAATATTATCTGATTGAACGAGCTGTTTGGGTAGTTTGGTAACTACAATGCTTTACTGTAGCTGCGTTATACTTGGTAAGGTAAAATTCATATTCACGTATTTACAGATTGATTCGAGCACAAATTTTCCAATTCTACTCAATTTCTCGTCATGTAAAGATTCTCTGCCTGTGGTTATAGTCAATAGTCAATCTTTTGGTACTACAAACCTGCAATCGCTGAATTGGAGAATAAAGACATGCGGATCAATAGTTGTCACTTTGACTACAAATTCTTTCTTTTCACAAATTGCCTTTGCTTATTAAACTAGAATACAGTAATATAGCCAAAAAGTAGCAAGTCATTAGTTTCTCGGAAGACTCCTTTTCTGATTTCATATCAAGTATCGGCAGCCATTCGCTCGGTCAAGTGTAAATCTTGAAAAAGCTTGTAAACCATCATACCAAAATGCCAAATAGCTTTATTTTCAATATCCCAAGCAATTTTCAAAATATCCAAACCATTTAACAAAAAACTGTCGCAATAGCATCATCTTCATTTACCTGTTTTTAAATTTACAAATTTACCAACTTTCAACCAACTCATTTAGCAAGTTGGTACCGCGTTCAATAACCAGGATCAACTAGACGGCTGAAAAAAATATATGGACATGGGCAATATTCTGCCCTGTCCTATCCTATCCTCTAAAAACACAAGTCGTACTCCATAGTATTGAATAGAAAAAGGACCTTTGTTTTATAAATCAATTCCCTGTAAATACCTCTCTGTAAATTCCTTTGTAATGCAGCAAAATTTCATAGTCTTCCGAGGATTAACCAAATTACCTTTTTACACAGCTTACCATTAATGCCCATCATTAACTTAGCAGCGATATTATAGCTTTAGCCAGCATTCTTTGCTGGGTCTCTCTTTCCAACACCTTCTTGTACGTATACACGGCTTGCCATGTGCGCTGTTGACTTGTTGTAATCCGACATTTCAAGGGAAATAACCCATCCATAATAATAACAATCATTACCAAAGAACATGCCCTTCTATTCAGGCTAGATCAACTAAAGCCAATCGCATAGGATATGGCCGAGACTAAAAAAAGGATCAAAGAAATCAGAGTCCGGAATAACATGTTTCTTGAATCATACCTCCTATCGTGCAACAAACGTGCACCGTATTTGAGAATATGAATCATATATGAAAGAAGTCACGTTATTTGCACGTGTATTGAAATATATCTTTCTAACAAAAACCATTAGAGTACTTTTACCTTTCCACAAACACCCCTCCAAATAGGTTCAGTCAATCAAAACATCACAGCCTCTAAAAAGCGCATTGACTTGTATCCACTTTTTCCCTCTCCAAGAAATGTATCAATTTCACAAAACGTCCGGGGAATGATTGATGGGGTTCGTCAGGTTTCAAGCTTCAAGCTTCGTTTCAACGGCCAAAAAGTGCCTAGCTATTTTGCTCACTATCCCCCAGGCTTTGAGTAATTACACTGGTATTCAGGTATATTTTATCAGAGGTTTGAAAACAGCCACTTACCAATTTAAGCACAAAAAGTCATTGGTATTCACCTCCCATTAATGGAATATTTCAGGTTCACACGTTTGGCAATCACATTACCAAGACGTACGGCTGAATATCCGTCAGTCGAAACTGTTGGTTTTAAAAGATATTAAATAAACAGTACAGTTTATTGGAATTAATGAAGGATATCAGCGGTGGTGAACAGGAAAGAACAGAAACCCATGTGAACGCTCCTATATATAAAATTAACATACAAAAATAATTATTACGAGAGCAGCTGTTACATTATTGCATGAGCTACACCCAACATTAATTGCAACCATTCTACCCGCCATCATCGCCACTTTGCCACTTTCATTCCTTCATTCCTTTCATTCACTTTCCCTGTTTTCTTAACAACACATCCAACAATGACTGGGACAAAACCTCAAGATTCCCCTACAAAACTGTATGACCTCCCAAGTGAGATTCTTTACTCTATTTTCTTGCAACTCGTCGACAGTGCCGACAATTTCGAGGAGAAAATTATCGACAAGAAAAGAATCAAAACTTCTCCAGTCTCCGAAGGTCTTTTCCAGTTAACGTCAACATGTAAACGTCTCAGAAACATATTCTTTCCATTTGTTTTTGACAGTATTGCCTTGAATTTTCAAAACCCCAAATATAAACAGAAAAGACTGTTGCTTATAAAGAAACTTTCGTCAGTTTGGTTGTTGTAGGTATATTTTTGTATTGGCTCAAAAAGGTTCTTTTTTTACTCACATTGAAAACTAGACTTGAAAAACAAAAACCCAATGACTTTATTCCCCCGCAGCATATTCTGCCTTTTGTCGTCAATCTTAGTACCAACGCACTTTTGGATCACCCTGAACAAGCGCAAAAGATTATCGAGTTGCTAGACAAGGAAAGGACACCTAATCTTAAATATTTCAAGTACTACATAGACCCTGAGAAGAAGGAACTTGATCAGCTTGTGCAATTGGATCGCGCAACTAAAATGGCTGTAGTTAATTTGAAAAACCGACAGGATACCAACCCAGTAAAGCTGCATTTGAGCTGCGATCTTCATGTTTTTACGTTTTTAGTTAGTGGCCAGGCCCCTGGCCACGACATTTTATCAGACCTATCCGATGCTGAACATCTTGATAAGAAAAGTAAAGCCCAAAGCATGAGACCTGAAGACCTCCCCCAACCTCTTGTAGGCTGTTTGTCTGATTTGAAAGTCTCTGTTATTGGAAAGTTGGCCAATTACTCTAGCCACGACTTCAACGAGGTGATTAAATACACTTGTGGCGCAAATGTTATTGAGAATGCTGGCAAAAACCATAACCTTGTGATTGCTGGGGATAGTCCAGGACCCCTTAAGGTTGCAAAGGTGAAAGCTCTTGACGCAAAAGTTATTGATGAAGAAGGTTTTATACAGCTTATGAAAAACATGTCTGAAAACAAAATAAGAGGGAAGCAGCAGTCTAAAGTATTAGTATCGGATTGCTTTTTGAGCCTTGTGAATTATTTGGATATCATTATCCAAAGCGAGGATGCCATGTACCATCATACTCTTTATGACGTTTTCAAAAGAGAGATTGACTTTTCAGCTTTGGAGTTGCTTCATCTAACGTTTGGAGACCAAAATACCTTTAGTCGGACCTTGTCATTCCCTCTCTTTTTAAAAAAAGGGGCCGCATTCTCATCGTCTTTAATATGCCGAAATGCAACGTACTCTCAGCAGCTTATATTCGTTTTCAAACATATCTTTTCATCAGTGTACCGTCCCAAGTTTGTCTCGTGCCGTGATGACCAGATGTTTATTGATGAACAGCAGGAGAATGCTGAATGGATGGACTGTGTTGCATATGCTTACAAAAGATTTAACCCTAGGTATGTCAGTTACCTTAGGTTCGAGGAATATTGCTTTCCTCGTCTAAAATATCTTTATTATGAGATCAACCGGGGTGAAGAAGCCTTTAAAGAAAAGCTTTTATACTTTGCCGACACATGTATACCAAATGTTGAAAGAATATGGCTCACTGGGTGTTTTCGGGGAGAGTACCGAGTCTTTCCTGCTCTAACTAAGCTTACCAAACTAAAGGAAGTTCATTTTTTTGATGCACCCGTTTCTCAATTTGGAGGTTTTGATGAGGGGTTCATGCCTAGCAATCCTTTGCTGGACTTGCTTTCAAACGGTAACAAGCTTGATCTCGGGGAATTTTTTGGCAGACTAGACAGTTTTACCATTCCATTAGTAAAGGAAACCAACAACTTTGCAAGATTGTTACTGTTTATCAAGTCACTTCCAATCCAACTAAATCTGCAAGTGTCTTATACCGTTGAGCATGAAAAATACCAGGATCATTCTTACCCCCCCTTTGAAAATCTCGGGGAACCAGAAGAGTTGGCAGAGGTCCAGAAGGTGTTTGCTAAGCCTACATCGTTTCCATTGTCGTGTTATGCTGCGTTTCCAGAGCTTAGGATTTGTCAAGAAGATACAAATTTTATAGCAACTACGTGGACCGTGAATTCTGGCTTTGCCAAAGCGAATTCTTAAATAAGAAGAAATGGCTATAAATGTAATAGCCCAGAGTGTTGAGTTGCCATTGTTATGATGCTGTGGATAGCAGTTTGTTGAAAGGGGAGCTTTTGGAGAATTCTTCAAGTGTGATAAATCTTTGAGCATATATATTCCTTGCTTACTTTAATATATATGAGACTTTTAAAATATATATAAAAAAAAGGCTAAACAAATATACTGATTGTTATTTTAAAACTATCATAGAAGCAATCATGTGCTTTTCCACGTGACCACATTACTATAACTACTGCCACCAGTGAAATGCTCAATAGCTTAACAACACCTTTATTACCATTTTTTTTCACAATTCCTGACCCAACACTGACGAAGGAATTCATATCAAGATTCAATTTTTTTTTAGATTGGTCAAGCAGGATTGCTTGTGCCATGTTGCTGCAATTTCCAGCAAGAAAACGTGATACATATACCCACTTGTTTAGAATCTAGAACCCAGAACCTAGAACATATTGAATATCCCAAGATCATCCGGGGGTTACATTTCTTTTGTTTGTTCGTTAGTGAGGATTTTCCGGATATCACACCAATTATATACACCCTTGTCATGGCTGTCTGACTAGGGTGAAAGGTTATGCTAGTGAGAACAGGGCTATACATTTTCTGTGGTTCTTGAAGCTAGACCAGGGACTTGGTGTAAGATTGCAAAGTTGGAAAAAAAAAAAAAAAAAAAAAAAAAAAATATAATTCCCATTTTCCATGCAATATCTTGAATTGGTCCATTTGCTTTTCAGAGACTATTCTACCTTTACCTGTACTTTGGGATTCATATCACATTTCATCATGTTTTTTACAGAGTTAATTGCCTGTGGGAGAATACCCAATGGCTGGATTATGTCAAGTATTACAATTCCATGGAACTTTTAGTTATAATATACCACGACGAATGTTTTGGAAAGGATTTTCGTGCCTTTCCTGGTCTTGATGTGACGCCTTACTGGCAATTGTGTTATACCCTTATTGCTGAAGAACACAGGAAATGTGGGCTTTAGATACCATCGGAGAAATACTTTCTCGGCGCAAATTGGTTCCACTATTGTGTTGTAGTGTGTTTTGCTGAATCTAACTAAGATGTGGTTCAAGTATGAAAAGGCTAGTTATACGAATAATGCACTCTAATACCCTTGATCGTTTTTCTCCATGTAGAAACCAACATCAAAGAGATGACCTGTGGCCTTGTTGAGCAGTGCAAGCTGCAAGATAACGCCTCTCACTCTCCCCCATTTGACAAACCAGATGGTGTACTACCTTTATACTACCAAAAAATTGAAGATTGAAGATGAAGAGGGACTGACAGATATACTATATGGGAGAAAGCTGTATCATTCTACGAGAAATGGCCAGTTTGGTAAAGAAGGACTGGGCTGATGTTTTGAACAAGTTAAAACGATTCTCATGAACTAGACTCGAGCTTAAACTGCTGAACAGGATTAGATATTAGAGGACCAGGATTAGACAACAAATTCACTGCATGAGCTTTACACGGAATACTTTTTAAGCTTGTGATCTCAACACAGGTCAAGGTCAAGAGCTATTACTAACCTATTGTGGAGATAGTGATTTAGTGATTGCTATCACTAGATTATATATCTATATCTATATCTATATCTATACGGGACTAATTTGGATTCCTTTGAGGCTTAAAACAAATGATCTCGAATTATTGCCTGTTATCAGAACAATGAAAACGGAATGGAGACAGTTACTTTTGTATTTTTGAGGATCATGAGAATTATGAGAATTAATGAAACGGAGAGGGTTCCTTTATACAAAGGTATTGATATCGAACAAGATGTAATGTAATTTCCACATCTCGAGCAGCCCATGGGGATAGCAGCAAGCCAAGGAAATGAACACTGTTATTATTGTTATTATTAATATTATATTACACATTGATTACGTTTGAGGAGTTGCGAGGTATGAGGACCAACTGGTTTGATCTAGTTCTAGTTCTAGTTCTAGCTCTCGCAGTATATATACCTATACCTGGGGTGTATATCTACTATTGTTGAGCCCATTCATTATCAAGGTCATCATGAGACCCGAACTTATGATAACGTACATAAATAAACGACTCTGTCTGGCATGTACGAATATAATAATTAGACAAGCTGTCGGTTTCTATATACCAGAATTAATATATATCCATGAATAAAGGCATGAACTAGGCGATGTATATATGTGTAATAACGACGATGGGTATATATATGGGAAAGAGGTACGTACAGTATGTGAGCCGGTTGGGTTGATTGTTTGTCCGTGGCAATACAGCACAAGATGGTTCAATGTAAAAACAAAAGCAAAAAAAAAGTAATAATGAAAGTACATATACGAATAGATACGAGTCGACGTGTATATTCAAAGTGAGAAGATCATGCGCATGAATATATACCGGCACACAATTTCCATATTGGAAATTCCCTATGATTATTACGACGACTGCCTGTGATGGGCACGTGAATGGAGGGGGGAAAGACGAGAGCCCAGAATTGAGAAACGCGAGAGAAACGGAGAAGCAAAGCTGGTCACAGTAGTGTAATAGGAAGGTCAATTAATAAAAGGCAATATTAATGGTAATAGGAGATATATCATGGTTCTTCTGAGCTTTTATTTGCGCACGTGCGTCGGAATTGTGCTAAGCAGCCCGATCAGGACCCCAATTTAGGCGCGGAGTACAGGGAAAAAGCTCCGTACCGCGACCATTCCATTGATCACTTGCTATAGTAGCACCCTAGGGTTAATTATGGGGGAGGCGAGGCGAACGCAAACCTGTGGAATTGAGCCCAGAACCAGTACCAGAACCAGTGGTAATCATAGCGGCGGCACGCTTTGTCCAACGACACGATAACCGATAACTCACTGGTTTCGGTTTCAGCTTGAATTGTTTGAATCTCCCGAATTGCACATATATCAAATACAAAATAGCCAGCGGCTGACCAGGACTGTGCACAGGGCTCGTGGCCAAGCCATACGTTCCTTGATCGCCAGCGAATCAGTAGAATTGAATACAGCGTATACACAATTCTTTTTATTTAATAACTATTACTATTATAACTGTGAGAGTAGAATCAGACGATTCGGCCGTGATACATGAACACACACAGACTGTATAGATATATATTTTCAATTGGCCATAATAACCAGCAATGCATGCGCCATGTAACTACCCTTGTTCTCCGTTCCATCTTTTGGACCATTACCTAAGCGCCCGCAGCATGTTTACATAATAGTACCTGGTGGTGGGTACTTTGTGTACTTAAGCGTCTACAGAATAAAAGGCCAGCTTTGGGAATCTTTAACCATATATCAATTTCAATGGAATAAATCTATATTGAGCACTTATATAACAGACGTATATCTCTCGGCTGGATATTTAATTTCATTATATACTGCCGTCTTTAATTAATATCTCCATTTGATCCCTACCAGCCAAATCCTTTTAATGCAATTATCGTCTTATTCTTGCTTTTCAACCCATTACACACCCACAGCCGTTTTTCATTTGCGTTCAAGAACGAACCTTGTATTTGGATTTAGACCGTGTGTATATATATATCTATTAATGAGAATGACCTTGTCTCGTTTTATATCTTTATTCCATATCCTGAAATATGCAGTAATGTAGTTTGTATTAATCTATATTAATCAATCAAATGCCCTATATTTTCCAACTAAATAAGACCATCTCATCTCATAATACATAATCACAAGAATTATGATCTCATTGATCATTCATAAGACCATTCCTCCTCTTCTTGTTCACCACCTTCACCATCGTATTTTGTTGTCCTTTCCCTGAACGAAAGCCTCGAACTCCACTGCATCAATCTTCTTTCTCCTGCTTTCTCCTTCTTTATTCCGCTTGTATATAATGGAAACTCACGTCCACTCTGTTCCCATCTTTTTATCTTTTTCTCCGTTTCTTCATTTCTGTACTTTTCAGCAATCTTCATCAAACTAGTTCTTCTTTGGATGTGCGCCTTTGTCTAATCCAACTTTAAGTAGCTTCTGCATCTCCTTCATCTTATACTTTTATTCCTAAACCTTTCGTACCTTTGGCTAAAATCTACTTTTTGTTGAAAACAACCATACATCTAATATTAATACTATCACTAGTATATCATAATACATCTTCCACATGTACAATCTACATAATTATCCTCTTTCCTTGCTCTTTGCCCATTTTTAAGAAAATCTCTCCATCCCAAACCAAGCCTTTTTATCCCGGGTACCTCTCTTTTTCTTTATTGTCTCAAAAATATCTTCATCTTCATCTTCTTATTTCCCTTGATATTATTGCGCCTACGCACAATGTACCTTGATTTAGTTATCTCTCTACTAGTCTATTGTACATATTAATAATCGGTTTCTCTTGGTGCCTCTTATTTTACCTTTTATTTAATTCAAATTAGAAAATCAAACAGTTTTTTTAACAACTCCCAAATATAGAGAAATCATTATCCGTTGCTTTATTTCCTTTTTATTTTTATTGCTTTTTATTTTTTTTTGCAACTAGCCTCTTTATTTCTTGACTCTTTATTTGCATTTCTTCCTCTCTCTCTCCCCCCTATCGACTTTCTTTGTCATCACCTTATTCATTCCGATATTATTGTATATGCTTTTATATGCCTTTCCTCGTGTCCTTTATTGATTCTTAGTATCCAAGGTCTCTTAATTCATATGTGTTTTCTGGAAACTGCATAACTTGCTACTCTCTATACTTATACCTCGTACACTTATCAACATGTACCCACATTAATAAGACTAGTAACAATAACAACAATAATAATATATTGCCGTGCCCATTTTTTTCACATCCTAATATATTCAAAATCATCACATCCTTAAGAAAGAAACTGATCGGGATCGGTGCTACTAAGCACCGTTTTGATTGTTTGCGCAATCGAGTTGCCAATTTTTGTCTGCCCATTTCCTTTTCTCAACTCTGCCATTTCTTGTACTCCATTCTTACCAACATCTTCCAACTGTACGCTCATGTTAAACATGTTGACATATGAATCTGTTAACACTCGTGACACTCCTGGCGTCACAAACTTGATTTGCTCCAAAGCACTCGTAAAAACCTCTCGGGCATCGTTTCCACTCTTTATCCTAACATCTAGCCCATTTGCCTCAGATCCTGGATTGGCTTCCGCCTTGCTTTGCTTGTAAAATCGTGTGGATATATCTTGTAATAAATCAAGAATCCAATTCACCGTGTCCAAAGATCCAACTGTTTGCACTATCCTAATCCCAAACCGTACTTGAAGTTTCACAAAACTCTCTTCAAATATTCGCATATCAACATGCCCCATTTCTTCCAAAATGGAATTGCTATTTTTGCTCCGATTTCTGCGTCCTGTGGTATTATTCAAACTGCCAGATCGATTAGCAACCATTTCTCGAACTTTTGCCGCCATTTCTTGGTTCTTTTTATTCTCAACCTTGCGAACCAATTCTACTACTCCTTGGACAATATAAATAATCTTCTTAGTAGGATGAAGATGCCTTATTTTCTTGATATGGGCCTCCAACTGGTCTTCCCGTTTTATCAATTTGGCAAAATCAACTGCTTTAGACAAAATCAATATTATGGGCTCTTCTTCAACTCGCTTCCCAGATGGAACAAATATGCCGTGTATTTTATCATATTTGGATATCAGCTCATGATAAATGCATACAGCATATGAGCTATCAAACTTTGAAACCCAAAAGTCGTCATCTTTGATTCTAACCTCAAGCTCTGATAAATGACTTTTCAATGTGCTACCCCAGTCTCCATCTTCAGAAACGACATCTGGATGGCACTTAAAAATCAACTCTTTGACTGCAACCTTCCGGTCCATGTTAATAGCCTTATTAACTGACAATAGTTGTGTCTTTTTTATTTGGTCTTGCTTTTTCTGGTCCCTTTCTCTTTCCTTTTCTCGTTTCTCTCGCTCTTTTTGTAACTGTTTGCATAATTTTGCTGCAGCTGCATCAGTCATGGACTTGGTTGAACGCGTTGGCTGACTTGAATTGATATTATTTAATAACCCGCTGGAACTCCCGGCACTGCGTTCGGGCATTGTTTTGGATCTCAATACCGATCTCGGGTTGGGTATTTCAAAGCTGTCTTCATTGTCACTAGAGTCAAGAAATTTCCACGCATCACTTAGACCCGGTTTTGGTTTTGGCTTTGGTATATTCCTGTAAATTGAGGGGAGAATGTTCTGGTTGACTTGCGTGGCCAATTCGGTAATTTGATTACTTTTGTTGGATACAATGTTTGTAGCCTCCGTAGTGTCTTTTATCGACATGACTTGTACAATTGCCAAATCGTCATCAGAATCGTCAAATTGAAGCACAGGTGGAGACGAGGGAGGAAATTTCCCAGGCGAAGTCGGTTCACCTCGTCGTTCATTTTCTTTTTCGGGTATATCGTTTTCCAAATCAAATTGCAGGGGAAATGTTTTGGGACATTTGGTTGTCAAAAAAGGAGAGCTAGAAGATAATTTCTGAGGGCTCCTGTTTTGCGAAGGCTGGTATGAGTGAACAGGAATCAAACTTGGGGGAACCTTGATTGGTGATGATTTTGAATGTTGTAAAGGTGCATTTAAAGTCGAGTTTGATGCCATATTTGAAGTCACATGGTCCAGTTCATGTTTAGTCCGTTTTGTAGAAAACTGTTGTTTATTTGGTATTGTTCCGAAAATGTCGTCAGAAGAAGGCAGGTCTAACAAATTTCGCTTATGAGATGTGTTTATTGTGACACTTTGGATTTCAATTTCTTCAAGACTATTATCTGATTCAATATCAAAAGTAGCTGCTGGAGTTGGAATAGTTGCCGACTTGAAAGTGGATGCTGATGCTTGTTCATCGTCGCTGTCAAACACAATGATGTCGCTAGTAATATAAATACCGTTATTAGCAATTTAGAAATTAACCCAGAAATGTCACACAAGAAGAAATGAAAATATACTTACTCATCCTGTTGAGTGTCATTGTTTGGCGAAACCTTTCCTACTGTTGCAGAGGCGGGGATCCCAAAAGAAAGCTCATCTCCGCTGTCTGAAAGTTCAATATGAAAAGGAGACATTATCGGCTGCCAATAACAAGATTGAGATGTGCCATGTCTAATTCAAATGGACGATGATCGTGTAGAAGAATACTCAATGATAATGGGTATATGGTAAAGAGTGGCTTGTTTACTTTCCGCACAAATAAAAAAAAAAGAATCACGTTTAATACACGTGATAAATTTTGCAGTCAGGGGTAAATATAAGAACTATGTGGTATAATTCAGCATGGCTGGTTTATAAGGCTGTTGTCGTCATATTCCAGTCAGTTCAGCAGCACCAGCACCAACCACAGCCAACTTGAATTACAATAATACCCAAAAATATCCAAATGTTTGCCACTCGATATTAGCAGTGATTTCATTAAGAGTCTGGTATTATCATACTAAAGCTAGTAGCGTTGAATCTAAATACAGAATTGCCTTCCCATGATTTGATTTGATTTTTTTTCTTTTTTTTCTTTCTTTCTTTTTGATTATTATTTTGGAACAATTGGAGTAATTTAGGATATAATGGTCACAAATATATGGGAAAGCCCCTCGAGAACCTAAATCCAATGATAATTATTGGCTTAGTTTGGGCGAAATGTTGTGGAAATAAATTGGTACATCAAGCTAAAGAATGGGATATAATAGTTTTGCTATTTAAACAAACAAGTGGATTTAATATTAGCAAGTCACATTTAGGATTCCAAATGTCAGGTTTTACCCCGAAAGGCATTTGAGCAGTCAGATGATGATGATGACGACAATATTGATGGCATTGAGGCCTATGATAAGATGGGGAAAAACCATAATGATACCTTTAACGTTTATAAATACGACCTGATAATGCAAATCAAACGTGCGGCAAGCTTTTGATAGTTAGGCTGATGATCATGATCATTTTAGTTACCTTCATCACATAGCCCTAGCTGTTTTTCCCTGTGGAGTGGCCAAGAGATGTGAGCCTCATGATGAGATGATGATGATGATGAATGAAGTTGCTTGTTATCTTTAAATGGTTTCTATTCTGATCACATTCAAGCAAAACCTTGTATATATATTTTAGTAGCCAAAATGGGCATATTCTAAATATACCAATTCACATGATATTAATATGGTCAAGGCTAAAGTTTGGCTCTCAAATAATACAAAGGGTATATACAAGAGCAATATGCTTGGACTTGGTCCGATAATAAAATAAAATGAACTTGACAAGTTGCAAAGCCACTTAAAAACTGACGTTAAAAGCAATAGTAATAATAATAAAAAACAAGTTATGAACATTTGTATTAAGTCAAGGACATGTCTAAATAAAATAAAAAAATCATAAAAAGAATAGAAACAATCAAATCAATAAAATAAAAAAGGTCATAAATAAATATTCAAAGAGAGTAACGAAAAAACTCGTGTATCATATCATGGTCATAGTACAATTACTAGTACTTGTGTATATTTGTGTATTGTAGTGGAATGATTTACCACTCGACAACAGGGAAAAAGCCAACAGGCATCTGGTTGTTAGAAGAAAACGATAAAGGGGCAATAAAAGAGGTCTCATCAATGCCAAAGACACTTGAATTGCTGACAAGAAACGATTGTTGGTTGTTCAACGTGGTCAATTTCTCATTGTTGAAAGGAAAAGTGACAACTTGGTCAGAGTCAAAAGAAGAGGAGGATGTGTTGGTGTTAGAGGTGGATGCAGGGGAAACAGTAGCCGAGGAAATTACTTGGGGAGAGTCTAAACCAGGATAGTACCAGCCATCTTCTAAGGCTTCGGGATTAGAAACCATGAGTTGGGCAGGAGTGGAGGGGTAATAGGTGTACTGAGCAGAATGGGAGACAACAAATTGAGGAGGAGCAGGGGCCATTGTAGCTTCATTATCAACATCCTGGTCTGCTGATTCATTTTCAGCATGGGATTCATTGTGAAAGTAAAGAGATTCCTCTTGTGGGGGAGTAGAGGGTTGTTGAATAAACTGAAGAGAATTGTTAATGGCAAGAGCAGCTTCTGGGCTCACAGCAGCACAGAACTCTCGGAATTTAGAAGTGCCAACAGCAGAAGCAGGGACGTCGTATTTAAGAAGGACATCGAAAAGAGCAGAGTTGGCATTTTCATTGAGAGAAGAAGGAGTAGAATTGACGCTGGATGAAGAGGAAATAGAAGAAGATTTGGTTATTGGTGAGGCAATAATATCAGCTTGGCCAGACTCGCGAGTAAGAACAGGAGAAGGAAGCAATTGCTTGTTAGCCTTGTTGGCAGAAACTTGAGCAGCAAAGTTAAAAGGAGTCATAAGACCGCCCATGGATGCATTATTAGCAAACATTTCTTGGCCAGAGATTGGAGTAGTAGGAGTAGGAGGAAAGACAGAGTAACTTTGGGGAACAGAAGATTGCTCGTCAGAAACGGGAGTGAGCTGCATATTCATATTGGTTGAAAGGCTAGCAAGAACCTCAGAACTGGAGGGTGTGACAATGGAGTGAGCACGCTGAGGACGGCTGGCAAATGGAGCGGAAGGAGTCAGGACACCATTGGGGAAGTATGCGAGGGGAGTAGACATGAGTCTGTTCATATTGGGGATGTTGGAATAATTGGGGGTGTTTGAAGAAGAAGAAGAAGACACGGTTTGAGCGGGAGTCATTGTGGGAGTGACTGGAGAATTTGATAATCGGACATGATTGTGTTGTTGCTGTTGCTGGTGATGATGATGTGTTTGTTGTTGCTGTTGCTGTTGGGGAGAAGCTTGAGGCTTTTCAGTGTTCTTCTTCTTGAGATGCGAGCGTCGATGTTTAGAGCCATTTGTAGGGGTTTGGATTTGGTGAACTCTAAGCAAGTGTCGAATAGGAGCAGCAGTACCTCCAGACAAGAGATAGGAGGTCTTTTTCTCCTTGCACAGGGCACAGATCCAGACTTCTTGGCCCTCGCTGTTTACGGAAACGGCTTCGCTAGGGTTTTGGGTAGCGTAAGACCAGATGGGAGAAGTTCGAGGACGTCGCTTACCGGTAGGATTTTTGACGACTTTCTTAGCCTTGGGAGAGATTCGAATGGTTGATTTGGGCGATGGGGCATCTTCTGGTGATGTGGAAAGAGATTCCGAGTCGCTGGGACTTGAAGAAGACAAGGGAGATAGTGGGATGTTGTCATTGACAGAGTCGAAGAGTTTCTTTTCTTCTTTTATGTTTGTAGAGTAGGACATTGTTAGAAGGAAATGTAAAGTGTGAACAAGGGAGAGGGTGAGAGGGGAGAGAGTGGCAGGGTTTGTAATAAAGAATATAAAGCAGGAATTATGGAATTGGAAGAGAAGAAAGGAGAGATGAGAGAAGATGAGAGATGAGATGTATAAGAATATGGAGACAAGGGGGAATAAAAAAAAAAATAAAAAAAAAGAGGAGGAAGAGGAGTTTATATCCAATTGCGGAGATGAGGTGAGGACGCAAAGAAAGGCGATGAGATGGGCCCGCTAGAAATGGGCGAAAAAACCCGAAAATTATCAGGACGCAAGTAAAAAAGAAACGACGGGCCTTAGGTAATATGAGGAAAAGAAAAAAAAGGCGAAAAAGAAATGTGATAAGTGATACGGTGGGGCTATTAATTGAAAGGGCAGAAAGTAGTAATAGTGGACAGCTATTGATTTACACGCCTTATGTGGTGTGGTTTAACTTTAACAAATTAATTATATGACTTTTTGTAGCACACTCCACTTTATATGGAATATATTCTGTATCAAAGTAACTCAGAATCCATAAGCGAGTGTTTAAACAGGACGAATTTTATTAATAATGAAATAAAAGAGGTTATATATATATCTAAAGGTTGAAAAGGATTGAGAGATTGGGATTGTATTTCTGTATTTAGTTGATTGATTGTGGACTAAAAATGAGGCTGGATTAGGATATTCTGTAGTGGATATATATAAGATGACCTATATATATATATATATATATATTTAGATTTATATTTAGTTGTATTAGTTGCTGGCTATTATTATTATTTTACGATTATTATATTCATTTTGAATTGATATTATTTGATAGCGATGGTAATGAAGATCTGATGCACGCACCCAATAAAATGTATATAAATGTTAAGAGGTCATATGGAGTCAATTGATGGGAAGCAAATCTGTATTTGTGATTGCATATATACAATCTGAAGACAAGGTTCCGACTAGGAGAAAACCCTCTCATCTCATCTCTGGTTTGGCAATGATAATTATTCGCCGCGAAGCCAAAGGGAAGCTGACCCTGTAACACTGGCGGCTTGAATAAGGCCAAGGGTATTGTAACATTGGGAAAGGGCTAGTGGGTAGCGAGGGCAGCAGCGAGAAGAGCGAGAAGAGCGAGAGCGCACGGCAACAAACAAAAGGACACACAATAAAAGCCAAACGTGACAATGTGGTTGGTTTGGGCAAGGCATGTGTTTGCATGCATGTACACATGGGGGGAACGAGTCGATTGGGCGTGCATGTGTGTGACAACCTAGGCGATGACTGAATCTTGTAACTGTAATATGGGGATAATGGCTGGGTGGTGTAACTGTAATACATCTGCAGACGGAATGCAAGCTTCCGGAGTAAATGTGGGAACGGCAGGGCAGGTGTGGGAACGGCAAATGGGGATGGTAATTACGATGTGAATGGAGATGTGGTGTAAAGGGCAGAGTTTGAGTATGGCAAACAGAAATCCATCTATATCTGAATCTGATCCCCAGCAAGAGACAGAGAGGAGTCCGTACTCAAGCTACGTTGAATATCCGCAGCAGCAGCAGCAGAAGTAGAAGTAGAATATTTAATAATGTCCGATAGCCTTAAACAGCCACAGCAATCGGAATGATGATAGCACTCGCCAGGATGATCACCAGAATAATAATATGCAATGAGATGAAAAAAGGGGGTAAAGGCTCAAGATGAGATGAGATGAGCGGTTGGGTGGGAGGTAGACTATCAAGTGATTTTAAGCAAGCACCATTATTGAACGTGCTTTAATGAGAAGGGACTTTGCGTGGGGATGTGGAAGATAGGGAGTGTATAAGGCAGATTTATAAATATGATAGGCAAAACAGAGGAATAATAATGCTATATCACTCATTAGTCTCTGACCGGTGTGCTTCGATGGGTTGCATATCCAATCTGCATACCGTTTGTATTTTTATGATTTTTGGGAATTTTGAACAAATTTGTATGGAAAGATTAAAATAATAAAATAATTAAAAAAACGAGGTGAGAAGATGAGTGCGATTACACAGCTCTGACTAAGCATAGACCAGCTAGCGATGTCTGGCCGGTCACGGGGAACAGAATGGCTCGAGAAGCGGGCCTTTTTATATGTATATATTTTTTTATGAATTTATATTCTTGCAATCAGACCATTGATCAGCTATAGGAATAGTAATACCAATTCGTATATGTTATATATGTACATGTATAGAAGAGGTGCTTTCACAACTATAATCCCGTTCTATTCCATTGGATTTATTTTATTTTTATTTTATTTGATTTTCTTCAATTTTATTCCCGTTCGACTACCATTTTATACAAGGCCCTTTCACCCCCTGAAACCTGAATCTAAAAACCACTTCCTACTGAACAAAGGTTTGCGACCTGTGGCTAGTTATGTCGTCCATCTACTAGTCTCCCACAAGACCAACTTGTTCGAAGCAGGCTATTTGAAACCGACAAGAAGCTATTAATAAAAAAGGAGAAGCATCTTATATACATACATATCTATAACGTTGACAATAATACCCATAGTACTAGCGGTACTTGGTACTAATAGTGCTAATAGTACTAATAGTACTAATGGATGCTCATGTACTCAGATTGAATCTAGGAGACTATATAGTTCTCAATATGGGTGTGTCCTCAGTCATACACCCATAATCTCTATTATTCCAGTGTTCCAGCATTCCATTATATCAAATCCAAACACACCATAATCCGCAACCTCACCCCAACACATGGCATGCTCGTACATGCTCATCTTTTGGGCCTAATTTGTGTAATACGCGATGGGATGTTGTTATTTTTCACATCTGCGAGGCTGCATAGCTTCTGGCCCGTTTGCGGTTGTGCGATATATGGAAATGAGCCTGATATATAGGCCATGTAATACTGGCGGAAGCGCACGTCTGTTCCATCTCAAGTAACAAGTCTCAAGTATCAAATATGAAATATCCAGAATCCTGAAACTTGTCAAGTGGATACCCTTTTCCACCGTTCTTGTGTCTTAAACATTCCAAGCGAATCTTTAGAGAATCTTTAGAGAATCTTTAGAGAATCTTTAGAGGATCTTTAGAGAACCTTTAAAAGTTCACTTTAAAACCATTAAACCCAGCAACCAAGCCGGGAATTACTGCGCATGGAATCACATGACCGGGATCAAACCGATCGCAAGAGGCTTGCGGAACATTGGAATAATAAAAAGAAGCATGTCTAAGGAACAAGGCACACAGCAGCTTTCTATATATAAAAGCGCAGCTAAAACTTGCAAGCGACAAAACAAGCAAGTCGGATAATATCTGTGTATATACAAGCCCAGGAAAGTCTTACCCGTCTTAATACCCAGCAGGCTGCCGATCAAAACCAAATCACGCGCGCCGACCAGCTAAGCTGGCCTATTCCATGCAAATGAATCAGAACGGGATGGCTTGGGACCACAGCTGGTGAAACTGATGAAATTGATTAACCTGATTAATCAAACAGCGATCAAAGTCCCCATCTTGCCTGTGTATAGTAGATACCGTGGACACTAAAGGCCTCGCAATACTGCTGCTGCCGCCTCTACCAAACTTGTTTCGTCACAAACTAGACTACACCCATGCCGTATATAGGTATATAGTGGCTGGGATCTCTGTCATATGCCATGGGCTGACTGGAACACATTGCTCTCGAAACTTCCTATACTGGCCATACATACATAAACACCCATCCCGTAGGCGGCCCTTCTGTCAACCAACCTCGTATATCAATGCAGCTCACAAGCCTGCGCTGTTATGGTTAATCGAATCCAATCTAGAATCAGTACGTCCAGCTACTGCTACTGGATTTCGGGCTCCTGCTCCACTTTATAAAAAAATGTATATAAATAATCTGACTGAAATGCGCTTTCTTTTATTTTCATTTCGATGAATATCAGCAGGAAATAATATCGGTTTGCATTACTAATACACTAATATAGACAAATGCGTCACATGACGCCTCACGTGCATTGTATAGACCCAACAACTTTATAATTACACAACCGCCAATTCCAAGTTTAATCCCATCAATTGGTTACCAAAGTTAATAAAAAAGATAAAACACAAAAGATAAAAGCCCAAAGACATTCTCCGAACCATTTTCCTTCAATTGCTTGACACGCATTGCTAACTATAGACCCACGGCGACAACCTTACACATATAAAGACATGTCTCAACCTCCTCCAAAAAAAGCTTTCCAAGCGAGAGAAAGGCGTTGAAACAAGTCAAAATACCTCGCAACCGATTGATTCTAAACTACACTTTTGAGCAAAGAAAAGAGATATTAAAGAGTCTTTACAAAGAAGAAAAAGACAATTAATATATCATATACAATTTGTATCAATGGTATAAACTTTATTCTCGATTCTTGATTTACAGTCTCTTAGCAAAAGATGACAACAAGAAAAAATTAAAACCAAATGATAGCAGTTAATATCAGTATAAATACCAATACCAATATCAATACCAATACCAATACCAATATCATATACCATACATCATATATATACCCCTTGACTTGAATGTATATCCCAAAAAATTCAAGACAAGGCCTTTCGTTTCGAGAAACCTTGGACTAAGGTATCGAGTACTTCGAGCCTCTAAATAATATACTACATATACACATATACATGTACCCAGATTAGCCAGACTTTTTCTTTTTGGAAATACCAATGTCCATAATGTAGGAAGAAACATAACTGGAATTCCTCCCTCCAAAAACAAAAAAGTGACAAATGTAAAGCGACCCACAATCACATGTCGAGTGGTCTTTGTATAGGCAGATCGAATAACAAAAAGAGATGAGATGACCATGATACATATCAATAAAACAAAATATACCAAAGTACTGTTGTAATACAAAAAAAGTGAATTCCGCAATATTGAATACTCGAAAACGGAAAAATTAAAAGCTGAATGGTATTAGAATAAATGGCACCAATAGCGTAAACAGGTATGAATCTCAGGATTGTAATTATGAGTTGAAATGAACGCAACTTTCTGGGATGAAACTGCTTGAATGTTTTAAATGTTTTAAATGCTTTAGATGCTTTAGATGCCTGAGAAAAAAAAAAAAGCCGTTGGAAATGAACTGCCTTTTAGTAGTACCTGTGAATACAAGGCACCAAGTACCTAGCTAGCTAGCTAGTTAGTTAGTTAGCCGACTAGAGCACCGCGCACGTGACACCGTTTTTTAAAACCTGGTAGATGACCTAGTTTATACCCATTGCCAATATTAGAGGAAAAAGTCCTGAGCATATAGAAAGTAGAAAGGAATTCAGAAATGCAAGTTATTAGTTTGTTAATGTGCTAATTTAGTGGTTTTTTTCAACCCGTTTATTAATTGTTAACCGAGCAGAAAAAAGATAAAGAAAGGTGCGTTTCACAGCTGCTCAAAGCCCATCCACATGTAGTGATCAATAGGCAATCTGGCCAAACCATAGTCAACTATGGTTAATAGAAAATGGTGAACATAGAATGGACAAGAGTGAAGACTGGAAAGTAAATGATATTATAATAATATTATTAACAATATTTATAATAAATACTGTTATTATTTTGAATAAAACGAGGATGAAAAATTTTATACAATTGTCAACGGCTTTTCATACCTGAAAAGCCATGGGATTAGACTTGCTCATTTACCATTGAAGAATATTTCTACCTGGCCACCAGCATTGTTGAACAAATACAACTTATTTCAACCGACCAGAACAAGGTTCTAAAGAAAAAAATATTATCATGTTCCTTATTACTGCTATTTCTTATTTCCTGCCTTGAAAGCACATTGAAAATGAAAATGAAAATTGGAAAGGCTGGCTTCAACTAGCTTGGCACGTGTCATCGCGTCGTCCACCAGTCGTTGACGGCCGGCCAGTATATATTTTCTTTTTTCCATCCGTTATATACATACCAAATAAGCACATGTGCTCCCACATGGGCTTTTATGCACCATGCATGCACACCGTCGACAAAACGTTCAAATTGGATCATTGATGCAGATGTGTAATATCTTTGTAATACTCCATGTAATTGACAAAAGTGTAATATCACTTTTTTTGTAATACAGCCCAACCACCTCACATTTCCACATCAATTCGGTCATAAAAAAAAAATATTTAAAAAAATAAAAATAATAGTAATATAGGTCTAGGCTTGAGAAAACTTTTATTTTTATTTTTATAAATTAGGAAGAGAAAAGGAATGAATTAACAACTTTGGACAGCTGCCTTTTTCTGTTAACAAAGCGTGATTTCAAGTATATTTTCATGTAATCTGAAGAATATTGTTATTATCAGATTTCAAAATAATGCATTCATGAGATGAGCATCGCATTTAAGTGAAGAAAAACAACCAGCTCACTTGTTCATCTTGGCCATTCAATTCCTATCAGGCTATATATCAAATATTAAACATATATCAGGTGAACAAGTGAACAGGTCGTTTTTATATATATAGCCTGATAAGAATTGAACAACCATGAAGAATCCTGTTCAATCAGTAACAGCTGTACAATTATACAATCATACAATTATGTAGAATTGGACGTCCAATGTGACATTTCTTAAAAGGAAGCTTTAATGTAGTATTCCTATACCAACATTGAAGTATCCAATACCATGGCCGTGGAATATCTCGTCGAGATTCCAAAATGAATCTTGTACGGTTCATGGTCACAAAAAGGTAATGAAAACCAGGGCGAGAAAAACTAGGGGATTACAATTTTCTTTAAAAAAAGGTTTCAAGACTTGAAAACTTTAAAAGAAAAAGCATATTATATTTAGACGAAGAACAAGAAGGAAAAAAGAAATAGCCTTTTCGATTAATTGGATTTGAACTGTGTTGAGCAATGGAACGAGACTTGTATGCTGATCGTTTCTCTTAAATTGGTTGGCAATACTGATAAAAAGACATTCAGCTTCAAATGCTATAGTTGTTGGTAAAGTTAAGAATCTTGTATGAGAAACAATAACCATATGAAGAAAAAAGAAGAAGAAACAGAGGAACATGAATAAGAGCGCCTTGTCGATTCTTTTCCAAAAATATAGATTAATCCACCAACTTCAAACAACCTTATTGCTCGTCTCGAAACTTTAAAAGAAAAAGAAAGACGTATAAAAAGAGTTCTGCAATTGTGTTTCAAGACTATTCAAAAGAAAGAAAGAAAGTAAAAGTCCTATGAGATTTGAACATTATTTTGAAAGGGCTCTTTTTTTTTATTCCATCCATCCATATTGATTGCAAGTATATACATATACACACCAAGAACAAGAACAATTCATTCATGCCATTAGTCAAAAAAGACCCTGCGCATTTTGACATTGGTATCAAGAAAGAAAGAACAAACACATGTATAACGCCTTGAATCTATTCATCATCTTGTTACTCGAAACCACTATTGAACCCTGGAAAAATGGGCTTTTAGAATCAATCTGCCTTTACCAATATCAAGGAACCACATCTCTTGTCTCTTGTTATTATTATACATGTATACACACAAGCACAGGTGTAAAATCTTATCATGGTCGCAATCGAAACGTAGCTTTAATATTCTTCTATTCAAAAAAAAAAAAAAAAAAAAACCAAGTTTGTTAACAAGCTCTTTCTTTGTTAATAAACTATAACTGGTACATCTGTCAAGATTTTAAACAAAGATGCTATTATATATCACAACCACATGTAGTTATTATCTCTTCAATGAAATGTTACATTCAATAACCAATATGTTCCAACTCTATATTCTCTTGTTCAAAAAGTGTATTAGTGGTAGCAGTAGTAGTCAAAGTGATAGCAGTGGTAGTAATAGAGGTTTGGTCAGCTGACCACCTTATCAGACATTATGACCTGCAGTTGCTCATTTCGCTAGTAATCCGTAAATGGGATATTGAAACTCAATTCAGTTGCTAATATAAATAGGAACAGCCGATAAATAAGTTTCCGGTTTGATTCAAATATCCATGGAAAGCCAAATTGTGTTTATACATTCATGATTACATTTCGAATAATTCCAAGGACAACTATAGCCTTTATAGCCTTTGTAATATATACTATACTCATTAAAACTACCCCTCCTCCCAAGTGTTTTTGAGTTTCCAGAATATAAAAAGACAAATATTGCTCAAGAAATGTTAATCAAGTCTCAGCCATTTTAAACATTGACAAAGAAACTTGCTAAACCCGTATCAAGTTATTTTTATCAACTTTAGCAGCATTTATAATCTATCCGAATTGTAAGACTAGATTGCCACCGCCAAAGTAGAACAGGACTGTCATCACCTTGCACTTCTTAACCAGATGTAATAAACTAACCTTTGGTTTATAGATAATAAACGACAATTGTATTCCCGACCGGCACAACTCACAAGGACTATTCACAAGACTACCCCGCTCGAAAAAAACAGTTATCAACAATATAATACCATCCTTTAGTTTTAAATAACTCCTTAAAAAAAACAAAATTAAAAAAAACCGATGAAAGCGGCTTGTGAGCATCTTTGTTAGAGCCTATTAAAAAAACGATGCCCAGACTTTGGGTTATACTCTAATCAGATGTGAGTAGTAATATATATGAATCCATATCAGCAATCGATCGGGGTTTTTTTTGATGGGATGAATAGAATTGAAACGTTTTTGCCAACTATTAATTTATCCCACATCCCTCAATAAAACCTTGATATATATACATTGTGAGTGTGGGGGTTAGCCGCATCGGCTTCTGATTGTCTCTATCGTGGTCAACCGTATGTAATATGTTATATAATCCAAATAAACATGGTTAGTTTAATTAAATTAGTTTGTACCCATTTTGCCCATTACGGTCCATAATATCACGTGTATATACAACTTTCCCAAAGAAATACCCAAACAGCTATATCCATTCTTCTTTACCTATTTCTCAATACCCAGAGTTCGCTTCTTTAGCAAATGATATTCTTAAAGGTTTATTCATTCCTTAATTCCCATTACATCAGAAAAATATTTCATCACTATAGATTCCTTCCTATGTAACATACCAACTACCATCCAATATTCAAAGTTGTAACCAACTTCACCACTTCCACGAACCTTTTTTTCTCATCTGTATATATGTAAATCCAAAAAAGCTTTCAAATCATATGATTTTTGTTCTTGTATTTCTAACTGAAGCTCAAATTCTTCCGTGCAAGAAAACTTTATTTGCTCGACTTTGTGCTAAACAACTGCTCCATCACCTCTCATCTCTATAATCTCTAAATACATAATAACTATTGTTCTTTATTTTTTTCCCTTTGCAACTGGAAATAATTTTTTTTGCAATCATTACTAAATATGAAAACGAATATATAGATAATTATATATGTTTCCGTTACTTCAACCTTAATAAAAACGATTGTTACCCAAGTCTCACCCAATTCAACCACCCCATTTTAAATTTCTTTTCCCTCTCTTCCTATCCTGTTACCATACTACCACTGAATCAATTACTCCCGTTACAAATAATATTATTTTTTAATTTTGAAACTGGACAGTTGAAAATTAAGGGTCTAGCCCTTTAAAAAAAAAAAAAAAAAACAGCTACACATGTATCCCGGAAAAAAAAAGAAGAGATAATCACCCAACAAGAACTCATGGCTATTAAGAAACAATTTCTTTCACCACTCTCCCAAATTGCTATTCTAATTAAACACAATTGAATACCACTATCCATCTTTTTATCTTTTATCCAATGTAATATTGTTTTCCCTCTATAATGTAAAAAATTCCTCTTTTCCATTTGCAACAAACCTCAGGTATAAGGAGAGAAAGAAAGAAAGAAAGGAAAAAAAAAGCCTTTTTTGCATCTCTGTAAGAAAATTAAGTAAACCCGTATTATCTCAAGGCGACAACAAAATAATATGCTCATCCTAGACATACATCCCACCACCTGCCGCCATTGCCAACCAGTTCCTCAGGCACGCGAAACACTTTCGGTGGGGAAAAAGAGGAGCCATATCCTGTACCTGAGAAGAAAGAAAGGACAGAAAAAATAAATAAAAAAAGAGACTACCCAGGTAATAACACATGTAGACCGTATAAACCTTTCTCACTTGTTTTGACAAACTGCCCAAAAATGCTGATCCATAATCTTATTCTTACTTGCTTACTACTTTCTTCTTGCTTATATTGTTGAACTAGACCTGACAAAAAATATTAGATTCAATGTAATCGTTTCCCTTATATCCATCATTTGCTTATCACTTATTAACCTTGACATCAATGGAAAAACTTTGCAGCTAGGAACAAAAAAGAAAAAAACTATTAAAGATGCCTAAATCTTGTCCAAAACTGAAACTATGGTTCGTACCTACAGTTATGCAATATTCATCCATCATCTATCCATTCGCTACTAAAACGACAGCCAGGAACCACAAGCTTATTTCTATTCAATAATTTTTTCATCAGCGAATCCAAAAATTGAGCAAAAGTTTCATCATAATTACATCCAAATGCATTCAGGGTAGTATATAATCAAAAATACAAATAAATATTGCTAAAAACTTATCTTCATAGCTTATCAATTATCAACCTGAACCTTTTCACTTCCCCAATACAAGTCATGCAACTTGACCAAATCATCATGGTATCCATTGCGCTCAAAAGCAACCTTATCTCGTCTCCCCATAAGCTCAAACTTTCGCTCGGCTCTTGATCGAATCAACTTGAGCACAGTTTTCACCTCGTCATGTGTCAACTTTGTAATTTCCCGTTTGCGAGCAAGTTCAAGAACTTGTAATGTAGTAAGCTCAACAGTCTTGTAAAACTCTAGCGAACGCGAGAAATCAACATATTGTGGTGATTCAGCAATAGACTTAAGCATTTGCTGCAAAACAACAATGTTTCGGTACATCTTCTTGATACCAAACTCGTTAATAAACGGTAAACCATCAGCACTAGAAATTAACAACTGGTCAAGGAACCGAGCGAATCCACCAAGCAATAAGTTTCGATCAGATTGTAACATTGTTTCAACTGCAATTCCATCAACCTTAGTCACTTCAGAATCCAAGGCACCAATGTATTCATCGCGATCTTCAGTATCCCCGGAAAGATAATATTTGCCCTGCAACATGGTGCGATCAATATAGTACAAAGCTCTTGCTCGGAGGTCACCCTTAAGAGTAAGAACACAATTGCTGGAAAGCTCTTCGAGTACTAACATGTCTTCTTCAAATAACTTGATAGATTTTCCTGCAAGGGTGAGAGCGACACCATCAACAGGATTGTTGCCATTCTTAGAGTCGCCTCCATTTGACCCAGAATCTCCATTTGATTCCGTTGATCCTTCACCAGGGACTAGGCTGGAATTGCTAGAATTAGCAACACTACCCATCCCAAATAATCCAGTACTACTTAATACATCTTCCACCTGCTTCAAGGGCTCAGCAAGAATCCATCTCTTTCTAAGCTGAATTGAAATATCCGACGCATTTTCCTGAGCATGTGGCGAAACAGGACTGGATGGTGAAGCAGGACGACTGCGGTTATTGGAGCTCTTTGATGACTGAGAAGATAATGCATGAGCAACAGAACCTTCATCTTCATCCACAACTCTCTGAAGTTGTCTCAGCTTGATTACAAGCCATCGGATAGATGTAGCAAGCATTGCCAAAGAGTGAACAGTAGAAATAGACAACAAATCATTTTTCCCGATTGGTGAAGCATTTTTAGCTTTTTGAGCAGCCCTCTTAGATAGATAAAACTGGATTTCCTGTTGAGCAGGACTAGATGGCCGGTTTGACATGGGGCTATTAGTGTTTGAATTGTAGGATGGTGATTTGGGCTGACCTTCAACATTATTGTCGTCATTATAATCATTATTTTTAAGTAATTGACGAACGGTTGGATCTAATGCCCAAGCAGCACCAAGCTTCCTCTTTGTCATAATCTTGGACTCATTTGCAGATGATACTTGGTATGAGACCTTACGCGCAAACTGGGTATTGCACAAATCGGTAAACGTTTTAACGCAGCTAAGTATGAGATTGACATAATGCTCGCGGTATACCGATGAAGTATTTAGTAAATAACATGTTCGACGAACGAAATCATAAAACTTAACAACACCATCAAGAACAGGAAGTTTTGAAAACTTGACCCAATGTAAGTTGACATCATCCAATGGACCATTACCAGATCCTCCATTTTGGCCAATAACAACCCGCTCGAAAACTCCTGTCAACGTATCTTTAAGTTCAGGAACATAGTTGCTAACCAGGAAATTCTCAATGAATGAGTCGCCAGGCTTTGGCATATTAGGTGGAAAAATGATAGAAGCCTTTTGAATAAATTGAACCGTAGGCTCTAGCATCACACTAATATTAAAAACATTTGGCGGTACAAGTAACTTGTGAGCAACAACCACATCAGCTGGGAGATATGGATCAAACGCACCATCATTACTAGAAGAAGTCTGTTTTGAAGCTCTAGATGAAGCTACGAGACCTGGCACCGATTTTTCAAAAGTAGCTTGCAGTTGATCATAAGAACTTTTAATTTCGGATACATCCAAATTAGAAAACTTGAACAAGTTGGAAGGTCTCTTTCGGGTTACCTTATCCAATGTATACTTAGTTTTGGAAAGTTGCTGAGTAGTAGCAGCCGAAACAACTGAAGAGTTACTTCCACGAGGATCATTGGGCCGGTTCTTTGACTTGCTCCCATCTCCAACGTAACTCCCAAGAAGGTCTTTAATCTCATTTCTGATACTTTGAAAAACCCTCAAAAAGTCATATCCAGAGAGACCATTCTTTTGCTGTGCCGACCAGAGCTTTTTAGATACTTCATATACAATCCTATGGGCTTGTAATACTGCAATGAACTTGGAATAGAGTGTCCAAATCAAGTCTCTCAATGCTGCTATCCTATTGTCGCCAGCATTGATTCCAGTGTCGAATATCATATAAGAAGTTTTGGAAACCTGCATTCCCAAATTCTTGGGAAACCGTTGAGAGACTTCCGTGATTGTCTTGTCCACTAGCCTATGAAGCTCTGATGGAAGTCTCTGTAAAAGTGTTTCAAACGCGCTGGGTAGTTTATTAAGCCTTCCAAGAGTTTCAATCAACAACCAAATATAATAGTAAGAGTTTGACTCAGCATTTTCATCCTGAAGTTCAACAAAAGGCTTGTCTTTGTTGAAGTCATTTAAAAATGAGTCTAGCTGTGAAGTCTCGCTAAAAGAAGAGGACTTTTCAGACAAGTCAAACCGTATCTTTTCTTCCAGTACTTGCTCATATGTTCCAAAATCGTCAATACCTTGTTGATAGGAGTGCCATCGATTACTGGTATACGGTGACTTGAGATAAATGTGATTGTGAAGTTCCTCAATTAGAACAGAATAGAGATCTACCTCTTGAGACTGGAGATAACTTCGTATTCCTTGTAGTGCGGGTATTTGGAGAAGCGATTCCTTATTCACCGTTTCAATGGCATCAGAGAGTGTTTTGTGAGCAGACATGAAATGCTTTTGAGAAATTTGTTGCTCCAACTTTTCAGGAACAGCGTTCAACTTTTCGATATCTTCCAAGATTTCTATCATTTGTTTGTATTTTTGAGATGATGCTCGGAGTTCACGAAGCACCGGCCTTTTAGTAGAAAGCTCGGCTCGAGCTTTCATCAAAAGTTCCTTGATATCGTTAATGTTGTTTTGGGTAGAGGATACAGAATGTACCACACTTCTGTATGAACCGATCGATGTGTTGAATCCTTGGTAGTTATCTATTAAACAATGTTAGCAAGAAAGAAACTAGATGGCACAACAATTAACAAACTTACCATTAACAATCAACTTGAGCATTTCTTGAAGCTCAGTCTTGAGCTCCTCAAATCTATTGATGTACTTTGCTTTTCCAATTGATGAATTATCCATAAGCGAAAGAGCCACCTCTAAAGTATTTGCATCTTCGTCGACCAATTCTCCCCATTCAAGTGACACAGTGCGAATTACATCTACAATTGAAATTATAAAATTAGTGACAAAAGGAAAAGTGATTTAGAATGAATGTGCATACCATCCAAGTGTTGTGATGATTCTTCAGGCAGATCATCACCAGAATCATCTCGATTAAAGGTCGATAATCGGCGTGAGATATTTTGCGTTGGAACGCCCAAATTAAGCCTGCTCATAATAAGATTCTTATTGAAATTTCAGTCAAATACCCATTAAAATAGTGAATTAGCGTGGTACTTCAATTGGGGTAGTTGAGGGGATTGAATATCAGGAGCGAGAGCTAATAAAATGCAACGTGGTAATAATGTTCGTCCTGGTGTGTTGAATCACCCTTATAATATTACTATACAACAAAGAATTGATCCGTATCCAATTCAAAAATCAAACCAAAATTTGGAATAAGTGACAGACAAAAGGGAATAATAACGTAGGTATTGCTGGAAAATATAAAAGGTTGGCCATTCCATGGAGTGCAAAACACTGCATAAATTTAAACAAATACTGGCACGAGTTTAGGCTGACATCACCACAAATTCACGTGATCAGTTAGATTACAGGCCATGAATCAATGATAGTTTAATGAAAAATGCGTGATTTTAGATGAATAAAATTAAACTAAAAAGTAAATTATATTAAATAAATAATTAAATATAGACCTTAATTACACCAGATCTATCAGCCGATACCACCATTTGGTACGGCTTGTAAATCATGGCAATGTCAGTTATTGTCGCTTGATGGTTTTTCGCCAACTCTTGTTGTTCAGACGATATAACATTGGTTCTAGTTGGCTTATGCTGTTTGGAGACATTCCTACCACTTCTTGTTTGAGTTTCATCATCTGGATGAGTGTACTTTTCACCAACAATCTTGACCGCAACATTGTTGTAAGTTTGATAAAATACCGGTGTACCAGACGAAGGAGGTTCAGTCCCAGATGTATTTAGACCGCTAACAATTGAACAACAGTCAGTTGAGTTGATGTCCCAAAATCGAATTTTTTTGTCAACTCCCCCTGAAAGCATATATATGTGACGCTGCTTGTCATGGTCTCCATCACCTTCAGGTCGAGGTGAATCAATTCCTACCGCCATACATAGCAAATCTGGAGTTCTTTGCCTTGCATCGGTATCGCCCCGTAACATCTTTAGGGTATTACGCTCCGCTGTTTCAACCTTCCCATCTTCTTCAAAGTTAATAGCATAATAACTTTTACTTAGATCAACCGTAGTAGCTGCGCTGTATACCTCCTCACAAGTCATGGTCGTGATATTCCATATGCTAGCCTCACAAGTACCAGTTCCACCAAGCATGCAAATTGAGAGACTCTTGGATTTCGGCCTTAAAAACAATCTTTGGATCGGAGATGCATTTTTGAATGTCCAAGTTTTTACCAAAACCGAAAATCTAAGATCAAACAAATCTAAAACACCTTGTAAAGTACCCAATAATAACCAGCATTTCTTGGAATCGATTACAAAACACGAAGGAATGCCATGGGAAGACGGACATTTAAAGATAAATTTCTCTTTAAATGTATTCACATCAAGCCCAATTATGCGAGATTTCGTCGTTGAAATGATCAACAGCGATGAATCTGACATTTTGACATGCTTCATCCATGTAGCATACTCATTCAAAGCCAAGTTGTAGCGTCTGACCGGAACAAACCTTCTAAACTTTACTCTAGACACATTTTTTGTAAGTGAAACATCGATACGAACAAATTCGATCAGTCCGTTAGAATAAGAAGCAGCAAATGTATGTGATGCTTCCAAGAAGCATAAGAATTTGACACTTGGTGGTTGCTTTTTATCATCAAGGGGTATCGTAGGTCTATACGTCTGTATAGATTTGTTTATGACGTTCTTTTCTAGCCGAGAGCAGTCCCAAATCTTAATAGTTCCGTCATCTGAACCTGTCAAAAAGAATGAATGATCAGGAGATATTTCGATTTTGTTGATCGCAGATTTATGTTCAACAAACTGAGAACCCAAAACACCTACAGGTTTCCAATTTGGCTTTGTGTGCGGGGGTGCTATCAAGTTGTGCAAATGTTCCGCGTGCGTCACTGGGACAACTTGTGGACCATAATAACTAGGCTGTGCAGCATAATGTGAAAAATGAACGCTGTCAAGAAGTTTAGCAACATATGGTTCTAGGTCGTGTTTCTTCTCGTACTCTGCCGCTCGTTTGGAAAGAACCAGTCGCCCGGCACTATTTGTAGAATTATAGTCGCTGAATAATTGATGTCTATGTCCATTGTTTGGAATATGAGAAAATGGCTGTTCAACCGTTCCATAAACATCTGTAGTAACAGTGCCTGTCGTTGCCGGAGATTGTTCAACTCTTGCACCATTCTCACCCATAATGATATCTATCTGGGGTATTGTCGGTATATGATCATTTAAGGATGCCTCTTCTGAGGTTCCTGATTCTGCAATGCTATCAGATATAGCCTCACTCAAGGGGTCATCTCTTGCCACTTTGTTAGATGAAATGTCATCCAAGACAGGTAATCCTTGTGAAAAGTCTACTGATCTTCTCGTTTCCCATTCATATTCTTCATTAGGAAACACAAATACCTGGGGTTGTATTCCAAAAGATTCAACTCTGATTAAACTTACTGATGTACTACCTTGTTCCCGCTTTTCTCCTTCATAGTAATCCCTCACAGCAACCTTCTGGGTCGTTGAACTAATAGCTCCAGCCAGTCGATAAATATGTTCACGAAGAACAGTGATTTTCCACAAGTCTACATCGTCTGCGCCCATCTCTTGCAACCGTTGAACCCATTTCTGATCTTCAGAGGAAAGTGACACATCCTTGAATTTAGCAGGTAGATTTGAAATAGATTCTGATGTGAAAAATCCTGAGCTTAATGCAGCAGCTTTCCAAAATTGTGATTTTTGTGCCTTACTAACCCATGAAATTGATGAATTGAAAAGAGGGCGCGAAAGAGGCGGAATGGCGTAAGAAGCAAGACTAGCCTGGGAAAAGTCGGTGATGTCATCTTCCAAAAAAGGCTGTAAGATTGGGTATATAAGACAGTGAGCTTCAGCTAGCGTTACCCACTTTACGGAAGATGATATAAAGTCAAAGGCTGCCAATCGAACCCATGGGTTTGGATGAACTGTGTACCTCACAGAAATTTTCAATAATTCGGGAATATGAGGTTTCTTTATTAATCCCAATTCTGAAAAAGATGTGTATGTTTCAAAGGTTTTAGCAGTAACAAGTTCCTCTGGATCTGATAATGCTTGCAACATCAAAGGTTGAATATACTGCTCAAATCCGGTTGGTCCAATATAAGGACCTAAGGAAATAATGCAATCAAAAAACTGTCGCTTTAAAGATGAATCGGTATCATTGAGATAGGTCAGAATGTGAGATAGAATAACGTCGTTGGTTTTTTGCTTCCCAAAGAACAAACAAAGAGGGAATATTCCTCTAAGAAGAGCTTTACGAACAGATGTATCCTCATCAGAAAGAAGTGCAATAGTATGTTCCTCAAATTTGTCAACGAGTCCCTGCCTGTTCAAGTCAAAAGGAACCACGTCATGTCTTGCTCCATTCTCTGTATCTGGATCAAATGGATCCATCACACCAGAAGTTTTTAAAATTTGGCTCATCTCAAGGAATCTTGACGCAATTGTTGAGAGAGTCGGAAAACATGAGGCGTACATTGTACGTACTATTGTGGACCTTCTAGAATGTATTCGCAAAATCATGTCCAGTTTGGGAAATATATACTCTGAAAATATTTCACCATTCAGTGGAGTTATAACACTAATAAGGCCAAGAAGTTGTGTCATATTTCGGATAGCTTGAACTTGAACAATTTCAGATTCATCATCCAAGAGCGCTAGCAAATAAGGAAGACATCGATCAAGTTTTGCTTCATCGTTTATCATTAAGCTGAAAGCCAAAATCAAATCACAGCCACGTACTTTAAGTCCTGAACTAGACACATTACGTATGGTCGATAATACAACATTTAAAATAATCAAGGCACCATCATCTCTGGACACATTCATAAGACTGTCGTTTGATTTTATCATAATCCGACTCCCTTCTATTTCCAAAAATGGAGAAATTATGGCTGGGACACCATTTGAAAGGGCTGGATTGTTATCGCCATTCTTAATTGAATCATCAGTTTCCAGCAAACTTGAAAACCCTAGTGATTTCATAATTTCAGGGAGGTTTACGTAAATCGTGGTCAACCTATTGTCTAAAAATTTCTGTGTCTTAACACTCTTTCCCATGTTGTCGTATGAATTTGGTGTTGACAACTTTGACACAAAATCGTGTAAAAAGTTGTAAAAATAATCTGGAAATAGACTCTTTCTCCATTTTCTAAGATATTCGCCAGCTGATAATCGTTTTGTAGGATCTCTGCTAATCATACTTTCAACCATTTTGCGGACACTTTCGTTCTCTATTCCAGATATATTTGGAGTATACTCCCCTTTCTTGTATTTAAACAGCTGTGCTAATGTGAAAATATGAGAACCTTCAAGAAAAAGCTCTGCAATTACACATCCCAAGCTGAAGATATCCATTTCAGCTGTTAAACCTGTTATTGTACCTGGAGAATCAGCATTCCGTCTATTGTTATTGCCAGCCGTAGGAACTTCACCGTCTTCTGTAAATCGTTCAGGCGCTACATAGCAGGATCTTCGTTGAGATGTATCAAAATAGAATGAAAATTGAGATGGATCATTCTCAGGTATAAATACAGGCTTGAATGGAGCAAAATCTGATAGGTAAATCCAATTCCAAGAAGTCACAAGTATGTTTTCTGATTTGATATCGCCATGGAAAATACCAAAAGAATGGCATTTGTCCAACCCCTTTAAAAGTTGAAATATTATCCATATTTTCTCAATTGGCTCGAGAAACGGCCGAGTGCTAAATTCGTACAATTAGATATTTTCCTCGTAAAAATATGATGAAACTGAACGTACCTAATTCTATCATATAGATTCGTTTTGATAAACTGCCGAACAAGATAACCAGCTCGATCTGTTTCTAAAAATCGAGCATATGGGAGCGCATTTTCGACATCACTTAGAATTGCTCTTTGCTGGACTAATTCATCATACCATCTCCTCAGATCTATTCGTCCGTCTGGCTTTATAAACACTTTGACGACTGCAAGGCTCATTTCGCTAATACCCTTGACGGTTTTCAAGAATCTGGAATTTCCCAAGTTGCGGTCATATTGAACAGTTTGGAGCTCCGATATATATGCATCTATAGCGACTGTGGATGCAGTTGGTGTAGTCAGTGAAAGGTGATTTCCCATATTGAATGCATATGGAACGTAATTGACCAAAGTGAGGTATGATAATGCTGGCTTTGACCTAAGGGCCAATTAAGGTTGATTATGGATTTAAAGAATGTAGACCAAGTGAACCACTAATTAGGCACTTAAAACATACATATGCAAATTAATGAAAATCCCTCAAAAAATGACTTAGCTATATATAATAGTGTTTGGCTTTGTGATTGCGAGTTGGCGTGGTTATGTGATGACAAGATGAGACGAAGTGGAGAACGATTCTGGAAACGTATGATATCTCATACCAATAGCAGTAATTTCCATCACGAGTGGCGTTTACTGATAAGGCTGGTGATCATGTTATGTTTGTAAGTTAGAGTTCTGTAATTAAAAGTCTATCTCTCTATTCTAAAAGTAATTGAAAGTAATAATAAAGTACATAAATAAAGCTTGTATAAGTAAAACCTAACAAAGGAGGTCACAATAAAAAATGCAAAAAAAAGGAAACAATGATATATGCTGTTAGGAAGAACTATCTCTGTTTCTTCCGTGTATGCAAAGAGTCACTGAAGTCGTTAATTCCAACGGCCTGTCTTTTGTTGTTATGATAAGTGCTGCTGCTGTTGTTATTTGCTTTAATATCATTATCGTCATTGGAAATTCTTCGGTTGGGGTATTCATATCGCTGGCCGGTGAAAACATTTTCAGTGACTCTTGGTGATTCTTGAAAGTACTCATGTAAAAGTGCCTCATTAGCTGTAATCCTCTTTGCAGGATCGTATTCTAAAAGGCTAGTGAACAGATTAAATGCTTTATGATGTGGTTGAGAAAGAACATGGTTTTGATACCAATGGTCGGCATTTGATGGACACTTTTTAAGCAATTGATACTGCGGATATTCTGGGTATTTAGGTAACGACGTCCATTTTTCAACGGTAGGGGAGCCCAAGATATCAACAACCTTTTGAAACTGATTGCGAGGAAAAGGTGCGTTTTTCTTGTTGTCCATCTTGGCCTCTTCACCCTTAAAGATTGGTTTTAATGCAAGAAGCTCGCCAAAAATACAACCTACAGCCCATAAATCAATTGCTGGTGTGTAATGTCGGGCACCAAGAAGTAATTCGGGAGCCCGATACCAAATGGTCACAACAACCTTATCTCCACTAAAAAGTGTTTGTAAAGGATCACTGAAAAGTCGAGCAAGACCCAAGTCACCAATCTTAACAACACCATCAGAAGAGAGCATAATGTTGGCAGGTTTCAAATCTCGGTGTAAAACCCAATGCTGATGAAGATAAGAAACACCGTTGAGGATTTGCCAAAGAACGGATTTGATTATAGACTCTGGAATTGGTTTTCGATCAGGATGCGTGTGATAGTGAATTATCTGAAGTAAGTCGTGTTCTGCAAAGTCAAAGACCATGAAAATGGACTTATCTTCTAAAATAATCTCGACGAGATTAATGATGTTTTTATGATGAAGCTCACGACACAAAGCCATTTCACGACATGCAGATTGTGAGATTCCTGTGTAGTGAACGATTTCACCTTCTTTATCGGCCTTAAACTTTTTTATCGCAAATAGCCGATCCTTGAAATCACTGGAGGAAAAAAAACGTATTAGTTTCAAGACACTTAAAATTAATATTTGTAAAAAAAAAAAAAAAAAAAAAAAAACATACGGATGCTTTGATTTAGCCTTATAAACCCTATAAATTCAACCATGTTAGTCCCAATCTGTATAATAAATGCCAAAGAAAACTTACTTTCCATATGTTCCTGCTGCTATATAACCAAGAATTTCAAAAGAATCAAGTAGTCTCTTGCGAGAACCATCCTTTCGAGATTTAAAACTAGCTAACGGATTTGATACCATGGTAGGCATTCGATTATAATGATGGCTTCCATGCCCGTGGTGGCTTTGATATTGTTGTTGCTGTTGCTGTTGGTGCAAAGACTGAGATATCTGTTGGTTAAGGTGCTGCTGGTTATGCCTTAGAGAGGAGCTGGAATGTGAACTTGAAGAGTATCGATGCTGATGCTGTGATAGGGATGATGGCATTTGTGAACGAGTTGTAGATGCGGGTACGTTTGGTTCTTGATCAAAGGAAAGCACTTGAGGAGCCGGATAGTGACGGTTCTTATTGTATGTTGCGGTTTGGGAAGATGGTCTTTGATTCCTAGAGCTGTGTCTTTCGGAAGACGAGTTGATAAGCGTCGGATAAGAAAAGCTGGCGCTAGAGCTGGAACTGGCATCAGTGGGGTCGAACATGGCGATGCTGGAATGAGCTCAGGTTTGCATGCCTATAAGTATCCGTTCTGTGTGCTACGCTAGTGGTATGGATGTTTCACAGTACACGTGAGGGTGTCATGTGAGCGCTGTGTTTTTGTCATTGCTTAGTGTGTTATATCGGTGGCTGGTGTGTGTGTGTGTATGTGTGTGTGTGTGACTGTGTGACTTGAGCGCGGTGCGGTGCGGGTGTTTGTGTTTGTGTGCTAGAAAACCCATCATGATAAACGAAGCAATTTCAGAATGCCACCGTCGTTATACAGGGTCCTGTGATATCTTTTTCCTCCCTTACCCATCACTCTTTCACCTCAATCTTTTCATCCCTATCCAAATATTCTCTTTTATACTCGTTTAATTTCCCTTTACTTTGGATTGCTTGATCTTCGATCACATCCCCAAGTCCTTCCTTACCACGCTTGCAACTAATCGCTATCTCAGCACAAACTTTCACTCTCATTTTCATCCCACCTTTGTTTATTTTTTTTTTTCGCTCTCCACGCCTACATCACCTATTCGTGTTTTTTTTTTTCGCCACACCTCTTTCCCATATCCTAATCATATTTTGATTTCCAAGAGTGATGGAAGAAGATGGAATTCGTCAAATCGCTAGCGCGCTTGATGCTGTTTATAGCCCAACATCGACAAATCAAGCACGCACTGAAGCCAGTAGTGTATGTATTTATGATCAATCATTCAGTTATGACCCGGCTTTCATCAAAACAATTTTTTTTAAGTAATAGTTCTTTCTGAATCTTACCATCATCTTTGTTTTTATTTTCCTGTTTAGTTCCTGGACTCGGTAAAATCAAAGGATGAAGCTCCCTTTTGGGGATATCACCTGGCTCAGCCAAAGCCCAGCTCCAATGATATAATTCGCCATTATGGTCTTCAACTGATCCAACACGCTATTCAGTATAGCTTTATGACATACGCACCTGGCCAGAAGCTAGCCATCCGCAATTGGATTATTGAACTCGCTGTATCTGTTCAACCCCAAGACCCTCACTACCTCAAAGAAAAAATTGCCATCCTATGGGTTGCAGTAGCAAAACGTGTTTGGGGCTTAAACGTCGATTCTTCAAAGTCGTCAAATACAATAAACAATAATGGTGTTTCAAAATCTTCATCAACTACATTGCCTTCTGATTCCCAAGATAAGAACAACCCTAGGTTTAAAGAAGACGATGACAATCTACCGGTTGATGGCAGTTATGACCGCGATGACGAAGGCTGGAAAGACATGGATAAGATTCTTTTCAACATGTGGAGGTCTGGACCTGCAACTCGAGATCTTACTCTTAGCATATTCCGTACTTTGTTTGAAGATCTCTACATTCTTGAAGATCCTGTTGCTGATAAACGCGCCACTGCGTTAGCCGCTCAATGTATTGAAGTTGTCAGCTCAGAATCAGTTATTTGGGCACTATATCAAAATGCTGAATCACCTCTCAGTGAAATGAGATATGGTTCTAGGGGTTGGCTTATTCGATGGTCTTTGCTTTTGAAAGAGTGCCTTGACTCAAATGTCAGCGATCCTGAGGTCTCTAATCTGGCTATCAGAGTTTTAAACACGCTCAAAACGTGTTTATATTGGATTTTCCCTCCAGCTATTCGACAAGCTGAAATATTGCAGCATCTTAGTGTTGCAATGAGCTGCAATAACATAGATATTCGAATTCTTGCAGTTGAATCGTTACATATTCTTTTCACTAGAACTTATAGTAGTGATGATGATTTTCAGTCCATTGTCGGTGCTATCTTCTTTCCCGACAGCTTAAATACTCTTACCCAGGTCTACCAATCTATTCAGCTGGATATTGACGACTTTAACGATCGCGCATACGTGCTCAGCAAGCGAATGGTTGAAATGATTGTTGGCCTTGGCGAGTACCTGAACGTTTCAAAAAATAGATTACCCAAGGAAGTCAATTTAAAACAATATTTATTTTTAGTGCTTCAAACGACAAACAATCCTTCGCTTGTGATATCTGGAATGTCGCTTCAGTTTTGGTGCTCTGTACTCCGTGTCAACAAACTTAATAACCGACCAGAAATTCAAGAGTTACTTCCTCAGCTTTTGGAGATTGCAGCTGAACGCTGCTTGAAATTTGAAGATGTTGGCGACGACCATATTGCAAAGAGATTCCTGACTTTTGATTTCGATTCTACCTCTGACAGTCAAGTTTTTCTTGGAAATTACCGCAAATTCATGGAAGACATTGTTCGTCTTATTGTTTGTATTCTTCCTGCACCATCTCTTTCATGGTTAGAATCCAGGATGGGTGCATTCTTTTCATCTGAAATTGGTCAGCAAAGTCTAGAGTCATCTCGACTTGAATATAGCGGCAACCCTGCGTATTTCTTAGCATACTCACAGTTTATTCTAGTTGAATGTGCTTTACGTGGTGTCACGAGATGGAAAATATGGTATACCCTCCCTGATAAAGAGGAAATTCAAAAGGGACTCTCAGTCATTATTGAAAGGTGGTGTGATAGATTGATTGGCATGGTAATCAACGACCCATTACTTTTACGTAAACACGTTCAAACACTTGTTCAATTTGCTCCTTCTTTGCTTGAAGTTACAAATCTTATGTTTCGCGTCCTTGAAAAGGTTCTTCGGGCTTGTACATTTGATTATCCTCAAAATGCCAGCGATGATGATCGGGAAGCAATCAGAGATCTCAGAACCAGCTGTGGCACGGAACTTAATCGTTTAGCATATATGATGCCAGAAGTTTTGATTCAAATTTACGACGACTTAGAACGTGTCATAGCTGAAACCATTGGATCCAATAAACTGAGTGATCATGAGTCGGTTGCGTTTTTGTCATTTCTACTTGTTGTTTCACAAAGATCTAATATCAGTAACAAACCCGAAAAATTCTCCAAGATAGTTGATCCTGTTCTTTCATCTTGGAGTGACGAAGGGACTGTTAAGGGTCTCATGGATTTGCCCTGGTTTATGGAACGCGTGGGGATTGTACGAATCGCTGAGTATTTCCGATCTCGTGGTGTTACATCAAGTACAGATTTGCTTGCCACAGTGATGGATGAACAAGGTAGAGCATTGAAGGCAGAGCTTAAAAGCAAATGGTCTGCATTGTTCCCAATTCGAGCAACACGTATTTTTATTCAATACACAATTGAGAAGCTTGCTCACGACTCACAACCATATCAAGAACTCCTTGCCTTGTGGAAACCACGGATTCAACAGATTTTACCTCACATCTTGCAACTTATTGAACAGATACAAGCCTATCATAATCCTGCTAACTGGGCTTCTCTTCCTGAAGAAGTTCAGTCCTTTGTGAAATACAGCTGTATGGAGCGATTCTGGCAAATGGGAGTCTCTACGCAGACAAAAGATGAATTTGTAGACGAGAATGTCCGAGCAATGCATACATTACGGGATTTTGCAGACTCTGTGGGTCATATCATTCGTTATACTCGAGAATATGCTTTTTTGACACTTGGATCCATCAGCCAGTTGGAAGAGACTATGTATGAACTCCCTGGAATGGCTAAGAGCCTGTATAAGGCACTTGCAGGTGATTCTGCAGGGATAACTTCACACTCCTGGCGCCATATGACCTCTCTTGTTTTACGGAATGTTGTGAAGAATTGTCCTATTCATTTGATGGACTCTTTTTTGGGTGAATTCTTGCCTCTTATGCTTCGCAAGCTTGATGAAGTTCTCAGTGAAAAGTGGGAGAAGGTTCACCAAGCCGGAATTATGATCCAGAGCGACGACGATGTTGAAGATCTTTCCGAAGAAATGATGGACGAACATCTTCTTAGACAACTCACAGCTGTGGTTGATAGATTTTTGATAGATATGGTTGGACAACTAGGAGGAAAGTCCCCAGCAGACACTAACCCTAACGGACACCAAGCTGCTCTACGAAAAACAGTTCTCCAAAATAACGAAATCCTTGCGCCATTTTTGTCCTTGTGTACACACATTATGGCTTTTAAGGATAATAGATGCAGTTTCAACACATGTTTGATTATGCGTAGTATTCTCCCTGACATACTCCGTGTGGACATTGAAGTTGATAACTATGTGTGCGACAATATAATTCAAACGTGTATTGAGATTCTTAACGATAAGTATTTCGCTGATGTTCATCATGAGGCAGGATATGTGTTGACCACAGTATATACACTTTTACGAGCTCAGTACCAGCGGCCTTATGACGTTTTAGCTCAGTTATTACCAACAGTTTCGCAGCAATCCCTAGCAGATTTTGAGAAGCGTCTAGTTGATGCGAAATCTCTTCGTCAACAACGCGGTGAATTCCTGGAATTTTTAGCTTACTCCCGCCAATCTTCAATTAATGAAGGATCCTATGATTCAGCCCAACGAGATATCCAGCAAAAGAAGCAAGAAAAGCGAAATGAAAAGGAAAAGAAACTTTTGAGCAGAAAGAAACCGACAGACATTATGGAGACCGAAGAGTTGGAAACTAGTATGGTCAACTTGTTTGATGAGGGCTATTAACCCTCATGTCGAAGGTTTATCCTTTTGTTTGTCTATGTATTCTTATTCTTTTTGATGTTATGTAAAAAATTGGATTATAGCTTTCCAGATAAAAGCAATTAATCACTTTTGAATTTCTTTTGTTCAAAGAATGTTTTAAATTTTAAATTTGTTAAGTAAAAATATCATGAACTACTACTATACATTAATTTTTGATCGAAGCCCATGAGCCGAAAAGCTGTTTTTGTTATTGTTACACGCGGCTACCTGTATACATGCATTCAATATGATTCTTTGATGATGATTACACATGATTACGTTATACTCGCGTGTTCATAGATGGTGGTGGGTTACGCGTATCTTTTAAGATGCTTCGCTTTTCGATCCTTCGATTCTTCTACTGCAAATACTAACATGCTTTGAGTATATTCTTCAACCTTGAGTCCCGATATATGATCTCTTATTGTCTTCTTGATTCCTAACTCTTTGGCTGTGAATATATATCGGCTCGTAATTTGCATGCCATATATTTTGGTGTGCTGTTATATTCTTGTTTTAACCTTTACTTTTCTGGCAACAACATACGATGGTTCAAACAAACCTAGAAGAGCACATACACTGGTTGGAGAACACTAAAAGCAACTTTCCAAGTTTCAATCCACTTAAAAATTTACCAGCAGTTAACAGCTCTAGGTCTGAATATGCTTATGATAACTTTCCAATCCCTGCTAATGCCGTGCAACCAAGTAATTACTCAAGGCTTTTTTCAACCACTGCAGATGTGACGGCAAACACGAGTAGGAGTGAATTTGCATCTCCAAGGGGATCGAATGCTGCTAATACTTCAACAATACAGACTCCCAGTTCTTCATCTCGTGGCGATGTCAGTAGTTCTGTTCCGGCACAAAGAAATCATGTAACGACACCTACGCAGGCCAGCGCCTTCGGCCCCATTTCCAGCAGACGTCCAATTTTTTTAGACTCGTCTGATGATTCAATATTCGTTACAGGGATCAAGCCTTCTCCGTCGAAAAGTGGTTCTTCTGATAGAGCCGGTGTTTCCGATATTCAAAATTCTAGTGTGACACCATCTCGGGGTCTCAATATCGCACATCTGGATTCAGAGTATTTAGCTAAAAGAGCTCAAACTTCTCGGACAACTCTTAATAGCAGGATTAGTCCCCGAACATCTCAGCAATCGAGTACTATCGGAGGATCATCCACGACTCTAGCTTCTACTCTGCAAGGTACGAGTTCTTACGAGACTATAGAGCGTGGTGGAGGGGCTGTTGCAGCTACAGCTTCAAAAAATTCGATTTCAACCTTTCAACCTAAGGCTCAATCAACTTTCGGAACTTCTTCAACACAATTGCCAAACTTTTCTACGACGCAATCCACTCAATTTCGGGGCTTTTCTAGAACACCAAGAGCATTGCTTTCTGTGGGAAATGGGGGCTCTAACTCCATTTCAAAAAGCAATTCAAATGAACCTACCATTTCTCGAAAACGAAATAGTAGTCCAATAACCATGCAATCAGACAAACGACGGAGGATTAGCCCGGTAATTACAAATTTCTCCAATTCAAATATGGAACCGTCCGGCAAGGAAAATAACATCCAAACAGGCACAAACTCTGAAAGTACATTGGTTGATGAGACTGTTCGCCGTCGTACTGAACAGTCAAACCAACGGGATATTTCACAAGTTGTAAGCGATAGTGACTCTGACATTGAAGAACTGGATTTCGTTCCAAGTAAGCAATCAGATCTTTCTGTCTCTCAAACAAGTATGGACCAAGAACAAGATAAAGATACCAATGTTAATAACCCAATCAATTCTAATTACTCGAAGGCTGAACCAACGAAAACAGCTAATGCAGTTAGTCCTAAGCCAGATACCATTTTTAAGGGTTCCTCTTCACATTTAAGTAACGACAGTAATTCTCTGTCTGGAACAAAGGAAGTAGCAGCCGTTCAACAGAAAGGACAGCCACTACAGAGGCATCTCTATCAAGAGGAATTGGCTGACTTCTTAGATGTTCCCGATGCTGAATTTGAATCCTTGTTTGAAAATAGTCAGCCGTCAGACTTGTCGGGGGATGCTGAACGGAGCAAATACCCTACAAATGATACCCGAAATGATCAAAGTGATTTTGGTGTTGAAAACGGTTTATTTTTAAATAGTGTCCGAATGAAACAGCATTCCAAGATTATAAGTCTCTTAGATTCTTTTCGTTCAGAGTTATCTGTACCAACATCAGCCAGTACTTTTAACTTTGAAGATCAAAACTTGATAGAGATTGAGAAAAAAATTGAAAATTGGATGAAGGAGAGGGGAAGATCAAGTGATGTAACACCTTTACTAAACCAATCTAAGGCAACACCAAAATCTGCTACTTCTCAACCAGTCCAGTCGCTAGGCAATACGCATGATCTAAATCCTTTAGCTGGTAATGGTTCTGGCAACATGGATATGAGAAAGCATCAAGACTATTTTTTAAGTGGGAGCTCAAATTTTGATATCCCTGGTACGCCTCAAAAGCCCAAAGATGTCAATGATATTGAACATGTAAACTATGCTGACATTGAAGAGATTTCAGAAGATGACAGGAAACTTCATGATTCCTATGTTTTCGATGATAGCCTTTCTGAATGTGATGATTTTGAAATTCAGAAAGTGTTAGAAAGTAACGACGCTATGAATGGCAATTCAGTCATAATTTCTTCTGTTTCCAATCACAGTATGAACGATATGAATGACTTTGCTGGTAGCGAGTTTTCGACTGACATTGAGGAAGTCCCGCCTCACACTTTTTCACAGATAGTAGATCCTGAAGACGAATCAAGAAATACATACCCGTGGAATGATGAAGTGAAAGATATTCTTAGACATACTTTTAAATTGAGTAGTTTTAGAACTAGTCAGCTCACAGCAATTAATACAACCCTGAATGGAGATGATGTATTTGTGTTGATGCCTACTGGAGGTGGAAAATCTTTGTGTTACCAACTTCCTGCTCTAGTAAAATCAGGCAAAACCAAGGGTCTTACTATTGTTATATCACCATTGGTCTCTTTAATGCAGGACCAAGTTTCACAATTGGAGAGTATGGGTATTGGAGCTACAAGAATCGAGAGATCTACTACATCATCTGAGTGGGCAGAAATGTCTGACGGAATAGAGAGTGGAAGACTTAAAATCATTTATTTATCTCCTGAGATGCTGGAGTATAGCGGAAGATTCCGGTCCATTTTAGAGGCTCAGAAACGCAGCGGTCATATTGCGAGATTTGTTGTTGATGAGGCACATTGTATTAGCTCTTGGGGGCATGATTTTCGCAAGAGTTACCAGCACATTTATGAAATCAAAAGCTCATTTCCTAATGTTCCAATTATGGCATTAACAGCAACAGCGAATGAACAGACTCAGCAAGATATTATGGGCTGTTTCCGAAATAAGAGTAAAACGAAAGTCTTAATTCAAAGCTTTAATAGGCCCAACCTTTCTTACGAAGTTCGGCCAAAAGGTAACCAAAAGCAAACGATCAATGATATTGGACATGAAATATCGACAAAGTATCAAGGCCAGACAGGTATTATATACTGTTACTCTAAAAAGGATTGTGAAACTGTTGCTCAGGAACTTGGTGGACTAATTAGAATTGATTATTACCATGGTGATTTGGAAACTAAAAAACGCAAAGAGGTTCAAGAAAAATGGAAGAATGGTGAACTTCAGGTTGTTTGTGCTACTGTTGCATTTGGAATGGGCATCGATAAGGCTGAAGTAAGATTTGTATATCATCTGACGCTCCCCAGAACTATTGAAGGGTACTACCAAGAAACGGGCCGTGCTGGGCGAGATGGAAAACCATCAAAATGTATTTTATACTTTTCTGAAGGAGATGCTCAGAAGATTAGAAAAAACATCATGGATGATAAGGATGTGGGACAGGATAGCAGAGATCACAATAGTGAGCTTTTTGAGAAAATGGTTCAACTTTGCCGAAATCACCATGAATGTTTAAGGAAGCAAGTTCTCGGTTATTTCTTGGAGGATTTTGATGTTCGAAAATGCAATAAGACATGCGGTAATTGCATTCATCGAGATAATTGTACAATTGAAAGACTTGAGATTATGAAAGAGGCTAGGGAGCTTTCGGAAATTGTCAGAAATTATGATAAACTGACATATAACCAGGTTTCGGATCTTTATTACGGAAAGAAAGGTACTAATAATTTCAATATCGACTTTAATAGGATTCCTTTTGGTAAAGGAAAAGACTTGGGTAAGATTAAAATTACAAGGATTGTACTTGAAATGCTCAGCTCACGAGTTTTCGAAGAATACCTTGGTGCTTCGACTGGAAAATTTAATTACAAAAACGCATATTTAAAACTTGGTTCAGAATATAAAAACTTTATTGACGGAAGAAAAAAAATTGGTCCGTTGATAATGCTTACTGAAAAACCAAATACCGGAACGACATTTAATGCTCCTAAACCTAAACGAAAAACTGCATCTTCCTCTTCAACTCGAAATAGTACAATCAACAAGGAACAATTCTCGTTCGTTGAAACTACGGGAGCATGGACGCCTGTTGTGTCTCGCAGTACTACATCTGACTCGGCACATAGTAACGATACAGTCTTATTTCGCAGGCTTGAAGTAAAACGACTTGTGTTGGCAAAGGAGTTTGGTAAATCACCCGAAGAGGTTTGCTCTGATAATGTGTTGAAGACGCTTGCGCATCAGCGTCCTACAAGTAAGTATTTATTCGGTTTTTTTTTTCTTACGTTTTATTAACCAGTTGAATTTTCATTTTTAGATATTACCGATTTTATGAAATGTGGTGTAATGGAAACCCCATTTATGGAAGAGCTTTATATTGGTTATTCTGATTGTGTTGATACAATGAATAGCCGATCGTCTACTGGAAGGCCCATTTCCAATGGTTCTGGAATGGGAGCAGTATCAGAGTCACCTTACTTTCAAGCGACTTCTAACCGTCGCCCAACTACGAGAACGCAATCGACAACAAAAAGAACTTCGTCTCGGAAATCCACATCTTCCACAGCTCATAGGGTAACTAAGAATAATTCTACGCGGTCCTCTGGCTCGTCTAGACGGCCTGCAAGCTCCTCTAGAATAGCTGCCATGCCGTTGTGATTTCTTTCCTGGTTCATCCAGTTGTTTAGACAAAACCTTCTTGCATATTTTTTATTTATTTATCTTTCATCATCTTCTTGATATGTTATTATACTACTAGCCTTGCTATCTATTTTTTTTTATGTCTAATTATTTATTTGAAATGCACCAACTATAAACTGGATTTAAACGCATTTCCTTCTGTTTTTATATAACTCTTTGCATACAAATTAAGCAACTGCGAAAGCTCTTGCTTAATATGATTTAAGCTTGTCTAATTTTCAAACGCTTGACATTATGTTTTTTATTTCCTTACACACTGGCCAAGGGGACCTTGTGTAGCTCTGGCGCATTGGTCACCAAGAAGTAACCTTCTAGAGCGTCAAGTCAAGCCAGTTGTTGACCTTGTCAACGTCGGCGGAAGTCCCGTAATAGTATTTAACCTTGGGCGGTTTGTAACCTGCGGCGGCGAAACTTTCGCAAAGGCCTTCTTCGGTTTGGAAGATAGAAGTCGATGGATTGCTTTACATCGCTACCAAGTGAAAAGGATGGAGGCAGAGGAAGACTGGAGGTCAGAGACTCGGGGAGGGAGCGGAACTAATATCGACCTGATCAACTAATCAATCGAATTATTCTTGATATCTGAGTCTATTTTCAATACTTCTATATAGCAGCTAAGATATCAATAAAATAATACAAGTGATGAATGTGGAATCATGATGTCCGATGGTTATGATAGTTGGGGAGAAATGATAATTATGTTAATGACCGGGGAATCCTGACGTCATCACCATGATAGTTGATAAGCGGGGAATCATGACCGTTTGTCAAATGGCTTATCTTTTTTTTTCTTTTTTTTCCCCCCTCTGTTTTTGTTGTACATGTCGATTTTCTGGATGTTGACGCATTCTGTTACATTTTCAACTTTACTGGCAATCTGGCCGAGTTGGTCTAAGGCGTAGGATTAAGGTTCCTATCTCTTCGGAGGCGAGGGTTCAAATCCCTCGGTTGTCATCAATTTTTTTGGTTTTGGTTTGTAAATACATACATTTCTCGCTGAACTTTTGATTGTTTTTTTTTAATTTTATTTTTTATTCAGTCTCTTGGGATTTCTTTATTACGCAGGTCTCATACAAATACATTTATATATATATATATTATGATATTAGTCTTTTGAAACTGGGGGTTTTTTCAAGTGTGTCAAATTTTGTTGGTTTTTGTAATGTTTATAAAACAATCAGACTGGATCATGGTTAAAGGGTAGTATTAAAATAAAAGAAATAAAAAGAGGAAAAAGGAATCACAGCAAATGTTAAACTCTTGAAAATTTTTTCTAAAAAAAAAAAAAAAAAAAAAAAAAAAAAAAAAAAAAATGGAAATAAGTTATATTTCTTCATACACAGAAAAGCTACATATAAAGCTATATGAAAATTAAAATAGTAAATAGGAGCATTTGGTGTTTGAATCTTATATTGAATAAACAGGTACTCTGGTATCTTTCTAAATCTTGTTTGATGATAAGCCAGGTTTGATATACATGAATGACATAATTTACACATATAATTCAATGGCATCTTGGAGTGCAAGCTTTTCGGATATACATTGTGAGCCATAAAATAAATAATAGTTTGAATAGGGATATCAGAAGATTTCGTATATTCAAAACATCAGGGAATAGAAAGGTATTGTCAACTTCTAAAACTTATATTATAATCGTGTATTAAAATAAATATAATGATAAAAGAAATGGAGTCTTTGTCTTTTTGGTTATAAAATTTTTTAATAATAATGTAATTATTTTTGTGGTATTCATTTTTGTATCATTTCATCTGGGCTCCAATTTGATTAGCCACATTTATTTACTGATTACCGTAAACTATGGTTATTAGGACGCGTCCAATTCCTTCATTTGTATGATTTCTTCTTTCTCAAGGCTTAATAATTATTGTAGCGACCGCGGCGACCGTCATACTCATAGGAATTACCAGAGCCACCTGGAGGTGGAGGTGGTGGAGGTAAGGGGTCCATCTGGCTTTGATTGCGGCCATATCTATCATCCTGGATTTGGCCACCCTGATGGTGCATATATCTACCACGCTGTTGTTGACCTCTGGAATCAGGAGGGGGTGGTGGTGGCAACTCATTGTAACCACTATTACTAGAGTTACGATCATTCAGCATATTGCCGCCAGATACATAATAAGGCGCTGGGTTTCCAGAAGAATGAGCATGTCGATCATTCATGTCATTGCGAGGTGGACCTTGCATTTGATGAGGCAATGGTTGTTGCTGAGATTGATAATGTGAGTATCTGGGGTTATGCTGGTATCGATCATATCCAGATTGAGAAGGAGGAGGCATTGGAGGTAAGCTTTGCTGATGATGGATAGGTTGCTGATAACTATTAGGCTGCTGTTGCATGTGGTGGTTACCATGTTGGCTGGGGTATTGAGGAGGAGACCTGTAACCACCAGAAGAGTATGATCCGTTGCGAGGACTCTCATAATATCCTGCATCATTCATCTCATCAATTCCAGGCTGGGATCCAGCAGTAGAGCTCGAGGGAGCTGAAGAAATAGTGTTGCGGTCGGCATTGTTGTAGCGGTTTTGATAGCCATTCCGACGTTGAGTAGGGGGAGTGGGAAGGGGCCCCTTTCGATAAGGATGAGATGCATTGCGGATCTCATCATGTCGATACATTCCGGGTTGGCTCTCTCTATGATGAGAGCTGTGTCTTCTACCATTATCACCCATTTGCGTACGGTCCTGGTCTCTGTGTCTGTCAAATGTTCTAAATCTAGCTCCAGCACGGTTGGGAGAGCCACGGCCAGGAGGACCACGGAATCTGTCTCTGATGCCATCCATGCCTCTGTTGTCATAACCATGATTCATACGGCCATGTGGACCATGAGAAGTGTTAGGTCTGCGACGCTTGTTAGGAATAGGTACTACGCCAACGACACCAGGAATGATAGGATCAACGTGATATTCTCCACGTTCAATAATGTCAAGACCCTTGTCACGGAGATAGGCAGTAAGCACCTGAATGGCATCTTCAAGGCCTACTGAGTTTTCTTGTGCAAAACTCAACAGAATCTGATGATATGGAGTTTCTTCAGATGTGTGTTCTGGCTTTTCGTTTACAAGGGTCTCAATTTTGAGAGCAAATCGGAAAGGAACAATTACTTTCTGGTAAAACTCGCCAGCATCTTCATTCACCAATTCATGGAACTTTGAAGAGAATGCAACTTTAAATTCATAGTCTTCAGGAAGTTTAGTCTTAATAAGACGAGCAGCATTATCAGATGTACCCATCAAGCCTCGAATCTCCAACTTTTGCTCCACATCTTCATAATGTTCTTCAGAAGGAAGATTAACAATAGTATTGGTTGAAGACTCAATACCGCTCAAAAAGTCGACATGGTGAGCAAGAAGAATACGCATGTAAGAACGAGAAAGTTTAATAAAGGTAGTGCCGTGCTCTTGGCTTCTGTCAAAAACAGTTTCCAAAAGCTCATTTTTGGCCGGTTCCATTTCCTTTGCGTTCTTAGAAGGACATCTAATAAGAACATTGGTAGATTTTAGCCGAGTATAACCATTGGGGTTGACGTCATATCCACTTGAAAACTTGATAAAAACATTGTACTTGCGCATAATGCTCTGAACAGTGGATCCACCGGCACCAATAACCTTCTTATGGTACGTTTCTGGAATGTAAAAAGCAAGTTCTGAAGGAAGTTCCTCTTCAAGGAGCTTCAAACCATTGGTGGCCTCTGGGGGAAGTTCCGAGTAAATATCAACATAAAAATTGTATTCATTGAATGGCAAGAGTTTGATGAAGACATTAGCAGTATTCATAATACGAAGAATCTTACCATTCTTTTTACCAGAAATGAATTCACGTTGCTCATTAGATAGTTCAACTCGGTATCTAACTTGCTGTTTAGATTGCTCCCAAATTGGTAAACTCTTGATCATGGCAACAGCTCGCTTTGTGTCACTCTTCAGACCGATAATGTCAAACGACGTGTTTTTGCAAACAATGGTAGCACCGCTGCCTGCAGAAACCCTGTCCAAAATATCAAAATCAACAGGAATATTTGGCTGTAAGAAGCTTCCTTGTCCATCTTCTTCGCCTGTATGAACCCAATATGTCGCATTATACAGCAATGTAGTAAGATTCATGAGTTCGGTAATTGTCAAGTTACAAATTGGAAGCGAAGGACTCTGAACACGAATAACAGCTCGGGCTGCACCAAGGTACGGTATTTGAATAAATGTTCCGTGTGTTACCATGATCTTACGAAGAGAATCTTGGAAACGCAAACTAAGAAGATCAATCTTAGCAAATGAAATAACGCAGTCCTTAACTAAAGGCTGGTTACGCTTAATTATATCCTTCAGCATAAGCTTTGCAACAAGAACGTGAAATTCCTCACCAGCAATGTAGACTTCATTTAGATTGCGAGCATTTGGATTAGGTGTTTGTGACGCAAATAACTCAGGAAGCCACTCAGGTACAAAAATCTTTGTTTTGCTGACTCTCTCAATATACTTGAAGTTGGTAAGGTTTGGGCCTGCTACTAGAGGCTGTAGTGATAATTCTATTGGAATAGAGTCAATAAAGTTGCCACGAATCCTTTCAAGAACAATATTAACCTTAAACTCTGCAAATCGAGAGCTATCCTGATCGCCATAAATTAAAATATGATATGGTTTGGTAGCAGATTCTGAGTTAAGTTCTGTGTGGTATCCTATACCATATGGAATCTTATCAATGAAATCAGTAACAAATATCGATACGCCACAGTAATCAGCAATATCATCCAGGTATTGGAGGAATGATGGGTCGAACATTCCATTAGAATGGTGTTTGTCCTCTTCATCATTAGCTTTCTTAGGAGCTACGCCTCTTTGTGTGGTTCTCTTGTTTTTAGTGGTAGTTTCCGCTTCTTGCTTAACGAAAGAGTCGGTGGAATCCTTAGAGGTAGTGTTCGATTCATTGGAAATGGTGTCTGGGTTATAATCGCTGTTTAAAATTCCATCAGCATCGAGACCAATGTGACGACGTTCGACTTGGTAATAAGAGCGAAGGACACGGCCGCGCTCTGCTGAAACCACATTTCCTGGCCCAGCAAGGTTGATAGTAAGAGTGTTTTCAAGAATACGGTCTTCAACCAAGCGTGCCTGCACCTGGCCTTCAGCACTAATAGCAGACGTCACTGTACGCAAAGAAGGAAGATTATCTGTAAATAGAGAGGCGTCTAGAGTCTGCTTGAATTCATCCGAGGTATCCTTAGTGTCCACGGGTCTCCAAATTGAATTATTTGTGGATGTTGTAGAAGTCTCGTAGTAGACATGTTGGTTTTTGTCCTCATTTGTTGCTGGCTTGGCCAAGTATGTGTATTTCAAAGGAATTGATAAAAGGGTGACCGGAGATTTGTCCCCGCTGGGTGATGAAGAAGTCATTTTGTTTGGAGATGGCAGGATGGGGTTTCAAAGTTTTCGGAATCAAAAATAAAAATCAACAGAATATAAACAAATAATAAATGGGTTTCCTGCACACTAATCTTCAGTTTGAAGTAAATGTGGTGTGATAAGTATCAAATTAACAAGGATGAGAAATTCAAAACAAACTGTGTATGAAATGAGAAATAAAATATAAAAGAAAGTGAAGAGAAAATTTTAAATTTGAACTGGTATATTTTATTTTTCCTTTCCTTGTTATTGCTTGTGTTTGAATGAAGGAGGGAAAAGGAGGGTGTGATTGGGTTCTTTTTTTAAAAAAAATAAGGGGAGGGGTGTTCTTCTTGAGTGAAAAATTCCTTAGCACAAGGATGGGGTTTGGAATTCAATAAAAAGCAATAAAAACGAGGCAGTCAATTTGATCACAAAGAACTAGCAATGTAATAAATTTGGCGGTATGAGTATGATGTATCAAAATTCCATTAACGTGCGTAAATGGGTGGGTTCAATGGGCCAGTTAATTCAAACGAAGCTTTAAATGTAGGGGAATGAATCTCTGTGAGATTTAAAGCAGTGTTTTGAGACAAACTTGCTGAATGGAATTGCAATTGCTGAAAAACTGGGCTTGTGATATGCAAAGTATAACACTTTGAAATATAAAATGGTAAATATTAAAGAAAAGACGAGTAACTTATTCCCAAGTGTCGTCGTAAAGGATATTGTGTGGAGAATTAAAAAAAAAAAAAAAAAAAAAAAAAACAAGGATCGAAATGTGTTTATGGTGGTAGTGAAAGGTGGCTCCTATATATGCCGCTGCGTATACCACATCACGTCTTGATATTTTTGGGTACTGATAATACACCTCCACATTGTTATCACCATTTAAGCATTTACATATTTACATATTTACTCATTTTTTAGTACTTGTAACCGTCAACTGCACCAGCCAACACATTAATCCACCATGATGCCAGACCAATTAGACTCCTCAGCCCAAGTGCCTCCACCTCTGCCTCCACACCCAAACACTCCCGACTCCACAGCTCCCCACAACCACTATACACTTGCAACAGACACTGGAGCTGCAGGTGCCAGCAGTAATGGAACTGGTCCCGGTCTTCCTGACGCCAGTGCGGGTTCATATATAATTCCAGCATCGAGACCGCCACTGGAAATCCCATCTACACTACCAGACTCTTTGACAACTAAGCCGTAAGTTTTACATGCTTTTTGTTTCACTTGTATATATGATCTAACCGCCGTTAATTTCATAGTGCAGCTACGTTAGAAGAGCTTATAAGTACACCTCCGGCTCTTCAAGGCCTTGCTGAGAAGACTGTTTTTATTCCAACTGCACCCCCTGCGCCATCGCCACCACACACCTCCAACACATCGCCCAGCATTACTGCCTCCTCCACACCCATAAACAGCTCGATTTCGCATACGCCAGAGCCGCAGCCCACAGTCACCTCACTAGATGTGATCATTCAGCAACAGCTCCAAGCGGCGTCTACAAACAAGGCTCGAGCCGACCAATTGGTCCAGCTCATTCAGACCGCACTCAGCGCCAGCCGTGAAGCCGCCTCCCAAGCTCTTCACCGCGCGCAGTCTGTCGAGCATGACTGGGTCACAATCGAGGCCGAAATGTACAAGGCCCTCCAGCCCTTCACCATGGAGGCTTTCCATTCCCGCATGTCTCGGGCCGTCGGTGAGGCCGATCAAGTGTCGGAACTTCTTGCTGACTCATTTCTGGAACACAAGCCCATGCCATCCGTCTCGAGCACAGAGCGGGTGGGCAGCTCGGGATCTGACGACAATGAGCCTTCGGCACCAGGGTCTGATGACGTAAATGAGTTTATCAAAAGCTATAGAAAGGAGCGAAAAGCTTATCATATGAGAAGAGAGATTGTTGAACGATGGAAAGAAGAACGAGTCTCGAGAACATATTAGATTTGGTATAGCATTTTAATTTATTTTAATTTATTTTTTGCAGGTGATAGATAATCCTGCACTGGAGATAACATGTCAATTTGCATTATATACAAATCAGTAACAAACTTGGTTATCTAGCCCACAACACCATGAAGGTTCTCACCAGGAACGATAATTATCCGGTTTTCGTCACGTTGTTCCGAGTAAATACGCAAGTGCTTGAGAAGAAGTGCAGTGCTCGTTGGCGTAAAATAAATCGCTACTGTAGATTGGAGATAGTTTCATCTGTATTCTGTACATCTATGGCTTTACGTCATTTTTAAGTTGAAAGACAAACTCAAAAAATTTCATTTTATGGAAACGCTTTCTAATATCAAGATTCATCTGCCTGTATCATATATATGATACCAATGCTTGAAAAATCTTATTCATGGATCCTCGTCTCTACAGGCAAATAAATTCAAAACTTGATTTATTAGTTATTAGCACATTTATAAATTACAAAAAAAATCCAAACATCTAATTTATTGTTCCCATAAAATTTTCTCCCAAACTACTCAGCATGTTCCAGAGGTTCATGGTATAATTATTTCATTTCATTACAAACTTGGTGGTATAAATGGATAGAGTTCAAGAAAAATCATAAATTATCCAAAAGTCAATTCAAACTCATAAAATCTAGTTCTTTGATGTGTTTGATGAGATGGAATGACCAGTAGCAGAGCCCCTTCTCAGAGATAAGGTGAATTGATGGCTCTCGCCCTCGTCTTCTTCCTCTTCTGGAAGTCTAAAGTCAACATAATCTTCAGTGTTGAGACTTTCGGAAATCTCTCCAAGAGAGCCCAAGTCACCAGGGGTCATAAGGCCAGCGCGGTCTCTGGGTGAGCCAGGAGCAGACAAAGGTCTGGTAATCTTCTGGTTAGAGTCATCGAGGAATGGGTTGTCCGAGTTGTCAAAGCTGCCAGGGTAAGCACGTCTAAGAGCAAGTTGGCGGGCTTTAATGTATTCAAGACCCATACGCTTCCAGTCGAGCAAGTCGGATAATCGCTCAGTACGGTTACGTTGGTTGATACGCTGACGTCTTGACTTGCGAGTAAAGTCAAACATGTATTCAGTGAGCTGGTTGATAGAGTCATCAACACCCTTGCTTCTGCGGTCAACAATGTAGATACCATAATCACTAGAGTTTTCAATCAAGTCCTCCATGTAACAACCAAAACCAGACAAGTTGGTGGTAATGGAAGGAACACCCATTACAGTACACTCAGCGGGAGTGTAACCCCAGGGCTCGTAGTAGGAGGGGAAAACACCCAAGTGGCAACCTCTAACAAAATCATCGTAATCAAGAGGCAAGATTGGGTTGTTAGAGTTGAGAAACTCGGGATGGAAAACAATCTTGACACGGTCAGAAGGATGGTTGAAAAGCTGAACTCGTCTAATCTGGTTCAAAATTGGATCGTTAGAGTCATCAGCCATGTTGTGTGTAACAATTGGGGGCAAGGTGTTACGCTTGAGGGCATTGACACGTCTCTTGAGAAGAACCTTATCGGAGGAAGTAAGAAGCTCGTCCAAGTTGGGAAGTTCGTGCGAGTCCTTTTGTCTAGCACAGTATTCAAACAATCTGCTACCCATGTTCTGCTCAATTTCTTTGACAGAGTCAGAGAGTGCCTTGATAACGGCTTGACCCTTGAGGGTATCATTGGTGTAACTGCTGGTGACAGCAGGCATGATGATGAAAGCAACGACAGTCTTGTTGGAGCCAGATGCTTTGAGCTTGTGGTTCAAACGAGCAAGTGCTTCAACATACATGTCGGCACCTTTATTTCTGTATTCATATCTACCGGCAATGAAGAAGTAGAGGGTGTTATCAAGATCGAAATCGTAGTTACCGTAAAAGTGGCCTCGGACAAACTCATTGATCTTCTCCTTCTTGATGGCGTGGAGGTTTTGGAATTCGTGAACAGCGGAGAACTTGACAACGTTCAAACCGTTTGGCAAGACACCGTCTGGCTTTCTCTTAAGCAAGTGCTCAGCTTCGTAGGCGGTAATGTGAGAGACGGTGGTGAAAACATCAGCCGAGTGTGCTGCAGATCGTTCAATACAGTAACGATGGTAAATGCCGCGCTTGCCAGCTTCGGCATCGACGTCGAACCACTGCAAATTGTTGTAAAAGTCGACAGAGCCAGCGCAAAGGTATCTACCCAAAAGAGTTGCATGTGTGGTAAAAATGGTGGTAACATCAATGCGACGCTTTCGGCACAATGGAAGAGCAATGCCGGCCAACCATTCGTGGAAGTGGGCAATGATGGCATGTTCCGTGTCCTTGGCAGCATATTCACCGAGGAACCAGGCAACAAGATAACCAAGGACAATGGCATCGTTTGACTCGGTATCGCCATCGGGAGCCGGAATTCCAGCGGTGGACCAAAGATCAGCCTTCCATTCGGCCAAGTTGTGGTAGGCAGAGCCAATGTCGAACAAGAGAACACGAGGAGCACCATCAATCAACCATCGGCCGTAGACGTATTTAATGCCGCGCTCAGACATGGACTTTAGGGTGGCCTCAATGTGAGGGTTGGAGGGAGTAAGCTCTTCAACCTCGATAGCGGCGGATTGTCTGTTGAGAGGTCCAATAAGGCAGTAGCGGTCTCTGTATTCCTTGGTAGTGACGGGGGCCTTAGACTTGATGACAGAGTAGATACCGCCAACACGGTTAGCCACCTCGGTGGCCACCTCGAACAAAAGATGATTTTCAATGTTACGACCCATGGTATGAAATCGGATATCTTATTAAAAGGGGGGAATGAAAGCAGGTAGTTAGTAAACGGAAGGGAAGAAAGAAAAAAAAAGGTTCTAGAGAATGGAAAAAAACAGGCAATAAATAGCAGTCTAAGGTGAGAGGACGGGGAGAGGATTCAGTGAGTGACCAAAATGGGTACAACCAGAATCACAGCCGAGCAGAAGAGTGTGGGGCAGAGGGGTGATCACTTTGACGCAGTGGAAGAAAACGAAAGAGCAGAGGATATCGAGAATGGAGGAAGCTGTGGGTATTTATAAGAGGTTGAAAGGATTGAAGAGATTGAAAAAGAGAATTTAGCAGTTTACTAGATTTAGAGTGGGTTTTTTTAAAGAGGGAAAATTTTTAGCAGTCCAGATAAGATATTTGAGTATGAATACGACATGCTATCCTAGGTGCATTACCAGAAGAAACGAGATTAAAAAAAAAAATAAAAAAAATAAAAAAAAGGAGCACAAACGAGTGAAAATACGTACAGCAAGAGGGAATGTAGATGAATGCTGAAACTACTGTTTCTGAGAAGAGGGGAGGAGCAGGTGTGTGTGTATATATATATATATAAGAAGAAGGAAGAAGGAAGGAAAGGGAAAAAGGCCAATATGTGCAATATGTGGATGCATCCTCCTCTCAGATGACGAGACGGCCAAAGACCATTGACCAGGTCTACTACGGTCATACAAACCAAGCGCGTGGGGCTTAGGCAAGGCTTGTTTTGTGTTGAGTTCGCCTGGCTAGTCCTTCTCCGTCGCACACCGTGGCCTAGAACGAACTCTAATGCGCGTTTGCCGCTGTGCCAGACACCGGTCTTTTTTGGGTTTTAGGGCGAGTCCGCCGAGCTGGTGCCAGAGGCGAGGATTGGACGGCGGTGCAGCAAAGCGACGGGACCGGGATAGGGCTGTCGGTAGCCTGGAGGGGGAAGAGCAGCTCTGCGGCACGCACTGCTACGAGCGCAGTAGGCCATACCCACGCACTGTCGTGGGTATGGCTTGGTCTCGTGGCTATAACTATGATACGGCGTGTTGTAGGGGCTCTTGTCTTCTTGGTGCATGGTTGGCGGCCTGGCTACGTTCTCCACAATTGCCGGAGTCTATCTGTAGTCAAATGGGTTTTGCGACGGCGTGCTCCTCCAGCAGAAGCAGCAGAAGCAGCAGCAGCAGTAGTAGTAGTAGTAGTAGTGCTAGCAGTGCCGGTAGTGCTGGTAGCAGCAGCTCGGCAAGGAGGAGTCCACCGCCAGCCGCGCGTTGCTCAACAATGTCTTTTTTTATTTTTTTTATTTTTTATTTTATTTTTTTGCCAAAGAGGCCTGATCGACACCCAGACGGGCTGCAGCATTGCAAATCACACCCGTTTCGTACGTAGCGGGAGCGTTCGCACCAGCACGCGCCCGTATCTGGTGCTTGGTTGTTGGCTGATGGCTGATGGCTGATGGAGTCGGACAGCCTGCAACTACGCTTTGCTTCTGCTTCTTGGTGCCGTTATCGTCGTCCCATGTCCTGCCGAAACAGTCCTACGTCAATTGCAACGCACATTGCCACGAGCCGCCGTGTCTTTCAGCTCTGACGCACCACCACATCCGTGTTACATGCACATCGCCGGTCTCTTGAAACTTTTCAACACCGCACGCTTTTCAGTCACATGGTTTTGCTGTCACCTGATGTAGTGGGGTTGTGTTATTCAGTGGGCTTGCTATTAGAGTCACATGTCCGAATGGTTTTGTCTTGGCTGCCCTGCTGTCTTCATCTAATACATCTAAGACATTATTATTATTATTGTTGTTGTTGTTGTTATTATTTTTGACAGTCTTTAATTCTCCAGTGTCAGTATCTGTCAGTATCTGTCAGTATCAGCATCTATCAGCATCACTGCCCCAATAGTCCGACTCAACCCTGGAATAGCCACTAGATCTGGGAAATTTATCCAGGTGGGGAAACCAAACCTCATGGCAGCCTATGCAATTGCACAAACCTCAGCTCGCCGGTGGGTTGCGTCACGGGCCGGAAAAACGGGGATGGATATAGGCGAAAACTGGGGCTGTCCTGTCTCCGAATCAAACCTTGTTCACCTGCTGCCTGCATGTTCGGGGTTCGAATCCCACAAGCGCGCAGCTATACCAACTACCAACCGCTTTCGTTCCAATATAAAAAAATCAAAATTAATGTACTTTGTTAATAATACTAACAGGCAGAAATATATACAATAAAGTCAATTATACAAAAATACACATTCAATATCTCTAATTCTTTTTTTTCTTTTTCTTTCCTTGTATCTTCTTATGCAACCGACAAACAACCTACTCATCTAACAACACCACAAGCCTCCCATCAAATTCTCATCTATTTCTTTGGCTTGGGCTCGTAAGGAAAGGTTCTTGGGGGCTTGTACAAGTACTCCTTTTCTCTCAGCTTTTTGTCATGCTCGGATTCCACCTTCTTGGGGTAAAGGGTCTGCTCGTCAATTACCGAGAGCTCTTCCTCCTCGAAAATAGGCTGCTGGTTCTTAGCAGCAGCACGCTCCTTCCAAAGAACCTTGATCTCGCTAACACAGTGCATGCAGAGGGTATGGCGGCGCTTAATGTGGCCACACGATGGGCAGCGGTCTAAACTGAAAATTTCCTTCTGGTGCTTATCTCCAGGTCCCAACTGGTGGTTACGCTTTCGGCGATGAGAAACCTTCTTTTTAGGGACAGCGAGCAAAATGCCATTGTCGTAAAAGTACTCCTCGGGGATCATGGAGACACCGGTGCTGGCCTCGCTACTGCTCTGAGCGTTGTCCTTGTGTTCCAAGCCATTCTCATTGAGTCCGGTCAAAGCCCCACGAACTTCTTGCTCAACCTTCTTGTTGCCAAAGGGTATCTCTAATCTAATCTTGATTTCTGGGATATTCTGGAGAATTTCGTTCAATCGGGGAATAAAGCCGGGAATAAATGTGGACGAAGAGCTTTGGAGTGTGCTGCCAAAGAAGAGTCGGCTGCCTGCCAAAGCCTTCAAACTAGCCATTGTTGAATATGATGCTGAAAAGAAAGGGGTGAAAAAAAAAAAGATAGACGGGGAAATTAACCTGAGTCGGAAATTTTGGAAATGCAAGTCAAACCCTAGAAAAATATATCTATCTAACGGTTGCAGGGCTCCGGCGAAAGGGTTTATGGTGGTGATGCTGTAGGACTTTTGATGGTGAAATTTTTTCGATCAGGGATTCTACTGGCTGGCCAGGCTGAATAAGCCACCCAGCGCAGCATTACCACATGATTACACATCATGACTAACCGCCAGCCGTGCTGGAATTCATTGAGTTGGCTTTTAACACGTCTAGTGGGCGTGTCTGCAGATTGTTACAGTTACACTCTGTGTCACGCACAAACCACCACTTACGGCTTGTGCTGTTTACTCCTAAATTACTCCAAAAGTTGGCATTCTGCCACATCTAGTTTCTGACCCCTTTTTCAGATACACAACCCATTCCTTTGCTCTTCCTCCCCTTTCTGCTAGACCCCACACCATCACCGCTATTCCTCACATATCCGTTCATCTGAACTTTTACGATTGTTTATTTATCGGTCTTTGATTCGTCACCTCCAAAGCTCATTCACCTGAATCACCGTTTTTCTTCCCCTGCATATAGAAATTTCACATCCTCTGTATAAAGATCAAGGAGTATACTATTCTTTCCCCCCAACAGCAACACCACCAAGTTCCTACCTTTTATATATACAACACACAAGTATAAATACAACATGACCAGTGTAGTTCAGCCAGCCTCCCACGTCGGATTCGACTCCATCACCTCTCAGATTGAGCGTCGCCTTCTTAAGCGCGGATTCCAATTTAACATTATGGTTGTTGGCCAATCTGGTTTGGGAAAGACCACCTTTGTCAACACTCTTTTTGCCTCTCACTTGGCTGAGACCTGCGGCCGTATTGACCCTTCTGAAGATTTTACCCGTACTCCCGACATTAAGGTTGTTTCTCATGTCATTGAGGAGAATGGCGTCCGTTTGAAGATGAATGTTATTGATACCCCTGGCTATGGTGATCAGGTCAACAATGAAAAGTGCTGGGACCCCATTGTCAAGTACATTAAGGATCAGCACTCTCAGTATCTCAGAAAGGAGCTCACTGCTCAGCGTGACAGATACCTTCCCGACACTCGTGTTCACTGTGTTGTTTACTTTATCCAGCCCACTGGTCACGGCCTTAAGCCTATTGACGTGGTTGTCCTTAAGAAGCTTACCGAGACTGCCAACGTTGTTCCCGTCATTGCCAAGTCTGATTCCCTTACTTTGACTGAGCGTGAGGCTTTCAAGCGCAGACTCCAGGAAGAGTTTGCTTTCCACAAGCTTCGCTTGTACCCCAACGATTCATATGAGGAGTATGATGAAGATGATCGCCTTTTGAATCAGCAAATCAAGCAATTGCTTCCCTTTGCTATTGTCGGCTCTGAGCAGATGGTCACTGTTAACGGCAAGGAAGTTAGAGGTCGTAAACACCGTTGGGGTGTTATCAACGTTGAAGATGAGACTCACTGTGAGTTTCCCCATCTCCGCAACTTTTTGATTTCTACCAGACTTCAGGATCTGATAGAAACTACTGCCCATATTCACTATGAGTCATTTAGATCTAAGCAGCTTCTTGCTCTTAAGGGTAACTCTGCTACTTCCACTCACACACAGGCTCAGCAACCTGCTCAATCTACTGCTCAGGCTTCGGGCGCTGCTGCTGCTACCTCTGGTGTTTCTCGTGCTGCTTCCCAGGCGCCTCCTTTTGCTAACAGCTCAAACTAGATTAGCTAAAGTATGCTGATATGTAAGGACTGGGGGTTGAAGATTAGATGGTTACACATACATGAAGGATTGGCTGGAGTTGCTGAAGGATCAACGCAGATGAGATGATGCTGATGAGTTTGAAAGGATGAATACCCTAGATGTATGGTATCCTTTATTATTGTATTTGAAATATATATTGAGCACGTTATTCTGTTTACTTTCTTTTTATTTGTCTCTTATTACGTTTGTAATTACATGTTTTAACGTTACACATGTATCTTGTTTCTTTTTATTTTATTAATAGTTGTTAATTTGCTGGTTTATATTTTTTTAAAATAAAATTGAAAAGTTTAATAATATTCAATGTTGAATGAAAATTGGACGACTTGACGTTTGAAAGTGACACAGTTTATGGTATATGTGGTATATTTGATAACCATAACTAAGGCTTACCGAAACAGCCTTTCCATTCCCATAACAAGTTTGCATTTATCTCTCACCATCTTAATTAACTTTATTATCATATCCAACTATATTTTTTATCAAATCTGTCAAGCCTGTTTTTTTTTTTCTTCTTTTTTTTCATTCTTTTTATTCACGTTTTTCTTCACTTTTGTTCATATAGACTCTACACAAAAAGAAAATACAGAAGCGTTAGTGGTTTAGCGGTAAAATTCGACGTTGCCATCGTCGAGCCCCCGGTTCGACTCCGGGCTAACGCAAGCGATTCTTTTTTGTTGCAAGATGGCTGTACTTTTTATTTTATTTTTATTTTTAAAACTCAATTGACTGTTGATTATTGACTATTGACTATACTAGATGGATAAAACAAAAAATATTTTTATAATAATTTACTTTTCTTTTTTTTTTTTTTTTTTGCTTTTATATATTTATTATGGAATGATGATACAGGGAAATGCAAACAAAAACAAACAAAAAGAATAATAAGTATGGGTATTCAAAGAAATGAAACAAAAAAATGTAATAAATGTAATAAATATATGAAAGAATATAATAATCCTTAGGAATGAAAGTTGGAAGATTTTTTTCGTGGCCTTCCTCTAGACGACGTCCGCTTTGAATCAATGACTTTTGCATAATCATCATCATAACTGTCAAAACTGGCATCACCATCCCCCGGATTCTTCACATCAGATTGGATTACATCTGAACGACGTAGCTGTGAGGGTATTTTAGAATTGCCGTTGGTCCTTCTGCTAACATCACTGGTAGGGACAGGCGATTGTGACCGAGGAGAATTACTGGAGCGGGACCTAGCGGATTGAACTCTAGACCCTTTAGTCTGTGGAACAGGATCAACATCTTGTTCTTCCAAGGCAGATGACAGAGCCCTGGCACCATCAGTAGAATGCCGTTCTCTTCTTTCAACCTTATTTGACGGCTCGGGAATACCTGATAGTCTCTGAATACGGCGTTTCTTTGAGTATGTCTTATGGGCTTCCGTTGATTTATCTTCATAAAGATCATCAGGCTCATTCGCATCGGATCTTCTTACTACGGAAGATCTACTGCGAGTGTTTACACCTGTAGATGACCGCCGTGATCTAGATCTTGAAGCGGGTCTTCGAGAAGATCCGCTTCGTTCTTCAACAGAAACAAGTTCAACATCGTCCGAATCATCGTCTGAACCATCGTCATCACAAGGCTGATTCGACCTTGAACTTGACGGAGTATTTTCTTCTGAGTTATCCGTCATTGGTATATCACCATCATGGTCCGCATCTAAATCACGAGTATTACCATTCAGAGTTGATCTTCGGTTGCCCAACGTTCTTAATGTCTTGGAGGTGCCGCTACCAAGACTGTTGCTCTCTTGTGCTGCACTTTCATCATTTTCAGACCCAAAGTTGGATTCATCAGAATCAGCTGTCAATCGTCTTTCCGAATGCTGGTCGCTGGATAATGTTGTCTGCTCCTTGGTTTGTTCAACTTGCAACTTCTGCTCTTTAGGCTTTCCAGCCTCGGCAATTTGCTCTTCACGACGAGCAACTAACCTCCTTCTTAGATAGACTCGTTTATTTTTGAGACGTTCTTTTTTCCAATACTCGTTAAGCCCATTTATAGACTGGGGAGTTTTGCCAAGCATCAAGATGGTACATTCATATGGATTATTCAAAAACCGCTCCACATAATGGATAAGGTACACACCACAGTCACAGTAATTCGTTTGCTGTGGAACGGAAGCACAGCGGCAGCTAATTCTTCTTGGGTCAATATCGACATTGAGTTTGTCTCTTGCCTCTGCACAAAAATAATCACGAAGATTTCGAACTAGCACATTGTAATGTCCCTTTTGAAGAGAATCACAGACAAAAATTTGACAATCTGTTTCCTTGTTAAAAGGCTGAACAATATTGCCGAGTTTAGGCTTAGCTGCTATTGTTGGCTTGCCATCATCTTCCGACATAGTGGAACCTTCTGCTTCCTGTACTTTATTCAAGACAGCAGGAAGATTATATACAATAGCCACAAACCAATGAGCCTTATGATGAATGGGTATAATTATAAACTCTTTTTCAAATAACTTTGCTTTTGTAGTCCACTTTGTAACATCCTTATAAGAAATCAGTTTATCTGACCCTCGTTTACTCAGTCGCTCGTAAAAAAAGGTATTGAAAATATGCAGTTTGTTTTTTAGCTCTGGGTGTTCTTGCTCAAAAACCTTTAGAAAAAAACTGATAATTGTATCATTCAAGAATTGTGTTTCATTTAGACGTGATATATCAGAAGGACTGATAGCCATTGTCTTACCATCATCAAAGACGTAGTTAAAAGTCTTGTCAAAATTTAAGTCGTATCCATCATATTTGTGTATATCTTCACGGGACCCAAGTTTGGTGGGAATTGCTGTTATGGTAGTTGTCGAAGAATTAGAGGAAACAACATTTATCTTATCTAAATTCGAAAAACTCTCAAAGCCAACATTCTGATTTTGGCGCTTTGCTTTATGATGTTCCTTTTCACTCGTTTCTGTTTCTTGGAAAGATTCCAAAGGTATTCTGTCATGATTTGAAGACTTTATATTAATTTTCGTTTTAAGAGGATTTGAGACCGGAATAGAATGTCTGATATCAGGAGGAATATCCGTCTGGCGTCTTAATTTTCTGGATTTTATTCCATCGCCATTTCCTATTCCGCCTATGCTAAGAGAGCTTGGAGACGGAACGTATGGATTGATTTTCTGCAAAATGCTCGTCTCCGGCTTTATATAACCATTTGAACTCCCAGGAATCAAAAGGTCGATCTCATCATTAACATCTTTACTATCCTCATCTAACGATGTGTTGCGTATATGGTATCCTTTGCTCCGTAAAATATTAACTGCTTGATCAAGGGCACCTTGAGAAACAGAGAAAGAAAATGTCGTTCCTTTGTTACTTATGTTGAAATATTGAGAGCCAGAAGTTTCTATAAGACGATGCTCCCATTTGGGGAGCTTTTTGAAAAAGCCGTTCAGTTGATCTGAATGAAAAATTACCCATGGATCGTAATCAATGTCGAGAATAAACCCCTTTGAGCATGTTGTCGAGCCGCCAGTACCAACTTTAAACGATTGAATAAGGATATGATCATGCTGATTGTCATAAGGTATTTCGGGGCTGTTTTCGAAATATTGCCTTGGCCTTTTGGAAAGATGAATAGAAGCTCCGTCTGATAACCTTCTTTTAGATTCTATGATCGTAGGTATCGCTGATACCCTGAGTAATGTGTTCCCTCCATTATGAGGTAGATTATTCTTAGGAACTCGTGAAAGAAAATTTAAGTTTTTTAAATTAAAATTCTTTGTTGAAGAAAAGTTTGAGGTTGGCTTTATTTGCCGACCTGTTTGTGATACTGCTGTCTTATCTGAGCCAACCATATTCCAAATAAGAAGCCTCTCCTTCAAACAAAATGGGAATAAAAACCAAACAAGGTGTTTAGAATGAAACCGCTGCTAAGCAAACTGAAGAAAGAAATACAACACCAATGAATCGTCAAAATTTATAGAACCCCATCTGCTGCAAGATTTGGAAAAATAAATAAATAAATAAATAAAACTGGTCTGCCAAATAAAAGGTATATTAGGAAGAGATGTGTGATATTTTGTAGCAAACCTTGGTTGGGTATAAGCAGAGGTTGATGAAATAACTAAATCAAGCAGAAAAAAAGCACATTACCAAGAATGTTAGATAAATATATATAACAAAAATAAAACAAATAAAACATATATGCCCGCGCTGAGTGTATGGATTTTGAGAACATATATCAACGACATACAGGCTTTGCTTGGTATAAAACACAATTAGAAAAAAGACATACCTATGAGTATGATAAAGTAAAAAAGACAACACAAATAGTTTCTATATCCTTAGCAAACTAAAAGGAATATCCTTCCTGGTGGTGATGAGAGATAGAGGTCGGGAGGACATGAGAGATTGATGAGATAAAATTCAAAATTTAACCAGCTTTACAAAGATACCTGAAAACTGCGGTGTATGTAACATCATTACCAATCATTAATAATGCATTATATAATTTTATTTATTACACGTCTGTTACAAAACATCAGATCTGCATCACATGATGTGGCAATGCTTTGCTTCTCCGATATTCTACCGTCAAATCAAATTGCTGAGAAAATTTCAAATTGGTGGGTATTAAAATTTTCTGTCACTCATAAATTCCCCACCAATTCTTCTGAGCTCCGCTTTACCTTGCTTAATCCCCCATTCTTTTGAATTTTGGTGAGGCCACGAGAAGCTATTTTTATTCTCAGTTTATCTTTTAGTTCGGTTTTAGATAATGATTCGGCTCCTCAATCTGAGTAGATCCCAAAGCGCACAATATGCCGCGAGATCAAGGGTTGTATCTCAGTCATACCCCAAAGTTATTTCAACTACCCGATATTTCAGTCAGTCATATAGCGTCAGAAATAAAGAAAATAAAGACAGTGAACAGAATCAACAGCGACAACGTCGAAGTGCTTCCGATGACGATAACATAGATAAAACACCACTCCAAGTTTTTCTTGATACTTTCAAGACTGAGTGGAAGAAGAGTGAAGAACTTCAGTCCAACATTAAAGCCCTTCAAGACGAGACTGGCCGTATGGCTGAGTCACCTGCTTACAAGAAAGCCAAGGAAGCTCTTGAGAAGGCACAAGAAGGTACTTCTACGGCCACCACAGCTACCTCTGCAACCCTGAAAAAGGCTGGTGAAGCCGTAGGTAAGGTTGCTCACACGGCCTGGGAGTCTCCAGTAATGAAGACTACCAGAACCGCTGTGAATAAGACCGCTGATGCTGTTGACAAAGTCACAGAGCCAATCCGTGAAACACAAGCATACAAAACTGTGAAGGATGTTATTGATGATGGATCATCAATCCGATATGGTGGATACGAAAATAAAGAAACCCGTCGCCGTCGTCGTCAGCAGCAAGAACAAAAGGAGCTCGAAGAAGCAATCAGAGCTGGTAAGAAGCCTGTCAAGCCTGTCAAGGAAGATATGCTTGCAGGACAAGCCGTTGTTCTTCATGAAAACCCTGATCCCGTTGAAGGCTGGCGCGATAGTTGGTCCAAGTGGAAGCACGACAGTACCGCAGGCAAGAAGCTTTCTGATCTTCAAACTGCATATGAAGAGTCGGATAATGGGTTTGTTTCTGCCATCCGAACTGTTGGTGACAAGATCGGAGGCTTTTTCCAAGAGAATGAGAGTGCTCGTGTGATCAGAATGTTTAAGGAACTTGATCCTACCTTCAATTCTGAAAATTTCATGAAAGATGTTCGCGCATACATCTTGCCTGAAATTTTGGATGCATACGTTAAAGGTGACGAAGAGACTCTTAAGCTTTGGCTTTCTGAAGCACCTTTTAATATTTGGGCAGCTTCAGCTAAACAATACAAGGAACAGGGCCTATACTCAGCTGGCCGTGTTCTTGATATAAGAGGTGTTGACATTCTCAGCTCTAAACTTCTTCCTCCTCAAGATGTCCCTGTGTTTGTCATTGGATGCAGAGCTCAGGAAGTTCACATGTATAAGAACGCCAAAACTGACGAGGTTGTTGCAGGAATGGAGGATCATATTCAGCAGAGTACATATGCTATGGTGATTACACGGATACCTGAAAACATAGAAGATCCGGAAACAAAGGGATGGCAGATTCTTGAATTGGTTCGTGGCCAGACCCGTGACTGGACATAAGCGATGACTGAATGAATAAAAATGAGTTTGATACATTGTGTAATAGAGAAACAGGCGAATATTTTTTTCCATTGACTGTCGTTAATGTTGATTAAAGAACGCCTACCCATCTTTGTATATAGTTTAATGTGTATACACAATTAAAAATGAATTGATTATAATTTTATTGATTGCTATTTTGTAACTTTACCAGCCCTCTTTTTAAAAAGAGGTTTTTCCTTTTTCCCATCTTTTTTCTCATGAGACCCTTCATTTAGTAGTTTGTCGAGGTCTATGTCAGTGCTAAGTTGTTTTTCCGTAGCTGTCCATTTGGTAGTCTCTGTTTCTTTTTGTTTTACGGTTTTACTAAAAAGAGGTTGTGTCGAGCTGTGTTCGACTGACTTGACTGGGGGCTTCTTTTTCCATAAAGTGCTTTGCCTCTGTGTCTTAGTTGCAGAGTCATCAGAGCTAAATGTTTTGTTCAATGTACTTGCTTCTGGATTTACGGCTGATTCGTCTTGAGTTTTCTTAGCTATAAGCTCCTTTTCAATCTTTTCAACGGCTAGCCTTGACAGCTCTTGGTCTCGTTGCTCTTTAGAATTTTCATGGTGAAGGTTTTTGATGAACTTCTTCACACTTGACTTATGCCGAGCGGAAAGTTCATGGCGCGTGCGATCAACCTTGGTGTCGCTGACAAACTAATCGAAACGATGTCAGTATACAAATAACAAGTAATAAACCTAAGAGGAAGACATACGATCTCACATTTAGAGCACCAATATCTCATAACGATTATCACGTAAAAATCGCGGTCGTTTTTTTAGTATTGGCGATTAGAAAAAATTGGTAACTAGGTGGCGCGTGTGCAGGCTGCTAACTTGGTGTTGAAAATATTTAGAGCCCCCACCAAACCATTTTAGGTGTGTGCCATATTATCAACCTGACATTCAACTGTGCACCGCACAGGTTTTCTTTTAATAAAATGCCATTTAATTCGCGACATCAGAGCACACGCAATGCTTTAAATGATCAGCACAAGTTGGATAAATCTGTGAAAGATGGCCAATCTACAAAGCGCCCTTTTCAGAAGGTAAAGGGAAAGACACAGGATGATGGCGACAGTTCTGATAGCCTTGATGAAATGTATGAGTCTATCACTAAGAAAAAACAAAAGGTGAATGGTCTCAAGGACGACGGAGACTCATCTGATGAAGAAGCTGATAGCGAAGATGAATGGGTTATTAAAACTGACACCAACGATTTTATGATGTCTAATGAAGCAACTGGCGGGCCTAAACTCCCAGAAGCCCAGCAGAATACATTAAAATCGGTTGACACTTTAAATAAGTTGAAATCAGCGATACTCAAAGCAAAAATTAAAGGTGAATCTAAAGAAGTTATAGATAAACTCGAAGAAGAGTACTCTACAGCTACTTCTAATAGCTATGGAGTTACAGAGGCATCTAGTACTCGGGTTCTCGATTCAGATGAGCTTCGCATGTATCATGAGTTAACAGAGCACAAGCGAAACAAACAAGCAGGTAAGGATTCTACTGTATCTGATTTGGTAAGAGAGGTAATTGCAGAAAAAAATGCACCAATATTATCTGCTTTCAATAGGACCAACGAATTGAAAAATATTGGAAAAGACTCAGGATTTGAAAACGATACAGACTATCAATTTGATAACGCGGAAAAACTGGTTTCGACAGAAGATCAAGAAGGTATGGACGATAAACGAAAAACTACAAGGAAACAGCACCAAGAGACATTGAAAAAAGAAGCTGCGGACAAAAAATTATCTACAAGAATTCTCGAACACACAAAACTTTTAGATGATATCACCACTAGAAAATGTTATCTCTGTCCAGATAGTGAGCGACATATTAAATATTTGAATCCAGCAGTGAAAAACACCGAGCACTCCAGAGAATCACAAAGAAAACATCATTCTTCGCATATTAATAAAATTATTTCGGCTTCTCCTCGTATTTATCTTGCACGCCCACCTTACCCAGCTCTTTCACGGGGTACATGCGTGTTGGTTCCAAGAGAGCATCGGTGCAACCTACTTCACTGTGACGAAGACGAATGGGAAGAGCTACGAAATTATATGAAATGCTTGATTAGAATGTGGGTCAAGGGTCGTGGATATGCTGGTGTTGTATTCTATGAAAATGCAGTAAGTGCAGGCCTAAGTGGAGACGAAACTACCTCAACCGCACAGTCTCAAAGAGATATGGCACATGCTCTCATGTATGCAGTTCCAATTAAGGATGAGTATGACTTCAAAGATGTGCGTGCAATGTTTAAAGAAGCTATGTTGACTAGTGATGAAGAGTGGAGTCAGCATCGTAAAGTGATTGATACTCAAAAGATAGCATCGCAGTTAGCAGACGAGCAGGACAGCTCTGCCGCCAAATTCGCTGTTCGACGATCAATAGCTAAAGAAGCACCATATTTTCATGCCTGGTTTGACATAAACGGAGGATTAGGGCATATAGTTGAAGACAGGAGAAAATGGCCTAGGGGAGATTTATTTGCTAGAGAAATATTGGGAAATTTGCTCAGAACAGACATTACGAAGATTAGAAGAACTCCTAGATGGGAGAATGGCGATGGAAATGAAAAGGAAATTTGGGAATATCAACACTTCTGGGACAAGTTTGATTGGACTAACACAGATTAAAACTTAACGAAGTTTGAAAGAAAAAAGATATATTTGCCAGTACAAAACTTCCAGCCGAATATAGTAATTTGAAAATACATAAAAATTATTAATATAAAAGCACAGAAATACGCGGTGTGTGTTACTGGCTCAGCCGTGTTAAATATCTCTAAGTAAATCTGAGCATGCCAAAACGACTTTTTCTTTGAATATCTTTTCTTCCCTCCTAAGCACTACTTTAATCCTATTCACATAACCCCCATTCATTATCACGATCACGGCGAGATGGATTTTTTGTTAAAATATACTGGTGATAGCGTTGATCCAGATTTTCTTCAACAAAGTGCGCCAAAAACGTCTTTCCATCTTTTTGAAGGTGCGGCAAGTACTTTCAACATCCAAACCAAATCAGCTCTAAATCTTCGTCCACTATCTACGGCTCTGAACCTACGACATATTAAGGCAGCGGAGACTAACAAAATATCCATTTCACCTTTATCAAATAATACGCTATTTTGCCCTACTTGTGCAGTGTTATGGATACCCGGACTAAACTTAACGACTCGTCTCGTAACACACCAGACCCAGCAGGGCCGAGAAGAAAGTCCATTCGAGGTAACATTAAATGAGCATGACTTACATCATCATACTTCTCACAGGCTGTCAAAGAGAGCTCGGAGACGTCGTTTATTAAAATTACAAGCAAAGAAGGAACACCTTACTGATAAACTTGATAACAAGCTTGGTCTTGACATAGCATATGTTTCTTCGAGGTCAAAGGCGCTTCAAAGAAAAAGGAAAATGCTGGTTTATGGCTGTGATGCATGTCACGTTCATCATATCATAACTGATGAAATAAACAATGAGTACCCAACGGTGCCAGTTAAAGGTGTAATTAGCAAATCTAATATTGCGTCCAAAAAATCATCTGAATACCAAAATGGATCGTTGAAACAGGCTCTAAATCATAATACCATAAACAAAATAGCGACACCAGAAACTCCAAATGTTGGCAGTCAAAAGCTCAACGCACCGACGATAAAGCCATCTGGCGCAATCAGAAAAGAAAAACCTCACAAATCAAAGCATAAAAATTCATTGCAGATGCTTCTAGCAAAGAAAAAGGAAAGCAAAGAGGACCAAAAGTCAACGACAGGGCTTGGACTTTTGGGCCTTATGTCAAAGAAGTAATAATGCTTACCATATAGGATAGCACTTTTTACGATCAGTAGCGAAACTACACTTTTCTTTACTGTACGACCTTAATGATTAAAGAATTCAATGACACCAAGTAAATACGAAGAATTAATATATTCTGAGGAATTATATATTATCAAAAAAATAAAATACCTTAAACAGTTTTAGGAATAAGAAAGAAAAAAATTAAAAACTATAACATAATAAGCAAAGGGAACGCGAAGAATTAACAAACACATATTTATATTTTTCTTCGAAATACAGAAATAAAAGTCATAAACGAGGAAACCATCTTTTCCAGGTAAATGTGTTGAAAAGGGGAAAAAGAAGGAAGCTTTGTCTAGGTTGGGCGAGATAAAATCTAAGAAGAAACAAAACTAAACTGAGCCGGAGCATTGTTATTATCAGTTTAAAAGATTGCAAACAAAACAACTAGCACACTCATTATAGATGCAGTGAAGCCAGCAGCCCCGTTAATTGAAGATGCACCGCCTTCGAACTGAGGGAGTTCTGTAGGAATGTTACACTCTTCGCCGACGCATGCGCTTTGATAAGCTGGAGATTGAGTGTAGATAGTAGTGGATGGAAGTGGAACTTCAGGCTCTTGTACAACACCAGGCTCTTCGATTTTGGCTGATGGAGCAACTGAACTAGGTCCGCAATCACCTTCACATTCGGCAGGTGTAGGTTGTGCACTAGTAGTCGAACGAGCTATAGAACTAGTGTATTCCTCATCAATCTCATAAGTGGTAGCTGGCATGAAGGCCTCTGATGGAACAGGAAGATCAATAGGGATTTCAGGAATAGGCGTTGAAATGGATACAACCGATGTAGCTGAACCAGCTGAAGGCCCGGACGCTTCTGTATATGCAATTGACAATCCAGGTGCAAGAGAAGACCAAGAAACGCTGTTAAATGGAGCAGCAGTTGGAATAGGCTTATTAGGAACAGGCTCAACGATAGTAGTAACGCCAATAGAACCAGCACCATGACCATAGCCAGAGCCATACCCGCCAACAGAAGTTGTTTGTACAGTTCCGGGAACCACTGGAGCAACTGGAGAACCAGATGGCATAACAACAGTAAGATCGGAAGGAGAAACAGGAACGGCAAGAGATGATTCAATAATATCTGAGATAATGGCAGCAGAGACAGGAACATAAGGGTATTCTGAAGCAACTGCAGTGACTGTAGCAGCAGGATAATCAATGTTAATGCTAGACCCAGAAGCAGTAGCTGGCCCAATAGTACTGGTAACACAGTGGTCATCTGCACACTGGATCGAAATTGTGAACAATGAATCACCCATGGGCAGAGTAGTTGCACAAATCTCCTTTGTGCAGCGAACTGTAACAGTACCTCCTGGAGTGAGAATAATAGAGTTACCAGAAGAAGGCTTGGAGGTAGTTACGGCGCTAGCACTCGGAGTAGTTTTGTGTGTAAGACATCTATGTTCATCGCAACTAATAGAAACGGTGTGGAGTGGAGGGAGTGACTCAGTTGGCACAGTGGAAATGTGAGCAGGGGTACTAGTTTGGCATGCTTTTTTATCACAGAAAACAGTAACGGTTTCAGCTGGTGAGCTGAATATAGTATTTCCGTGAGGTTGAGAATTAGTGCTGATTGATTTTGAGCTAGCAGAGGTATGAGAAGCTGATGAAGATTCTATGCTTGTTTGAGTTGAACTTGAGAAGGAACTTGAGAAAGAACCTGAGAAAGAGGTGTAAGTGAAAGTAGACGATGGTGTCGGCACAGAGCTTATGGATGAACTAGAAAGGGCAACGGATGAAGAACCAGCAGATTTTGAAACTGAGAAAGATGTGCTAACAGATACTGAAGCTGTAATGGTAACTGTGCCAGAAGATGAGTTGACTTCAGTAGAAACAGTGGTGAATCCAGAAGGAATACTTGTTTGACAGTTTTGGCCCTCACAATATATAGTGAGAGTGGCAACTGGAACACTAACAAATGTGGTACCTTCAACTGTTGTAGTCTGGCCAGCGGAAGAGGAGACATAGGTGGAGGGGATCTCTGTTGGTGATACAGTGATAGTAATACCAGACTCAGACTCAGTGGCTGTTGATTGGACCACCATGGTTGATGAGTATGACGCAGTACCCGAACCAGAAGAAACAAAAGTTGAACCAACGGAGCTGGAAATGGGAGTGTAATTTGTAAGAGTGATGCACTCACCCACAGTAGGGCACTGAACGTAAATAGTTTGAGCTGGAGAGGTTGATGGTGGACTAGCAGTAATGGTGACAGTTGATCCGACAGAAGAGGCAGAGCCAGTATCAGAGACAGAGACAGATGTAAATGCAGAAGAACTAGCAGATACAGTATATGTACCAGAACTTGTGGGTGTGTAGTTGGTAAGAGTAATGCATTCTCCTTCAGTAGGGCATTGAACATAAACAGTTTGAGCTGGAGTAGTTGAGGGACTGGAGGTGACACTAACAGTAGATTCAGCAGAACCAGAGCCAGATGTGGACACAGAACCAGAACCAGAACCAGAGGCAGTGATAGTGAGAAGAGCAGAAGATTCAGTAGAGACAATGTGGGTTTCTGAACTAGTGGGTGTGTAATTTGTAAGGGTAACACATTCTCCTTCTAAAGGACATTGAACATAAATAGTCTGAACGGATGAGCTAGATACGGTCAAAGAACCGGATGTAACAACAACCGTCGTTCCAGTGGAAGCTGAAGCAGTAATTATTTCTGTACCAGTAGAAGAGTCGGTTATCTTGGCACTAGAAGTGAATGAAGAGCCAGTAGCTGTGGCAAAAGTAGTTGGAGAGTAATTGGAAAGGGTAATACACTCTCCTTCAGCAGGACATTGAATATAAACTGTGTGAATGGTAGTTTGAGAGGTGGCCGGAACAGTGGTGTATAGTGATGCAGGACTTGTGGTACCACATGCGTCACCATTACAGAAGACGGTGATAACTGAAGAAGACCCGCTGAGTGTGAATACTGTGCTTGTAGCAGAACCAGTTTGTTGGATAGTGGAGATACCAGTAGAGGATCCAGTTTGGTGACCATAAGAGGTTGCAGTTGGAATAAAACCACTTGGGATACTAGTTCCGCAGACATTGCCCATACAATAAATTGTAACAGCAGATGAGGTTGCAGAAACAGTGAAAACAGTGGTTACAGATGTGGGCTGCTGAGAGACTACAATAGTAGATGTAGTAGATGCAATTGTGTGGGTATGGCAAATATCACTTTGACAGATAGTAACAACTGGTGTGGAGGTAGAAGATACTAAGGAGACAGAAGTTGAGGTTCCAGAAATGGATGTTGATGGAACAATAACTGGAGTAGCAGTAATAATCTGAGTTTGACAAGCATTTCCTTCACAGATTGTAATGGTAGGATATGTATGAATAGTGGTTGTAACTTCGGTAACTGAGCTAGATGTGGTGAGTAAGGTAGGTATGGTAGGGGTGATCGTCATAGTATGGGTAACACAGCTGCCTTCAGCACAGACAGTAATAGTAGGAATGGCTGAAATAGATGGCACAGCATGTCCAGATGATGAACTGGGAGTAATAGGATAATGGTTGCAGGTGTTAGCATTGCAAATGGTGATAATAGTGCCCGAAGTAGCAGCAGAGCTTGTTGAAACGGAATTGCTGACCGAGCCAGTAGCAGGAATAGTAGTTGTTGCTCCTGAGCTAGATGAAACAGATGAGCTGCCACCAACAACTGTTGCGGTAGACTCAGTGCATATGCCGCCGTTGCAAATGGTAATGACGGAAGTAGAACTATACTCAGCACCAGATGATGTAGCGATTGAACTTGGTTTATAGGTTCCAGGAACAGAGACTGCGGTCTTGGACTCAGTGCATGCACCTTCATTGCAAATGGTGACAACAGAAAGACTAGAAGATTCGGATGTGCTGTAAGCAGGTTGGGAACCGGAAACAGTGATAGTAACTTCAGAAACATATGAGCTAGCTGATGATGAAACTGGAACTGTGGTGATGGTAGTAGACTCTGTGCAGGCCATCTCGTTGCAAATAGTAACAACTGAAAGAGATGTGGTATGTGCAATGGGGGTGGTGAGAGAACCTGTTGCAGTAACAACAGAAGATTTAGACTCAAATCCAGAAGAAACTGAAGCAGAAACAGATGTGGTAACTGTATTTTGAGACGAAGCACTAGAACTAGGTGTAACTGTATGGGTGTGACAAACATCACTTTGACAAATAGTGACTGGTGCGACAGTAACAACACTAGTAGCTGTGATAGTGACAGATGCAGTAGTAGAGTGTGTAGTAATACTGGAGCTGGAGCCAGAAACCAAAGTTGTTTTAGTAACAAGTCCAGGAGAGACAGTAGCAGTTGTCGTGACAGTAACAAGTGATGTAGCTGATGGAATGAACTGTGTTTGGCAAACCTTGCTTTCACAGATAGTGATGGTCTCATATCCAGAAGAAGCAGATGTGGTAGCAGATGAATACAAGGTCGAAACAATAGTGCTAGATCCTCCAGAACCAGATACTGTAATTGTAACTACAGAAATCGTAGGAACTGGAGTCATAGTGTGTGTAACACAAGAGTTCTCGGCACAGACAGTAACAGTGGGAACAGTTGGTACATTAGAAGATACTGAGTTGGAAGGCATTTGATAGCCCTGGCAAGAGTTCTGGTTGCAAATTGTGACAACGGCTTGCCCAGATGAGGATGGAGAGATTGTGTTACCAGTGGAGACAGTTTCAGTTAAGCCAGTACCAGAGCTAACAACTACAGTAGAATCTAAGTGTGTAGCTGCGCCCGAAGAAGAGGTTTCAGAAGGAATAGAAGCAGGTATAGTAATGATAACTGTGGAGAGACCAGTATGGGTTTCAGAAGTTGGCTCGGTGACTGGAAGGCTAGGGGATTGAGTCCAACTGTGAGTATGACAGATTGACTGCTGGCAAATAGTAACAGGAACAGTGGAAACAGCAGTAATGCTTTGAATTGAAGTAAAATCAGCAGATTTAGTACTAGAAAGAACTCCAGAAAGGGAACCGGAAGATAAAATATTAACAGTTTTAGTGATACCGGTTGGAATAGTCTGGGTACGACAGATCTGTGATTCACAAATGGTTATTGTTTCACCAGAAGAAGTTGATGCTGAAGAGCTGTGAGTGCTAGAGCCTGAGGCAGTGGAAGCGTTTGGAACAGTAACAATAGTGGTCGAAGTCATAGTGTGAGTGCTACACGTGCTATCAGCGCAAACAGTAATGGTTGGTATAACCTGTATTTTCGTTGTTGGAATGGGGTATCCCTGGCAAGAGCTCTGGTTGCAAATGGTAATAATAGCGGTTCCAGAAGGAGATGTAGTAGAACCAGAGATCGCAATGGTAGAAGTAACTGAAGAGGTTGATGGGATAGTAGCAATCGTAGTGAGAGTAACTGCAGTTGGAGATGGAATAGCAGTTGATGGAACAGGACTTCCAAAGATAATAGACGTTGGCTGCCCTGAAACAACAATAGAAGAACCATAAACTGTGGTGTTTTCACCAGTTACAGTAACCACATAAGCTGAAGAAGTGTGAGTAGTACCAGTTTCAGTAATAGTAATTCCTGGAATGGTAGTAACTGGGGTAGGAGCAGGGGTGCCATAAATAGTTGATGAAAATGAGTATGGAGTACCATAGATGGTAGTAACTCCAACAGAGACCCATTCAGTAACGTATCCAGTAGAGGTGTGAGCATTAGGCTTGGTTATTGTAACAACCACTGGGGCAGTATTGTTAACAGTAATTGGGTTGATTACAGTGGAAGCCAAAGAGGGTAATGAAGTTGAACCTGGGGCAGCAGAGCCAATGATAGTCTCACCGGGAGCAGCAGGGGTAACTGTATGAGTATGGCAAATATCTTGCTGACAGACAGTAACAGTAGGAGTAGCACTACTACTAGAACTAACAGTAGACTTAATAACATTCGTTACTGGAGGAAGAGCCTGAGTTTGACAAACTCCAGATTCACACACAGTGATGGTAATAATTTCATACCCAGAAGTGGAGGGCAAAGTTGCATTAGAACCAGAAGGTGTAAGAACAGATGTCATGGTATGAGTATTGCAAGAGCCCTGGTCGCAAACAGTGATTGTAGGGGTGTGTTCAGCTGGAGCGACAGTGGACTGAGTGCCAGAAGGTGTGATAGAATATCCGTGGCAAGCTTCGTGATGGCATACTGTAATAACTGGGCAAACCGTGATAGTGCTTGTGGACAAAGACGCAATTGATGTTTGTAATGCTGAAATAGAAGGTGTAAGAGTGTATCCTTCACTAGAACCAGGTGTTGATGTGGTAACAACTATAGAAGCTGGACCAGTGAGATTGGCCCAAGTAGAAGCAGTGTTGTTTGCACCAGGGAATGTACCATTCCAGTGGTGAGCGACTGGAACAGATGTGGTTTGAGTACCATTTACTGTTGCAGGAGCAGTACCATTGATGTGAGCTGGAGATGTGCTGCTAAAATTGATAGGAGCGGTACCATTGATCCATTGAGGAAGTGTAGAAAGTGGAGCAGTTCCATTGGCGTTGGAAGGCCAAGGTATACTGCTAGTGAGAGGGTGAGAAACAGTTCCATTGGGGCTTTTGATATGAGTTGGAAGGATGGTGTTATTGGTAGGAACAGTTCCGTTAGCCCAGTGGTGACTTCCTGTTGGGGCAGTGCTATTACTCCAAGGAGAAACATGACTGGGAGGTGAGCTAGATACTGGAAGAGTACTAATGGAAGTAGAACTAGGAGCAAAAGTTGCGGCTGGAGAAGTAGTTTTCGCAATAGTAACAGCAGAAGGCTGGACTGTAATAAAATGTCCCTTTCCATCATCGTAAACAGTTACGGTTTGGAGATTAGTTCCAGTAGGCTCAGGAAGGTATGGGACTGTGATAGTAACAAGCTGGCCTGTACCAGTATTTCCAGAAGGAATTGTAAGAGTAAGGGTCTGCTCAGTCTTAGTGTTAGAACTTTCAACCGTTTCAGTAGTCGTAGGAGTTTCGGATGGTGACATAGTGATAGTGACAGTAGAGTCTGGCATGACAGACTCAATGACAGTAACAGTTGGTCTGTGGCTATCATCTTCCCAAGTTGTTGTACAGGGAGCAGTAGAAACATCGGTATAAAAGGATGTCGACCCATTAGGAACCTGGACAGTCTTTGTGACGACATAGACTGTGTAGGAAGCTGTAACTGGAGTAAGTGTGGAAGTAGTAGTAGAACTGGCAATACTATATGGAACAGTAAGAGTAACTACCTTAGTACCAACATCGGTACCTGAGTGGACCGTTTGGGTAGGAATGACGACGGTAGTAGTGCTATGGGAGTGTGGACCAATAGACATGGTAACATAAACAGTCTCTCCCTGAGTACCAGTGACAGTCTTATGAATAGTGACTGGGTTAGTATTAATGTGATGACAGTGATCCTCGGTAGAGCATGGAACAACCTTATGTGATGTAACTGTAACAGGTCCATTAGTGTGATAAAGTGTGTATACGCTTGTTGTGGTAAGAACACCGTAGGATGTTGTGCTGGGAATTGAGGGTAGAGGAACAGTGATTGTAGTGGCATTAGGATGAGCAAAGCCACTGTATGGGACAGTAATAGTAGTACCGTTGGCAGCGCGAAAACTGGCAGAGGAAGAAGCCGATTTTGTAAATATAGTTCCATTCGCAGGGTGGTAAGGAACTGTAATAGTTGTAGCATTACCATTGGGAAAGTGAGCAGAAGAGGAAGAAGCAGTCACAGTAGTACCATTTCCATGAGTGAATGGAACAGTGACGATAGATGAGCCACTGTATGGGACGGTGACGGTAGTACCGTTTCTTCCATAGGGAACTGTAATTGTGACGGGGTTGGTGTTAGTGTTAGATTGAGTGTTGAAGTGTGAGCAGTGCTTCTCGGTAGAGCAAGGAACAACATCATGTGTGGTAACAACAACAGGTCCACTTGTATGGAACTCGGTGAAGACGCTGGTTCTTGTAAGAACCCCAGTAGGAGCTGTACCATTGGCAAAGGGAGCGGTATGGTTGTATGGAAGTGTAATAGTAACAGGGGCAGTATTGTTAGCAGGAGCAGAGTGAATTGTTGTGTCATAAGGACCAATTGTAAAAGCAGTGCCATTAATAGTGAGAGTAGTTCCTTGCCCATAAGGAACTGTAAGTGTAATGGGAGGAGCAGTGATAACTGGTAATCCAGTGAAGGTGGTAGTGTTAGCAAAGTGTGGGGGAGTAAGTGTAGTGCCGTTTCCGTATGGAATTGTAATGGTTGTTCTATTGCCAAAAGATGCGGTATGGTTAGCTGCAGGAGCATATGGAACTGTTACAGTCGTGATATTGCTAAATGGAGCAGAAGAAGGAGCATGAGGAACAGTAATAGTAGTGTTTCCAATAGGGGCAGTATGGTTCAGCTTCGAGGGGATACTGTGAAGTCCGTCAATGGTGACGTTCTTCAACGGAGTAGTATGGTTAGCCATAGGCTGACTATTTGAATGGGCGGTAATATTGGAGAATGGAGCAGTGTGATTAGCCAATGGAGCAGTGTGATTAACCAATGGAACAGTATGGTTAACCATAGGTCCATTAGTTGGGTGAACAGTGCCATTCACAAATGGAGCAGTGTGATTAGCAATTGGAGTCTGATGAATTGTACTATTGGTAAAAGGTGCAGTATGATTTGCAACTGGGCTTGGAGAAGTCACATTTGCAAAGGGAGCAGTGTGGTTAGCTATTAATCTATGAGTCTGAGGAGCAGTGCCAGTAACGGGCAAAGCTGTATAGTTTGCAATTGGACTCTGTGTTGGGTGGATAGTGACGGTGGTAACATTGAAATTGGTTGGTTTAGCAACTGTACCATTTGAATAGTAAGTAGTGTTGGCGTATAAAGGAGCAGTCACGTTGTGGGCAACAGTTGTGAAATTAAGATGCTGAGCAGTAGTGTTACCATAAGGTGTATGAGTTGGATGGAAGGTAATATTAGCAGGACCAGCAGTAACATTGTGGTTTAATAGAGTAGCTGTTGGATATGTAGCATTGATATCGGTCTTGTTGGGAAGTGGAAGAATACCCCATGGAATTGTAAAGTTGGGCATGAAGGGGTTAGGGACCGACAAAGTGAATGTTGGCCTAGGAACTTCAGGAGTAATAGAGATGAAAGTAGAAACAAAACTGCCTTCAGCTGTATCATATCCAGTATTGTTTCCAAAAGGAACACTTCCATTATGTTGAGCTGGCCACCCGGTTCCGTTTTTAGGAATAACATGATCAGCGGCACCGTGTTCAAGTTTAGGTGGAGAGGTAGTGATGGTGCCATTTTGACTGCCTGAAATTGTGCTAACTGTGCCATTTGGAATAAGGGCAGGGCCAGTAGCATTGTGAAATGGGGTTGGAGTCGCAATAGTAGTGTTGGGGAATATCTCGCTGGTAAGAGGAGAGGTACCATTGATAAATGGAGTAGGAGAGGGAACAGCTGCTCCAGTGTCATTGTATGGCCTTTGCTTAGAGTGATTGTAAAAACTGGTAGGAGCTGGGATAATTCCAATAGTAGAATTATACAGCAAACCAGTAGTGGCAGTAGCATTAGTATGATTGAATGGGAACTCATTGGTAGGGAGAGACATTGAAGAAGCAGCCTTATCAAAGGGACCTTGTGTCACAGTGTTATTATGAGTGTCAGTGACAACAGTGTCATTATTAAATCCACTTGTAGGGCTGGTAACAGCAACAGTTCCATTGTAAGAGTAAGCTGGAAAATATTGTGTATTATTGAAACTATTAGGGGTAGGCGTGGCAGCAGTTGAATTGGCGAAACCAGTAGGAATAGTGACATGAGCAGTGGAATTAACAAGTTGATGAGGTTCAGCAAAGGTAGAGTAAGTTGTGTTAAGAGGGCTGGAATGAATCGTCATATGAACTGTGCCATTGTGTAAGGCATGGCTGAGAGGATATTCAACAGTTTGATTATACGGTTTAGCTCCTGGAATAGTGTTGTTTGCACTGGGGACCTGCCAAGCTGGTGCTGTGACATTAACAAGTGGATGAGATCCCGGAGACGTACTGTTAACATGTGGAGCCGGAGTAATTGTAGCTGGAGAAGTATTGTTAATAGGAGGAAACGGAATGACAGTTGCAGGTGAGGTATTGTTAGCTGCAGGCTCATGGACCAATGGAATTGTGTGGTTAGCAACAAATGGTGCAGTATTGTTGGCTTTGGGAATAGACAAAGGTGCAGTTCTATTCGCGGGGAAACCAGAGTATGAGCTTGGGGCCGTGGTAGAGATAGGGGCTGTGGTATTAACTTCGGATGTCAAAAATGGTGGAAGGATAGGAGTAGGAATTTCAAATCCGGTAGTGTTTACAATTGGAGTTAACCATTCACTCGTTATTGGACTAGCCGTGCCATTTCCATGAGGGGATGAGAAGAAAGGGAGAGGAGTTGGGAACTCTAAACCAGTACTGTTAAACAAAGGAGTTGAGTGTTTAGTAGCAGAACTTTCAGTTCCACTTGCCAAAGAACCAGTAATAACAGGCGGTAAGGGTTCAACAGTGTGATTAGATTGTGGAATAACGGGTCCGATTGGGCCAGCTGTGTGATTGAACACCGAAGCCAAAGGAGAACTTGGCACCGAAGCTGTGTTGTTAGCACTGGTGAATACTTGGGATACAAAATGTATAGCAGTGGCGTTGGGATTGAAAAGAGAAGATACCATGCTACTGGTTTCCGACACTATTGATGGGAGTGTTGAGCTCAAGATTTGACTAAGGAGTCCAGGGCCATCTGTAGGGGTTGCCAAGGTAGGCAAGTTGGGATCATTATCATCAACTGGTGTAACAGTAAGAGTCGGTAATGTGTTTATAGAACTTGAAGATTCAGTAGGCACAGTAGATGTAGTATCATTGAGCTGTAGGGAAATCTCAGAAGCTGTAACATTAACCTGTGGATTGAGAATAGAGCTAGAAGAAACAGGTATGCTGGTTTCAGTTTTAGTACTGGATGTATCAATGGTAGAGTTAGGGAGAAGCGCTCCCGCAGAAGAAATTAAATGAGTAGAAGTAGTTGGCAAAGCGCTTGAAGAGGAGCTAGCTCCTGAAACGGAAGACAAGGCAGTTGAACTAGAAGTGATTCCAGCGAATCTAAAAAAACACTAAAGTATTAGTTACTCTAATTCAAAATTTTATGCAAAAAGGGGTACAGCAAGTAGCAGAAACAAAGTGTTGAAAATGGAGTATTTTGCCAAACCAAGGTTGTTTTAATGCTATGGCTCTTTCTTTTGAAATTCATGCACTTAAAACAAAACCAGGCGCGTACTTACAATAACCCGGGAGATGAGGAACTTGTAGAATCAAAACTAGTTGAATCCTCGCTGGTAGAGTTGGAGCTTGTAGGCTCTGAGGAAGTAAAAACAGAGCTTTCTAATAAGACTGGATGACCAATTGAGGGGGTTGAAGAAAGCTGCTGAAAGCCTAAAGAATCTGAAGTAGTGTTTAGGCCTATGAGATCAGTAGATACTGGAACCTGACCGGCAACATGTTGCAAGGTCAAGACCAGTATACATAGCGACAAAGCGCGATTTTGGTTGCCGATCTTCATTAGATTGGGTTATCGAAACTAATGTCTAAGAGTTGATTATATGTGAAAGTAAAGCGAATGAAAGAAGCTGGTTTTGATTTTTTTAGTTCTGGTTTAACCATCCGGTCAACTGAGCCAGCAAATTGAAAGGATTGAGAAACAATTAAACGAGTGTAAAAAAGTTGGATAAAGAAAGTAGAAATGAAACAAAAACCCGGAAAAAAAGATAATATATATCTGTCAAAGATAATATATCGCACAGCTCTTTATTGACAAAAGTTTTGGACAAGAGGTCTAAATATTTTCGAGAGGAAAAGGAGCAGATTTATAGAGTTTTATAGTTCAAAGGTGAATGAGAAGCAACATAGATGGAATAAATATTTATAAGTTTCGATTATTGAGCTTGGTTGGTATTTTTGCAGTATTTGATCGCAGCTGTCATCTTTGAAAGATTTATGTGTTAGAATGACGCGAATAGATGATATGAAAGCATATATCTAAAACTTGGGAAAATTAAAAAAAGGTATAGTTAAAACACCAAGCATTAATACGATGCTGATATAGATACAGAATATACACAGGTTTTATAAAGCAAGGAAGAGCTTTGCATGAGGATGGCACTTTCTGTCCTGGTTTTGGTTCTATTTTTGCCAACAGGCATCCCACGACAAAGCTTTGTATTCTCGGTGAATAATGTCGGAATTAATGTCAAAATTCAATTGAAATTTAAATACACCACTGTCAAAAATCCTGATAAAATGGATGTCCGAAAGGAGGATTGTACAATTTACTTGGATATCTTGATTGGGGGTCAGGAAGATATCTAGTGATTGGAACAGCGCTCGCTTATTTCACATTTGAAGATTATAACTACCAAGTCGCTTATTTATTGGTTTCATTACTGACTGTGAAGTGTGATATCAAATAAAACATTAAATTGGGTTATTCACTTGCTGGTATCAAAAATCTGAAAACATTTAATTTTGTCCAGATTCCATTGCCTATAGCTGGCGTTGAAATAGTTTTTTTTTTCTTTCCACCATCAAATACATCTGTACTCTGCCCAACCTTGTAGATGCTCTAGCAGATGCTAAAAGAAAGGTCTTTTAATATACGTTCCATGTTTGAATGTAACTTGTTTTTCTCAATCTTGTTAAAATTCAATCACGAGGCTCTTAGTTTAGCAGTCTATTAAATATGGAGGGTAGTCTGGACCCTGAATGAAAAGCATGTGGACCCTGATTAGCGAGTGTCTTTCGGTTGCACTTTCAGGTCAGTCAAGGACAAATGTGTTGAATAGTTAATCCGAATATATAGATACGGGTGTGCTAATTAGCGAGAAATGTTGAGGGCAGGATCATTATATTAAATTTAGTTCCAATTTGTTTGTGAGAGACTGGGTATCGGCTAGTTTAGAATGAGATTGAATATTTACGGAAAGGTTTCAGTGTAACGAATTCAGGGTAAGTGTAAGGGCAAGGGGTGTTGGCTGGTTGTCACGGAGGTGTCATGCTAGAGCTGGCGCAAGGTGATTTCATAATAGCTGTAGAAGCCTGGAGGATTCGCGGAGAATACTTGAGAAAAAGGCAAGTGAAATTTGTAAACTAGTTCATGCATGGACTAGTAATAAAATAATACAAATCTTTAGACTAAAAAGGTGTTTGTCAGAGAACATGAGTGCATGGAATGCTTGTTATATGTGGGTGTTTAGAGCTGATATTCCACTACGTGAACAAAAATAAAAGGATAATGGCAATATTATCTTGTATAGTAGGCGATTTGAAGTCCATGGCATTAGTAGGATTCTAGGGTATGTTTCTCCAAGATGGAGAAAGTTGTTTTAGCTGGAGTACGGTGGTATTAGCTAGTGTTTCTACGTGAGTCGTCAAATAAGACAGAGACTAGATGGAAGCAACCAGATGAGCGCTTTTGATTGTATGGCTCAACTGTGCAACGAGCAAGTGACACATGAAAAGAAAGAGATTCATGGTGTTGCGGAGGGAGTTTAAATGTGCAAGGAATTAGTGAACGAGCTGTTTCAACATGACACGGGCATTATTTTTGCAGGAAACTGGAAAATACGGTTCTGAGCGTATATAAATGAGGAGAAGTCCCATGATATTTGTAAAGATGACTAGGCTTAGCAAGTTGAAAGAGAAGCGTAAATATAGACTGAGGTTTATGAGTCCATTATCGCTTTTACTATTACTATTACTATTACTGCTAACGTGTAGGTTGTTATTGTCAGCCCCCATTCCCTTGACTAATGGGACTACCCTCGAGCATGTTCTGTGCTAAGCCTTTAGACCACATACACATAAGCACTGGGTTCCACGTATCCCGATAAATTTAGATTGCTGGTTGGGGTTTAGTCGGGTGGTATCGAAGAGCGAAATGCAGATAAAACGTAGATATGGCAGATGGGACGGGAGCTGTCAATAGTATCCATAACAATAAGCAACTGGAATTAAACCCCTGTTTCCAATTGCCAGTATCGCCAGTATCGCCAGTACCACCACCATCGACAGCATCGCCCGCACTCGTTGTTCAAAAACCGGCGGAACCGCAGCCAGCAAATGTAAACCTTAAAACAAAAGCCAAGCGAGAGCCCCTCACGTGCCACACTATCCACACGTGACCCATAGCCGACATCAGACCATTGCCTAAGCGCTGAGTAACGCATGACGCAGCCCTTTGTCAGCGTCCACGTACACGCTCCAATTTTAGCCACGCTGGGGCTGCCTAATTGGGCCGCCTGCCATGGCAATCCGTGAGTGATATAAAGACCCCCAAATCCTGCTGCTGCTGGGTGGTCCCGCGCAATCTTCCCGCGCTGAATCCTTGTTTCTTCACCTTTTCACCGCACCTAATGCTTACAGACAGCTTTTCACCCCTTCAGCTTCAGTCAGTATCAGCTTGTGGCATCCCTTCCTCTAAAGCTGGCATCAACATCGTGGACCCTTCGATTTTCCCCTACGGCTCCAACTGCACCATTCCTGCGACTCTTGACGGAACCACCCTCGAAGCTTTTTACTCTAGCCCGGAACTGTCCTCCATCTGGGAAACCGCCTCTTCGCCCGAAACCCAAGTCAGCACGTCTTCCAACGATAACATGTCTTTTGATAGTAACTCTCAACAGCAGCAGCAGCAACAGCAACAGCAACAATACTCTCCTTCTCAGAATAGTCCGGCGGTGGCTTTGAACCAGTCAAACTTGGTCAACTTTCCTTCGGCTCTTCACTACCAGTCTCCTTCCGATGCGCGCTCAACCTCTCCTGTAGCAGCGGCAAAGACCCGGAAACGCAGCTCCACCACTACTAGCTCTGGTGATGAAGTAGAGAAGGACGATGAGCCATCCAACGACTATGGCTATAACCACAAAATCACCTCTGCAGCCATGAGGGCTCTTGGTGATGACGGTATTGAGCTCGCCAAGCAGTTTGAGAATGGAGCAGTTCAGCTCACTGCCTACACTTCTTCTGGCTCCAAGCCCGTTTCTTCTTCTTCTTCTGCCCGCAAGAAGAAGGACCTCAATGAAATGGATGAGGACGAGAAGCTCCTTGCCTCGGAAGACTCTAAAAAGCTTACGTCGCGCCAACGTCGTCAACTTCGCAACAGGGTTTCGGCCCGACATTTCAGACTACGCCGAAAGGAATACATTAATCATCTGGAGGGCTTGGTTGTTAGCATGACGTCCAAGATCAACAAGATGAACACTATTACTGAAGAGTCGAACCGAAACAGCCAGATTTTGGCTCTTATCAGTGCACAGTATCCTTTCATTCTTCGACAAGCTCAGGTTCAAATTCAAATCACCCCACAGGTTGTTCAAGTTCTTTCTCAAAACCAATCTCAACAACAGCAACAGCCACAAATTTCTCATCCATATACATTTCCTAATGTTAGCTTTCAGGTTCCTGAACAAATACCTTTACCTTCCGTTAACTCGTCAGCGAATCAAAACGGTTCCGGCATGAATAACTTTGGGTTTTATGGAAAGCCATCGACCTCTGGCGCCCCTCTGTCTGGACCAGATTCCGGCTCAACCTCTGGTAGCTTTAACCTCATGTCCCATGGCAATCAGCTATACTCCAACCAAGCATTTAAAAATGAGTCCTCGGCACAGTCATCTTTTATGAATAACATTGGTGACTTGATTCCTACTTCACAAGACATTAATGCTGGTCATGATGTACTCTTATGGAACCAACAGCAACAGCAACAGCAGCAGCAGCAGCAACAACAACAACAACAACAACAACAACACAACACTTCAGGTGATAATCGTTCTGTTTTGACATCATCAACTGTTGAATCAATTCGCATGAAACCTAGTATTGTGAATTTGCTCCCTTCTCTTTCTCAAGGCGGACATCTTCGTACTACGCCCCAACTGAGTAACAACACGTCCAAGCCCATTTCCCCATCATCTATTTCGTCAACTTCTTCTTCGCTATCCTCGACATCCTCGGTTTCTTCTGCATCCTCTGCTGCGTCTCAATCTTTAAAGAGAGGTGAGAGCAAGGGGTCTGAAAACAATATGTTTGATCCTTCCCTTCTTGGATACAATTTCCAGTGGAATGATAACCTTGATGTAAACGGAAACTCTGGGGCACATCCGTCTCCAAACGGTGTTTCTAATGGGGACGACGGGCTTCATAACCCATCAGGCTACATCCAGCTTCCCAATCAAAGGATTTACCGATCTGTTGTGCCAGATCTTGAGAAGCAGCTGGAACACACTGAAATTCCAGTTTCTGAAAACATGAGAGAACAGAATAAGAAGAAGGAGAAGAAGGAAAAGAACTCTTTAAGTTTAGAAAGAAAGTCGAGCACCTCATCAACGGTGAAAAGATCCTCATCATCGTCATTAAATTCAACTACTTTGAGCCAGCCTTCATCGCCGAGCGTGAAGAGCCGAAGTAGCAGCAATGAACGACCCTTGAGCCCCAGTTCGCGGGAGAAGGGCAAGGTTGTGACGCCGTCGACGTCTCCTGTTGTTGATTCAGTTGATGGAGTCCGTGATGAGATTACGTATAAGAAGCTTTCTATGGTTACGGCAGAGGCTATTTTCAGAAGACTAGATTTGCAAATGGCTAGTATTAGAATTTAAATGAAGAGGCGGATATGAATATGGAATTGTTTGTAGAAGTCTTGATATGATGATTTTATTTATATTTTTATGAGTGATTAGGTTGTTATTGTTATGATTATTCTTATTCTGTTTTTTGTGTATTTTTTGATTTTATATTTATATAACAGTTTGTAATAAAGATATGAAACTGGCTTTAAGAAGACAAGAGTGTATGGTTATTATGAATATTACAATTATTACAAAGATGACAAAGGTATATCTGTTTCATTATTGAATATCTTGTGTTTACTATTTACTAATAGAATCAGCATGTTTTTTTATACAAAAAAAAAAACAAAAAGGAGGCTATATAGCTCTTGTTGTGTGATCAAGCCATAATGGTGGAGAAAAGTGTCTACGCAAGCCCATTCATATATATAAATAAAACTTAGTAACAATGGGTAATCTGGCCAAAAGAGAGGAAATGTATGTAGTGGGAAAATAGGATTCAAAATCAAAAATCAAAATACACAATACACAATATAAAATGCAAAATGCAAAATGCAAAATGCAAAATGTAAAATGCTGAATGCTCAATTTAGAATTTAAGACGGAGGGGAGAAAAGGAGGAAAGAGAAGAAAGAGAAGAAAGGGGACGGTGGCTTTCTGCTTCTACAAGGACGATCAAAAAAAAAAAAAAACGTAGACACATACATACATGCCGTTGATACGTCGTTGTTGCTGCATTGTTTCTTTTTGCTGGTTTGCAATGTAGAAACACAAGAAACACAAGAAAGTCGTCCGGACGGGTGCCGTGATATGCACGTGACATTGTGTTTTATCTGTAAACGATCAACGTGTGTGTATCCAGCAAGGTGTATATTATATATATATATATAATATGCCTGGGTTTGTTCATATTCTTTTACATGTAGGAATAAAAGTAAAATAATGAATAACGGGGATTTGCACAAATAATATGCGGTGCTTGTCGGCAAAGACTCATCCAAATACTGCGACGACTCTTGCCTTTGGACTCGTAGTCACATGGTCAGTCATACAGTCATACACTCAGAGAGTCAGAGAGTCAGAGAGTCAGAGTCAGCGTAAGAGTCGCAGTCAGAGTCAGAATCAGAGTCAGAGTCAACTCCTAAACCCGTACCAAAATAGCACATCTCAGAGTTATCATGCATGCACCAATCAAACAACTTCCCTAAACACATCTAGATACCCCAAACCGTTGTTATTCATGTACTTTTTATTATTCTTATTATCTTCTTTACTAACACCAGATTTACATCTTTTTTTTGTATATATATATATACTCCATTTTTAATTTAATAATATTTTTCATGATATTTTAATAAAACAACTATATTAAGATTGCTTCTCGGGATTCTCATCTTCCTTTGGTTTGGTGACAAACTCGGAATCTCCTCCATTGCTGGAATTGTCCGATCCAGACTCGCCCTTGGTACTGCTGTTCGCATTGCTGTATGACACAACAACAGCACTGCTCATCGAGCCATTGGATTCATTGGATTCATTGGACTCACAGTCTTCTAAATCCATCGTGTGGCTATTAATCTTGTGTCGGGCCAACTCTAGTCCGGCATCAACATATTCCCCTGAGTCGACGGAAATGTCGCTCGTAGGCCGACTAATCCGCCCATTATCCTCAACTGTTGAATCTGGAACATGCTCCAAATGTGCCACCTCAACACTATGTGACGGCTCGGAGAAACACTGTCTCACCTCATTCAATCCCGACCGGGCCGGTTCACCATCAACATCAACATCATCAACAAGTGAGGCTCCACCCCAACGTGCATCTTGAATACTGTTCTCATCCTGAGAAATGTCATCATCATCATCATCATCATCATCATAAATCTTTGCATCAGCAACCCTAGAATCATTTACCCCGTAAACCACCAAACTATGGTGCTCATTGTCACTTGCTTCTTGTGAGTTACTATTGCTAGAGTCATCACTGCTGCCGTGACCAAGATTCCGGCTATTAAGTGGCCGTCCAGTCCCGGAAAAGCTACTGTTACCGGGCGCCCGATTCGTAGTCCCAAATGTGCCACCAGATGCTGTATTCGTTGAACTCCCACGCTGCATAATTGAAGCTTGCCTCTTAACAAGCTCCTCTTCATCAATAGCTTTGCGGCGCTCAAGAATCTCGCCCCAAATAGACTTCATATTCTCACCGCCCAAGGGAATAGAGCCACGACGCCTGTAAAAAAGCAAGTATGCGCTACCTGCAATTGAATCATTAGGATCAGCCGGTCTGACTCTACTGTCATCAAAGTAGTACCACTTGTCATCCACAAAATTCTTGACATAAGCTGTGTAATGCCCACCATGAAGTGTACCATAATGATTATCAACACCAAAAAGATCATACACAATCTCTTCGTCTTCTTTATATACCAAAACACCATCTTCAAGCTTTCCACCAAATCTAAGATTAGCCTTGGTAGAATGAACACGGTTAGTAATATCCAATCCATCAATTGGAAATTCCACAGTAGTGTTAATCTTCTCGTTATAAGCACCAAAGCTGGAGAATCTCTTCAAATGAATCACAAAAATATCAGGGGTCTTCCATAGTTCAATAGTCTTGGACGCGCGCTGGTGAGCTTTACAGGTGCTGCAGTACCACAAGTCCTCCTCTCCAAGCACCTCTGTTTTTGAAAATTGATCCAAACAGTGGTCAAGACTTGTAACTTCTTGATGTCTGTTTCTTAGACGCTCGGCTCTTACTTCACGAATCTTCGCAGCCTCAGGTGGAACAACAATATCGTAAAAGTTTTGGGCTGTCAATGATTCAGTACATTGCTCATATATTGTTTTGGTAAACTTGACAAGTAAAAGACCAGATGGGCCAACAATTAGCTGGTTGTTAATGTCTGCTGGATCTCGAGTAAATCCCTGGGATGTATTGCGAGCATATTGATTGGGACCATAATTGTTGTTTCCAGAAAATTGGGTAGTATTACCATAAAAGTCGTTACTGTCATCATCTAATTGAATCGCATTATCAAGCTGAGATGAGCTGGAGTCAGCTCCAGGCGAGCCAATGTCCATATCAACGCTTTCTGATGAGCTACTGTCGAGTTCATCATCATTTACGTTAACACCAGCACTATCAACATCACCGTCATCTTGACCATGTAAAGAGCCATACGCTGGAATGTTGCGAGTAGCATAAGGATCCGCGTTAGAAACATTTACCCTAGGCGGCAAAGCTGGAGGTTTACTTGATGACTCTTCAATAGGAGCTAATGTAGATGCAATACCAGAATGGTCATCAGCTTCAATTTTATTAGAGTCCGCTTTCACATCCAAATCCTCTGCTTCATCATCTGAGGGAACAGGCCCACCACTGCCTCCTAAAAGTCCTTGCTTTGGCTTAGGTTTTTGATTAGGCTCGACGTCATCTTCAGGAGAATCAAGATTAGATTTGATAATTTCGTCTTGTGAAGATTCAGATGTTGATGACGTGAAATCGCTTAGCTCGTGATCATGACCAGCCTCGTCCACTCCGGTAGCCATGTTATCAAACTGCTGATAATCAGCCATTCGTGAGCCTGAAAGAGGATTATCCATAAAATCAGAGTATCCAGAACTAACACGTGTATTTTGATAATCCGAACCAATGTCTGCAACATCTTCCTCTTCTTCATCATCTTCTCCATTGTTTTCTTCATATTGACTATCGTATTGCGAATTCTGATAATAAGGAGGGGGATTTGCAGTTTGTCCATAGTTTGGTAAGTTGTGGCGTGGAGGAACAGGTGGTGGTTGGCGATTTACTTGCATCCTTGCAATTTCCATCTGCTCAACTCGCTTAGTTAAGAGGATTTGAGGACCAATCGAAGAACCAGAAAATGGCTTGGAACCTAGAGAATGCGAGGTGGGATAAGCAACATATGGAGCAAAGACATGAAATGTTTCTAAATCAACATTTGGTTGCTTTAATGCTTCAATAACCTGTAATAATTGTTCAAACTGTGTGAAATTGTACATCTGTGCAATAATCTTGGACAGAATCACCTTACAATTTGCAGCTTCTGATGGAGCCAGTGTAATATAGAAAGGAACATCAACACAAGACCCAGAATCATTCTCAGATTCAGCTACATATATATAAACTGAAACTGGAAATGGGAATTGACCAGCTAAAGGATTCTTCTCTCCATCACTATCAAACTCTGGGATAGGCTGTCCAGGGGGGTATTCTAACTCGTAAGCATATATATCATCATTAGTGGAATAATGCTGGCAAACAGGTCCTTCCGGTGTGTTTTTGTAAAAAGAATTCTGAAATACATCCACAAACATTAAGCAGTCTGGATTAACATCACAGTGTTGTGCAATATATTTTCTTAAATCAGCCATAGTAGAATTGTTGTCAATCTCAACAGCCAACATAATTGGCTTGCGATCTTTTGGAAAGATCTTCATATCGCGACTGAAAACTTGGTTGCTTGGAACAGGAAGTGTAAGGTCTGTAAATGGATCAAATGTAACACTGGTAAGACTACAGATGGGACACACAATTGTAGATTTATAAAGACCCGTGAATAAATCAACAATAACTGAATCATTTCTCAGTCGATGACGCTTCCAACTTTCATCAGCAAGTTTAGAAATCGCTTGAATGTTGTTGGCGTCTTCGTCTCGAAGCTCAGGTTTCTCTGTTGCTGGCTTTTTGATGATTCGATTCAAATCTTCATGGAGACCGTCGAGCAAAAATGCTAGAAATTCTTGCGAATCCTGCTGCTGATAACCACCAAATACACTATTATAGTGGCCAATAACTGAACGAAAGGGTCTGCATGAGTATGAAGTACCAGACGAGTCCCGTCCCAAAAGACTATCTAAAAGCTTGCCAAAAGCTTCTGCAATCCTACCCTCATAGCCTATTGGGTTATCTCGATTAATCTCGTTCCTATAATAACCAGAGAGAAAGTAGTTGGCGAGTTCAGGAACGTGTGTCAGGCATTGAAGAGCAGAGTTCATATAACACGTATTTCCTAAATTGACGAGTCCTATAGTACCTGAATCGCAAGCCTTGACAGGAAGAGGAGGTTGATAGTTGTTTGCATATCCGACAGGAGGAGCTGGTCCCAACGGAGGCTCCGGGGTATTAGAACTAGAACTGTGAAGTTCTTCAGTCATTTCATCATCACTGTTAGCAGGACCTATTGCTAGCCTGTTTGCTATTGTTGATTTATTAGATTGAGAAACCATTATAGGTGAGCCAATAGAGTCTGAAGGCCATGTTCCAGTCGAATCTTTAAGCTCTAAAACCAACAACAAATCACCGCCATTACTATCACTGTACAGCTCATCTAATTCTGCATCCGGTGAATCAGGAACCATTGCCTTTTGAAGGACATTAAAAGGAGCTTGTGCCAAAGCAGATGGCGAGTTGAAAACAAGTCTTCCTGCTGGTGAGCTTTCAACAATCCAAAGTCTCATTTGATAACCTGGACTGATCCCAAGATCATCACATAAATTAGCAAACAGTTCACCAAGTGTAGTGTTTTTTGGCGAAATAAGCTTTGTAGAGTGTTTAGCAAATCCAGGGATGCGGGTAAAAAGCTTAACTGAGACAATTGCTGGATAAAAGTCAATTGTAGGATCGCCGTTACCTTCAACAACATTTCGGGGTATTTCAAAATAGGTCTTATTCACGGTACCATTTGGATCATACCAAGCGACAAGATACTGCCATACAATCTTAGGAACTGCATGGAATTTAGACAAGTCTTCGGTAACAACCAACTGGTTAGTATTAGGATCAATAATATCCAAATTTCCAAAACGGAATGAACATGTCGATACTGAATTGTGAAAGAGACTCATCCATTCGGCAGATACAATATACCAGGTTTCACCAATCACTGGCTCAATGTCGTCTAGCAGACGGTCGATCAGCTCAATACGTGCTTCATGTGTTTTATAAAACTCAGGAGAAGCCCTCAGTGAGTTGTCGATTGCCATCTCTTCTAGATCAGAGATAGGAGTTTGAAGATCGCATTCGCTATTAGTTTGTTCAGATTCGGGCAAAGGAGGGATTCCTCCGGTTGATGAGATACTCGAAAAGTGTAATCGAGGAGAAGAATTATGACGGTTGAGCTCAGCTAAAAAAAAAAAAAAATATACATATAAAAGTCGAGATTAGTAAACAAGTCACAACGATTTTAATTATCACAACATACTTGTAAAAGCCAAGTCTAGAGTCGAATTTTCAGCACTTGGGTTTAGGAAAACTTCTGAGCGAGTAGGGCTATCAGTTTTTGACATTAGTTCAGACGTCGACAAATTGGCTAGTGAAGAACGTTGAAATGCTCCAGCTCCAGCGGCGGCAGTTGATTCGGGGCGTGGAGAGAAATCCATATCTGATACAAGACGTTTGTTGCCACTACTGGTTGTGCTTACTGTATCGGAAGTGCTAGGAGTGCTTAAAGAAGCGTCTATCTTTCTATTACCAAACGCCTCCAATTCGTCAAAAGAAGAAGTATCGTTATTGATAGTGCCTGCTAAGCGAATTTTTTCTGCAGTGTCGATAGAATCGGGTGTAGTGTTCGAAGCCTTTACATCCAAGCTATCCACTGATAATGAATTGAGATCTGCACCCAACCTCTTTGCAGACGATTCAGAAGAAGAGGAAGGTGGATGAGTGGAATTAGAAGTGGTATGATTTGATTCCGAATCCTCAGTATTGTCAGAAGATGCCAAAATGTTGCTGCTGTCAAACGTATTAATATTAGATTTAGACACGATTGCTGGCTGAGAATCGGATGTAGTAGTATGCAACTGGGAAGTCAATGGAAACGAGGATGAAGATGTTGAGACTGTATCTTTGGGTGTCAAGTCAGAAGTCATTTCCGAATCAACGATTGTATCAGGCTCCTTGGAGAGAGGTGTATCGGAGTTGGGTGGTGTTGTATCCATGGACAACAAATCATGAGACTGAGGCAAGGCTGTTGTTGAGTAGGAATCATCGAGAACACGAGGTTGATTTACGCCACTTTCAGGAGCGGAGAGAGAGTCAGGTTGGTTTATAGGATCGGCAGGACTCAAGCTATCGGACTCACCAACAGGATTTGAGTTCCCATGGTTATTAACTGGGTTGTTAGGGGGCGACGGCATTTCCAAAATGATGGAGATGTGGAGCGGCCAGGCGATTGAACGAACAAAATTGGGCTGAAAGAGAAAGAGTCAGCGGAAACTGAAGCTGTCTCGAAAGGAAGAGTAATAAAATGCTAATGAAGGGCTAGAAGATTGAAAAATGCTAGATGGGAATTCGAATTCTGACAAAACGCTGAAAAGAGTTCGTGGCAATACCTTGAGCTTGGAGCCTAGTCGAACGGCGGTGCAGGCAAAGTTATTGGTGAACATGCTACATACCTGACTCATCTTGTAATGGAATTCTGTCATACATGGCGAGTTGTAATAGTCTGAGGGCCGTCACAGGTCGAGTCAGGTGATGATGCAGAATTGTTAATTTCCTAAAGCAGTTATGAGGCTCAAGATGGTGTTGAAGAGCCGCAACAAACTTCAATGATATTATATATATTAATTGATATATTAGTCATATTAAATGATAGTCAATTGATTAATTAATTAATTAATTAATTTACACTATTTAGATATAGCATACAAACTGATCAGTATCTATATTTGGTATTGTTAGTAGAGTGTTCCCTGGAAAAACGCACCAACAGTGCCTCTTGTATTTCTATCAGCAAAAGTTAGGACAACATGAGTTTATGGCTTGTTCAGAAGAAAAGTGATCCGCTTCTCATGAGACCACCAAGCAGCTAAAAGCCTAGCAATCTCCATTTTGAAAAGCAAAAGGTAGTTGAATTAATTCAAACTGTGGAGCGTATTTCTCTACTAATATTAATAAAGCTATTCGGCAATAGTGTTTCTACAAACACCGCAATTCCAACAGCCTTGTTGAAACCACAAAACAAGTCTTTGCCGGAAGTCATCAGTCATGGGCATGGCTGCACTGTTTCACAATACAAACACCGACCAAGCCACTTAAATTATCAAGCGTTTAAAAACCTGAATACCAGAACTGTCAGTGTACAAGAGTATGCCAGGAAAAGTGCGGTGAAGCTCGCCACTTGATTATCAGTATGGGTTCAGTAGTACGCCCTCATTTCGATTATTATCAATATACCTATTAATGGTAGATTCAATAGTGGTTTATAAAGAAATTTCAATCTAGTGCACAACCACCATTTAAAGTCTAATCTTGTTAAATTTCATGTCGGTTTTGTTAACAACATTTCAATATAACCTCATATCTAATATCTAATATCTAATAACTAGTTTTTAACAGCGGGTAAAGTGTTGTTATCCGAGATACTCGACTAAACATTGTAGTCAGGGTTTGCACTGGTGATAGTGCTTTTTACTCGATGGTTCAAGATTATAGTTTGCAGGTATAGAAGCTCATTTTGTTAAAATGACACAGCCAACTGTCGGACTTTAAAGAAACAGGGTAACATTAACAAGAAGCTGGTTTCATCTTCATAGTAGCTGAAGCCAAAATTCCATACATGTTGAGAAAACATAATGTATGACATGGGTAATAATGAAAATAAAAAGACCTTGAGCAACGCTACCTCTCCACTTTGGATTAATATTATGAAAATGAATTGAGGCTACGAATTGTTGAAGAGTGTATACTCTCCAATTACCCGAATATAAATAGTCGTCTAATTCCATAATAGCTTGGTTTCTTTCTTCCTTTACGTTCATCTACCAGACGTTTTCAGCACAATCCACCAAATCTAAGTTACTACTTGATCAACAATGGGCGAAGAGAAAAAGAAAGTTTCAGCCTTTGACCAGCTGCGTGGAAAGAAGAAGCAGAATTCTGCTAAGAAAGAGGAAAAGAAGGAAGAAAACAAAAAAGACAAGAAAAAGGGCATCGTTACCAGCTATTTTGCCGGATATGCCCTTCTTGTAATGGGATTTCTGCTCATAGGCCGATTTTTCGCCCACGCGCCTAAAAACATCGACAGCATTCTGTTGAGTCAAATTTGTCAAGGACCCAATCAGAGCCCGGTAAGTATTCCAGTTGAATGCGATTGTCGTTGAAACACACTAACATTGACATCTCTTGGGGTATAGTTATGCTACAACTACAACACAGGACAGGCCATGGCTAATCCGTGGCTAACTCTTGAGATAGTATTCATACTGGTCGTCCTCTTTTTTATCGGAGTTGTGCTCGATTGGTATAATGCGTTGTTCGACTTCAATACCTATCTCATGAAACTTCTCAGTCTCCTGGGGCAGACCACCGTCAATGTTGTTATTTCAATTTACAACGGCTTGAAGAGCAAGTAAACTCTAGCTCACGGTATCCATCTGGCATATATTTTTTGGTAGTCTGATATCTGTAGCTTTATAAACTATCCAAACCTTTCATAAACCTTTCATAACCTTGTATTAATCAAGTATTGTGCTTCTCCATAGTAAGCCTGTTCTTTAACAAATCACAAGTCAATTATTCTCATTGGTATTGCCACAATCATGTAATATATTTGAAAACAGCAGAGAGTAAAATAAAAACACAGTGACAAAAAAACTACCCTGATCGCATAAACACTCCAAAAAGGAAAGCCTGCAAAACGTCGGTCGGTACAAAGCCAAAAAAAAAAAACTCGGTGAGGAGCTCGGTGAAAGACCGGTAGCATTTATACCCTGGAGTTGTAATTGTTACAACAAGCGAACAAATGTAACATGACGTAAAAGGCCCAAGCGGGGACCGTCCAGATCACGTGGGTCGGACAAACCTCCGGAACATCTTTGTGCGGTAGCATATATCTCCACCCCCCTCCTAACAAGTGTAACAAGTGTCCGAAGAGCCATTCTGGTGCAGGATAACGCCGCGACAGGGCCCGGAACACGACTGGGTATCTCCAAACCCGGGCCGAAAGCACCAGCTTGGAGCATCGGACGTGCTAGCGTTGGCTGGTGGCTCCAACCGCCACATTGCGCGTCCTCGTGACCTGCTGTTTGCTCTCACTCCGTGAATCTTCCTTTTGCCGTTTAAAATTTTTTTTTTTTTCTAATCTGGGGTAATGCCGCACCCCACTGCGAATGAGAGTCTAGTCGGGCCCTCCATCGGTAAATCAAGGTTATTCAAACCACTTTTGGCGGCCATTGCTAAATAAAACAGTCCCGCTGTCCTCGCCTTTTTGTATATATTGTTTCCTTCTTCCCTTTCTTTGCAATTTTTTTTCATTTCTACCCAACTTTGCTCTTACTCTTCTTTAAACATATACCCAACCACTATATTCTCGGTTGACTTGTAATCAGAATGTCCAAGTCGTCTATTGTTGCTAAGCCTTTGCGCTCGCTGTACATCGCCAACCGTGGTGAAATTGTACACAGAATTAACAGTACTGCCAGTCGCATGGGCATTGACACCACCACCGTTTACACAACTCCAGATTCTTTACTCCCATCAGCCAGTAGCGCCTTTAACAACTTGTCGCTAGGAGATGCCACCTCTGGCTACATCGACATCGACCGCGTCGTAAGCACAGCCAAGAACGCTGGCTGCGACTCCATCCACCCAGGTTATGGATTCCTTTCTGAGAACGCTACCTTTGCTAAAAAGGTCCGGGAAGCCGGTCTCATCTTTGTTGGCCCTCCTCAGCACGCCATCGAATCAATGGGTGCCAAGTCCACATCCAAGGAAATTATGATCAACGCAGGCGTTCCTGTCGTTCCAGGCTACCACGGATCTAACCAAGATGCTGCCTTTTTGGCTGAACAGGCCGAGAAGATTGGTTTCCCAGTTCTTATCAAAGCCATTCTTGGAGGTGGTGGTAAGGGTATGAGAATTGTCAACTCTGCTGCCGACTTCCCCTCTGCTTTAGAATCCGCAAAGTCTGAAGCCCGATCTTCGTTCGGTGACGAAAACGTGTTGGTTGAAAAGTACATCAAGACCCCTAGACATATCGAAGTTCAGGTTTTTGCTGACAAGCACGGAAACGTTGTTGCTCTTGGTGAGCGTGACTGCTCTGTCCAAAGACGACACCAAAAGGTCCTTGAGGAATCTCCCGCTCCTGGCCTTGATGAAGGTATCCGTCAACAACTCTGGGAAAAGGCTAGATTAGCTGCCAAGGCTGTCGGCTATGAAGGTGCTGGTACCGTTGAATTTATCTTTGACAATGATTCCGGAGACTTTTACTTTATGGAAATGAACACTCGTTTACAGGTCGAACACCCAGTAACTGAAACCGTCACTAATACGGATTTGGTTGAATGGCAATTGTTGGTCGCCGCTGGTTTCCCATTGCCAAAGACCCAAGAACAGATTGAGATTAAGGGTCATGCCATCGAGGCCCGAATCTACTGTGAGGATGCTTTCAAAGACTTTTTACCTTCATCTGGTAAGATTGTTCACCTTCAAGCACCTACCACCGGTGAGCCCCGATTAGACTTTACTTTCAAGCAAGGCAACACTGTTTCCTCTTTGTACGATCCTATGATTGGTAAATTGATTGTTCGAGGCGAAAACAGAACAGAAGCCCTTCGCAACATGAGACGATCACTCCAAGAGCTTGAGATTGTCGGTCCTGTCACTAACGTTGAGTTTGTCAAGAGAGTTGTTGAGCACGAAGCCTTTGGAGGTGAAAGCCCTGTCGGCCTTGAAACCGGTTTCATTCCCAAGAACAAGGCTACACTTATGAGTGCTGAACGTATTCCTGACCAGGTCTATGCTCAGGCTGCTCTTGCTCAAATCGTTGGCAAGGCCAATCCAACAGACGCTTTCTCCAGATTCTCTGGGTTTGCCAACTCCTGGTCTTACTCTCAAGTCCGACACTTTGAGTTTGGATCACAAGAAGAGGGCAAGGACGCTAAGCCAGTTGTTGTCAAGACTTTACAAAGCGGCCCCCACTCATACCAAGTAATTGTCAATGATGGCACTCCATTGACAGTCCACGAGGCCTACTTTGAGGAGGTTCCAAATACCACTAACCGCAAACTTCACATTCGCTTCGACGACTCACAGTTTGTTAACACTGTTGTTCCAACAACTGCTATTGACAATGCAGTCCACGTCTTCCACAGAGGCACACATTACACTATCCCATACCCTCAACCCACTTGGCTTAAGACTGCTTTGGGTGTCAAAGAAACTAAGAACAGTGTGGTTGCACCAATGCCTTGTAAGGTTGTCCGAGTGCATGCAAACTCTGAGCCTGGCAAGGAAGTCCAAAAGGACGACGAGTTGCTTGTTATTGAAAGTATGAAGATGGAAACTGTGATCAGAGCTCCCCAGTCCGGAAAGATTAAGAGAGTTGCCCACAAGGCTGGAGATATTGTCAAACAAGGTACTTTACTTGTTGAGTTTGAAAGTAATGACGAAGAGTAAATAATTGTGTATTTAATATTGAAATCTTAGAAATAGATGAAACTAAAACAAAAAAAAGTTTAGTTATGAATAAATGATGAATTTAGTTAACCCGTTGCTATAATTGAGTTTTAAAATGTGTTTATGCTTTGATGGTAGAAGTATAGTTTTTGTAGGGTGAAATTCTTAGCATCATGCATCAAACTTGAACATGGAAGAATACGATAAACAATAAACAATAAACAATAAGAACAATGAAATCATGAAATCATGAAAAATATATGATTAAAACCTGCTCCAGAACTAAAAAGACACTGAGTGGTACGGGAATCGAACCCGTGTCACATGATTGGAAGTCAAGTATGATAGCCACTACACTAACCACCCGCGTTTTTTCCTGCTGAAATAAATTAATCACATAGAGTAAATTGAACGATTTGCAAATTTTAAAAGTAAATTCTTGCTGCAAATAATCCTAATTTCATCCTATTGAAGTTATTTCAAACAAATTCAATGGCCTGTTATCTCCATGTGTGTTGAATTACACTATCAAACTCCAAACATGGCTTAAAACGTCTTTACTGTACAAAGCATTTCAGTACCGATCCAAAATCTACTGAATCGCCTTCTTCCAAGCTAAACCTTGACAAGAGTTCAAATATTCAGTGGGGCATCTCCTTTTGCACTGTGCGATCAGCATCGGGCTCAACCCGGATATACAGAATCGAAATACCATCCGTAACAGTCTCATTACAAAGCGGGGAGTGGAGAATAAAAACAGAATCAGAAAGTTTGAGCTGAAAACAAGAACCGGTTTCAACACCCCAGAACGATACCGGAGCGAATGCGAAAAAGGGCCAAAACCCACTCCGTTCTTCCACGATGGGCTTGCCTACAGTCAAGTCCATGCAGTTCTCACGGGCCCGAACATCAACCGCAGCGAATGTGGGGGAGTAAGTCTAGCCGTGCCTACTCTCACCTCCTAACAACTAGGTAATGCAGTGGTGTGGAGTATATATAGACTTAACAACCGGCCTCTGCTGTTACTCGTATTCTCTCTTCCTTTTCTCTTCTACAACTATTATTATTACTATTATTCTCCTTCTTCTTCTTTCCATTAACTATTCTTCATATGTCAATTCTATCTCTTGCTAGATCGTCCGTTCCTGCTAAGAGCCTCTCTCTTAGAGCATTAGCGGGTGTCGCACGTCCACAAGTTGTTAGCTCATTCGTTGTTGCCAATAGATTCAATTCATCTATACATTATGTACCAACTCCACTTACCGTCCATAAACCAATACCCCAGAATGCTCTAGGTAACAGCTTGAAGCATCGCTCTCAAATCGGCATCAGGTTCTCATCAACCCAGCAGATTGATCCTCCAGTTCCAAAAACCACCCCTCAAGACTTGGAATTCCGAAAACTAGTAGAAGAGCTTACGGAATCTGGTAAGCTTGAAAAGTCCCACCTTATTGGAGATATGACTACCCCTCTTTACGAAAACACTGCTGGAAGATTCATGCATGACTTGGCAGAAAAATATCAGGACAAGACGGCTGTGGTATCTGTCCATCAGAACCACAGACTCACTTACAAGGAGCTCCACGATGTTTCTTCCATCATTGGTATCAACATTGCCCGTAGGCTTAACATCAAACGCGGAGATCGAGTCGCGCTTTGCTCTGGAAACTTATGGGAGTACCCCGCCTTACAGATCGCCATGGCTAAGATTGGTGCAGTGCTTGTTCCATTGAATCCAGCCTTTACCGACAACCAATTCTTCGCTGCATTGAACTCTTCAGAAACAAAGGTCCTTATCATTCAATCACACCTGTCAAGAGGTCCACGAAAGACTTCCCGTGACATCACTGGCTTGATTCAGGCTGCTACTGACGGTAACATGCTTCCCTCAATCAATAATGTCGTTCTTCTTGACTCATTTTCCACTCCACCAGAATTCACAGAAGGAAAGATTGATGTCGATGGCGATCAGATTCGCGTATTCAAGGACTTTTTGCAATGGGATTATGCAAAGGACGGCTCGCCCCACGAGGCTCCCGAAATCCGACACATTCTGGATTTGGAAGCCGACGCCAAGTTTGCAAACGAAACAAACAACATGCAGTTCACCAGTGGAACTACCTCTATGCCCAAGATCTCATGCCTGACCCACAGAAACCTAGTCAACAATGGCCGACTGATTGGTGAACGACTAAATTTGAGCTCAACAGAGTCTAAGCATCCTTCGGGACAAGACCACTTGTGTGTTCCTGTTCCTATGTTCCATTGCTTTGGTTTGATTCTTGCCAACATGGCCTGTATCTCCCAGGGTGCTGCTCTTGTCTATGCATCCGAGGCATTTGACGCCAGAAAGACGTTAGAGGCTGTCCGACAAGAAAAGTGTACAGGTCTTCACGGTGTCCCCACAATGTTTGCTGCTGAGATGGAGCTTCACGACGAGCTTGAGAAGGGTGGTCATGAGTTGCTTCAGAAAGGTATTTGTGCTGGGTCTGCAGTTCCCATTGAAATCATGAGACGGGTAATCTCGACTCTCAACTTGGATCAACTTACCATCTGCTATGGCATGACTGAAACTTCTCCCGTATCATTTATGACTACCCCAAGAGATAGCTTGGAGCGACGATGCGAGACTGTTGGTTCCATCATGCCCCACACTGAAGCACGTATCATCAAGAGCGCTCCAACAGATTTGGCTGGCCATGAAGTTGACTTGACCCCATTACCAGTCAATGACCGAGGTGAGATTGTTGTTTCCGGCTACCTTTTACAGAAATGGTACCACAATGCTCCTGAAAAGACAGCAGAGGCCATGATCTATGATGAAGCGACTGGAAAGCGATGGATTCGCACTGGTGAT